>LR738714.1:383373149-383446038 GCA_902687465.1 Secale cereale | reverse complement strand
CTTCCTTCCTCCCCCTCCCTCCCTCCCTCCTTCACTGCTAGTTCTAGGGTTCAGCACATGATTTTTCACAGCACATGATTCTGCATCCATGCCCGCCGTGGGTAGTTTGATTTTTCGGCTGACCAATAACAACCAACAAGGGGGCAAAGAAGTCATCTACTTGTCAAACAAATTCACACCAGTGAACAACATATGTTTACATTACCCAGCTTATTCACCTTGATTTTATTATTATAGATTCTGGTTACTCAAAATTACAATAATGTACCCAGTAATACAACACTGCACAAAAAGTAAATAGTTGTGACAGCGTAGCAGAACAAAAAAAGACAAGTCCCACCGGAGCTTAAATAATTATTGTCTAATTTACTTGGTGCGTTTTGTGTTTCTAGTGTTGAAGGATGTCTCTGTTTGAGTTGTTGGCTGCTGTCATTCTAGCCAGCAAACAAATGCCTCTGTGCGAGCCTATCTTGTCTAGATATGTGCTAGGAGGTAGGATATGTATCTACAGTGAGGAAACAGGTTGGGTGGGAAAGCAAAATTAAACCTGGATCATGGTAATTCATCATGTGTTAGCGTGATGTATGGACTTTTATCGCAAATCATTTACAGGCTTGTGCTTGCTTGCACCTCTTTTTTGTTGGGCATGTTTGTCTATAGATTTTGACGGGTGTGGGTGTGAGGCGTCTCTTACCTTATTAGTTGAAATTTATTTAAGCTCCTATGGTGGCCAGCTCTTTGAAACCCATGCACTCCCATTAGTTCAGAAGGATAGCCACTGTTACTTAAATATGCCATATTGCTGCTGCTTTCTAATTAATACTGGCAGCAACATCAATTTTTGAGTTGTTGTCAGTTTGCTATCAAGCCGGGGTATTCACTGCTGTTGTTTTACAAGCTTCAAACTATTGTTTTACAAGCTTCAAACTATTGTTTTACACATCAATTTTCTGTGTGGAAAGGAATATGGTGGTCATGTATTTGGTTCCTTGTTGTAAATATTTGAACTTCAAACTATTGTTTTACAAGCTTCTGCAACTTTTTCTTAACTGTTCATGCTGCTGTTATGAATTCACTGCTATTGCTACTGTACTTGTCATGATGTTGTACTTGTGATGATGCTACTTGTGATCTTCTGAAATGACCCATTGGCGACTTCATTAGGCGGGGATAATGATTTTGCAGGTACCCCGAGAGGCCCTTGAGTTTGCTGGAATGTTGATTAACTTCCGTTCCGGCAAATTCGGGTACTCCATATGTCCTATTTTCAGCAAAGGTCATACTGAAATTTTCCATGAATTTTAGCATGACTTTGCTAAAAATAGGACATATAGGGTACTTGTGACTAATGCATGGGCCGGGGTATCTTAGTGGTTAATTAGGTAGGATCAAGTGATTAGAGCCAAGTGATTAGGCCCAACTTACAATTCTCCTTCCTAGCTTAGCTTTTAGGATGCCTCGGTGTCGACAAACCATAAATTATGAAACCTTGGCTTTTAGGGTCCCTCGGTGTCGATAAAAAACGAAATGATGAAAGCTTAGGCTTTTAGGGTGCCTGGGCGTCGAAAAACCCTCAATTATAAAAGCTTAGCTTTTAGGATGCCTCGGTGTCGAAAACCCTAAATGATGAGACCATGATCTTGTTCCTTGACAATAACCAACTTTTAATGAGTTTATAGAGAGGATAGTAATCAGATTGTGAGGATGGTATGTAGCGGAACTAGTGCAAAAGTGTTGACAATGTTAGTCCTAATGAGCCTAGGATGGTGCCACAGCTAGCTTGTCTAGGTACATATTTTTAGTTTATAAAGTTTAATCTCTTTGAAACATAGGAAATGTCGTCTTCCGACGACGATAGGATCCCGGAGTGCTCCTGGTGCGGTGACGACCGGGGTCTGTGCGACAGGCCTCACCTGGTAGACGGTCGTTACTTCAGTATTAAGCTCGACGAGACCTTCGATGTCGAAACGGTACGCAACGACAAGTCTTGTTTCGTAATTAATTAAGCACGATTTCTAGCTACTTCAACGTGTAAGTAATTAATTTTCTTCTTTTACATGCAACTAGTTTATCCCGTGTCATGCAAGACGCTATGTCTTGGAGAGGATGGGATTTGAAGATCATGAAACTTCGGAGACAAAGCAAATTCAACTAAGGACCATGCATAATGTTGATTTAGAAGTGGATTTGTACAATTCAGATAACGTAACCACTTTTGGTTGCAAAAATTGGGAATCATTTTGCATGATATATGGTTTTTATGAGGGTATGCTTCTCACCATGGATCTTGGTAATCCGGATTCCATCGCCGAAGATGATTTGGACATTTGGGTCCTTGTTGACGATATGATTCCAATTCTACCGAGAAGTGAGTTTATCAAACATAGTTATTTAGTAATTTATATTGTTTATTTCAAAATAGTTGACAACTTATTTCCATTGATAGGTTATTTTGATTATTCAAATAATGTGAGGATGATGCTAGACATAACCTACTACACCCCTGGCTCAGAATGTACTTATAAGGACAAAGAGCAGATCATCTTCTTTTATTCCTTTCTTCTGGATTACATTCAACATCGCAATATTGATCCACAATATAGTCAATACGTCCCACTAGTGCACGTCTTGAACTACGTTAATATCAATGGAGATACCATGGTAAGATTTTTGTACTATTACGACATTCGTGCATGTTTTGCATTAGTTCTTCTCGAACTGAACTACAATGCTAACTACGAAGTCTTACTATATGTTTTGCAACAGATTCTCCCTAGTGACTGTGTGCCTCCTGTCATGTTTCAATCTGGTCAACTACAAGTTTTAAACATTCTGCCAGGTGAACCTACAAATCACATGTGTCCATATCGGATTTCTTCTGAAAATGAAGGAATGAGAATCAAAGAATGGCGAAAAATAACGAAAACTCGTAAGGAGGTACTTGGAAGCAATAGAGTGAGAAGGGCAAGAAATGGAGACAAGATAATCTGCGTTCTTCATAATGGCCCTTTAAATCTAATTGATTTAGAGACAAACGCCATCTTGTTTTATGCCATTTTATCTTAGAAAATTGCTACGTAGTAGAAGTTGTATGGTCGATAATGATGTGTAAGACTTATTATTTAATACCTATGTTGAGTTTTTATTATTATTATGATCGATGATGCATGATGCTAAGTTGTTCTATGAGCTATTATATACTCCCTCCGTTCCGAATTACTCGTCGTGGTTTTAGTTCAAATTTGAACTAAAACCACGACGAGTAAATCGGAACGGAGGGAGTAGATTCTAATAGTTTCGATGTGCGTACCATATATGTTGGCTCAACGAGAAATTATATTTATATATATGCATAACCTGTGCAAAAAACAGAAAAAAAACAAAATATTCATAGTAATGGCGCATCACTGCAGAGTGCGCCATTAGTATGCCAAAGCACCTGGCCCCTGGGAGGCATACTAATGGCGCACCACTGTGCATACTGATGGCGCATCAGTGGTGCGCCATTAGTATACCAGATACTAATGGCGCACCAGAGGTGCGCCATTAGTAAAGTATACTAATGGCGTGCTAGTAATGGCGCACCACCAATGCGCCATTAATGGCCAAACTAGGTGCGCCATTAATAGGCCTTTTCCTAGTAGTGTGGGGTTTATATCATATTGCTTGAGTTTATCCCTCTACATCATGTCATCTTCCTTAAGGCGTTACTCTGTTCTTATGAACTCAATACACTAGATGCATGCTGGATAGCGGTCGATGTGTGGAGTAATAGTAGTAGATGCAGGCAGGAGTCAGTCTACTTGTCTCGGATGTGATGTCTATATACAATGGTCATGCCTAGATAGTCTCATAATTATTCGCTTTTCTATCAATTGCTCGACAGAAATTTGTTTACCCGCCGTAGAATATCGCTATCATGAGAGAAGCCACTAGAGAAAACTATGGACCCCTTGTCTATTCTCAACATATCAATCTAAATCTACTTTACTTTTATTGCTTTTATTTTTTGTTCTTATAAACTAAAAATACCAAAAATATAAACTATCATCTCTATCACATCTCACTTTCGTAAGTGACCGTAAAGGGATTGACGACCCGTTATTGCGTTAGCTGCGAAGTTCTTATTTGTTTGTGCAGGTGCGAGGCACTGGCACGTGGTCTCCTACTGGATTGATACCTTGGTTCTCAAAAACTAAGGGAAATACTTATGCTACTGTGCTGCATCTCCCTTTCCTCTTCGAGGGAATACAACGCAAGCTCAAGAAGTAGCAAGAAGAATTCCTGGCGCCGTTGCCGGGGAGTCTTACGCAAAAGTCATATACCAAGTACCTATCACAAACCCTTATCCTTCGCATTACATTTATTTGCCTCTCGTTTTCCTCTCCCCCACTTCACCCTTGCCGTTTTATTTGTCCTTCTTTCGCTGTGTGTTTATCGTTCGCTTGCTTCTTGTTTGCTTGTGTGTGCTGGATTGCTTGCTTGTCATTATGGCTAGCCCCTTATCCGCTCCTTTGTCTCCCGAGTTTGAAGTGCTTCACTTCAAGCAAAAGCAAGGAGAAAATTAAAAAGATGCTTGGTTTAGGATGATGGAATCTTATCGTAAGTGCACCTTAGAGGTGAATTTTAGAATCTTGCTTCGCAATTTTTATGTTGGGTTGAATATCTCTCACAGACAACTCTTGGATTGCGTTGCCAAAGGGAATTTTATCGAAGTTGATCCTAGTATTGTGCATATTATAGAGGGAATAGTGGGAACACTACCTCCCCAAAAAGGGTCAAATTCAACCCATGAAGGGACGCAAGTTTTTGAGAAAATTTGCGAAGTAACAAAAATATTACAAAAGTCTCTTGAACATCTTAAAAGTGTTAGTCGGAATCTCCACCGCATGAATATGTTGATTACTCTTTGAAATAAGCGGTTGGATGCTTTAGATTTGAAGATTTCCGAATATGAAGGGAAACGTAAAGATCCTCCCGGATTCGAGCTTGACACCATTAAAATGGTGAAGATCAAAGATGGCAATACCTAGTTTTATCTTGCTTCGTGCCTAGCTAGGGGCGTAAAACGATAGCGCTTGTTGGGAGGCAACCCAATTTTTTGTTTTTTTGTTTTTGTTGATGTTAGGAAATAAATATTTCATCTAGCCTCTGATTAGATGTGGTTTTATGTTTTGTTTAGTGTTTGTGCCAAGTATAACCTTTGGGAAGACTTGTGTGAAGTTTATGTGATCTTGGTGTGAAAAAACAGAATCATTTGTGCTTGCTAAAGTAGTCTTCAGATTTTACTTGAGCTTGATTTTTAGTTGATTCTTTTTGCAGATGATTGGTAGACAAATTTATAAAATTTACCAATTTAGTTTGATTTTTTTGGAGTTCCAGAAGTAGGCGAAACCTGCAGATTACTACAGACTGTTGTGTTTTTGACAGATTCTGTTTTTCGTGTGTTGTTTGCTTATTCCGATGCATCTATGAGTAGTATTGGAGGATATGAACCATAGAGTAGTTGTAATATAGTAGGTTCAACACCAATATAAATAAAGAATGAATTCATTGCTGCACCTTTGAGTAGAGGTTTGCTTTCTTATAGTAACGGAGCTCACGAGAATTTTTGTCTAAGTTTTGTGTTGTAAAGTTTTCAAGTTTTGAGTATTGCTTTGATGGACAATGGAACAAGGAGTAGCAAAGGCCTAAGCTTGGGGATGCCCCGGGAAGGCATCCCCTCTTTGGTCTTCATCTATCGGTAACTATACTTGGAGCTATATTTTTATTCGCAACATGATATGTGTTTTGCTCGGAGCGTCTTGTATAATTTGAGTCTTTGCTTGTTAGTTTGCCACAATCATCCTTGCTGGACACGCCTATTTGAGAGAGTCAAATATGGCCTAGAAATTATTAGAACACTCTATGTGCTTCACTTATATATTTTGAGTTGAATAGTTTTTGCTCTAGTGCTTCACTTATATCTTTTAGAGCACGGTGGTGGTAATATTTTGTAGAAATTGTTGAACTCTCATGCTTCACTTATATCCTGTTGATAGTCTATTAAAATAGCATGGTAATGTGTTTAGGCTAAAGAAACTAGTCTTCACATGATAAACATCCAATGTCAATGTAGTAAAAAAATCACACTAAGTGCATTGAATAGAATGAGATGTTGGATTCTTAATAATTGTTTGAGACATGAGGATAGTGATATTAGAGTCATGCTAGTGGAGTTATTATGAAACTAAGAAATACTTGTGTTAAGGTTAGTGATTCCCGTATCATGCACGTATGGTGAACCGCTATGTGACAAAGTTAGAGCATGAGGTATTTGTAGAGTGCCAACCTTTGTGTCGAGGTCGGGGGCGTGCGATGGTTAGCTCCTACCAACGTCCCCCCCTAGGAGCATGTGTTGATTGCTTTGTTTTGATGACTCGTAGATTTTTGCAATAAGTATATGAGTTCTTATGACTAATGTCGAGTCCATGGATTATACGCACTCTCACTAATGTTGAGTTCTTATGACTAATGATGACTCGTAGCTGTAATATTGAGTTGTAATGAAAGTGTGATGATCATCATTATTAGAGCATTGTCCCATGGGAGGAAAGGCTAAATCTATAAAGCCCCTCCGCAAAAAAAGGAAAGGCCAAAGAAAAAAAGAAAGGCCCAAAAAAAAGGGACAATTGCTACTATCTTTTTTCCACACTTGTGCTTCAAAGTAGCACTATGTTCTTCATTGTAGAGTCTCATGTTTAGTCACTTTCATATACTATTGGGAATTTTCATTATAGAACTTGGCTTGTATATTCCAACGATGGGCTTCCTCAAATGCCCTAGGTCTTCATGAGCAAGCAAGTTGGATGACACCCACTAGTTTCTTTTGTTGAGCTTTCATTCATATTTAGCTCTAGTGCATCCGTTGCATGGCAATCCCTACTCACTCACATTGATATCTATTGATGGGCATCTCCATAGCCCGTTGACACGCCTAGTTGATGTGAGACTATCTCCCTCCTTTTTGTCTTCTCCACAACCACCGCTATTCCAACCATAGTGCTATGTCCATGGCTCACGCTCATGTATTGCGTGAAAGTTGAAAGGTTTGAAAAGATAGAGTATGAAAAGAAGTGCTTGGCTGAAATCGGGGTTGTGCATGATATGAATATTTTTGCGTGATAACGAGGGAGCATAGACAACACTATATGATTTTGTAGGGATAACTTTATTTAGCCATAGTATTTTGAGAAGACATGATTGCTTTGTTAGTATGCTTGAAGTATGGTTACTTCTTATGTCAATATAGACTTTTATCATGAATCTTTCAGATCTGAACATTCATGCCACAATTAAGAGAATTACATTGAAAAACTATATTGGTTAGCATTCCGCATTAAAAATTCTTTCTTTATCATTTACCTACTCGAAGACGAGCAGGAATTAATCTTGGGGATGCTTGATATGTCTCCAACATATCTATAATTTTTTATTGTTCCATGCTATTATTTATGAAGTCTTGGATGTTTAATGGGATTTATCATTCACTTTTATATCATTTTTGGGACTAACCTACTAACCCAAAGGCCCAGTCCATATTGCTGTTTTTGCCTCTTTCAGGGTTTTGCAGAAAAAGAATATCAAACGGAGTCCAAACGGCATGAAACCTTCGCGAGAGATATTTTTGGAGAAAATAACGCACGCGGAGCTTGAGAACCACGTCAGGGGATCAAGAGGTGGCCCACGAGGGTGGGGGGCGAGCCCCCTGCCTCGTGGCCCCCTCGAGCATCCCCCGTTGCCCTCCTTCTTCCTATATAAGTCTACGTACCCCAGAAACTCCGTGAACAGAGATAAAATCCTAATTCCACCACCGTACCATTTGTTCCCGTGAATATCACATCTTGGAGCCTGTTCCAGAGCTCCACCGGAGGGGGGTCCATCATGGAGTTCTTCATCATCATCATTGCCCTCACCATGAGTTGTGAGTAGTTTACCACATACCTTCGGGTCCATAGCTAGTATCTAGATGGCTTCCTCTCTCTCTGGATCTCAATACAAAGTTCTCCTCGGTCTTCGAGGAGATCTATTCGATGTAATCTCTTTTTGTGGTGTGTTTTTAGAGACATGATGAATTGTGAGTTTATGATCAAGGTTATCTATGAAAGATATTTGGTTGTTCTCTGAACTTTTTATGTGTGCTCATAATATCCTTGCAAATCTCTTCGAATTATTGGTTTGGTTTGGCCTACTAGATCTATAGTTCTTACAATGGGAGAAGTGCTTGTCTTTGGGTTCAATCTTGCGGTGTCCTTTCCCAGTGACGGTAGGGGCAGCAAGGCACGTATTGTATTGTTCCCATCGAGGATAAAAAGATTGGGTTTATATCATATTGCTTGAGTTTATCCCTCTACATCATGTCATCTTTCTTAAGGCGTTACTCTGTTCTTATGAACTCAAAACACTAGATGCATGCTGGATAGTGGTCGATGTGTGGAGTAATAGTAGTAGATGCAGAATCATTTCGGTCTACTTGTCTCGGACGTGATGCCTATATATAATGATCATGCCTAGATAGTCTCATAATTATTCGCTTTTGTATCAATTGCTCGATAGTAATTTGTTTACCCGCCGTAGAATATCGCTATCATGAGAGAAGCCACTAGAGAACAATATGGCCCCCGGGTCTATTCTCAACATATCAATCCACAATCTACTTTACTTTTCTGCTTTCACTCTCTGTTCTTAAAATCAAAAATACCAAAAATATCAAACTATCATCTCTATCAGATAACACTTCGTAAGTGACCGTAAAGGGATTAACAACCCCTTATCGCGTTGGCTGCGAAGTTCTTATTTGTTTGTGCAGGTGCGAGGGACTCGCACGTGATCTCCTACTGGATTGATACCTTGGTTCTCAAAAAATGAAGGAAATACTTACGCTACTGTGCTGCATCTCCCTTTCCTCTTCAAGGGAATACAACGCAAGCTCGAGAAGTAGCACATACCAAATTATCAAAGTAACGAACGCGAATCATATGAGCGTGATGAAAACTAGCTTGACGATAATTCCCATGTGTCCTCGGGAGCGCTTTCCTTTATATAAGAGTTTGTCCAGGCTTGTCCTTTGCTACAAAAAGGATTGGGCCATCTTTCTCCACCTTATTTAATTTTACTACTTGTTACTCATTACAAATTACCTTATTACAAAACTATCGGTTACTGATAATTTCAGTGCTTGCAGAGAGTACCTTACTGAAAATTGCCTATCATTTCCTTCTGCTCCTCGTTGGGTTTGACACTCTTACTTATCGAAAGGACTACGATAGATCCCCTACTCTTGTGGGTCATCAAGACTCTTTTCTGGCGCCATTTCCGGGGAGTGAAGCGCCTTTGGTAAGAGGAATTTGGTAAGGAAAATTTTATATAGTGTGCTGAAATTTACTGTCACTTGTTACTATGGAACATAATCCTTTGAGGGGCTTGTTCAGGGTATCTTCGCCCCAACCAGTAGAGCAAAGAGTTGCTCCTCAACCTACTGAAAATGTTTACTTTGAAATTCCTTCGGGTATGATAGAGAAACTGCTAGCTAATCCCTTTACAGAAGATGGAACATTGCATCCCGATTTGCACCTAATCTATCAGGATGAAGTTTGTGGATTATTTAAGCTTGCAGGTATGCCCGAGGACGTTATCAAGAAGAACGTCTTCCCTTTATCTTTGAAGGGAAAGACATTCACATGGTTTAGGCTATGCGATGATATTGGATCATGGAACTACAACCGGTTGAAATTGGAATTTCATTAGAAGTTTTATCCTATGCATCTAGTTCATCGTGATCATAATTATATATATAATTGTTGGCCTCGTGAAAGAGAAAGTATTGCTCAAGCTTGGGGGAGGCTGAAGTAAATGTTATATTCAGGCCCCAATCATGAGCTCTCAAGAGAAATTATTATCAGAACTTTTATGCTCGGCTTCCTCTCAATAATCGCTCCATGCTCGATACTTCTTGTACTGGTTCTTTTATAATGAAGACTATTCAATTCAAATGCGATTTCTTGGAAATAATTAAATGCAAGTCTGAAGATTGGGATGTCGACGAAGGTAAGGAGTCAGGTATAACACCAAAGTTTGATTGTGTTAGATCTTTTATGGATACCGATGTTTTCCCTGAATTTAGCACTAAATATGGACTTGACTCTGAGATAGTAGCTTCTTTCTGTGAATCATTTGCTACTCATGTTGATCACCCTAAGGAGAAGTGATTTAAATATCATCCTCCCATTGAAGTAAAAGTAGTTGAACCTGTTAAAGTTGAAGAAAAGACTATCACTTATAATGTTGATTCTATTGCTCCTACCGCTTATATTGAGAAACCACCCTTCCCTGCTAGAATAAAGGATCATGCTAAAGCTTCAATTATGGTTCGTAAGAGTAATGCTAGAACACCTACACCCTCTGAGAAAATTAAAATTGAACCTAGTATTGCTATGGTTAAGGATCTCTTGGTCGATAATATTGATGGGCATGTTATTTACCTCTGTGTTGAAGCTGCTAGAATTGCTAGACCCGATACTAGAAATAAACATAGACCTATAGTAGGCATGCCTGTTATTTCTGTTAAAATAGGAGATCATTGATATCATGGCTTATGTGATATGGGTGCTAGTGCGAGTGCAATACCTCATTCCTTATATGAAGAAATTATGCATGATATTTCACTTGCTGAGCTAGAAGGTATTGATGTTACAATTAAGCTTGCCAATAGAGATACTATTTCACTAGTTGGGATTGTTAGAGATGTTGAAGTCTTTTGTGGGAAAGTCAAATATCCTACTGATTTTCTTGTTCTAGGTTCCCCACAAGATGACTTTTTGATGTCTACTACACAACCTTCTTCTTATAGACGTTGTTGGGCCTCCAAGTGCAGAGGTTTGTAGGACAGTAGCAAATTTCCCTCAAGTGGATGACCTCGGGTCTATCAATCCATGGGAGGCGTACGATGAAGATGGTCTCTGTCAAACAACCCTGCAACCAAATAACAAAGAGTCTCTTGTGTCCCCAACACACCCAATACAATGGCAAATTGTATAGGTGCACTTGTTCGGTGAAGAGATGGTGATACAAGTGCAATATGGATGGTAGATATAGGTTTTTCTAATCTGAAAATATAAAAACAGCAAGGTAACTAATAATAAAAGTGAGCATAAACGGCGTTGCAATGCTTTGAAACAAGGCCTAGGGTTCTTACTTTCACTAGTTCAAGTTATCTCAAAAATAATAACATAGCTGGATAATATAACTATCCCTCAAAATGCAACAAAGAGTCACTCCAAAGTCACTAATAGCGGAGAATAAACGAAGAGATTATTGTAGGGTATGAAACCACCTCAAAGTTATTCTTTCTGATCGATATATTCAAGAGTTCGTAGTAAAATAACACGAGGCTATTCTTTTTCTTCAATTTATCCTAGAGTTTGTACTAGAATAACACCTTAAGATAAAAATCAACCAAAATCCTAATGTTACCTAGATACTCCATTGTCACCTCATGTATCCGTGGGCATGATTATACGATATGCATCACACAATCTCAGATTCATATATTCAACCAACACAAAGTACTTCAAAGAGTGCCCCAAAGTTTCTACCGGAGAGTCAAGACGAAAACGTGTGCCAACCCCTATGCATAGATTCCGAAGGTCACGGAACCCGCAAGTTTATCTCCAAAACATACATCAAGTGAATCAATAGAATACCCTATTGTCACCATGGGTATCCCACGCAAGACATGCATCAAGTGTTCTCAAATCCTTAAAGACTCAATCTGGTAAGATAACTTCAAAGGGAAAACTCATTCCATTACAAGAGAGTTTAGGGGGAGAAGCATCATAAGATCCAACTATAATAGCAAAGCTCGCGATACATCAAGATCGCGCCATCTCAAGAACAAGAGAGAGAGAGAGAGAGAGAGAGAGAGAGAGAGAGAGAGAGAGAGAGATCAAACACATAGCTACTGGTACATACCCTCAGCCCCGAGGTGAACTACTCCCCCTAGTCATGGAGAGTGCCGGGATGATGAAGATGGCCACCGGAGAGGGATTCCCCCTCAGACAGTGTGCCAGAAAGGGTCTTGATTGGGAACTCCCGATCTAGTTTTCTTTTTGGGGGTTTCTGTATTTATAGGAATTTTTGGCATCGGTTCCACGTTAGGGGGGGGGTCTCTGAGTCATCCAAAAGATAGGAGGGCGAGCCCGAGGGGTAGGGCGCGCCCTCCACCCTCGTGGACGGCTCAGGACTCTTCTGGCCCAACTCTTTTACTCCAGGGGCTTCTTTTGGTCCATAAAAAATCATCAAAAATTGGCACGTCAATTGGACTTCGTTTGGTATTCCTTTTCTGTAAAACTCAAAAACAAGGAAAAACAGAAACTGGCACTGGGCTCTATGTTAATAGGTTAGTCCCAAAAATCATATAAAATAGTATATAAATGCATATTCAACATCCAATATGGATAATATAATAACATGGAACAATCAAAAATTATAGATACGTTGGAGACGTATCAAGCATCCCAAGCTTAATTCCTGCTCGTCCTCGAGTAGGTATATGATAAAAACAGAATTTTTGATGTGGAATGCTACCTAACATGATTATCAATGTAATTTTATTTATTATGGCATGAATGTTCAGATCCGAAAGATTCAAGACAAAAGATTAATATTCACATAAGAATAAGATACTTCAAGCATACTAACAAAGCAATTATGTCTTCTCAAAATAACATGGCCAAAGAAAGTTCATCCCTACAAAGTCATATAGTTTGGCTATGCTCCATCTTCGTCACACAAAATACCCAAACCATGCACAACCCTGGTTTCAGCCAAGCAATTGTTTCATATTTCAATTTTTCAAACGGTTTCAAATTTCACGCAATACATGAGCGTGAGCCATGGATATAGCACTATAGGTGGAATAGAGTGGTAGTTGTGGAGAAGACAAAAGAGGAAGATGGTCTCACATCAAATAGGCGTATCAATGGGCTATGGAGATGCTCATTAATAGATATAAATGTTAGTAAGTAGGGATTGACATGCAACGGATGCACTAGAGCTATAAATGTATGAACGCTCAACAAAAGAAACTAAGTGGGTATGCATCCAACTTGCTTGCTCACGAAGACCTAGGGCATTTGAGGAAGCCCATCGTTGGAATATACAAGCCAAGTTCTATAATGAAAATTCCCACTAGTATATGAAAGTGACAAAACAAGAGACTCTCTATTATGAAGATCATGGTGCTACTTTGAAGCACAAGTGTGGAAAAAGATAGTAGCATTGTCCCTTTTTTATTATTTTTTCTTTTCTTCTTTCTTTTTTTTCTTTTTTATGGCCGTTCTTTTTTTCTTTGGCCTTTCTTCCCTTTTTTTCTTTGGGACAATGCTCTGATAATGATGATCATTACACTTGTATTTACTTACAACTCGATATTAAAACTCGATACTAGAACAAAATATGACTCTATATGAATGCCTCCGACGGTGTACCGGGATGTGCAATGAATCGAGAGTGACATGTATGAAAAATTATGAAGGTGGCCTTGCCACAAATACGATGTCAACTACATGACCATGCATGGCAGTATGACAATGATGAAGCGTGTGATAATAAATGGAACGGTGGAATTGTATGGCAATATATCTCGGAATGGCTATGGAAATGCCATGATAGGTAGTTATGGTGACTGTTTTGAGGAAGGTATATGGTGGGTGTATGGTACTAGCGAAAGTTGCGCGGTACTAGAGAGGCTAGCAGTGGGGGAAGGGTGAGAGTGCGTATAATCCATGGACTCAACATTAGGCATAAAGAACTCACATACTTATTGCAAAAATCTACAATTCGTCAAAACAAAGTAGTACATGCATGCTCCTAGGGGAAGGGTAGGTAGGATTTAACCATCACGCGATCCCGACCTCCACACAAAGGACGACAATCAAAGAAATACCTCATGCTTCCAATTTGTCACACAACGGTTACCATACGTGCATGCTACGGGACTTGCAAACCTCAACACAAGTATTTATCAAATTCACAACTACTCTACTAGCATGACTCCAATATCACCATCCTCATATCTCAAAACTTCTCATAGTATTCAATGCACTTTATATGAAAGTTTTATTATACCCATCTTGGATGCCTATCATATTAGGACTAAATTCATAACCAAAGCAAATTACCATGCTGTTCTAAAAGACTCTCAAAATAATATAAGTGAAGCATAAGAGTTCATCTATTTCTTCAAAATAAAACCACCTCCATGCTCTAAAAAGATATAAGTGAAGCACTAGAGCAAACGACAAACTACTACAAAAGATATAAGTGAAGATCAATGAGTAGTTGAAAAATTATGTAACTATGTGAAGATTCTCTAAAATTTAAGAATTTCAGATCTTGGGATATTATTCAAACTGCAAGCAAAACTAAATAAAATAAATTGACGCTCCAAGAGAAACACATATCATGTGGTGAATAAAAATATAGTCTCAAGTAAAGTTACCGATAGACGAAGACGAAAGAGGGGATGCCTTCCCTGGGCATCCCCAAGCTTAGGCTTTTAGTTGTCCATGAATTTTACGTTGGGGTGCCTTAGGCATCCCCAATATTAGGCTCTTGCCACTCCTTATTCCATACTCCATCGATTCTTTACCCAAAACTTGAAAACTTCACAACACAAAACTCAACAGAAAACTCGTAAGCTCCGTTAGTATAATAAAATAAAACCATCACTTAGGTACTGTTGTGAACTCATTCCAAATTCATATTGGCCTAATATATACTATATTCCAACTTCTCTATGGTTCATACCCTCCGATACTACTCATAGATTCATCAAAATAAACAAACAACACACGAAAAACAGAATCTGCCAAAAATAGAACAATCTGTAGAAATCTGTAACTTTCGAATACTTCTGTAACTCTAAAAACTCTGAAATAAATTGGTGGACGTGTGGAATTTGTCTATTAATCTTCTGCAAAAAGAATCAACTCAAAAGCACTCTCCAGTAAAAAACGGCAGCTAATCTCGTGAGCGCAAAAGTTTCTGTTTTTTACAACAAGATCGCAAAGACTTTCACCCAAGTCTTCCCAAAGGTTCTACTTGGCACTTTATTGAAACAAAAGCTATAAATCATGATTACTACATTATTTTAATCATGTGAACACACAAAAACAGTAGGGGTAAATATTGGGTTGTCTCCCGACAAGCGCTTTTGTTCAATGCCTTTTAGCTAGGCATAATGATTTCAATGATGCTCGCATAAAAGATAAGAATTGAAACATAACGGGAGCATCATGAAGAATATAACTACCACATTGAAGTCTAACCTACTTCCTATGCATAGGGATTTTGGGAGCAAACAACTTATGGGAACAATAATCAACTAGCATAGGTGTGAGAACCCGGAATTAGCTTCCAGACCCTCCTGTGTATATTTGTCAACCCCAGGATCATTGTTGACAACACAGCGAAATGATATCATTGCACAATACGTAAAAGTATTACAAGTAGTATATTTGTCACAAGACATACCTAGCGAATTGTCTTATGACATTGACAATCAGAAAACAGCGGAAATTACAATGCGTAGCGACTCCATCTCAACCACAGGCAGTCGATGTAGTCCACGTGACCTCACTCCTACAGATCGCCATAGTAGTCGTAGTCATCACCTTCGTCTTCATGGATCTCTGTTGTCAACAAAATTATTGCCATGAGTACATTACGTACTCAACATGCCTCCCGCGGGGAAGGTCCTAACAACTACATGTGGCTTCAAAGGAAGGTTGTATGGCTCATTTGCGTAAAAGCTAATTTTGTTTGAAAAACATATAGCAGTTGGATAATAGCAGTTTTAGATGCAAACATGTTTTGTCTCCAGAATAACTTTCATCAAAGTGAGGATCCTCTATCAACTCACACTCTTCATAGGTTCCAAGAATAGGGGAAAGAGGGAATAGAAAAGACAGGTCCTGTATGTCAAGAAAGATTCATGTGCCGTCCATGACCGTAGACACGGCTATTCGAATAGTTTTACACTCTGCAGAGGTTGTACACTTTACCCACACGACACAATCCCGACTTGTTGCCACTAGACGTCGCTAGCGTAGTACACCATTTGGTATACCGGCAGGGAGATTGTGACGAGGTCTTTCATTAGACCAAACTTACTGTGCCAAGCCCACTAGGTTTCAACACGGAAGTAACCGTAGTTCACAGTCCGAGCCCCCTTTTGTGCCGAGGACACTCCTCGCAAGGCAGCTATCCCATCTGCAGTACGACAATGACGACAATAAGAGTGAGCTAACTAATTAACCAAGCCAGTGCCCATATAGCATATGGCTGTACTATTATCACAATCTTCAAATCCAAGACTTATTAGGCCTCATGTG
Source organism: Secale cereale (assembly GCA_902687465.1). Classification (NCBI taxonomy): domain Eukaryota; kingdom Viridiplantae; phylum Streptophyta; class Magnoliopsida; order Poales; family Poaceae; genus Secale; species Secale cereale. The sequence goes on along the minus strand of LR738714.1, from coordinate 383,429,605 downwards.
GCACGGACGACTGATTGCCCCCTTCAACTTGTGAAGGGCGGCTAATCGCTCCTTCAATCCTTGATTCAGCTGTCGCCCGCGCCAGTATTCAGATGGTAAGTTTCACCCAGAGTAGAAGAGAGTAGAGAAGGTCAACAAGGTCAACCGACCTAGCTCAGCGAGCTCATCAACAAGTTCCAAGTGTCAATGATCCGAAGATCATTCAAATAAGGACCTATAGAATAATAAGCATGGCTAAGCATTTCTACTCTACCGGAATAATATATAATTCTACTCAGGTGTCAAGTGAATAGGCGACAAGCGGATCAAGGCATGTGTCAATCGACACGCTAGCTACGAGATTAAAAGCATGCATATAGTAACCATAAAACACAATGCAATTTTGTAAACATAGGATAAGTATGATCAAAGAAGGAGGCATGCCTTCGTTGTTGAGTCCTTCTTCGGTAACCTGTTTTTGTCCATGTCCAACATCGTCGTCACTCCCTACTCGTCGTAACGATAGCAACAGACAAACAATAAATCCAAAGCAATGGAAAATCCAAATAACATCCAAAACAAATTAAGAGTAGATGGATAGCAAGATATTGATCAGATGGAAATTCAAAATGAGGTAGCATGATCGGGTGGTGAGGGAGATGATTCAGTGAAGTGACATGGTTCGGTTGACATGACTAAAGAAGGCTTAGCGATCAAGACTAACGTTCTAGTATGAATTGTTCTACTAAGCAGTAGTAGTGGCCTCTACACATTTGAGCTAAGGTATAGGAAACTACTACATAACAAAGGCAATTACATCAACACATATGAAAAGAAACCATCCTATGCATTTAACTACGCAATCACAACAGGACATGATAAAGGTAAAAGTTAACCATAAGTAAATATTTGAATATAATCCAAATATTTATAATGGTCAATAGTAGTCAAACATATACATCAACTATAATAACTTAAAAGACAATAGTTCATAAGGCAAACAAACAACCATTAGAAATCATACTAGTAAGCAATGAAACATCATACAACAACATGAATTGAGTTGGATCTAGATTCTATCCTAAAGCAAAACTAAAAAAATAGGATCAACTTCATTATATCAAACCAATACTATGGCCACACAATTTAACAAGAGGACACATATTACACATGGTATGTGAATGATAAGTTATAAACATGTATTGACTAATATCACAAGCATCAAGCATAAAGTGACCATGGCAATATACTACACTAGGACATGCTCTTTATGATAATAAATAACAAATGTCTAATTAACCACTACCAACAACATTATCAGCACATGATTGTAACAACATGGCAAACTATGCACACTTGGCATATGAGAAAGACACAACTCAACTAACGAATGGTAAACTATCCAAACCATGTGCTGAACTAATGAAACAAGTATTAAACACTCATAATACTAACATGATACAAAGGTAACATCTATAAGAAAGAACTGAACTAGGCAACTGTAATACACCAAACATCATAAAGCATGAAAGATGTCAAAGCATAGAATAACGCATTAGCGAGGTAAACAATGTAATGTCTAAACATGGATGATCGAGATACCACACTAGGCTACCAATAGAATACCGTAACTATGAGATAACTAACATCGCGATCAAGTAGGGTAGTAGCACGCAACCCTGCACACTATTTATGACATGTAAGAACATGGAAGCATGGCATTATCACACAACACTATCATGCTTGTTATAAGATATAACCACACCGAGAAAGCAAAATGAGCATGTAGGCATGTAATACTAGATAATGGCATCAACCAATGAACATGTATTCTACCAGAACGATTAGCAAGATGATATGCATTTCTATCTAGTATAACTTACTATTGTAATGACAAATGATACACAACTAGAAATGATCCATAACATGAACTGATACAACACACTATGTAATCTAGTTATACAAGCATAACAACATGGCATATTGATTAATCAACAACCTACTACGATATATATCTACCAAGTAAAGTCTAATCACATGTATGAACATAAGGTACAAACTACCAATGATACAACACATTATAGGCATACAACCAAATATGTATTTTACTATGAGTAAGTACTAACATGGCTCGTCAATCAACTAAGCATGCATATGTACCATCCTAGGTGAATGAAACAACTTGGATAAATAACAAGAAGCAATAGACTAGGTTATATGCAACAAGCATGACCTATATGTAGCAATAAAAAGAACATGCGGCATGGGCGAAAATAAATATGTAAACCATATCTAAGATGTCACCATGCTAAACAAAATTAAATAGTCAAGATATGAAATATTTCATTATTCAATAAACAAAGTAAAGCCTATAATAATCCTACGAAATTATAAGCATGGCGAATGTTTACCAAATATTCTACGCATGCAATATAGGGCTACACGCTACACAAAAATAATATCTGCGACAACGTACAAATAAAATATAATATAAATAAATAGATAAATAAAATCCTCACGACAAATCCAATCAATGATATCTAACTTAGAATTATGAAATAAATAGGAGCGACTCCTAGGCATATAATAAAGAATATAAAAATATCATACTAACATAAAAGTTCACCGATCAACTACTATGCGTGTTAATAAATCACAAGAACTAATATGAAACAAAAGCCTAACACACTACTAAAGTTTGGCATGAACTATATACATGCAATCATACAAAACTATATTAAAATCTATAGACATGTCTAGCACAAGACAAACAATACAAAAGAAATATTATCAACTTATGACATCGAAAATTATAGTCGGTAAAAAATATATATTTAATAAGTCATTTGTCATACGCAACAATTTGAGACCAATAGGATGCTCTCCTAGGCATATCGCAAACATATGAACAATAACATATTATTACAAAATTTACCGATGAACAAACCCTATTTAATCTTGGTCAAGAACGATTATAACCAAAGTTATACTAAAATTCTATTGATGAAACTAGCGAGCTAACTCTACCATGGGGTTACTATGGGCATGAGAAACAAATCACATGTTGAACACAAGGTCATCCGAGGAAGTAAAAAAAAAGTAGGCGGACATGTCGATGGCATCCGTTCGTGCATCGACGCGAGCAACGACAGAGATAGGATGAATGATGATGTCTACAGGATAGAGTAGATGATGTGGAGTACGAGTGCAAAAGTAATTGGACAGAAACTCACCGAGCACGACGAATCGATCCGACGAACTTGATGAAAAGTGTACGCGGACATGCAGAATTCTTCGTGTGTGGTTGACGAATCGTGTTCTTTCTTCTCTGAATGGATCTGTGGCATGGAGGAGTATCATTTGGCGCGAGGACATGGATGGAGATGGCCTATATCAACGGGATCAAGCATCGGTGTCCATGGAGCATTCTTTGGAGAGAGAGTTTCTGTAGAGAAAGAGGAAGGAGAGGGCAGGGAGACTAGCGAAGTGGAAGAGGAGATGGAGGCGCACAGAATGGTTCCTTTAGTTTTGGAAAGGAATGAGATATAAGGGAAGTTAGAGGAGGGGAAGATTCATTGCTGATCTTCTTTGTACTGGTGTGCGTAGTGGAGGAGGAGAGGAAACGCTCGGGGTTGTTGCTTGGAGACGAACCAAGTCTATCAAGAAACGGTAGAAATTAAAGGGGAGTTAGAGGAGGGTTTCCATAGTGGTTGTACGTTTCCTCTTCTGTGATGTGAACGTACAGGAAGGAGAGGAGGTGCTCGCTAGGTGGGAGAGTTGGGCCAGTTTGGCCAGCCCATTAATAGAAGGAAGTGATGAGGAAATGAGAGAGAACAAGAAAAGTTGGGCTTGGTCCATTCGTTGAAAAAAATGTAGGTTGCACACCTACTAAAGAGAGAAAGGTGTTGGGTCAAGGGAATTATGTACATTTTCACAAATAAAGGAAATTATGTACAGAGCTTAATAGAGGAAATAAATTGATTTTACTCATAAAAACATAGAAAAGTAAAAGAAGCTCAAACAAACAGCAAAGGAATTTTAGAACGCAAACAACCAAATAAATTCAAAGGCGCGTATTTTAATATGCCGAAGAAGAGAAAATAAAGCCTGACTAACGAAAAGAAGTAAACTAAATTTAATTTAGGTTCGCATTAATTTAAATTAAATCTTCCAAATTATAAAACTCCAATTTAAGCTTTGTTAACAAATAAAACAATTGAAATTTTCTGGCCCTACTTTTTAGAAAACTTTTTTTTTCTTAAACATTCTGAGAATCGGGATGTTACAATAGGAAAGGAAAACAAGCATAGCTTCAAAACTTTCAACATATAGAGAGCAAACTTGATATTATTGCAATAGGTAGAAACATATGTTCCTCTCTCATAATAATTTTCAGTAGCATCATGAGTGAATTCAACCATATAACCAACACATAAAGTATTATTTTCATGATCTACTTGCATAGAAATTTTACTACTCTCCACATAAGCAAATTTATTCTCATCAATAGTAGTGGGAGCAAACTCAACAAAATAACTATCACGTGAAGCATAATCCAATTGAAAACTAAAATCATGATGGCAAGTTTCATGGTTATCATTATTCTTAATTGACAACAAGTCATCACAATAATTATCATAAATAGGAGGAATGCTTACATCATAATAAATTTGCTCATCAAAACATGGGGGACTAAAAATATCATCTTCATCAAACATAGCATCCCCAAGCTTGTGGCTTTGCATATCATTAGCATCATGGGTATTCAAAGAATTAATACTAACAACATTGCAATCATGCTAATCATTCACATATTTTATGCCAAGCATTCTATGTAATTCTTCTTCTAGTAGTTGAGCACAATTTTCCTTCCCATCATTTTCACGAAAGATATTAAAAATATGAAGCATATGAGGCAACCTCAATTCCATTTTTTGTAGATTTCTTTTATAAACTAAACTAGTGACAAAACAAGAAACTAAAAGATTCTATTGCAAGATCTAAAGATATACCTTCAAGCACTAACCTCTCTAGCAACAGCGCCAGAAAAGAGCTTGATGTCTACTACGCAACCTTCTTCTTGTAGACGTTGTTGGGCCTCCAAGTGCAGAGGTTTGTAGAACAGTAGCAAATTTCCCTCAAGTGGATGACCTAAGGTTTATCAATCCGTGGGAGGCGTAGGACGAAGATGGTCTCTCTCAAACAACCCTTCAACCAAATAACAAAGAGTCTCTTGTGTCCCCAACACACCCAATGCAATGGAAAATTGTATAGGTGCACTAGTTCGGCGAAGAGATGGTGATACAAGTGCAATATGGATGGTAGATATAGGTTTTTGTAATGTGAAAATATAAAAATAGAAAGGTAACTAATGATAAAAGTGAGCATAAACAGTGTTGCAATGCTTTGAAACAAGGCCTAGGGTTCATACTTTCACTAGTGCAAGTTCTCTCAACAATAATAACATAGCTGGATCATATAACTATCCCTCAACATGCAACAAAGAGTTACTCCAAAGTTACTATTAGCAGAGAACAAACGATGAGATTATTGTAGGGTACAAAATCGCCTCAAAGTTATTATTTCTGCTCGATCTATTCAAGAATCCGTAGTAAAATAACACGAGGCTATTCTTTCCGTTCAATCTATCCTAGAGTTTGTACTAGAATAACACCTTAAGATACAAATAAACCAAACCCCTAATATCACCTAGATACTCGATTGTCACCCCAAGTATCCGTGGGCATGATTATACGATATGCATCACACAATGTTAGATTGATCTATTCAACCAACACAAAGTTCTTCAAACAGTGCCCCAAAGTTTCTACCAGAGAGTCAAGACGAAAATGTGTGCCAACCCCTATGCATAGATTCCCAAGGTCACGAAACCCGCAAGTTGATCACCAAAACATACATCATGTGAATCAATAGAATACCCTGTTGTCACCATGGGTATCCCACGCAAGACATACATCAAGTGTTCTCAAATCCGATGAGATAACTTCAAAGGGAAAAATCAATCCATTACAAGAGAGTAGAGGGGGAGAAGCATCATAAGATCCAACTATAATAGCAAAGCTTGTGATACATCAAGATCGTGCCGTCTCAAGAACACGAGAGAGAGAGAGAGAGAGAGAGAGAGAGAGAGAGAGAGATCAAACACATAGCTACTGGTACATACCCTCAGCCCCGAGGGTAAACTACTCCCCCTAGTCATGGAGAGTGCCGGGATGATGAAGATGGCCACCGGAGAGGGATTCCCCCTCCAGCAGGGTGCCGAAACGGGTCTAGATTAGTTTTCGGTGGCAACAGAAGCTTGCGGCGGCTGAACTCCCGATCTAGGTTTCTTTTCAGGGGTTTCTGTATTTATAGGAATTTTTGGCATCGGTCCCACATCAGGGGGGTCTCTGATTCGTCCACGAGATAGAAGGGCGAGCCCGAGGGGGTAGGATGCGCCCTCCACCCTCGTGGACGGCTCGGGACACTTCTGGCCCAACTCTTTTACTCCAGGGGCTTCTTTTGGTCCATAAAATATCATCAAAAATTGGCACGTCAATTGGACTCCGTTTGGTATTCCTTTTCTGTAAAACTCAAAAACAAGGAAAAAAATTGAAAGTGGCACTAGGTTCTAGGTTAATAGGTTAGTCCCAAAAATCATATAAAATACCATATAAATGCATATAAAACATCCAAGATGGATAATATAATAGCATGGAACAATCAAAAATTATAGATACGTTGGAGACGTATCACTTTTGTCTCGTTATATTTGGTAGACCCTTCTTGAATACTATTAATGCTAGGATAGACTGCAAAAAGGATATTGTTACTGTAGGTTTAGGGAATATGTCTCATGATTTTAACTTTGCTAAATTTCGTAGACAACCCCATGATAAAGAATTGCCTAGTAAAAATAAAATTATTGGTCTTGCTTCTATTGTCGTGCCTCCTAATGATCTTTTGGAGCAATATTTGCTAGACCATGAAAATGATATGTTTATGAATGAGAGAAGGGAAATAGTTGAAGTATTCTTTAAACAGGGACCTTTATTGAAACACAACTTTCCTGTTTAAATCCTAGGAGATCCTCCTCCACCCAAGGGTGATCCCGTGTTTGGACTCAAACCATTACCTGATACTCTTAACTATGCTTATCTTGATGAAAAGAAGATATATCCTGTTATTATTAGTGCTAACCTCTCAGAGCAGGAAGAAGAGAAATTATTGAAAACTCTAAAGAAGCACAGTGCTGCCATTGGATATACTCTTGATGATCTTAAGGGCATTAGTACCACTCTATGCCAGCACAAAATAAAATTGGAGAAAGACGCTAAACCGGTTGTTGATCACCAACGACGGTTAAATCCTAGGATGAAAGAAGTGGCAAGGAAAGAAATACTAAATCTTCTAGAGGCAGGTATAATTTATCATGTTGCTGATACTCAGTGGGTAAGTCATGTCCATTGTGTCCCTAAGAAGGGAGGTATTACTGTTGTTCCTAATGATAAAGACGAACTGATCCCACAAAGAATTGTTATAGGTTATAGAATGGCAATTGATTTTCGCAAATTAAATAGAGTTACTAAAAAGGATCATTACCCTTAACCTTTTGTTGATCAAATGCTAGAAAGATTATCCAAACACACGCATTTCGCTTTCTAGATGGCTATTCTGGTTTCTCTCAAATACCTGTGTCAAAAGAGGATCAAGAAAAGACCACTTTTACTTGCCCTTTTGGTACCTTTGCTTATAGAAGTATGCCTTTTGGTTTATGTAACGCACCTGCTACCTTTCAAAGATGCATGATGGCTCTATTCTCTGATTTTTGTGAAAAGATTTTTGAGGTTTTCATCGATGATTTTTCCGTTTATGGAACTTCTTTTGATGACTACTTGACCAACCTTGATCGAGTTTTGCAGAGATGTGAAGAAACTAATCTTGGCTTGAACTAGGAGAAGTGCAACTTTATGGTTAATGAAGGTATTTTCTTGGGGCATAAAGTTTCTGAAAGAGGTATTGAAGTTGATAAAGCTAAAGTTGATGCTATTGAAAAGATGCCATGTCCTAAGGACATTAAAGGTATAAGAAGTTTCCTTGGTCATGACGGCTTTTATAGGAGGTTCATTAAAGACTTATCAAAAATCTCTAGGCCTCTGACTAATCTCTTACAAAAGGATGTTCCTTTTGTCTTTGATTATGATTATGTAGAAGCATTTGAAATACTTAAGAAAGCCTTGATTTCTACACCGATTGTCCAGCCACCTGATTGGAATTTACCCTTTGAAATTATGTGTGATGCTAGTGATTATGTTGTAGGTTTTGTTCTAGGATAAAGAGTTGATAAGAAATTGAATGTTATCCAATATGCTAGTAAAACTCTAGACAGTGCCCAGAGAAATTATGCTACCACTGAAAAAGAATATTTAGCAGTTGTATTTGCTTGTGATAAATTCATGCCATATATTGTAGATTCTAAAGTAACTGTTCACACTGATCATGCTACTATTAAATATCTTATGGAGAAGAAAGATGCTAAACCTAGACTTATTATATGGGTTCTCCTACTACAAGAATTTGATTTACATATTATTGATAGAAAGGGGGATGAGAACCCCGTTGCTGACAACTTGTCTAGGTTAGAGAATGTTCTTGATGACCCACTACCTATAGATGATAGTTTTCTTGATGAACAATTGGCTCTCATAAATACTTCTCGCACTGGTTCATGGTATGCTGATTATGCTAATTACATTTTTACTAAATTTATACCACCTAGTTTCACATACCAGGAAAAGAAAAAGTTTTTCTATGATTTAAGACATTACTTCTAGGATGACCCACACCTTTATAAAGAAGGAGTAGATGGTGTTATTAGACGCTGTCTACCTGAGCATGAACATGAACAGATCCTACGCAAGTGTCACTCTGAGGCATATGGAGGACACCATGCTGGAGATAGAACTGCACATAAGGTATTGCAATCCGGTTTTTATTGGCCTACTCTCTTCAAGGATGCACATAAGTTTGTCTTGTCTTGTGATGGATGTCAAATAATTGGTAATATTAGTAGACGTCAAGAAATTCATATGAACTATTGACATGTTATTGAACCATTTGATGTTTGGGGCTTTGATTATATTGGTCCGTTTCGTTCCTCTAATGGGTATACACATATTTTAGTTGTTGTTGATTACGTTACTAAGTGGCTAGAAGCAATTCCAACTAGTAGTGTTGATCATAACACCTCTATTAATATGCTTAAAGAAGTTATTTATCCGAGGTTTGGAGTCCCTAGATATCTAATGACTGATGGTGGTTCACATTTTATTCATGGTGCTTTCCGTAAAATGCTTTCTAAGTACTCCCTCCGTCCCAAAATAAGTGTCTCAACTTTGTACTAACTTTAGTACAAAATAGTACTAAGGTTCAGACACTTATTGTGGGACGAAGGGAGTATGATGTTAATCATAGAATTGCATCCCCATACCACCCACAGTCTAGTGGTCAAGTAGAACTGAGTAATAGAGAGCTGAAATTAATTTTGCAAAATATTGTTAATAGATCTAGAAAGAATTGGTCCAAGAAACTTGATGATGCATTATGGGCCTATAGAACTGCATATAAAAATCCTATGGGTACGTCTCCGTATAAAATGGTTTATGGAAAAACATGTCACTTACCTCTCGAACTAGAATATAAGGCATATTGGGCCATTAAAGAGCTCAATTATGATTTCAAACTTTCCTGTGAGAAGAGGCTATTTGACATTAGGTCACTTGATGAGTGGAGAACCCAGGCCTATGAAAATGCCAAATTGTTTAAAGAAAAAGTTAAAAGATGGCATGACAAAAGGATACAAAAACGCGAGTTTAATGTAGGTGACTATCTTTTGCTATACAACTCTCGTTTAAGATTTTTTGCAGGAAAACTTCTCTCTAAATGGGAAGGTCCTTACATTATGGAGGAGGTCTATCGTTCCGGTGCAAGAAAAAAACAACTACGAAGGCACAAATCCAAAGGTGGTGAACGGTCAAAAATCAAACATTATATCTCATGTAATCCCATAAATGTTGAAACTAATGTCATTGAAACCGTAACCCCGGAGGAATACATAAGGGACACTTTCCAGAACGTTTGAGACTCCGAAAAGGAATAGGTATGTGGTACCGTAAGTAAACCGACTCCAAAACAGTTCTAATGGCAATTTTTCTCCGTTTTGGAATATTTAAGAAAATAGGAAAATAAGAAGTAGTCCGAAAGGGACATGAGGCGTCCACGAGGGTGGAGGGCGTGCCCTACCCCCTGGGCGTGCCCCCCTACCTCATGGACACCTCGTGTGCCCTCCGGACTCCGTTTTCTTGCACGATACTTATTTTGGTCTCTAAAAATTTATTATATAATCTCCTGAAGGTTTTGACACGGTACCACGACAAAATTCTCTGCTTTTGTTTTGAGCTATTTTTCTGACAAATCTAGACCACCATGATGTCTTCAAGCGCCCCCAAGGACAAGTTTTTCGAGAAGGTCATCAACCCCTACCTCGCGGAGGTGATGCAACACCCTCAAACCATTGAGATGCATGAGGGGGTGCTGCACATCCGCGATTTTGAGGGACCAAGGAGGACCGGAAGCATGGAGACAAGACTCGAAGCAATGGAGCAACAAGTTTTCAAGTGCCAGGGGATGGTGGAACGAGGAATCAATGCCAACCACATGATGATCGCGGAGTTCACCAACAACCACAAGCTAGCTGCCAAGAACATTGGGGAGGCCATCTTCAAGCTTCACGAGAAAATCGAGCACCTCCAAGCCCAGATCTATGACCTGCAAAACTAAAACTGTGAGTATGAATATAGATTCAAGAAGATGAGTTTGGCTACAGATTTGAGGATCCCGGCGACTCGATCATCCTTCTATGATGGTGAGCCTATGCATTGGAAGATGGATGACAAGCCTACATCATCAACAACTCCATCATCACCACCTCCGAAGAAAGAGACATGGGTATGGGCACTCCCCTTGGCAACTGCCAAGCTTCGGGGAGGTGCCCCGGTATCGTATCACCATCACACTTCTATCTTTACCATTTTTCTTAGTTCGATCCTTTTGGTAATATCTTGATCTAGTATAATAAAGTTCAGTATGGTCTATTCGTGAGCTTTACTTTATGATCCTTATCTATGTAATCTCGTGCGTGAGCTATATATATATAATAAAAATTAGTTTTGAGTCAAGGGCTTGATTATCTCACTAAGATCATGAGGGAATAAAAGAAAAAAAGAAAAAAAGAAATAAAGAGATCTTATGGAAATTAATTACTTCATGTATAAAGAGTATGATGAATAAAAGTTGTTGAGAGTTGACAAACATAGTTTTGGTCATCATTGCAATTAATAGGAAGTAATAAAGAAAAGGAGGTTTTCACATATAAATATACTATCTTGGACATCTTTTATACTTATGAGCACTCATTAAAATATGACATGCTAAAAAGTTGATGTTGGACAAGGAAGACAATGTAATGGGTTATGTTTTCTTATATCCGAAATAAAGTATATTGTCATGGATCATCCAACATGTTGAGCTTGCCTTTCCCCCTCATGCTAGCCAACCTCCTTGCACCAAGTAGATATACTACTTGTGCTTCCAAATATTCTTAAACCCAAATTTGCCATGAGAGTCCACCATATGTACCTATGGATTGAGTAAGATCCTTCAAGTAAGTTGTCATTGTTGCAAGCAATAAAAATTGCTCTCTAAATATGTCTAATCTATTAGTGTGAAGAAAATAAGCTTTATACGATCTTGTGATATGGAAGCAATAAAAGCGACGGACTGCATAGTAAAGGTCCCTATCACAAGTGGCAATATAAAGTGCGTTTCTTTGCATTAAGATTTTGGGCATCCAACCATAAAAGCACATGACAACCTCTTCTTCCCTCTACGAAGGGCCCATCTTTTATTTTTTGTCATATACCTTACATAAGAGTCATGGTGATCTTCACCTTTCCTTTTTACATTTTATCCTTTGGCAAGCACATTGTGTTGGAAAAATCCTGACATATATAACCAATTGGATGTAAGTTATCATAAACTATTATTGTTGACGTTACCCTTGAGGTAAAAGGTTGGGAGGCAACACTGTAAGCCCCTATCTTTCTCTGTGTCCGATTAAAACTCCATACCCATAAGTATTGCATGAGTGTCAACAATTGTGAAAGACTAAATGATAGTTGAGTATGTGGACTTGCTGAAAAGCTCTAATATTGACTCTTTCCGATGTTATGATAAATTTCAATTGCTTCAATGACCAAGATCATAGTTTGTTAGTTTTCAATGAAGTTTTGGATTCATACTTGATCTTGTGAATAGATTGTCACTTCAGCATAAGAAATCATATGACAATATATATATGTTGCTGTTATAAGAATGATCATGATGCCCTCATGTCTGTATTTTATTTTATCGACACCTCTATCTCTAAACATGTGGACATATTTTTCGATATCAGCTTCCGCTTGAGGACAAGCGAGGTCTAACCTTGGGGGAGTTGATACGTCCATTTTTCATCATGCTTTTATATGGATATTTATTGCATTATGGGCTATTATTACACATTACCTCACAATACTCATGCCTTTTCTCTCTTATTTTACAAGGTTTACATGAAGAGGGAGAATGTCGGCAACTGGAATTCTGGGCTGGAAAAGGAGCAAATATTGGAGACCTATTCTGCACAACTCAAAAAGTACTGAAACTCCACCAAAGTCAGTTTCGAAATATATTAAAAAATATTGGGCGAAGAAAGCACCAGAGGGGGGCCACCCACCGTCCATGAGGGTGGAGAGCGTGCCCTACCCCCTAGGCGCGCCCCCTGCCTTGTGGGCCACCAGGCAGCCCCCCTATGCCCATCTTCTGGTATAAGGTGTCTTCTGCCCTGGAAAAAATCATAAGGAAGCTTTCGGGACGAAGCGCCGCCGTCTCGAGGCGGAACCTTGGCGGAACGAATCTAGGGCTCCGGCAGAGCTGTTCTGCCAGGGAAACATCCCTCCGCGAGGGGGAAATTGTCACCATCATCATCACTATCAATCCTCTCATCGGGAGGGAGTCAATCTCCATCAGCATCTTCACCAGCACCATCTCCTCTCAAAACCTAGTTCATCTCTTGTATCCAATCTTTGTCCCAAAACCTCAGATTGGTACCTGTGGGTTGCTAGTAGTGTTGATTACTCCTTGTAGTTGATGCTAGTTGGTTCATTCGGTGGAAGATCATATGTTGAGATCCTTTATGCATATTAATACCCCTCTGATTATGAACAGGAATATGATTTGTGAGTAGTTACGTTTGTTCCTGAGGACATGGGAGAAGTCTTTCTATAAGTAGTCATGTGAATTTGGTATTCGTTCGATATTTTGATGAGATGTATGTTGTCTTTCCTCTAGTGGTGTTATGTGAACGTCGACTACATGACACTTCACCATTGTTTGGGCCTAGAGGAAGGCATTGGGAAGTAATAAGTAGATGATGGGTTCCTAGAGTGACATAAGCTTAAACCCTAGTTTATGCATTGCTTCGTAAGGGGTTGATTTGGATCCATATGTTTCATCCTATGGTTAGGTTTACCTTAATACTTCTTTTGTAGTTGCTGATGCTTGCAATAGAGGTTAATCATAAGTGGGATTCTTGTCCAAGGAAGGGCAGTCCCCAAGCACCGGTCCACCCACATACCAAATTATCAAAGTAACGAATGTGAATCATATGAGCGTGATGAAAACTAGCTTGACGATAATTCCCATGTGTCCTTGGGAGCGATTTCCTTTATATAAGAGTTTGTCTAGGCTTGTCCTTTGCTACAAAAAGGATTGGGAGATTTTGTTGCACCTTATTTACTTTTACTACTTGTTACTCGTTACAAATTAGCTTATCACAAAACTATCTGTTACCGATAATTTCAGTGCTTGCAAAGATCACTTTACTGAAAACTTCCTATCATTTCCTTCTGCTCCTCGTTGGGTTCGACACTCTTACTTATCGAAAGGACTATGATAGATTCCCTATACATGTGGGTCATCATATAGCACCTCACTGTACTAGTGTCTCCACTATAGCAAAATGTTTCAGCTCACGTGTGACCGTTCGTATACCCGCCGTGCGTGGCAAAAATTTAGACATCATCTCGGCTCATTCCCGCAACCCGCGGTACATTGTGATGAGGCATGGCGTGGCGTGGCAAGGCGGGCGGCGGAGGAGGAGCGCGCGTGGATGTCCCTCTTATTCCATGCTCATACATGTGGGGAAACAACCTCCCTTATAAGGAGGTCCAACTCCCACCAAACTACCAATGTGGGACTAAACTTTAGTTCCACTTCTTGCCTTGCACGAATGGGCTGCTTGGGCCTCTAGGATTTATTAGGAATTTCTAAATCTGCTATTGGGCTGGCCCACAAATAAACAAAATTCCAGCACTTTATGACTAATGTGAGTCCATGGATTATACGTACTCTCACCCTTCCACCATTGCTAGCCTCTCTCGTGCTGCGCAACTTTCGTCGGTACATAAACCCAGCTTATATTTTTCCTCAAAACAGCCACCATACATACCTACCATGGCATTTTCATATACATTCCGATATATATTGCCATGCAACTTCCACTATTCCATTTTTATGACACAAATCATCATTGTCATATTGCTTTGCATGATCACATAGCTTACATAGTGTTTGTGGTTTGTCCATCGTTCATCGTATTTCATACGTGCTATGCTTGATCATTGCACATCCCGGTATACTAGCAGAGGCATTCATATACACTAGTGCAGAATCAGGCTTTAGTGTCGGTTTGTAAGGGCCTTTAGTGCTGGTTCAGCAACCGGCACTAAAGGGTGGGGAGTAAAGTCCCCCTACTCCCGGTTCAACACGGCCCGGGACCAAAGGACCACCATGTGGCACGAGCTAGCGCCGGGGGCTGGGGGACCTTTAGTCCCGGTTTGTAACACCAACCGGGACTAAAAGGATTAGGGGTTTATGAATTATGGTTTATTTCCCTTTTAATTTTTTTGTTTTCTATTTAATTCTTTTTCATTTCAAACATATTTTACGCTACATATATTCCTACATATTCAACTTGGTCACTTGGATACATCCACTTTAATCTCATATATATACATCCGAGCTATTCTGCAACCCATTCCTGAATAAGCTATTCAGGAACCGTTCCTAACTGCATGAGAACAGACAGCTAACTGTGCGAACTACACTAGTTAACTACCGGGCGGACTTTTTCTGCCATCAGTTTTTTGCATTGTTTCTGGGTCATAATTATTTAACTTCTAATCGGATTGATGCAACTGATATACTGTTGGATAGCTATTGAGAAGGAGCAAAAAACTCATTTTGGTCGTTTTCCCAAAATCGTTCCGGTTTTTAAACAAAATTCAAAAAACTGAAAAATCCATCAAACGAGTTTCCAATATTTTGGTGAAAGGAATTTTCAAAGCTTTTTTCGGAGCGATGCGTATGATATACTGTTAGAAAGGCACCGATTAGCCCGAACTTTGGCATATATAACACGTTTTCAGATTTGCTACGGTTTAAGAGCAGTTTTCAAAAAGCCAACATCATTTTCGACATGTTTTGCCCGAACTGCTATAGTACACGCTAACTGCTCACGCGGAATAGCTAACTGACATATGCTAACAAGCTAACTGCTAAGACCGAAGAAAATTGTTTTTTTTCTATACTTTTATCCTCACGTCAAATTAACTTCCGGGAGTGAAATAGCTAACTGCCAGGAATCACAACAGTTAGCACCAAGTTAACCGCGGGACTGACTTTTTTTTTCTTTTTTGATTGGGTCACACTAACTGCGGGTATGAAATACCTAACTGCACGTGATGAGCACGCTAACTGCAATGGTTGATAATACTTTTTTTGCTTCTTTTGTTTTCAATTCTTTTTCTATTTTTCCCTGGTCAAGTTAATTGTCGGGACTGGAATAGCTAACTGTCGAGACTGCGATAGTTAATTGTCAGGATTGAAAATACTTTTTTGTTTTTTGCCTGGTTCAAGCTAACGGCCGGGAGTAAAATAGCTAACTGCTAGGGATTGCGGCAATTAACACCGAGTTAACTGCCGGGATTATTTTCTTTTTTGATTGGGTCACACTAACTGCGTGTATGAAATACCTAACTGCACGCGATGAGCAAGCTAACTGCAATGGCTGATAATACTTTTTTTTGCTTCTTTTGTTTTAAATTCTTTTTTTCTATTTTTCCATGGTAAAGTTAACCGCCGGGACTGGAATAGCTAACTGTCGAGATTGCGATAGTTAACTGTCGTGATTGAAAATACTTTTTTTTCTTTTTTGCCCGGTTCAAGCTAACAGCCGGGAGTAAAATAGCTAACTGCCAGGGATTGCGGTAGTTAACACCGAGTTAACTGCCGGGATAAAAAATATTTTTTGTACCTCATGCAAGGAAGGGCTTGGCAAACAAACTGAACCCTCTCATTAGATTGCAATTTTTTGTACCTCACACAAGCAGGGGTTTGGCAAAATCATAGTTGTGTACATCACTTAATTTTTTTGGACACAAGATAACTGCAGCCAGTCCCTAAACTAACTGTTCCATGAAACTGAGCATTGGCAAACTATGCACCATGGATCGCGCCGCTGGCAGCATGGGGGGAAGTGCTAATTGAGCAGTGGTCTCTATTTCTTTTTTACATAAATATCAGTAAAGCAAACTGCTCCTTGAAACTAAGCTAACTTATCCATGAAATTGAGCTAGCTGTAGAGAGGTTGCTCCACCAGTAAATCCCCATCAGGGGTCCTGCACCTCATCGATCTCCGGCGCAACGGAGCAGAAGTTAACTGCTAACAGGAAAAATATTATTCAATGGATCCCCAAAATAATAAACCGGACAGGGATGTCTTGACTCTTGACACAATATTATTTTGCAAGTAAGAACTGAACATGCAAGTACACTCACACGTATCCTTGTAAGCTATACACATCACGTCAGTAAATGCTGCAGTAAAATTCAGTGGCTACACAAGTATCCTAATAGACCTCAACAGTAAAAATTCAGTGGCTACAAAAGTATCCTAATAGACAAGTAACACACCTTTTTTTCTTCGGTTTGAGCTAACTGAAATGGCCGGCTCAGTCAACTCCTTATTCAGTTCAAGCAAACTGCTAGCTACAGATAACCACCAAATAGCCAACTAGAGAGGCTGGGTCAGAGGAGTAGAAGAAACCCAAAAGCTAACCATCGGAGATCCACACCATGAACTGCTCAAGGACGAGATCCATCTATGACATGAAGAGCAAGTTAACTGAAGGAGGCAAAGAGTTTTAGCGCTACTAAAGTTAACTGAAAAGCAGGAAGTCACCGCCAGAACAAGCTTCTGTGCCTCCACTAGAACGATGACATGGGGAAGGTGTCACCGGAGCTGGAGCCCGGAATGGGCAGGGCTATGTCGCCGGAGACGGAGTAGGTCACCCACCACGGGCCTAAAGAAGGGTGTGCTCCACCCACCTCCCCACGACAGCGGCGCCTGGCTTTGATGGGGCCGGGTAGGCACAGTGGCGAGAGTCAACGCCCGAAACCATGGCTAAAGGGCGAGCTCGCGCGGATCTGGTGGTCGGAGTGGCGTGGAGAGGAAGCCCGCCGCAGACTGTTGCATGGCAAGATGCAGGAGGGAGGAGAGGTTGTGGCATGTGACACAAGTGGGGAAGGCAGGGAGGAACCTGGAGGAGCGCCGCGCGTAGGAGACTACCTGTCGAAGCGGGGGAGGTCGAGGAATGGTGCGTGCTGGGGGGTTGGCGGTGGAGCGCGGATGCGGCGGCCGGTGTTGGCGTACTACGCGTAGGGTGGCGGCATGGCCTGGATTGGCTGCATCTGGTGGCAAGCAGTGGTGGCGGCAACGCGTGGAGAAGATGGTTTGGGTGGCTGGGGGCGCGCAACAGCCGACGGCAGACCAGAGCTCGCTCGTTCGCTCCCTCCCTTCGGGAATAGAAACATGTTAGGAGGGTGGTTCCTAAATAAGCTTATTTAGGAACTCTAGAGGGGGGTTGCAGAATAGTCCCACCCTATATATATATAGTGATACTATTCCTCACCCAGGGTGCAGAATAAGTTATTTTTCACCCTAGGTAATCTTATGACCACTTCATAATTAAATTTCTTTGGAATTCAAATACTTACGTTCCTATTGATTCACTAGTAAAATTTGGCATAAGAAAATAAAATTATAGGTCATAAGACAAGAAAATTTACAGTTTATGTATATTTTACACTATGTTTTTACGTTTCTAATTTTACATAACATAAAATATTTTTAACGAAGATTACATATTTTCTTATAGTGTCTTTTTACGTTAGAAATAAACGGAATGTAAAATTATGGTGCACTGATGGTAGAATAGAGGAGGGTGAAAAATAACTATTCCTCACCCAGGGGGACGATCATCATAAGTTAACCAACTGCACCTAGGTAAGGTAGCAGGACCTACTACTCTCTCTCGGGTAGCATAGCATAAAACAGAAAACCCCTCCTTCTCTGTTATGCGGCACAGAGATCCAATTGTCTCCATTTTGTGGCCTTCGCTCAGCCACTATTTTACTCCAAGCCTTGATTTTGAGGCATCCATGTGTTTTAGAGGCCGAGTATGCATATTTGACACCGTCCGACCATGGTCGTATGCAAACAACTGTCATTTCACCTTTAACAAACATAAATGGAGGCACAACCACATACGGGAGCTTTTGTTGAAGAGCATAATAGTAACATATATAATTAGCAATGAAGTTTACTTCAGAAGAATGTATGAAAAGGATGGACTAACTATTGACACAATAGTAAAAATCTTACCATGATAGTTGCACGAATGTTAGCATCACACAACTCGTGGACTAGTGGCACGTATTTACCACAATTTTTTCCAACTCCAAAGATAATCTTAAATTTCAGAACGTCAGTAACAAAGGAGATAAGATAATTCTTCTCCTCCCAAATTAGCTCTGCGTCAGGATTGCACTAGGTGCCGTCTATTATAGTTTGTATTTCTTGGGAAGAGATAAAATAAGTTGTCAGTTATAAAAAAACAAGTTCAGAAAGTATGAATAACATGTATTTTTAGAATAGGAATATAGATCATTTAACAAATGTGATTAACAAACTCACACAGAAGCAGAATCGAAACCATGTTAGGATTCAACCAAATGTTTTCATCTTTCGGATTGCCAAGATCGAATGTTATTTTCATATCCTCCTCGAATCCATAGGCCTTGCATAATCCTTCCCAATTTGAACATCCAAAATGAGTGTGACCTATTTTATTTATGATCGTAACCTCATAATTGAAACCATGTTTCATTTTAAGCTGAGTTATCTTCGTGTGGACCTTGGACATCTCTTCGAAAGATAGGTTCTCAAGGACATATGGTCTTGCATAGCAGGGTATGCACTAGTCAATTATAAAAAATGGAAATTACACGTTAAAGCAAAAATCTTAAGCCATGCTTAATTCAGAAGAAACATGTGCCACTGAAGTAACATACCGTAAAACCTTTGAAGCCCTCCTTAAGCGTGAGGCAGAAGCATGTACCATTATCTAGGTGCGGTCTGTCACACATAAACCCCTCGTCGCTGCAGTCATCGCACTCGGGGATCTTATCGTTGTCAAACATTTCCTATATATGTTCATAATTCAAAGATTGAAAATTATGGCATGACCATTGCTAAAATAGGACATATCGAGCGCCTAAAATTTGTCGGAATGGAAATGAATTAAAAATCCTCCTAAAAGGTATATCATTAGTTGATGACAAAATGATAATGACATAAAAATTATATTGTATACCTATATTCAAAAGACCTATACAATTACTAGTTTACTATTCTATTCAAAAGACCATTCTACATATGACATAAAAAACCTATATGCAAATTAATCCACAGTAAAAGGTATGTCATACTTGATTGTCAATACATGGTCAACATTTTTCTATGCAACTTTCCCATGCAACTTGATTGTCAATACATGGTCAACATTTTTCTATGCAACTTTTCCCATGCAACTTTTTTCTATAAGCATAAAAAACATAAAACATAAAATCTATGCAAATTCCACCATTCATCTACATATACATAATTACATACATACATTGTATAAAAAACAAGTGAAAAAAACTAAACATACATACATATAGTGAAAAAATAATCATCTAAAATATCTAAACTAATTAATTTCTATACATACATATATAATAATATACTAATTAAGTCCTCAAATGTCAAAATTCCTCAACTTTTTTCTATACATACATATATACTAATATACCAACATGTATAGTGAAAAAATTATGTAGATACATATATACTAAATAATCATCTAAAACAACTAACACATCTAAATAAAACATCAAACATTCATGCATACATGTATAAAAAAAACTAGTCAAAATTCCTCAAAATTTCTATGCATACATTATACTAATTAATTCCTCAAATGTCAAAATTCCTCAACTTTTTTCTATACATCTAATCATGTAGTGAAAAAAATGTCAAATTTCTTCTAAAAAAGTCAAAATTGCTATACATATATACTAATTAATACTATAACTAAGCATCTAAGCATACATATATATACATATACATTGTATACTAATTAATAATAATCTAAAACATGCTAGTGAAAAAAAGAACGCCAGAGGGCCGGGGCGGCGCGAGCTCACAGAGGGCAAGGTCGAGGCCGGCGGGCGCGAGCGGCGTGGGCGGAGATCGACGGCGGCATCGGGGCAGGTGCGCGGGTGCGGGCGGTGTTGGCGGCGCGCGTCTAGGGCGGCGCCGACATCAGGGGCAGCGTCGGATCGGAGAGGAGAGGTGCATCAGCGTCGGCAGCGACGAGGACGGGCTTGGGAGTAGCCTGGCTGGTTCGATCGGCGCGGGCGACACTGGTAGCCTAGCGGCGTCTATTCGGCATCGATGGGAGAGTTGGGAATGAAAAATTCATAAGTGTTGTATATATAGGAGGCACCTTTAGTCCCGGTTGGTGGATCCAACCACGATTAAAGCGGGGCCTTTAGTCACGTTTGGAGCCACCAACCACGACTAAAGGCTGGTGCTCGCGCACGCGTGGTGCAGGGCAAGTTTAGTCCCACATCGCCCAGCAAGAGGCGCCGGCACTAGCTTATAAGCCCCGTGGTGGCATCTTCCTCGAGCTCCTCTCGAAGTAGGCCTTTGTGGGCATATTGAACCTGTGCTGCCCTGTTGGGCCTACTGAGCCTGGTGGGCCTGCATCCTAGCGCAACTAGTGGTTGGTTTTCTAGTTGTATGCAAGCCGTAGCAGCCGAGTAGGCGGGCCTTTTTATTTACTTTTCAGTTTTTTTTGTTTTCTGCTTTATTTATTTTCTTTTGTTTCTAAGTTATTTTTTGCTTTATTTGGGGTTTCTGAGTGAATCTTTTTGCTTTAGATAAAAAAAATAAACTTTCTGTTAGTGCAAGTACTTTACAAATTTGAATAGTTTAAATTTGAATTATTTGAAATTTGTGTGAATCACTAGTTTGTTAATAACTTTACTTTAAAAATAGATTTTTCAGTGATTTTTTTCTGCTGTTTAATATTAGTGTGTTTTATCATTATATTCAATTTGGTAATTCTTAGTTTATTTATAAAATGAAGTGCTTTGTAATAGATGAGTTTTCGTCCGAAATCTTGATACCTCGAAAGAGATTGTCCATTTTGTACACGAAGTGCATCAAGTGTTTGTCGTAACCCTCTAGAATTTTAGAACATGCTATGTGGGTCAAATGATGATACCAATCCAACTTTCAACGTTTTCAGACTTCATTTGTACTGCTTTTCAATTTTATGGTCATTTAGCTCAAAAAAATAGTAAATGCATGAAAAATAGCAAATGAAGTCAGAAAGGGTTGAAAATTGATGGCGTGGCTTTGAATGGTGCATATTGAACGCACAAAAAGTCTGGAGCTGAAATAAGTTTAAAAAATTAAATGCTTTGTAACAGATGAGTTTGCGTGCGAAAGCATGATACTTCGAAAGAGATTGTCCATTTTGTACACTAAGTGCATCCAGTTTTTAGCACACGTTCTCAACTTTTTAGCACATGCTATGTGGGTGAAATGATGATACCATGCCAACTTTCAACCTTTTCAGACTTCATTTGTAATGCTTTTCAATTTCAGGGTCATTTAGCTCAAAAACAATCAGTAAATGCATTGGTTGTTGGGGAACGTAGTATTTCAAAAATATTCCTACGATCATGCAAGATCTATCTAGGAGAAGCATAGAAACGACAGGGGAGAGTGTATCTACGTACCCTCGTAGACCGAAAGCGGAAGCGTCTAGTGACACGGTTGATGTAGTCGAACGTCTTCGCGATCCAACCGATCCAAGCACCGAACGTATGGCACCTCCGCGTTTAGCACACGTTCAACTCGATGACGTCCCACGAGCTCTTTAGCCAGTTGAGTGTCACGGGAGAATTTCGTCAGCACGACGGCGTGGTGATGGTGATGATGAAGTTACCAACGCAGGGCTTCACCTAAGCACTGCGAAAATATGACCGAGGTGTGTAACAGTGGAGGAGGGCACCGCACACGGCTAAAACAGATGTTTACTTGTGTGTTCTAGGGTGCCCCCTACCCCCGTATATAAAGGAGCAAGGGGGAGGCCGGCCGGCCCTATAGGCACGCCCAAGGAGAGCCACTCCTACTAGTAATAGGTATCCTATTCCTAGTAGGAGTCCACCAAGAGGGAAGGAGGGGGAAGGAAGGAGAGGGAGAGGGAGAAGGAAGGCCCCCCCTTCGTTGTCCAATTCGGACAAAGTGGGAGGGGCGCTCGGCCCAGCCCTGGCTGGCCCTCTCTCAATCCACTAAGGGCCCATGTGGCCCATTAGTTCCCACGGGGGTACCGATACCCCTCCGGCACTCCGATTTAATCGGAAACTCCTCCGGAACACTTCCGGTGTCTAAAAATATTCGTCCAATATATCAATATTTACGTCTTGACCATTTCGAGACTCCTCGTCATGTCCGTGATCACATCCGGTACTCCGAACTACCTTCGGTACATCAAAACACATAACTCATAATACCGATCGTCATTGAACGTTAACCGTGCGGACCCTATAGGTTCGAGAACTATGTAGACATGACCGAGGCTCATCTTCGGTCAATAACCAATAGCGGAGCCTAGATGCTCATATTGGTTCCCACATATTCTACAAAGATCTTTATCGGTCAAACCGCATAACAACATGAGTTCTTCCCTTTGTCATCGGTATGTTTAGCCCGAGATTCGATCGTCGGTATAATCATACCTAGTTCATTCTCGTCACCAGCAAGTCTCTTTACTCGTTCCGTAATACATCATCTCGAGACTAACTCATTACTCATTTGCTTGCAAGTCTTATTATGATTTGCATTACCGAGAGTGCCTAGAGATACCTCTCCGACACTTGGAGTGACATATCATATTCTCGATCTATGGCAACACCACAAACACCTTCGGAGACACCTATAGAGCATCTTTATAATCACCCAGTTACGTTGTGATGTTTTATAGCACACAAGGTGTTCCTCCGATATTCGGGAGTTGCATAATCTCATAGTCATAGGAACATGTATAAGTCATGAAGAAAGCAATAGCAGTAATACTAAAGGATCATAATGCTAAGCTAACGGATGGGTCTTGTCCATCACATCATTCTCCTAATGATGTGATCCCGTTCATCAAATGAGAACACATGTCCATGGTTAGGAAACATAACCATCTTTTATCGATGAGCTAGTCAAGTAGAGGGATACTAGGGACACTCTGTTTTTGTCTATGTATTCACACATGTACTAAGTTTCCGGTTAATACAATTCTAGCATGAATAATAAACATTTATCATGATATAAGGAAATATAAATAACAACTTTATTATTGCCTCTAGGGCATATTTCCTTCATTCTCCCACTTGCACTACAGTCAATAATCTAGTTCACATCGCCATGTGATTTAATACTGATGGTTCATATCGTTATGTGAATAACACCCATAGTTCACATCGACATGTGACCAACACCCAAAGGGTTTACTAGAGTCAATAATCTAGTTCACATCGCCATGTGATTAACACCCAAAGAGTACTAAGGTGTGATCATGTTTTGCTTCGTGGGAGAAGGTTAGTCAACGGGTTTGTTACATTCAGATCCGTATGTATTTTGCAAATGTCAACTATGCTCTGCATGGAGCTACTCTAGCTAATTGTTCCCACTTTCTATATGCAACCAGATTGATACTTAGAGTCATCTGGATTAGTGTCAAAGCTTGCATCGGCGTAAATCTTTACAATGAACTATTTATCACCTCCATAAAAGAGAAACATTTCCTTAGTCATCTAGTAACTAAGGATAATTTTGACCGCTGTTTAGTGATCTATTCCTGGGTCACTATTGTACCTTCTTGCCAAACTCATGGTATGGTACACAACATGTTTTGTACACAGCGTGGCATACTTTATAGAACCTATGGCTGAGGCATAGGGAATGACTTTCATTCTATCTTCTGTCGTGGTCGGGTTTTGAGTCTTACTCAACTTTATACCTTACAACTCAGGAAGAAATCCTTCTTTGACTGATCCATTTTGAACTTCTTCAAAATCTTATTAAGGTATGTACTCATTGAAAATCTTATCAAGCGTCTTAATCTATCTTATAGATCTTGGTTCCCAATATGTAAGTAGCTTCACTGAGGTATTTCATTGAAAAACTCCTTTTAAACAATCCTTTATACTTTCCAAAAAAATCTACATCATTTCCGATCAACAATATGTCATTCACATATACTTATCGGAATTGTTGCAGTGCTCCCACTCACTTTCTTGTAAATACAGGCTGCACCGTAAGTCTGTATAAAACCATATGCTTTGAACACCTTACCAAAGTGTATATTCCAACTCCGAGATACTTGCACCGGTCCATACATGGATCGTTGGTGCTTGCATACTTGTTAGCACCTTTAGGATTGACAAAACATTCTGATTGTATCATATGCAATTCTTCTTTCAGAAACCCAGTAAGGAATGTAGTTTTGACATCCATTTGCCAGATTTCATAAAATGCAACAATTGCTAACATGATTCGGACAGACTTAAGCATCGCCACGGGTGAGAAAGTATCATCGTAGTTAACTCCTTGAACTTGTCAAAAACTTTTCGCAACAAGTGGAGCTTTGTAGACAGTAACATTACCATCAGCGTCGGTCTTCCTCTTAAATATCCATTTATTTTCAATGCTTGCTGATCATCGGGCAAGTCAACCAAAGTCCACACTTTGTTCTCGTACATGGATCCCATCTCAGATTTCATGGCCTCAAGCCATTTTGCGGAATCTGGGCTCATCATCGCTTCCTCATAGTTTGTAGGTTCATCATGGTCTAGTAACATGACATCCAGAGCCGGGTTACCATACCACTCTGGCGCAGAACGCGCTCTGGTTGACCTACGAGGTGCACTAGTAACTTGATCTGAAGTTTCATGATCATCATCATTAGCTTCCTCGCTGATTGGTGTAGGAATCACTGGAACTAGTTTCTGTGATGTACTACTTTTCAATTCGGGAGAAGGTACAATTACCTCATCAAGTTCCACTTTCCTCCCACTCACTTCTTTCAAGAGAAACTCCTTCTCTAGAAAGGATACATTCTTAGCAACGAATATCTTGCCTTCGGATCTGTGATAGAAGGTGTACCCAACAGTTTGCTTTGGGTATCCTATGAAGACACATTTCTTCGACCTGGGTTCGAGCTTATTAGATTGAAGCTTTTTCACATAAGCATCGCAGCCCCAAACTTTAAGAAACGACAACTTTGGTTTCTTGCCAAACCACAGTTCATACGGTGTCGTCTCAATGGATTTAGATGGTGCCCTATTTAACATGTATGTAGCTGTCTCTAATGCATAACCCCAAAACGATAGTGGTAAATCGATAAGAGACATCATAGATCGCACCATATCTAATAGAGTACGGTTATGACGTTCAAACACACCATTACACTGTGGTGTTCCAGGTGGCGTGAGTTGTGAAACTATTCCACATTATTTTAAATGAAGACCAAACTCATAAGTTAAATATTCGCCTCTGCGATCAGATCGTAGAAACTTTATTTTCTTGTTACGATGATTCTCTACTTCATTCTTAAATTCTTTGAACTTTTCAAATGTTTCAGACTTGTGTTTCATCAAGTAGATATACCCATATCTGCTCAAATCATCTGTGAATGTCAGAAAATAACGATACCCGCCGTGAGCCTCAACACTCATCGGATCGCATACATCAGTATGTATGATTTCCAATAAGTCAATTTGCTCGCTCCTTTGTTCCGGAGAATGGACTCTTAGTCATCTTGCCCATGAGGCATGGTTCGCAAGCACCAAGTGATTCATATTCAAGTGATTCCAAAAGTCCATCAGCATGGAGTTTCTTCATGTGCTTTACACCAATATAACCTAAACGGCAGTGCCACAAATATGTTGTACTATCATTATCAACTCTGCATCTTTTGGCTTCAATATTATGAATATGTGTATTTACTACGATCAAGATTCAATAAACCATTCACCTTGTGTGTATGACCATAGAAGGTTTTATTCATGTAAATAGAATAACAATTATTCTTTCACTTAAATGAATAACTATATTGCAATAAACACGATCCAATCTTGTTCATGCTCAACGCAAACACCAAATAACATTTATTTAGGTTTAACTCTAATCCCGAAAGTACAGGGAGTGTGCGATCATGATCATATCAATATTGGAACTACTTCCAACACACATCGTCACCTCACCATCAACTAGTCTCCGTTAATTCTGCAACTCCTGTTTCGAGTTACTAATCTTAGCAACCGAACAAGTATCAAATACCCAGGGGCTATTACGAGCAGTAGTGAGGTACACATCAATAACATGTATATCAAATATACCTTTGTTCACTTTGCCATCCTTCTTATCCGCCAAATATTTAGGGAAGTTCTGCTTCTAGTGACCATTTCCTTTGCAGTACAAGCACTCAGTTTCAGGCTTAGGTCCATCTTTGGGCTTCTTCATGGGAGTGGCAACTTGCTTGCCGTTCTTTAGAAGTTCCCTTTATTTTACTTTGCCCTTTTCTTGAAACTAATGGTCTTGTTAACCATCAACAATTGATGCTCTTTCTTGATTTCTACCTTCGCTGATTTCAACATCACGAAGAGCTCGGGAATCGTTTTCATCATCCCTTGCAAATTATAGTTCATCACGAAGTTCCAGTAACTTGGTGATAGTGACTAGATAACTCTGTCAATCACTATATTATCCGGAAGATTAACTCCCACTTGATTCAAGTGATTGTAGTACCCAGACATTCTGCGCACATGCTCACTAGCTGAGCTATTCTCCTCCATCTTGCAGGCAAAGTATTTATCAGAGGTCTCATACCTTTCAACATGGGCATGAGCCTGAAATACCAATTTCAGCTCTTGGAACATCTCATATGCTCCATGGCGTTCAAATGTTTTTTGAAGTCCCAGTTCAAAGCCGTAAAGCATGGTGCACTAAACTATCAAGTAGTCATCATACCAAGCTTGTCAAACGTTCATAATGTCTTCATCTGCTCTTGCAATAGGTTCGTCACCTAGCGGTGCATCAAGGACATAATACTTACGCGCAACAATGAGGATAATCCTTAGATCATGGACCTAGTCCGCATCATTGCTACTAACATATTTCAACTTAGTTTTCTCTTGGAACATATCAAAAACATAGGGGAGCTATAACACGAGCTATTGATCTACAACATAATTTGCAAATACTATCAGGACTAAGTTCATGATAAATTAAAGTTCAATTAAACATATTACTAAAGAATCCCACTTAGATAGACATCCCTCTAGTCATCTAAACGATCACGTGATCCAAATCAGCTAAACCATGTCCGACCGTCACCTGAGATGGAGTAGTTTTCAATGGTGAACATGTTATGTTGATCATATCTACTATATTATTCACGCTCGACCTTTTGGTCTCCAGTGTTTCGAGACCATGTCTGTATATGCTAGGCTCGTCAAGTTTAACCCGAGTATTATGCATGTGCAAAACTGTCTTACACCTGTTGTATTTCAACATAGTTATCACACCCGATCATCACGTGGTGTCTCGGCACGACAAACTTTCGCAATGGTGCATACTCTGGGAGAACACTTGTACCTTGAAATGTTGTAAGGGATTATCTTATAATGCTACCGCCGTGCTAAGCAA
The DNA here is from genome assembly GCA_902687465.1 of Secale cereale. Taxonomy (NCBI): domain Eukaryota; kingdom Viridiplantae; phylum Streptophyta; class Magnoliopsida; order Poales; family Poaceae; genus Secale; species Secale cereale. The sequence continues at coordinate 383,401,314 of LR738714.1, read as the reverse complement.
AATAAGAAGCATAATAAGATAAACATCACATGCAATCAAAATATGTGACATGATATGGCCATCATCATCTTGTGCTTTTGATCTCCATCTGCAAAGCATCATCATGATCTCCATCATCACCAGCTTGACACCATGATCTTCATCATAGTGTCTTGGTCGTCTCGCCAACTATTGCTACTACTACTATCGCAAACTCATAGTGATAAAGTAAAGAAATTACATGGCCTTCACATTTCATACAATAAAGAGACAACCATAAGGCTCCTGCCGGTTGCCGATAATTTACAAAACATTATCATCTCGTACAATAATGTATAACTCATCACGTCTTGACCATATCACATCACAACATGCCCTGCAAAAATAAGTTAGACGTCATGTACTTTGTTGTTGCAAGTTTTACGTGGCTGCTACGGGCTTAGCAAGAACCATTTTTACCTACGCATACAAAAAAACCACAACGATTTTTCGTCAAGTGTGTTGTTTTAACCTTCACAAGGACCGGGCGTAGCCACACTCGATTCAACTAAAGTGAGAAATACAGATACCCACCGGTCACCTTTAAGCAACAAGTGCTTACAACGGTGAAACCAGTCTCGCGTAAGCGTACGCGTAATGTCGGTCCAGGCCGTTTCATCACACAATACTACCAAAACAAAGTATGACATGCTGGTAAGAAGTATGACTATTATTGCCCACAACTCATTATGTTCTACTCGTGCATATAATCTACGCTTAGACCTGGCTCTGATACCACTATTGGGGAACGTAGTATTTCAAAAAAAATCCTACGATCATGCAAGATCTATCTAGGAGAAGCATAGCAATGAGCGGGGAGAGTGTATCTAAGTACCCTCGTAGACCGAAAGAGGAAGCGTCTAGTGACGCGGTTGATGTAGTCGAACGTCTTCGCGATCCAACCGATCCAAGCACCGAACTTACGTCACCTCCGCGTTTAGCACACATTCAGCTCGATGATGTCCCATGAGCTCTTGATCCAGCTGAGCATCACAGGAGAGTTTCATCAGCACGATGGCGTGGTGACAATGATGATGAAGTTACCGACGCAGGGCTTCGCCTAAGTAGTGCGAAAATATGATCGAGGTGTGTAACAGTGGAGGGGGGCACCGCACACGGCTAAAACTCATGTTTACTTGTGTGTTCTATGGTGCCCCCCTGCCGCCGTATATAAAGGAGAAAGGGGGAGGCTGGCCGGCCCTATAGGCGCGCCCAAGGAGAGCTACTCCTACTTGGAATAGGAATCCTATTCCTAGTAGGAGTCCACCAAGAGGGAACGAGGGGGAAGGAAGGAGAGGGAGAGGGAGAAGGAAGGGGCACCCCCCCTTCCTTCTCCAATTCGGACCAAGGGGGAGGAGCGCACAGCCCAGCCCTGGCCGGCCCTCTCTCTCTCCACTAAGGGAACATGTGGCTCATTAGTTCCCCCGGGGGGGTACCGATACCCCTCCACCACTCCGGTATAATCCGAAATTCCTCCGGAACACTTCCGGTGTCCGAATATAGTCGTCCAATATATCAATCTTGACGTCTTGACCATTCCGAGACTCCTCGTCATGTGCGTGATCTCATCCGGGACTCCGAACTGCCTTCGGTACATCAAAACACATAAACCCATAATACCGATCGTCATCGAACGTTAAGCGTGTGGACCCTACGGGTTCGAGAACTATAGACATGACTGAGACTCATCGCTGGTCAATAACGAATAGCGGAACCTAGATGCTCATATTTGTTCCCACATATTCTACGCAGATCTTCATCGGTCAAACCGCATAACAACATATTGTGTTCCCTTCGTCATCGGTATGTTACTTGCCCGAGATTCGATCGTCGGTATCATCATACCTAGTTCAATCTCGTCATCGGCAAGTCTCTTTACTCGTTCCGTAATACATCGTCTCGAGACTAACTCATTAGTCGTTTGCTTGCAAGGCTTATTATGATGTGCATTACCGAGAGGGCCCAGAGATACCTCTCCGACATTTGGAGTGACAAATCCTATTCTCGATCTATGCCAACACCACAAAGACCTTCGGAGACACCTGTAGAGCATCTTTATAATCACCCAGTTACATTGTGATGTTTGATAGCACCCAAGGTGTTCCTCCAGTATTCGGCAGTTGCATAATCTCATAGTCATAGGAACATGTATAAGTCATGAATAAAGCAAATAGCAGTAAAACTAAACGATCATAAGGCTAAGCTAACGGATGGGTCTTGTCCATCACATCATTCTCCTAATGATGTGATCCCATTCATCAAATGACAACACATGTCTATGGTTAGGAAACATAACCATCTTTGATCAACGAGCTAGTCAAGTAGAGGCATCTAGGGACACTTTGTTTTGTCTATGTATTCACACATGTACTAAGTCTCCGGTTAATACAATTCTAGCACAAATAATAAACATATATCATGATATAAGGAAATATAAATAACAACTTTATTATTGCCTCTAGGGCATATTTCCTTCACTGGTACGCGTTGGTGCTATACAAACGGTTTTTAACCCCTTTCCGCGACGGCATTTGGAACCGTCGCCTAGTGAGTGCGGGCGATAGGCGGTCCTTTCCACACGAACCAGAAACCATCGGGGATATGGATCAATGATCGAGGGGTCTTCCAAAATGTAATTGTGTGCGATGCAACACACAATAAATTCTTTCGCACGTGTGGGATCGGGGATTAAATGTTTCTAATGACGCAGTGAAACCAAACAGTGTGTCGTAATGCACCATTTGGGAAACAGTATGTAAGGTACACGGGCCAACATATGAACTATGTGCGATATGTGCCCCATCGCACATGAATTTTTTGTGAAACCCATCTGCCACGCAAGACTCCATCGCACATCTTTCCCACCAATTACCGTCTGTGATAATTTTCTATCACAAACGTTTTAGGAGCCCCTTCGCACACATACAAGTGTTGCAGACCGTTTGTTATTTGTTGTGTATCACCGTCGGTTGCGGCAACAGTGATGTGTGCTTTCCGTTTGGCATCCCACACATTTCCTGAAAACTTACGACTGGGATTGTATTTTACATTGGGCACGGTTTACTCCGAGTTCTTGTGTGGGATAATGCGATATCACAAACGGTTCCGGAGACCCTACGCACACGTAGTAGTGCTGCAAATCATTTGTGATCTACTGTGTATCACCGACGGTTCCGCTACGATTGACTTATGCTTTCCGATGTGGATCGCACACACTCATTTAGTTGAACCGAGTGCGGAGCAATTGCCAGGTTAAAACAAAAATATTCCATTTTGAATCGGCATGCAAAAAGCAAATTGGTCACAATATTCAGTTGAACAAATAAACAAAAATATCCAATTTTGAATCACCATGCAAAAAGAAAATTCGCCACAATATTCAATTGAACAAATAAACAAAAATATCCCATTTCAAATCAGCACGCAAAAAGCAAATTCGGCACAATATTCAATTGAACAAATAGTGTCCACAGGAAGAACATTCATCGTATTTCGCAACAATTGCAATTGAACATATGGTAGCTAAATTCCAATGATTTGTCCACACATACATGCATTACATAATTATTCATAGTGTACGAAATATGAAGACCTCATCAGATGGAAAACAATCGAGCGATGCATATATGTTTAGCGGCTAACTCTTACTCAATGTTTCAGGAGAACGCATGCTGAAATCTTCATTATCACCAGTGGGATTGATGTAGTGATTCAGGAAGAAGTCACTGATAAATCTCCGATCCATCAGCATTTCACCAGCCAGGAGCGATTGAGGGGTCCTTGGTTCTAAAATGAGCTACAGTATTTTTAAGATCGGAATGTGCCGTATGAGTGGAGTATAAGATATTAATTAAGATAGACTTACTGGTACTAATTCACGAGGATCATCACAACTATCAGCAGATTTGTAGATGGAGATCATGTGCCTGCAAACATAGTATCCACAAAGGTTGGTTGCTGCTTCTTGCTGAGGAAACTGAATTTTTTTGTACATAATTAGTCAAGTATGTGTCCTGTTAGGAACAACCTCACCGGTGTTAGATGTATTATTTTTTCTTTGGACAAAATAGAAAGAGTTTTATTTAGAAGCTTGAACATTTGACTAGCGTAAGAAAAGGTATTTGTAGACTGTTGGATAAATTTTCCAAAAAATAACAGATTTCAGTGTGTTACCGGAGAAACGATCTCGTGCTATAGAGGTAGTTCCCTCTTGAACAGGTTCCCTAGTTTAGTTTTCCACAATGTGAGCACACTCCAAATGAAGATGAATTTTGACAACATCAACTATTGAACCAGATATGAATGCAAATGAATTTGAACATCATAGAATTCAATACCTATCCTTGAATTGCTGAAGATGCGTCAGATCTTGAGCGTTTGTTGACTTTCTGAGAGAATTGATGTAGTACATTGTGTTCTTGTTTGGAACAATGAATACCAATATCCAGTGATTGCTACATATTAAGAAAGCCATGAACTTACGAATTATGTCAAATTCTAAAAGACAATCAGTGTATGCGTGGTTGTTTACTTGACTTACCGTTCATGATATGGCCAGAGAAATGATTCTGCATGGTACGTGTTTTCAAAGAGATGGATGACCGTGTTAACGGCCCAATCACATAGGTCCTTACCATGTATTGTTGTGCCATTTGCTAATTCAGGATCTATGAAATACACACTCTCCCTTTTTCTTCTCTACGTGTTCAATCCCTTGAGAGGAATAAAATGCAGTTAGTTGTTTATCATTTACACCCTTGTATGGAGAAGTTGATCAGAGTTTGTTAGGTACTTACAAAATCAGGCATCTAACAAGGGTGGCTTTGAGCTCGTTGAAGTTGAAGAAGAGATGTAAGTCATCGAAACCCACATTGATGAAACCAGCATCATGTTAGACTGATCTCTGTTGTAGTGGACTAGCAAACAATGATGACCTGCTGACATTTGATCCATGCAATATTCATGTAACTCGCAGCAACTGGAGCTGCACTCATCAAAGTATTCGCCAACAAGAAATGGCTGGCCATGGACGTAATTGCATTCTTCAAGTACGTATGCGTTACTTTTAGCAAGCAACAAATCTACATCTACATCATCCATGCCGTCAGAAATAATATTACTCCGCCATTCGAACAACCTACTGTTAATTTGGCTCTGGCGATGAGTGCTTTAAGTAAGAGGCAATCGTTCTCTTTCCTATTCACTCTCCCATCGCGCTTCGTCGTGGGTGTAGCCTTTTTGGCCACTTCCTTCTTGGTAATTTAATCATTTCCGACAGAATGTCTGGTTGGCTGCAAGGTAGACTGCCGAGCAGACAGTGAAGCTTCAACGGACTGCTTAGCAAACGGTTTATCTATGCTAGACCGATGAACTGGCGGTGCTGCTGTGACGGACTGCTGGGTTGTAGGAGCAGAGGCATCAGACTGCTGACCATGCGTTGAATCTATGTCGGGTTTCTGCACAGGTGGTGCCAACTTGTCGGTGTGTTGAGGACGTCGTGCCAACGCGTTGGTTTGCTGAGCAGGAAGTGCTGACGCATTGGTATGCTGATCACGCGACTGTGCACCAATAGACTGATGAGCAGTCGGTTTTGGACCTATAGACTGCTTAGAAGCCGGTTCCGAAGCATCAGACTACTTAGCAGTCCGTTCCACCAGGTTAGTCTACTGAGCATGTGCTGTAGCTGGGACTTCCCCTACTGCTTCAGCAATCGGCATCTGAACCGGTGGTGCGTCTTCAGCATTTGTAGGCTTTGCCACTGGCTGCTTTAGGGCAGAGGATGACATGGCCTGTACGCCACAAAGTCGGGCCGGCTGATCAAAGGTTGATGCATCAGCCATCGGATTACGAGTATTAGGTTCTTCAGGGGAAGCACGCGAGAGCTACTGTGGCAAGGAGAACGTCACCGGTTGAGGGGCGACATTGGTTGCTCTTGGAAGGGCTTCAGGGATCTCATCGATGAACTCTATTCCTTTTGTGGCCACTGGATGTGATGTAACAGTGTTTCTCCCAAAGTCATTTGCTCATTGAAGTGTCCTACGACATTCTTCACGGAAAATTCATTGAATCCATGCTTTATTTCAGTCACGTAGCACTTCACACAGCCTGACTTCAATGGCACATTCTCCAACAAGAGGCCATCTTCCAAGAAGGGTGGGCAAACCCAGGTTGTTGCACATTTTAATGTACCTCATAATGTGTAAGCACGCCCTATAGTCTGTCTTTCATTCTAGATAGATCAGATATAACATCATCACGAGTAGCTGTAGTCTCAATGTCGTTCGGGTCAGCTGATGCACAGCTACTCTTGTGCGGTGTTGTCGCTCAATAAGTAGCATCCTCCATGCTCGCCTCCCCTCCCATCCGTTGGCTAGCTGTGAGTGTTAGAGTCTTCTGCATCATCATTGACTCCTCAATATCCTTTTGAACAGACGGATACATGATCTTCCTCAACCTTTGATACAATGCATTTTGCTTCATTTCACTCCTCGCTTTTTTCATGTTGAGCCTCTCTTCTTTGCTGAGTATGAAAGCCCTCTTGTGGAGGACATTAACTGCTCTACGCCTTGTATGGCCAGGGGGCTCTCTTGTTCCAGAGCAATGGACAAAATGTCACATGGCCCTAAGTTCCTGTAGAACCTTCTAGGGATCTTGGGAGCCTCTAACATCACTTGAAACAGTTCTTCGTCATGTGAGTTTTTAAAGTAATAAGTTCTGTTATCACGCCTGCTTGCACATGCCCGCTATTAGTCTCTGGCGCGTTGGCCCCTGATTTCACTAAAGGCTGGTTCCCCAGCCGCCGCTGCTGGTTCATTGTCCTCCTGGTCCGATATCGGTTTCATGTCGTAGTATCCTGCCACACCCATATGGTGGGGGTGTATGTTCTTCTTCTGAAGTTCCGATTGCTTGAAACTATTCTCAGCAAAAAATTTAGTTGCCCTGGCCCTTTTGAATTCTGCCTAGTATGCCTTCGTAATTTGGGGGTATGCGGGGATTGGGTCCTTACGTTCACTCAAGTACTTCTTGTACATCATGTGCTTCCAGTTTCTCCAAGCATCCCTAGCCTTCTTCAGTGCAGCGTGTTGCACCTGCATTCTCCACTTCTCTCGAACGTTGAAGTGATCCATGATCTCCTGGAGTATTCGTCGCTGTGTTTCTGTGTCAGCCTTCCGGAACCCCGGTAGATTAATGTTGAGCCTTGCCCTGCCAACAAATCCACACACAGTCCTAACCCTCGTGTGTGCTTTATCTGGTTTAGTTGGGGCCCAAGACTTCAAATCGATCTCTGTTACTTCATATACACCTTTAGGCTAGTGTGTGGGCTTCCTTGGAGTGTTCCTCCGTGTCCTGACCGGAAGGGTAATTTCTGCGGCTTTATCCCGTTCAAGATTACTTGATCCCTCACCATCTGTTGAAGACCTAGGGTTGTCGGAATCAGATGAAGATACATCGCCTAAAGCATGAGTGTTGTCGTTGCTAATCGTCATCTACAGAGAACACATGCGAAACTCAGGAAACGAGGATAAGCATAAAATGAACAACTAGGTATCAAACTTTCTAAACATATCATGCAATAATTTAGAAAATGTACGGCTAATTTGTTAAGTTTGTGTGACTCGGGCGTTCGCCATCTGTAAATCCGCAGTAACTTATTGGAACAAATACATCTTATATGTGCCAGTTAGGAAGGTAGATAATGAACATATATATGCTCTCTATTATTTTAAGGCCAATTTGGGAACATACGGAACTAAATAGTAAGAGGGATTGCGAGGAAATATGCCTCACCATGAAGGAGAGGAGTAACTAACAGGCTTCTTAATGTAAACCCGGCTGGACCACAGGAGAGGCGAGGGTTACATCATCGATATGCCCGAGGGTGGCTGGCGAGCAAACGAAGATGGCGAGGCACGGGCAGCCACATGTTGGGAACGACAGTGGAGGTAGGCTTGACGCCGAATAGCGGGCACACGGCCGGAATGAGCACATCGGCGCCGGAGAGGGTTCTATTGTGGATCTAGGGGAGGAGGGAGTTGGCGATGGAGATTGGGTGGACTAGTTGAGGGAAACACGGGCGGGCAGTGGGGTGGTGTTGGCGGCCTAGGTGAAAACAGTGAAAAATATCCATGGTCGCCACGCGGAAAGGCCTATGCAAACGGTTGCCTCTAAGCGCTCATGTGCACAAAGAGAATAATTTCGTTGGAAATCAAGACGTACTAATTTTGAAATGAAGACGTGAGATCATCGTTTTTCCTCTAAATTTTTCCCACGTTAAGTAATCGCCATTATACCACGGGTTTAATTTGCTGGCACATTTTAGGTCTCGTGTGCTATGTGTAAAACATTTTTTGCCATTTACCGTGCATTTTGGCATATAAATAAATTCCTAGACAGACATCATTTCCTGTCGAAATGGATGAGGATTGACGTTTGATCTGGGAGCATCCAACGATGGAGACGTACGATCCGTGGGGTTTAGGTTCTGGCCAAGTACACACGACTCAGATCGCGTGCGCAGCAAAGGGGGGATCGGCCACGGTTTGGTAGGCACACGGCTTTCTTGAGTGAACCATGTGCTATTTGAAAACATTTACATGAACTAACAGTATATTTTCATTTGAATGAAAAACAGAGTTCATCGTTTCTCCTCCAAATTGTTTTCCACGGTAAGAAATCACCATTGTACCTTATGGTTCAATTTTCTCGTGCATTTGAGGTATCGTTTGCTATATTTGGGTCCTTTTCTATATTTGAGTCGTTTGCTTTAGTCACAACTATACGTGTGTGCTAGCTAGCTAGCAAGATCATTTGTGTGTCGTTTTGGGAGTTTTCATTATTTTTTTGAGAACTGGAAAAAAATTATAACAGTTCGGCCACAGGGTGTGGCCAGAGGCGTATGCCTTGTTGGTATTCTAATTACAGGAAATGCATATAGTGTCCGGAAAAAACGAAAATCGGTGTGTGTCGGTGTACTAAGATAGGGGTACCTTAGTACCCCAACTTGTGCACGGGCAGTAGCAGCTTCCCGTGGCTGGGCTTACCACGTGCTCGCCAAGAACCTTTCCTGTCCCTATGAAGCCATTCAAGAACAAAGTATACAAGACAGAAGATCAAGGCCCCGGCAAGGTGAGCTTGCCGGGAAGGCCACACCAGGCTCAAGGTTATCACTTTAGCTCAAGACCCTGGCAAGAGGGGCTTGCCAGGAAGGCCAAGGAACACTTACCTCAAGAGATGCCTCAGCGCATCATGCGCCCCGGCAGGACCCGGAGAGCGACAAGCTCCCGGGCCCGGCAAGATCACTCCCCCGGCAAGGTGCTTGCCGGAGAAACCTACACTGTGTGCCCTCGCTCCAGCTCATCGGCCCACGCGTCGCCCTGGGGCCCTTCCAGGGGCACGTGGCAGATGGCTGTGCAGCTTGGGGCACACGGTGGCAAGCCACGGTGATGAGGCTACCACCGTGGCGAACGGAGAAGCATGGACGGACACTTTTAGGGTCGACGACGACGGGCATTTAAGGCCCTTGTCCCCCACTGTCAAAGTTAGGTGAAGACCACTGTTCATATACTGTTCATGTACTATTACAACTACCACCAAAATTACACTTTTACCCTCCTCTACGTTGACACCTGTCGGTGACCCCTTTGAGCTATAAAAGGAGGCCCATGCACAACGTAGAAAGGGTTCGAAACCTAGACAACTCTCTCGCTCGGTGTAGCTAATGCTGTAGCTCTTCAAGCTCCCGAGCTCAAGAACTCAATACAACCTAAGGCAGGAGTAGGGTTTTACGCGTCCGCGCGGCCTGAACCTGGGTAAAATTGCCCGTGTGCGCTCCTCGATCTGCTCTCCGTGCTCCCTCCGCTCCCTTACCGCAACGTAGAAGGGGCTCCGGTCCCATAGGTGCTCGTGGGAGGACAGTTTCCCCCGACATCTTTGGCGCGCCAGGTAGGGGGCGTCGAGGTTGTGCGAACCTGATCCGGCGCTCACGCGGGTGCATTCTTCATCAACCTCTCCAGCTTCATCAACTTCGTCAGCTACAACGACATGCCTCCGAAGAAGAAGGCTTCGGAGGTCGGAGGCCCGTCTGCGTCGATTCCACCGCCACCAGAACCAACGGTTGGTGGAGGAGGCGCCGGTGGAAGGGCGGTCGCCGGCAAGGAAACTCACGGCGCCACCAAGTCTAAGGACAAGACGGACGACCGGGCGAATTCCAAAGCCTCGGTGTCCGTGGAGGCACCACGTCTCTCTCAGGAGGTACAAGACCCGCAGCGGCGTGGTACTGGAGGTACCATACGCTTGCTGGGGCGTGGCCAAGCCGGAGGATCGCGGGATGCTCAAGGCCAGCGTGCTGGCACAAGCAAGGCGCGGTCGCCGGGGCGGGAACATGCTCCTTCTAACGCAGTTTGAAGTCCGAGCGTGTCCCGCTCCTCGCACCGCTCGCCACCGTTCCCCTCTTCTCCAGCAGAAGCTCTAGCAAGAGCACAGTTGCTCCTCGATTTCCCTCCAGCGGCAGACAAGGCCGAAGACTGGAGGGCGACGATTCAGAGCCTCATCGCCTTCGCCAACAACGATGCGCCACAGCAGCCGGCAACCTCACGGCCGCGGCAAGTCGACCAAGCGAAGGCCGATGGCGACAAGACCGCCGGGGGTGCAACTACCGTGCACTCCCCGCCGCGGAAGCAGAAATCACTACCCCGCCGGATCAACGTCGACGACGACTCCACGGCGTCGTCGGATCCGCGGGCTCGCCGCGATCAGCGCCAAGTCCTAGACGACAGGCGGCAAGAAGACGCTCGGACTCGCATCGAGCGTCGACGAGAAGCCCGAAGACAGTCAGATCAGCGCGCTGGGACCGCTGTCAACGCGCACGCGCCCAGTGAACCAGGCGACTTGTCGTACGCAGTAGGCTGCCCTGCGTTCACCCGTGAGCTGCGGCAAGTCCAGTGGCCCAGCATGAAGAATTTCAAGCCCGACGTACCCGAGAAGTACGACGGCAAGACACACCCCTCGGAGTTCCTCAGCATCTACACCATCGGGGTGCAGGCTGCCGGGGGACGCGACGAGAAAATCCTAGCCAACTACTTCCCGCTAGTGCTTAAGCCAAACGTCCGGTCTTGGCTTATGCACTTGCCGGAGAACTCCATCTCTTCGTGGGCGGATCTGTGCCACCAGTTTGTTGGCGCCTTCACAGGCGGTCACAAACCCCACGGCCAGGAGAGCGATCTCCATATCCTAGCCCAGAAGGAGTGAGAGTCCCTGCGCAAGTACATCCAGAGATTCAGCCGCGTCCAGCACAACATTCCCGACGTCCACCCCGCCGCGGTTATCAGCGCGTTCCACCAGAACGTGCATAACCGCCGGATGAGGGAAGAGATGGCTATGACCAAGATCCGGGATGTCAGTGAGCTCTACGCTCTGGCTGACAAGTGTGCGCGCGCTGAAGAGGGGAGGAGACTCCCCGGAGAGGATACTGGCGCGGGAGGAAGCGACAGCGAGGATGCCGCCCCGGCAAGGAAGAGCCGGCGGCAGAACAACAGAAAGAAGAAGAGCAAGGAGGTGCTGGTTGTCGAGCAGTCCGGCAAGGAGGCTCCCGCCAAGAAGGCACAGGCTGGCGGTTCCGGCAAGGAGCCCGCCCCTGTAGCGGCAGCCGACAAGCAGGACGGCTCCGACAAGCAGTACTGCAAGATCCACCGCACCAAGGGCCACGATCTTCAGAACTGCAAAAGAGTCGAGTACCTCGTAGAACAGCAGAAGGCTGAATACGAGCGTCGCGACAAGGAGAAGGCCCAAGGAGGCGGATGAGAGCCCAGCAAGAAGCGGCCGTTCAATGGCCGGGGGGGACGCCGCGGCAAGGCCAAGCAGCGGCAAGGTGACAGACCTCCCCGGGGCCGCGGCAAGGATGAGGATAAAGACAACGATGGTGACATGGAAGAAGGAGACAACAGCGAGCAGGAGTTCCAGAAGGCCACCGAGGTTCTGTGTGTCGACGGGGGTGCCTCTCTGCACACTTCCCACCGCCAGCTCAAGCAGTGGGTGCGAGAAGTGAATGCAGCTGAGCCGCCCGTCGAGTCACGCAGGCTGTTGAAGTGGTCCGGCACGCCCATCATCTTTGACCTTGAGGACCACCCTGACCGCACCACTGCGGTCGGGTGCTTGCCGATGTTGGTCTCACTAACTATCCGCAACCTCAAGGTTACCAAGATGTTGGTTGACGGCGGGGCCGGCCTGAACTTGATCTCCTCGGCTGTGATCAAGAAGCTACAGATCCCAGACGGCGAGCTCGAAGAAACCGGGTCGTTCCAAGGGATCAACCCGGGAAGGAGCAAGCCGAAGGGAAAGATTACGCTGCCAGTGACCTTTGGCGGGGAGCTCAACTTCAGGACGGAGAGGATCACGTTTGATGTTGCCGATATCCCATTACCATACAATGGGATACTTGGACGTCCTGCCCTCGCCAAGTTCATGGCAGCTTCCCACTATGCCTACAACGTACTCAAGATGCCGGGGCCGATAAGCGTCATCTCTGTCCCTGGCGACAAGAAGGACTCGCTTATCTGCGCCGACAAGATCTACCGGGATGCAGCAGCCGTGGCAGAGAGCAACACACTTGCCGCTGAAGCTCCCGGGGGGAAGACCAAGACCAAGTCCGGCAAGAGCACTAGGGCCCACTCCGGCAAACGCACCTCTTCGGAGTGCTGCGCTGCCGTCGAGGACGCACCATCGAGCTCCACCAGCAAGTGCAAGAAAGGAATGGCAGCTCCACCGGCAACCAAGAAGGTGTCCGCCAAGGAGGACGGCACTAGTGGTACCTTCACCATCAGTGCTACGCTCGACAACAAATAGGAAAGCGCGCTCGTTGCCTTCCTGCGGGCGAATGTCGATGTGTTTGCATGGCAACCATCTGACATCCCCGGCGTTCCTAGGAAGGTAATTGAGCATAAGCTTGCTATTTGTCCTCATGCGCGGCCCGTCAAGCAGATGGTCAGGAAGCAAGCCGTGGAGCGCCAGGAATTCATCGCCGAAGAGATAAAGAAGTTGGAAGCAGCGGGCCTGGTTAGAGGCGTGATCCATCCTACGTGGTTAGCCAATCCAGTTGTCGTGTGCAAGGCTAATGGGAAGTGGAGACTTTGTATAGACTTCACTGATGTGAATAAAGCGTGTCCCAAGGATCCATTTCCCTTGCCGCGTATTGACCAGATTGTTGACTCCACCGCCGGATGTGAGCTACTTTCCTTCCTTGATGCATACTCAGGTTACCACCAGATTTTCATGGCCAAGGAAGATGAAGAGAAGACTGCATTCATTACTCCATGCGGCACATATTGCTTCATACGCATGCCCTTTGGATTGAAGAATGCAGGCTCGACATTTGCAAGGGTGGTGCACACTGCTTTTGAGCCACAGATCCACAGAAATGTAGAAGCCTACATGGATGATATAGTGGTTAAGAGCAAGAGCAAAGATACCCTGATACAGGGCTTAGAGGAAACCTTTGAGAACCTGCGCAAGATCCAACTCAAGCTGAACCCCGAGAAGTGCGTCTTTGGAGTCCCCTCCGGCAAGCTTCTCGGGTCCTTCGTGTCCCAGAGGGGGATTGAAGCCAATCCCGACAAGATAAAAGTCATCGAGCAGATTGAAGCCCCGAAGCGCGTCAAGGATGTAAGAAGACTTACTGGTTGTGTGGCTGCCCTCAGTAGGTTCATTTCAAATTCTGCAGAACGCGCCCTGCCTTTCTTCAAAATCTTGAAAAAGGCAGGTCCTATGAAATGGACTCCGGAAGCGGAAGCAGCGCTGCAAGACTTGAAAGGATACATGTCCTCCACTCCGATACTTGTCGCACCTAGGCCACAAGAGAAGTTGCTGCTGTACTTAGCGACAACCAATCAAGTGGTTAGTGTTGCGTTAGTAGCGGAGAGGGAGGCGGATGAGGAACCCACATCCCCGGCAAGCGAATCCAGCGACAAGCAGGGGGCTTCCCCGACAAGCTCTGGCCCCGACAAGGACAAGTCTGCGCAGGAACAAGATGAAGTGCGAAAGAAGATGGTGCAGCGCCCAGTGTATTTTGTAAGCTCCCTCTTGCAGGGGGCTAGATCAAGATACTCTAGGGTGCAGAAGTTGCTTTTCGGCCTCCTCATGGCCTCAAGGAAGCTGCGCCATTACTTCCAAGCACATGAGATAACGGTGGTCACTCGCTTTCCGTTGAAGAGGATATTGCAAAATCCAGAAGCAACAGGCAGGATCGTCGAGTGGGCACTAGAGCTGTCAAGCTTTGGTCTCAAGTTTGAGAGTACTTCAACCATACAGAGCAGAGCTTTGGCAGAATTCATAGCGGAATGGACCCCAACACCAGATGAAGAAGTCCCAGAGACAAGCATCCCCGTCCAAGAAGCGAGCAGCGAATGGATAATGTACTTTGATGGTGCTTTCTCGCTGCAAGGCGCCGGTGCCGGCGTGGTACTCATAGCGCCCACCGGAGAGAACCTGAGGTATGTTGTCCAGATGCACTTTCCCAAGGAACAAGCGACAAACAATACTGCTGAGTATGAAGGTTTGCTTGCCGACCTCAGAATCGCGGCCGAGCTTGGGATCAAGAAGTTGATTGTCCGCCAAGTTGATTGTGCGGGGAGATTCACAGTTGGTGGTCCGCCAAGTGAATAAGAGTTATCAGAGCCCTTTGATGGAAGCTTATGTTGATGAAGTGAGGAAGCTTGAAGAACACTTTGAAGGTCTGCAAATGGAGCACGTCCCAAGAGCTCAGAATGATATTGCAGATGGCCTCTCAAAGTGTGCTGCAATGAAGTTACCTGTGGAACCAGGGACCTTCCTGCTCAAGCTAACTCAGCCATCCGTTACACCGTCAGTTGGGCAAAACAAGAAGAGAAAGTTGGTCTCCGGCGACTACTTGCCGGCGGATCTTCCAGAAGCCGCCGCCAAGGTCCCCAAGATCAACAACCAAGATGCTGAGGAACAGTTTGCTCCTGCGGATCCAAGGATCTGTACAGTTGAAGCAGGCGTTCCCGACAAGCCTTGCCCCGGCAGGCTTGCCGGGGGACCATCAGCTCCGGCAGAGCCGCAGGTTCTTGCCGTGGAAGCTGAGGTTCCCGCAGCAGCCCTCATGCCTTTAGTCCTTGTTGTTGAGACTCAAGCTCCAGCATGGGCACAGCAGATCGTCCGCTTTCTACAAACTGGAGAACTTCCTGACGAGCCAGAAGAAATAGAGGAAATAACCAGGCAGTCAAGTATGTACCAGTTCATTGACAATGAACTGTACAGAAGAAGACTCAACGGTGTCAGGTTGAAGTGCATTTCCAGGGAAGATGGACAGAAGCTGTTGGCAGAGATACATGGAGGCATATGTGGCCACCACATTGGCGCAAGGGCGCTTGCCGGGAAGGCGTTCCGGCAAGGGTTCTTCTGGCCAGAAGCCCTCCAAGATGCAACTGCACAAGTAGCCAAGTGCGAAGCGTGCCAGTTCCATGCCAAGCAAATCCACCAGCCAGCTCAAGCTCTCCAGACAATCCCTTTGTCCTGGCCCTTCTCGGTCTGGGGGCTCGATATCCTCGGCCCTTTTCCCCGCGCTGCCGGGGGCTTTGAGTACTTGTACGTAGCAATCGACAAGTTCACAAAGTGGCCAGAAGTGGAACCAGTGAGAAAGGTGACAGCACAGTCAGCAGC
Organism: Secale cereale; assembly: GCA_902687465.1. Taxonomy (NCBI): domain Eukaryota; kingdom Viridiplantae; phylum Streptophyta; class Magnoliopsida; order Poales; family Poaceae; genus Secale; species Secale cereale. The sequence goes on along the minus strand of LR738714.1, from coordinate 383,385,624 downwards.
CAGGTTCTTCAGATCGATTGTTTGCCGTTTCGGAATCCCTAACAGGATCATCACCAACAACGGCACACAGTTTACAAGTCGCACCTTCATGCAGTACGTCCAAGACCTTGGCGCCAAGGTCTGCTTCGCTTCTGTTGCTCACCCGAGGAGCAATGGTCAAGCGGAGAGAGCCAATGCTGAAGTGCTGCGCGGACTCAAGACAAGAACCTTCGACAGGCTGCGCAAGTGCGGAAGAAACTGGATAGAGGAGTTGCCGGCGGCTCTTTGGTCAATCAGGATGACACCAAATCGAGCCACCGGACAGACACCCTTTGCTCTTGTCTATGGAGCAGAGGCAGTTCTCCCCACGGAACTCGTATACGGATCTCCTCGAGTGCTCGCTTATGATGAGCTCGAGCAAGAGCAACTGCGACAAGATGACGCATTGCTCCTCGAGGAGGAACGTCTCCAGGCTGCTGTACGAGCTGCTCGATACCAGCAAGCCTTGCGTCGCTATCATAGCCGCAAGGTCAGGGCCAGGAGTCTCGAGGAAGGCGACCTTGTTCTTTGGCTTGTTCAGTCCGCCAAGAATTCCAACAAGTTGACGCCGAAGTGGGAAGGCCCTTATCGGGTGAGACAAGTCACAAGGTCCGGCGCTGTCCGCCTTGAGACTGAAGAAGGCTTACCGGTGAGCAACTCCTGGAACATAGAGCATCTTCGCAAGTTTCACCCATAAGGCGCGGTTGCCGTGATCCGCTCCGGCAACCACCTTTTGTACAAGTCTTACCGCTGTTGCATGTAAACCTTTGTACAAAGCCGGGCGCAGATCCCGTGCACCAGTAAAGCTTTTGAGCTTCGCACTATTTGTCATTTCCATGCTTTTCTTTGTTATTTGCATGCATCGTTTGGCACCTTGTGCAACGCACATCCCCGGTAAGCAATAGCAAGCCGTGAGGCCCTATACTTGTTTTTCCTCCTCTTTTTCTTTCCCTCTTAAGCAGAAGGAATATTCCTCGCGCACAAGTTTGCCGGGAGGGAAGGAGATGGAGGATGAACCAAGTGCTGTTCAATAAAGAGAAGCCTTGTCGGGGAGCAAACAATCTATGAAAGCTAAGTTACCAAAGTTTGAGTAATTCAAACCTTTTTAAATTTTAGTTATCTTCCTTGAACAACCACACTTTGTATGGAAAACCTGTGCGCGGAGGAACCTACCCGTGGCTAGCCGCACCCTTATTTTGTTTCGAGCACGCTCAACGACTTAAGTGAGCTGCGACAAGTGTCGCGCCCTTACTTCGTTTTCGAGTTCGCTCAGCAATCTAGGTGCGTTGCGACTAGCTGCGGCAAGGTTTCTTGCCGGCAAGGGTGTTGCCAGCAGGCTGCTAAGAGTCCAGCACTAAGCGCTCGCGGCAAGGGCCCCTTGCCGGCAAGTTCCCTAAAAGCGTAGGGTAAAAAGCATACAAAGTAAAGGACCAAAGCAAGGGAGATAACACTGCATTGGTTGCTCAAAATAAGATCATATATTACAAAGATAGCTTGCCGCTGTTCTAATCAACTACTGCCTATGACTTAATTGGCAGCGGCTAAGGAAGCATAAAGAAAGGGATCTAATCTATGCGGTCGCCTTCACGCCTCGTGATCTTGCCCACCTTGGCGACGATGTGGGCAACCTGCGCCTTCAACGCCTCCTGGTCAGCTTCGGGCGGCAAGGTGCGGAGGACGTTGACGAGGTTGATGCCGGGGTTGCGGTAGACGATCTTCGACAAGACCCGCTCCAAGGTGCCCATGCAGAGCCGACGTGCCTCGTTGGCCAGCTGCACGGGGATGTTCTCCCGCAGCCGCGCAAGCGCCGGCGCGATTCCCCTGAAGAATAGACTCAACTTGGCGCTGTGGGGGAGGCTCTCGTCCGGGGAGTACACGAGATGCTCCGCCTTCATCGCCATCATCTCCACGTCAATATTGGCAGCGGAGGTGACCAGCTCATCAGTCCACTGCTCCACCTCCTGGTTGAAGTTGTTCGCCGAGACGGCGGCGCTCTCCACCAAGGCCTTTTCCTTGCGGAGTTCGTCCTTCAGCTTCGTCTCACGGTCCCGGGCGGCGTCAAGCGAGCCAGTCAGGGTGGAGACCTTCAGCTCTAAGTCAGCAATAGAATCCTTGGCGGCAGTGAGCTCTGTGCCCTTCTCGGAGAGACGTACCTGCAGCTCAGAGTTGGTGTGGGCATCTTTCTCCCGCTCCATGTTGAGCGCAGTGACTCTGTCCTCGATCGCCTTCAGGAACAACTCCAGCTGCTCCACCTTGGCCTCCAGGTCTTTCTTGGCGGTCTCTGCAGCGGCTGCGGCGCTCCTCGCCTCCTTCAGAGCCCCGCCAATGGCCTGCTCCCGGGCGGCGAGGTCGTCCTCGTGGGCATCGAGGTCGACCTTCCGCTGGTTGAGTACTCCTTTTCGCCGGGATAGCTCCTCGGCGGCCAACCGCTGCTGCTCCTCGGCCTCAGCTTTTTCAAGGAGGAAGGCTTGCTGCGCCCTGGCAAGCTCTTCGCGCTCCTCCGCCAAGTTGCGGAGGGCCGCCTGGTTGGCGGCGCGGAGCTCCGCGGCGCGCTTCTCCAAGTCAGCTCCAGCCTTGGCGGCGAGAGCCTCCCGAGACTCCAACTTCGCCTGCCTGGCCCGGTACAAGGCCAGGAGCCGACGAAGGAGTCTCTCCTCTTCGGGCTCGTCGCTGCTGCCGGGCGCTTCAACAACCTTCAATTCGGCGGAGGCGAGGACCTCTCCGTCAAAGGTCTCTCCCTCCGCGGGTGCTCGAGACGAGGACGCCCACGGGACTTGTATGAAGACCCCGTTGGCGGCCTCCAGGTAGACGCCCTGCCCTGCCGCGGAGGTGGAAGGGTCGGCAGCCGGTGCAGCGTCCGGCGCTCCTGCGGCCTCCGGGCCGGCAGTGTGGTCACCGGTCCCTTCCCCAGCCGCGGCGTCTGCGGTCGGGGCAGTCTCTTCAGCGGCAGGCTCGTCGGCTCCAGCCATTCCCTCGGTGGCAGTGGTGTTGCCACCGGCGCCGTGCACCTCCTCCTCAGCGGTGGCCTCCGTCTCCATCCGCTCCGGTGCAGGAGGATCTAGCAGAAGAAAAAGAAAAGAAAGAATCAAGCAAATATCCAAAAAAGACGAATCCGGTAAGAATAAATTACAAGCTTTACCTTCGCGGACTTCCTCAACGACGGGGTCCCTCGCCGGGGAATTCTCCCTTGGCGGCGGAGTAGTGGCCCTGCTGGCGGAGGGCCGCCTGCGCCTTCCCTTGGCGGGCTGCTCACCCTTGTCGGGCTGCTCACCCTTGGCGTGGTACTCGCCCTTGGCGTGGTGCCCGTCCTTGGCGGAGCGCTCTCCCTTGCCGGGGAGTTCATCCTTGGCGGGGAGGGTGGAGCAAGTGGCTCGTCGGGGGCGACCTCCTGGCGCTCCTGCGGCTGCGGCTCCACTTCTACACAAGACAACAAAATATCAGTACAAGCAACAACCTCGAGCGCGCCCATCAAGTGGAAAAACGAATACCAGACTTACGCTGGGGGCTGCTCCTCGGAGCAGCAGGCTGATCCGGCAAGCTGGTCGCCGGCGCGTCGCTTGTCGCCGCGACGGGCTCGTCGTCCTCAATGGTGACCACGGGGATCTTGGCCCTCTTCGCCATCCACTGGGTCAGGGTCCTGCGAAGCAAAACAAAAGCAAGATCAAAACCAGCAAGGAAAATCAAGACAAAATCAAAGGAACTAAAAGAATTGCAAGAACTTACTCCTCTTCCTCTTCGTCGGAGCTGAGGGCGGAGAAGTCAAACTCCGCCTGGTGTGTTCCCGCGCGAGGAGCTGGAGGAGAAGGCTCCCTCGGGCGCTTGGCGGTCTCTGGGGCTGTGGGCTGTGAAGACCCGGCCCCCGTTGTCGCCGAGGACCGAGGGGCAGAAGGAGCACCCGTTCCGCTCCGGGAAGATCCCCCTCCGCTTGGCGCTCGGGCACGGGGCGCCTCCTTGACGACTTCGCTCGTCTTGGTGGCGCGCGTCGCACGGCGCGCCGGCTGCTGTCGAGACGCTTGTGGCCTCGCCGCGTCAGCTGCCTTGCGGAGGCGCTTCTTCGGTTGCTGCGTAGGACTTGGCGGAGGCGGAGAATTCTCCGAGGACGAGGAGGCATCGTCGTCAAGATTCAGAGATCCACCAGAATCTTCGTTGGATTCTCCAGCCTCGGCGTCTTCCTCCTCCTCGGCAGGCCCGCTGGACTCAGCGCCATGCCGGGCGGCCTCGCTCCCCCCGGCAACCTCGCTCGTCCCGGCAAACTTCACGGAAGGCTCCCCGGCAAACTCCTCGGGCACAATCTTCAGCAGCTTGAGGATTTCCGCCTCCTCTGCTTGACTCACTGCGTCCGCGGCCTGTGCCTCTTCCACAGTGTATCCAAAGTCGCCCGCAGCCGCAGTGGCGGCGGCCTCCTCCATCCTGGTGGCGATGTAAGCTATATCCCGCTCAGTAGTAGCCCGGGTAAGGCCCTTGTTCTCCTCGGCGTTGCGGGGCGTCTCGACCAAGTTGTCGAAGAAGGTCAGCACGGTCTCCGGTGGAGGCTCCAGCCAAGTGGGGACGACGCCATGGGAGTCGCACTCGGGCATCATCGCGCGTAGGGAATCGCGGGCAGTGCTGTTGCACAGCGGCACCACTCCCCTGGAAGGTTTGAACCACTACGGGTGGGCCGGGTCGTGCTTTAAGAGCTCCCGGACCATCCCCTTCAACTCCAAGGCGGTGAAGTTGTAGTTCAATCCAGGGCGCAGCCTCATGATGTCTGCCGCATTGCCGAATTCCCAGGCGGGCCTTTTCCTTTCTTGTAAAGGGGCGATGCGGCGGCGGGGAAATCTGCTCCAACTTCTCCGATAGTCAGATTGGCGGCCCGGAGACGAATGATCCTAATGAGGGCGATATTAAGCTTGCTATCCTCCGGGGCCAATTCACTCCAATCCCTGCCGTGCACTATGGCTGTCTGGTGCGGCGCAGTAAAGGGCTCAGGATTAGCTTCCAGCACCCAGCACCAATCGGCTCTCCACTCCTCCCACTTGCCGCGAAGCTCTCCTTTCAAGTACGAGTCCTTCTTGTTCAGCCTAAAGATCCAGGAGATGCCTCCGGAGAGGGGGGCACCTGACTCTACTCTAGGCATGAAGAAGTGGCGGAAAAGAGCTACATTTGGATGAACCCCAACATAGTTTTCACACAGATGTACGAAAACGGCCATCGTAAGGATGGCGTTGGGGGTGAAATCTAGGAGGTGGAGGCCATATGTGTTCATTACATCACAAAAGAACTCCGAGAACGGAGGGCACAGACCACAATGGAAGAATGCAGCAAAGAAAAAGTACCCGTCGGGGAACATATCTTTGGCGACGGCGGGGAAGACTTGGGTGCGGGGATGAGCTTTGGTCTCCCTCGCCCAGAACAAATAGTATTTGTCCCGCAGCTCCCTCACGCCAAGCCTCGGCGCGAAGACCACGCACTTCTTCCGCAGGGCTGCCAGCTTCGCCGCCTGCTCGGACTTCTCCTTCTTGGCCTTGTCGCTCTTCGCCTTGTCGCTCTTCGGAGCCATGGCGGGGGCGGCGAGGAAAGAGGCGAGGGGGTCGACGGTGCCGCGGATGCGGGAGACGGCGGAGGAAGAAAGGGGCTTGGCTCTCTGTCGACCTTTGGGAGGCGGAGGGCGATGGGGGTTTCTGGAGAATCAAGGCGCAATGAAGACGATGGAGGGGAACTGCCCCTGCTTCCTTTGCTTTTAAGGGGGAAGTGGAGGACGTTCCGCATTTCCCATTAAAGAACAGGCCACGATCTCTCCCACGACGCCGCAATCGACGCGTGCTGCTAGGGAGGGATGCGGCAGATACGGAAGTAGATACGGCTTGCCGTGGGCCGCGCGTGCCCGTGCACTGTCTTGGGCCTAGCCCAACAGCGCTCGGCACCGTGTGTGGCCCAGGCCCGGGGGCTCCTGTCGGTGTACTAAGATAGGGGTACCTTAGTACCCCAACTTGTGCACGGGCAGTAGCAGCTTCCCGTGGCTGGGCTTACCACGTGCTCGCCAAGAACCTTTCCTGTCCCTATGAAGCCATTCAAGAACAAAGTATACAAGACAGAAGATCAAGGCCCCGGCAAGAGGAGCTTGCCGGGAAGGCCACACCAGGCTCAAGGTTATCACTTTAGCTCAAGACCCTGGCAAGAGGGGCTTGCCAGGAAGGCCAAGGAACACTTACCTCAAGAGATGCCTCGGCGCATCATGCACCCCGGCAGGACCCGGAGAGCGATAAGCTCCCGGGCCCGGCAAGATCACTCCCCCGGCAAGGTGCTTGCCGGAGAATCCTACGCTGTGTGCCGTCGCTCCAGCTCATCGGCCCACGCGTCGCCCTGGGGCCCTTCCAGGGGCACGTGGCAGATGGCTGTGCAGCTTGGGGCACACGGTGGCAAGCCACGGTGACGAGGCTACCACCGTGGCGAACGGAGAAGCATGGACGGACACTTTTGGGGTCGACGGCGACGGGCATTTAAGGCCCTTGTCCCCCACTGTCAAAGTTAGGTGAAGACCACTGTTCATATACTGTTCATGCACTGTTACAACTACCACCAAAATTACACTTTTACCCTCCTCTACGTTGACACCTGTCGGTGACCCCTTTGAGCTATAAAAGGAGGCCAATGCACAATGTAGAAAGGGTTCGAAACCTAGACAACTCTCTCGCTCGGTGTAGCTAATACTGTAGCTCTTCAAGCTCCCGAGCTCAATAACTCAATACAACCTAAGGCAGGAGTAGGGTTTTACGCGTCCGCGCGGCCCGAACCTGGGTAAAACTGCCCGCGTGCGCTCCTCGATCTGCTCTCCGTGCTCCCTCCGCTCCCTTACCGCAACGTAGAAGGGGCTCCGGTCCCATAGGTGCTCGTGGGAGGACAGTTTCCCCCGACAGTGTGTCACCATGCCGTGTTCTTAGGATCACATGGATTTTTTTTCGTAAAGATGGCACGAGTTTTGATGCTCACACCTTGCAAATCGGAGCATCTCACAAGAAGGATCATAGTTTTCAAAAGGAGACGCGCCACTTTAGACTCCAATCGTCAGTGACTACATCGTTCCGCTTTGCATTATTTTCACGGTAAACAATCACGTATATACCCTAGGTTTGATTTTCTGGCCCATTTCAGGTCTTGTTGCTATATTCAAGTCATTTTTTGCACTTACCTTGCATTTAGTGCATATAATTAAATTCAAAACCATTCTCAAACTACATCTGGGTGTTAGTTAGCAAAGAAGGTGTACAAATCATTTGTGTGTCGCTTTGCGAGTTTTCATCCATTGTCTGGTAAACGGGGAGAAGTTTCAAACATTACGGCTGCGAGGTGCGACTTCAGATGGAGTCCAGACTTCATCAAAATTCGTGTGTGCCCGTGGCGTCCTCTCACGACCCCAGGGATTTTTTTTAAAGTTTGGCACAGGTTTTGATGATCGCTCCTTCCAAATGGGAGCATCTCACATGAAGGACCATGGTTTCAAAAAGGAGACGTGTCAACTCAAACTCCAGTGGTCAGTGAGGGAGTCCTAGATTTGGGGGTCCACGAGTGTCCGGTCTACCAAGCTGGGCCGGACAGATGGGCCGTGAAGATGGAGATAAACTGACATCCCCCATGTCCTGTTAGGACTCCTGTGTATGTACAAAGGTAGGATAGATATTCCGGTGTGATGATTCCTTTCTTCCTATGTAATCTTTGTATCCCTAGGCCTCCTCCGGTGGATATATAAACCGGAGGGTCTAGTCTGTAGAGGGTAGCAGAATCACAATTGCATAGGATAGACTCCTAGGGTTTTAGGCATTATGATCTCAAGGGAGATCAACTCTTGTAACCCTATATTCATAAAGATCATTCGAGTAGTAACTAGGGTATTACCTAGATCAAGTGGGCCTGAACCAGGGTAAACATCGTGTCCCCAGTATCCTGTTATGATCGATCCTTAGACGCACAACTTGGGCACCCCTACCCGAGATCTGCCGGTTTTGACATCGACAATGGTGCTTTCATTAAAAGCTCGGCTATGTGCTCGCAAGAGGCGATCGATGGCTTGTCTCGTCATGAACGACGACATCACCCTCAGAAACAACCTGGATTTGGGCCACATCCTCCAGCTCGGCGGGCTCGCTGTATGCGCCTGCGTGGCCGCTAAGCCTACCGCGCCCCCCACGGTCACCGAAGACCACTCCTATATCGGCGTCGAACAATCCGAAGACAAGACTCCGGCAGATTCCTCGTCCTTAAACGAGCTACTGGGTCATATTGCCACCATTGGGCTTTCATTGCCTAATGATCAGATCAAGCTTAAATCCGATCACGAGGAAGTCAATTCCACCCCGATAACTCATCTGGTGGCGGCCATTGAGGGCCGGGCTGAAGATATTGCCCCTCATTAAATGGAGACCGGTGCTATTCGGATCTCCGAACCCTTTGACACGAACACACTTCTTTCAGGTGGCACTTTGTGTCTTTCGAGCTCAGGGACAGACGCCGAGTCCGGGGGACATTCAGCTCCCGCAGGACCTGGATCGTCTACACCAGAGGTTGGACGAACCCCGGACACTACATTGGGCCGGGACTTAAATTTATCCACACCCACCCACCACAGTACATGCTCTCCAAGTAACTCCAGACTTCCGGACATACGTGATCTCCTATACATACAGCAGCAGCCCCAAGAGACGGTTCATCACTTCTGGGCCAGATTCCTGCTTGTTAAAAACAAGATTAAAGACTGATGCGATGACGACACGGTTCCCATATTTCACCGCAATTGCATGGATGAGGGAGTCTTGAGCGCCCTCAACCGCCGTCGAATATAGAGTTTTACGGAATTATCGCATTTAGTATGAAATTATTGCGCTATGGAAAGTATGTGGAAGGCCCAGAATACACATCTGGAGGAGTCCGTCTTCGGACAATATGTCGCTAAAGAAAAACGCACATACCATGGCAGGGAATCCAGTAACATGCTAATTGGCAAGAAAAACAGACGTTTCATAGGACACAACTCCGTGCTGGATGAACTCTTAGATAAGCCTTGCCAAATACACGCCGCCCAGGACATTAGCCCAACCCAGAGCCTTAGAACATGTTGGGTACTCCGACAGGTAGCGAAAAGCAGTGAAGCAGTCCTCGCCACCGCAACTTCAAGTGAGAACAACTTTGACGTCCTTACTGTCTTCGAGACATTCTCCTCAGAAAACCGGCACAAGAGAGCACATCGTGAACTTGCCGAGGTTCATCAAATAAGCACTGCAAGGCCATGGTGCGACGCGGCAATCACTTTTTCTGCTAATGATGAACCGCGAGTCCAGCCGGTCCGAGCCACAGCCTCTCTCATACTAAACCCAATAGTAGACGGTTTTCACCTTACTAAAGTACTCATGGACGGCGGCAGTTGACTCAACCTCATATACAAGGACACGCTTGCAAAAATGCAGGTTGATAAATCCCGCATTTAACAAAGTAATAGAACCTTCAGAGGAATTATTCCCAGCCGACAAACCCGATGTTCGGGAAGCATTATGTTCGACATAGTATTCGGTACACCCGAGAACTACAGGTCGGAGGAACTACTCTTCCACATTGTCCCCTTCAATAGTGGATACCACGCCCTTCTAGGGCGGGATGCTTTCTCACTCTTTTAGGCCATACCCCATTACGGGTACATGAAGTTTAAAATGATAGGGCCCAATGGAATAACCATAGTAGCAAGTGATCCGGACAGAGCACTCCGTGCGGAAAACAAAACCGCGTCCTTAGCCCTAGAGTCACTATCCAAAGCCCTCGCGACCGAAGAGTTAACCACCTTACAATCTATGGTGGACAAGGATGACGTAGTCCTAAAAAAAAGATCAAAATCTACCTCCTTCAAGCCAGCAGATGAAATTATCAAATTTCAAGTGCATCTGACGGACCCCAACAAGACGGCATCCATTGGGGCACAGCTGGACCCGACGGTAGACAACGCCTTACACGCCTTCATCTGCGAAAACATCCTTAACATCATCAAAGGGTTCAAGCCAGTCAAGCAGTCACTCGACGATTTTCCAAACCCAAAAGACAAGCAATGGGGGAAGAGCTGGCCAAGTTACTGGAAGCCGGATTCATAAGGGAAATTAAACATCCGGACTGGCTATCCAACTTAGTCATGGTACCAAAGAAGGATAAATCCTGGCGCTTTTGTGTCGACTTCATGGACTTAAACGACGCTTGCCCTAAGATCCTTTTCCATTGCCCCGCATTGATCAAATTATCGATGCAACCGCAGGGCATGACTCGTTGTGTATCCTCAATGCTTACTCCGGATACCATCAGATAAAAATGAAGGAATCTGGTTAAGCCGCGGCGGCGTTTATCACTCCGTACGGGACCTTTTTCTTCAACATTACCTACCGGAAACAGGGAATTTTCCATCAACCAGCTCTTTGCCATCTGCCAGCGGATGGCAAAGAACGTCTTTGCCATCTGCTTATAAAAAATAGATGGCAAAGAACTGACAGACAACAAATAACATGGTTGCCATCAACCAATTATTTTCCATCTGCCAGTGGATGGCAAAGAGGTTAGAAAATCCTGTGGCCGTCAGAGGTGTAACGGCGTACCAGCCCCACCTCTTTGCCATCTGCCAGCAGACGGCAAAGATTTTTGCCGTCTGCTGGCAGATGGCAAAGAGATGGGGTTATATTTTTTCAGGTAAAAAAAACTGTTCTCTCTATCCCCTCCCTCTCTCCCCTCCTCTCCCTCTCTCCCTCCTCTCCCTCTCTCCCACGCATCTCACCCGCTGCCGCCCAAGTACCCCCACTGCTAATAATAGATGTCACTACCAGGCGCGCGGGGCGGACCTTGTCTGCCGCCGCCATGGGAGCGCTCGAGGAGGCGCACCTCGCCGCCGTTGCCGCCTGTGGGTGCGACGACGAGGAGGAGGAGGAGGGTCTCCTGGTGGAGCTCGGTGGCGGGAAGGCGTAGGGGGATACCATGGAGCCGGCAGTGCGCGCGCTGCTGGCGGGGCTCGGCGAGGACAACCGTCGAGAGGGGCTGTGCAGGAAGCCCAAGCGCGTCGCCAAGGCCTTCCGCGACGGGCACCCGGGGTATGGCCACCAGCCTCCGCTCATCTTATCCTTCCCTGCCACCTTAGACGTATCCCGTGGATCCATTCCCTTCATAATTGCAGACGCTCGCATTCGTTCCCCTCCTTTTTTTCTCATCTGCGATTTGTTAGCTGTCCAGCGCACCGGAGCGATGGCGTGAGGAATTTTGATTATGTCAACTACGAATCTAGGATCTCACAACGAGGGGTTTGGATCGTCCAGGAATTTGTTCCCCGGATATTTCATTTCGTCAGTTTGACTGACCAATTTGCTTGAGTTTTAAGGTGGTTGTTTGCTGTGAGTGGGTTTGCTCATCAGTTGTGGCCATTGCTGCTATAGTGTACCTCGTCTGGTAGAGTGTTGGCATGTCTTTTGCTGATATAATCACGCTTGTCAGGCTCTGATGTAGGTGCAGTGCCCATTGATTAACTATATCATGCAGCAGCATAGTACAAAGTGGGCTCGGATTGCGATGACCACAATAAACCTATGATGTATATTTTGAGTGTGTGACAGTTGTAGTGCGATTTTGAAGTACGACTAAAGAGCGCTCTATGTTTTCTCAGAGGCAACACTAGGAAATTCTATAACTAAATGGTACGACTCAGGGCGCAAACACCGCGAAATTCAAATCATGTAGTTCGCTGGTATTTAGGATAGTAAAACTGAGCCAATTCTGAGATCTCTCACGACCTAGACATTTCTGGCCGTCCATTTCCATGATTATTAAGATCCTGGCCGTCAAATCTGAACTCTGTCCCGATCTCCATTGAACGTTCTTTCTACTGGGCCAACTGTCCTAAATGGACAGCTGCTCCGTAGGCAAAATCCGAGCCATTTGGTTCACCGGGCTTTTTTTGAAAGCCCAATAGCATTCATGGGAGCGTGCATCAGAAAGGCCGCGCACTTGGTCGATAAAAATGTCCTCGACTACACGAGACAAAAAGGATCCGGCGCTGGGTGGCCCAATAGCTACCGACCGGATTGGATCACGAGGGGGATCGATCGATGCGGTGGACTAAGTGGACGAGCGGATCATTCGCTGATAGAGATGATGGGAGACGACGCGGTCATGTAGACGGAGAGGCGACCCCGTCCAACGCGTAGGAGACGCAAGCGATACGGCCGCGAACCAGCTGTGTGCGGTAGGTCTGGAGATGCACATCCGCCCCTGGCTGTTGGGTTGTTAGTAGAGCGAAACTGCTCTGCTCGGGATTGAAGGGAACCATCATTTTCAATTTCTCTTCAGGCATTCATGGGGGATTATGTGTGCCCATTAACAACGGTGATTAATGGATGTCTCTTTGTTTTCTCGTCCTTTTGCAGCCTCAGTACATGTTACCTATATATATATATATATATATATATAT
>LR738714.1:383341621-383371875 GCA_902687465.1 Secale cereale | reverse complement strand
ATATATCAATGTTGGGGATATCGCTTATCGGGAACTTATCGGTCGACCCATGATAAGGGGTAAATCGGCCAGTTTATCGGCATATCGGCCGATTTATCGCAATATTGGCTGATTTATCGGCCGATTTATCTTATCGGTTAGACAACGGTAAGCGATAAATCGGCGGATTTACCGGTATATCGGAAGATATCTTGAACACACACACACACACACACACACACATATATATATATATATATATATATATATATATATATATATATATATATATATATATACCTTCCTCTACCATTCTCAACTCACCTTTTTTCACTCCGGCGATAGAACATCCATCAGCATGGTTCGTTCCAAGGCTCCTTCATATCTTCATTTTTTTTCATTCATATACTATTCCTTCTTCCACCCAACGATTATGTTGTGCTAATATCCTCCTAATCAAAAATTTGTACAGGTGTTGTTCATACTGAAATTGAGTCGGGCAGATCTTGGATATTGATTCTCATGATTTTTTATCTATGGAGTTCTTTAGCTGATAATCTCCAATGGTTCTTGGACTGGTAAAAAAAGCTTTCCATAATCGCTTCTCCCGATCTCCGTACTCTGCCCGTTTGTCTACGTCCACCCCCAGCACCGCTATGCTTGTAGCAGAAACCCAAGTGGCAACCGTGTTGACAGCTTAGCTGGAAACTCCAGCAGTGGCGATCATGCCTGTCTGCACCCTTCAATGTCTGTAAGCACGTCCTCGGTCCCTCTGTTGTGTTTGATCCAATGTGTACCACAAAATTTGGTGTTGCTTAATTGGTTACAGAAATTTCATTAATATTTTTTGTAGTCATGAATCAGTAAATAGCTGCGGTGTAATTTATGAAGAGTTCCGTTCTACTGATATTTTTTTCCTGAATATGTTTCAGATTGCAATGTTTTCCCGTGAGATACTTGCAGTCTATCTTGAGTTTGTTTCTGCTTTATGCATAAGTTGCTCAAGAATATGGTCCAATTTGGGAGCCTAATTCCAGATTTACACCGCACAAATCCTCTCTAACATAATGTAGTGCATATGTATTGTGCTATACTACATCCCTTTCATGGTCTATAGAATATGTTAATCTGGTTTGTCTGTAGCACATATGAACATGTCCCTACTCGTGTCGCTATGATCAAGCAAGTTGTTGTAGTACATATCAATTAAACCGGATTTGCTTGGCATCACCTCATCCAACATATTCGACAGGAGCGGCCAACTACAACATGTATCATACGCGACCAGACAACTGTCTCCAATATCCATGGCATGAATGGTCTCAGATCCATGGCTTGAATGCCTCAGCCAAAAAAGTACAAAAATATTATTCTCCAAGAAGATTGTAGAGGCTATGAATATAAATGTTTGCTATGTTAGAGAAATTATATTATATAATGGTGTGTGGTGTGTTCTCTTTTCTATCTTCTCTTAGGATGTTGCTCCCTCGTCCTTTTGCAATTTCATGTAATGAGTTGTACAGTTTTTAATGACTAATCCTCATCTGTTTTGAAGAATCGATTTCATTTATGTGTATATCCTCTAGATTTTTTCAGGGTGCAGACTATAGTTCTGATAGCTATAGCGAGGGTAAGTGAGTTGAGGGGCGCAAAGTCTACCAGCGTGGTGGTACAAAGCTCCCGCCCACCCCGGCGACCCCCGACCAGAGGTGGTTGATTGCGCCTAACGGGGAGAAGTAAGTGCATTTACTCTTTTTTAACCTTTTGCCTTGACATTTCTTCGAATATCTAATGTGTCGGCCTTGTCATACTACAGTTCTTGGACACACACGAAGATCATGTCCGCAGGCCCAACACTGTCCTTGGTGTGATTTGTCGCCAGTGCTTCCCGGGGTGGGTCACGTTGCCCAGTGAGGGCCGGGTTCCAAAGCTAGGAATGACCTGGGAGCACTACTTGGCTGCCCCGGCCCCGCCGGAGCATAGGGTCAGCGATGTCGAGTGCGACACGGTGGCCGACATTGTGATCGCCACGTTTTGGGTAATTTCTCCTTTGCCATTTACGTTGTGTTTTCTTCTTTGATTGCATACCTTCTACATGTGTTTTCTTGTTTGATTGCAGACCTTCTAGTCTGTGTTTTCTTGTTTGATTGCAGACCTTCTACATGTGTGCTGAGGGACAGGAGGAGGCCGCGGCTCGGGTTATCGACGCCGAGTGCAGGCGCCTACTTGGAAACTTTCGGCACGAGGCTCGGACGAAGGCTGTTCGAGACTACTTAGCATAGACTGGTATTAGGAGGAGAAAAGAGAAGTGCCGGAACAAGTATCTGAGTAAGCAGAAGTACATGAAGGTAATTACCTATTCTTAAGGCCTTGTACTTAGTTTCCTTGATTTGATTCATAGGCGTAGCGCTCAAATTTCTCTTGCTTAACTTCGGCTAACCAGGCCATGTACGATCTCTTTGTGGTAAGTTTCTTCTCCATATTAGCTAAATCATGCACGCAATGTTCTTTTCATTAGTAACTAATATGACTAACTCATCAAAACAAAATGTGCAGTCCATGTGCGAGAAGAACGGCCAGACCCCTCTGTCGATGCTAGTCATTGCTCCGGCGGGCACGGTGAGTTTCATTTGAACGGTCATTAGTTACTAGTCTTCACATTTGAGTTGCATCATGCTAACGATACATTGGAAATAATCTTTGGTGCAATGTAACTCCCAACAAGCATCGACCGATCCTTCTCTGTCTGCCACTGGCGCGACCGGTCCTACACCTACACCTACACCTACACCTTCGTGATGATGGTAAGTTTCCCAAGTGTTTTTCTTAATAGAGTTTTGTTGTGATGCCATGTTGTATCTACACATATCGTGCATAATGTGTGTATGTTTGAAATGCATTGTATGTGTGTGATTCGACACCTAGTCGTGTGCCTTTGGTAGCCTTCCATACAAGGAAATTCCTCCTAGTGCTTCCACTGAGCCATGGTAGTTCGCTACTGCTCCAGAACACATGGATTGACCGGCGTGTGTCCTTCTTTGCTCCTGTGTATGTCCCTACGGGGAAATGCCATGCAGTGTATCACCGAAGTCCTTGTAGCTTGCTACAACTTGGTTGCACTCGCTGATGACCTACACGTGCATTGCTGGGTCATGTATGCCTGTTCCTGTACGTTTGTGCCACCTTGGTTCTATGACTAGTCATGTCGGCTCGGGTTCTCTTCCATATGGATACTAGCGACATAATCATATACTTAGCATTTTTTCCTCCAAAATGACTCAATATGCTTAGCTAGCTCAAAAATGACATAATAAGCTTAATTGGCTCCAAAATTACATATTTAACCTACGATAACTCTAAAATGACCTATACTTAGCATTTTCCTCCGAAATGACTTAATATGCTTAGCTAGCTTATAAATGACATATTTAACCTAGGATAGCTCTAAAATGACCTATACTTAGCGTCTTTTCCTCCAAAATGACTTAATATGTTTAGCTAGCTCTAAAATGACATAATATGCTGAAGAAATGACATATTTTAGGTCCTAAATGACTTCATATGCTTAGCTAGCTCCAAAATGACATAATAACCTTACTTAGCTCCAAAATGGCCTATTTAACCTAGGCTAGCTCTAAAATGACCTATACTTAGCATTTTTTCCTCCAAAATGACTCAATATGCTTAGCTAGCGCAAAAATGACATAACAAGCTTAATAAGCTCCAAAATGACCTATTTAACATAGGATAGCTCTAAAATGACCTATACTTAGAATTGTTTCCTCCAAAATTAATATGCTTAGCTAGCTTAAAAATGACCTATTTAACCTAGGATAGCTCTAAAATGACCTATACTTAGCATCTTTTCCTCCAAAATGACTTAATATGCTTAACTAGCTCTAAAATAACATAATATGCTTAAGAAATGACATATTTTAGCACCTAAATGACTTCATATGCTTATCTAGCTACAAAATGACATACTAACCTTACTTAGCTCCAAAATGACCTATTTAACCTGGGATAGCTCTAAAATGACCTATACTTAGCATTTTTCCTCCAAAATGACTCAATATGCTTAGCTAGCTCAAAAATGACATAATAAGCTTAATTAGCTCCAAAATGACCTATTTAACCTAGGATAGCTCTAAAATGACCTATACTTAGCATTTTTCCTCCAAAATGACTTTATATGCTTAGCTAGCTTAAAAATGACCTATTTAACCTAGGATAGCTCTAAAATGACCTATACTTAGCATCTTTTCCTCCAAAATGACTTAATATGCTTAGCTAGCTCTAAAATGACATAATATGCTTAAGAAATGACATATTTTAGCTCCTAAGTGACTTCATATGCTTAGCTAGCTCCAAAATGACATAATAACCTTACTTAGCTCCAAAATGACCTATTTAACCTAGGCTAGCTCTAAAATGACCTATACTTAGCATTTTGTCCTCCAAAATGACTCAATATGCTTAGCTAGCTCAATAATGACATAATAAGCTTAATTAGCTCCAAAATGACCTGTTTAACCTAGGATAGCTCTAAAATGACCTATAATTAGCATTTTTTCCTCCAAAATGACTTAATATGCTTAGCTAGCTTAAAAACGACCTATTTAATCTAGGATAGCTCTAAAATGACCTATACTTAGCATCTTTTCCTCCAAAATGACTTAATATGGTTAACTAGCTCTAAAATAACATAATATGCTTAAAAATGAAATATTTTAGCTCCTAAATGACTTCGTATGCTTAGCTAGCTCCAAAATGACATAATAACCTTACTTAGCTCCAAAATGACCTATTTAACCTACGATGGCTCTAAAATGACCTATACTTAGCATTTTTTCCTCCAAAATGACTCAATATGCTTAGCTAGCTCAAAGATTACATAATAAGCTTAATTAGCTCCAAAATGACCTATTTAACCTAGGATAGCTCTAAAATGACATATACTTAGCATTTTTCCTCCAAAAGGACCTAATATGCTTAGCTAGCTTAAAAATGACCTATTTAACCTAGGATAGCTCTAAAATGACCTATACTTAGCATCTTTTCCTCCAAAATGACTTAATATGCTTAGCTAACTCTAAAATGACATAATATGTTTAAGAAATGACATATTTTAGCTCCTAAATGACTTCACATGCTTAGCTAGGTCCAAAATGATATAATAACCTTACTTAGCTTCTAAATGACCTTAGCATGTTATACACCAAAATGACTTAGTATGCTTAGCTAGCTCAAAAATGACATAATAACCATACTTAGCTCCAAAATGACCTATTTTACAAATATAAGTTGCATCATAATAATCTTCACATTTTAGCTGCATCATAATAATCTTCTTCTTGTAGTCTTCTTCTTCTAACTTTCTTCTTTCCCATTTTACAGATTTGTTTAAGACCACGGAAGCTTCGGTTGATGGAGTGCTTGTATTTAGTTTTTGTTTTGACCTTGTGAAACTTGCTACCTATGGATGAAACTGTGTAATATTGATGAAACTATGTATATGTATGGATGAAACTTGCTACTATTGGTAACATGTGTTGGATATATATGTGTTCATGACTATTGGTAATATGTGTTGAATATGCTATATTGGTCATATAAATATATTTGTGTTTGATTTTCTGTGAAAATGAATTGATATAAGAAAAAACAAAATTAAATGGGGCAATATAGGCACTTTGCCATCTGCTGGTAGATAGCAAAGAGCTTTGCCATCAGCTGGCAGATGGCAAAGAGGCCACGTGTCATCTACATGTAAAATTTGGGCTGGCCTATTTGGGGCAGATGGCAAAGAGCACTTTTCCATCTGCTAGCAGACGGCAAAGAGCCTGCAGGCTTTGCCATATGCTGGCAGACGGCAAAGAGCCTGCAGCCTTTGCCCTCTGCTAGCAGATGGCAGAGAGCCTGCAGCCTTTGCCATCTATTGGCAGACGTCAAAGTATGCCGTTAGCTTTCTAACGGGGCTAACCCCGTTAAGAGGCTTTGCCATCTGCCAGCTGATGGCAAAGCCACAGGCTCTTTGCCATCAGCCAGCGGACGGCAAAGAAGCGTTTGCCGGCAAGGTTTCACACAAAATGTTTGTCATCTGCTGGCAGATGGCAAAGCCTTTGCCATCCGCTGACCATGCCTTTGCCATCTACCATGGCAGATGGCAAAGTGTCAGATTTCAATAGTGATTATGCCCTTTGGGCTCAAAAACGCTGGTGCCATGTATCAACGCATGATTCAAACATGATTAGACAAACAAATTGGCAAGACAGTGGAGGCATACGTCGACGATGTAGCCATCAAGACCAAACATGTAGAAACGTTGGTCGATGATCTCCACCTCACATTCGATAACCTCCGAACATATGACATACGGCTCAATCCGGAAAAATGTTTCTTCGGTGTTCCGGCCGGAAAATTTCGGTGTACAAAAGCAGGAGCGCTCTTTTTTACCCCTTACTTGTGCACGGGCAGTCAGAGCCACGCCTGTGACCAAATAGAATAGAGCAGAGGAGGGAAGCCAGAGACGTAGAGTTACCAGAGAAACGCCAAGACGGTGGCACAAGAAGACCAAGCAAGGAGACAGGCTCTCCCCGACAAGGTCTCTTGCCGGGGTGGCCTACGCGCCCCCGGCAAGAACCCTTGCCGGGGCGATCCACCCAAACGCCTCTGTCGCAACCACCCTTCAGCCCAGGAGCTCCAACGTCATCAACAACATTGGAACCAAGGTTCGAGAAGCACCCACGTGATGGCATGCAGATCTTTGTGAAGACAAAGGTCTATGACTCCCAAGATGAGAATCAGAAGACATGACGATCGCAAGGCTCCTTGCCGAGGATGCCCACGAGGCCCCGGCAAGGCTCCTTGCCGAAGACACCCCTGAGCCCCGGCAAGCCTCTTGCCGAGGGACACTCACAGAGGCCCCAGCAAGACCCTTGCCAGGAGTAGATGCAAGACTGTGGCAAGCCCTTGCCGCCCCGTCGTCGCCCTAGGTCGACGGTCGACCCGCTAGCCCAGGTAGGCACCCACGTGGCGATACGTGGTTCCTGGTCGAGCTAATCAAGCACCTGCGTGGTGGCATGCAGATCTTCGTGAAGACCCTACCACCACGCCACCTCAGCTGCCTGCCCTGCTGGCCTGGACGAGCGTCGCGACTAGAAAGAGTGGCCATGGATGGGACGAGCTTCTTTTCCATCCCCGATAAAGCAAATACACACGTAAGCAGCGCATTTAATGCGTCTTGTCTCGTAATGCCATAGGATAAGCCAATGCACTGTACACCTTTCCACCTCCTGTGCGCCACTGTGGCAGCCCCTTTTGGACTATAAAAGGAGGCCCGCGGCATACTGGAGAAGGATTCGGACCTGGGAAAGCGAGATAGGTACCGTAGCTAGCTCAAGAACTCAAGGTATTATGCATCCTCGCGGCCCGAACCTGGGTAAACGATCGCTTTCCTGACTCTTAGACCCGCTCTTTGCACAACCTCGCGCCCGCCAACCATAGAAGGGATTCTAGTGATCCCATAGGTGTCATTTCGTACCGACATCTTTGGCGCGCCAGGTAGGGGGCGCAGTTATGAAAATCTGGTCTAAGCAGTTAGTGTAGCGGTTCTTCATTGCCATGGCTCCTAAGAAAAAGACGATCGCGGTGGTTGGTTCGTCTGGAGACGAACGGCCCATGCCTGCACGGGCTGGAGATGGGGTGGTCGCGGATGGAAGCCGAGGCGCGACCCACGAATACCCGCGTCGTTCCAGCAGCCAAAGCCTGGCAAGCGGCGTCTATCGTGCGCAAGACGATTAGCCGCACGCCACCAAGTCCAAGGGCAGAGCCGGGCCCCCCGCAGGCGGCGCGGGGCCCTCCAAAAGCACCGTTGTACCACGCACGGGCGATGCGGTGACTTCCAAGACACCCACGGCGGGGCCCACGGCGCGCTCCTCCCAGGTCGTGCGCAATGAGCAGCATCGTCGCGCGGAGGACCCCGGGCGCCGCCGCGGAAAGAGCCCTACGCATCAGTCGTGGGATATAGAGGATCAGCATGCTCTCCGAGGCACTGGCGAGAATGGCGTGCAGCTGCAGGCCCGTGATAGAGCTCCTTCTAACATGGTTAGCAGTCGCAGCGGGTCACGGTCCACGCAACTCTCACCGCCACCCACGCCGGCGGAGGCCTTAGTTCGCGCGCAGTTGCTCCTCGACTTCCCTCCTACTGCGGAGAAGCTCGACGAGTGGAGAGATAGCGTTCATAGCCTCGTTGCCATTGACAACAAAGACGAACCACGGCCGGCAGGGCCCTCAGGCCATTGCTCCGTTGAGCCGCCGCGCGACAGCCTACGGAAGGACCGGAGGCGCCACAGCCACGGTGCATTCTCCTCCTCCTCACCAGCTACCATGAGTACCGGTCTGTCAGGACGACACTTGTGATAACATATCCATAGCGTCGTCCGACCCACAAACCCACCTTGATCAGCGCCAAGTTCTTCGAGAGCGTGCCCGTGAGGACGCTCGAACCACCATCGATCGCCGGCGCGAGGCACGCCACCAGTCAGATAGGCAGGGCCCACTACGGACCACCCAGCACCAGGAGGCTCTGGAGGCTTGCCTTACGAGGTAGGTTGTCGGGCCTTTACCCGCGAGCTGCGGCGTTTCCTGTGGCCCACCCACCGCACCTTCAAGCCCGACGTCGGCGAGATGTACAATGGCAAGACTCACCCATCAGAGTTCCTCAGCATCTACACCATCGCAATGCAGACTGATGGGGCGCGCGACGACAAGGTGCTTGCCAATTATTTCCCGTTGGCACTTAAACCCAAAGTCATGTCATGGTTGATGCACTTGCCAGCGGATTCCATTTCTTCCTGGTCGGATTTGTGCCATGATTTTGTTGGCGCCTTTACGAGAGGCCACCAGGGTCATGGCCAAGCAAGCAATTTGCATGTCATCCCCTAGAAGGAAGGTGAAAGCTTGGGCAAGTACATACAGAGGTTCAGTCAAGCGCAGTACAACATCCCAGACGTTCATCCCACCGCCATCATTACCGCGTTCCACCAGAATGTCCGCAACCGCAAGATGCATGAGGAGCTGGCGATGAATAAAGTCAAGGATGTGGCCGAACTCTACATTCTAGCCGACAGATACGCTCGGGCTGAAGAGGGAAGGAAGTACCCCGGCGAAGACGCCGGTGTGGAAACAGGTTCCTCGGATGAAGACGCCGTCGCCCCGACGAAAAAGGGTCGACGCCGCAATAGGAAACGCAGGGGCAAGGCGATGCTTGCCGTCGAGGGATCCGATGACGCCGGCGCCGCCAAGAAAACCAAGGCATACGACCCTGGCAAAGAAATTGCCGGGTGTGTCGCCTGCCGAGCCTTGGCGGCCCCCGATAAGCCATGAAGCTCCGACAAGCAGCACTGCAAGATCCACCGCACCAAAGGCCATGACCTACAGAACTGCCGACAAGTCGAGCAGCTCGCAGAGAAGTAGAAGGCCGAATATGAAAGGCGGGACAAGGAGAAAGGCCAAGATGGTGCTGAGGGATCCGGCAAGAAACGTGGCGGCCAGCCTGGGCGCCGCAGCAAAGGCAAAGATAACCAACAAGAACGGCCCGCCCGTGGCCATGACAAGAAGTGAGAAAATGATGATCGTGATGAGGACAATGAGTCCGGCAAGCAAGATTTCCGGAAAGCCACAGAGGCCATGTGCGTCGACGATGGTGCCCTCCTAGACACCTCTCACCGCCAACTAAAACAATGGGCGCGTGAGATCACAGCAGCGGAGCCATCGTTCGATGCCCAGAAGCCATTGAGGTGGTCAAGCACTCCTATCATCATTGACGCCGAGGCCACCCTGATCGCACAACTGTGGTCGGGTGTTTTCCATTGTTGGTCTCACCAACAATATGCAACCTGATATGTCCCCAACGTATCTATAATTTTTTATTGTTCGATGCTATTATTTATGAAGTCTTGGATGTTTAATGGGCTTTATCATTCACTTTTATATCATTTTTTGGACTAACCTACTAACCCAAAGGCCTAGTCTAGATTGTTGTTTTTTGCCTATTTCAGGGTTTTGCAGAAAAGGAATATCAAACGGAGTCCAAACGAAATGAAACCTTATCGAGAGATATTTTTGGAGGAAATCGCGCTTGGGAAACGTCAGGACCAAGTCAGGGGACGTAGGGCCAGCCCTCGAGGGTCGGTGTGCGCCCCCTGCCTCGAGGCTGGCCCACACGGCCCCCGGTGCCCTCCTTCTTCCTATATATACCTATGTACCCCAGACACTCCATACACAGAGATAAAACCCTAATTCCACCGCCGTAGCTGCTGTTCCCGTGGAGATCCCATCTTGGAGCCTGTTCCGGGAGGGGGATCCATCACGGAGGCCTTCATCATCATCATCATCGCCCTCACCATGAGTTGTGAGTAGTTTACCACAGACCTTGGGTCCATAGCTAGTATCTAGATGGCTTCTCCTCTCTCTCTCTGGATCTCAATACAAAGTTCTCCTCGGTCTTCGAGGAAATCTATTTGATGTATTCTCTTTTTGCGGTGTGTTTGTCGAGATCCGATGAATTGTGAGTTTATGATCAAGGTTATCTATGAAAGATATTTGGTTCTTCTCTGAACTTTTTATGTCTGCTCATAATATCCTTGCAAGCCTCTTCAAATTATTGGTTTGGTTTGGCCTACTGGATCTATAGTTCTTGCAATGGGAGAAGTGCTTGGCTATGGGCTCAATCTTGCGGTGTCCTTTACCAGTGACAGTAGGGGCAGCAAGGCACGTATTGTATTGTTGCCATCGAGGATAAAAAGATGGGGTTTTCATCATATTGCTTGAGTTTATCCCTCTACATCATGTCATCTTGCTTAAAGCGTTACTCTGTTCTTATGAACTCAATACACTAGATGCATGCTGGATAGCGGTCGATGTGTGGAGTAATAGTAGTTGATGCAGAATCGTTTCGGTCTACTTGTCTCGGACGTGATGCCTATATACAATTATCATGCCTAGATAGTCTCATAATTATTCGCTTTTCTATCAATTGCTCGACAATAATTTGTTTACCCGTCGTAGAATACCGCTATCATGAGAGAAGCCACTAGAGAAAACTATGGCCCCCGGGTCTATCTTTATCATATTACTTTTCCGTCAACAAGCCAATTTTTATGTCGCCGCTTTTTATTTGCTTTCTTTACTTTCTGTTTCTATACCAAAAATACCAAAAATATTATCTTATCATCTCTATCAGATCTCACTCTCGTAAGTGACCGTAAAGGGATTGACAACCCCTTATCGCGTTGGCTACGAAGTTCTTATTTGTTTGTGCAGGTGCGAAGGACTAGCGCATGGTCTCCTACTAGATTGATACCTTGGTTCTCAAAAACTGAGGGAAATACTTACGCTACTGTGCTGCATCTCCCTTTCCTCTTCGAGGGAATACAACGCAAGCTCAAGAGGTAGCAAGAAGAATTTCTGGCGCCGTTGCCGGGGAGGCTTACGCAAAATTCATATACCAAGTACCTATCACAAACCCTTATCCTTCGCATTACATTTATTTGCCTCTCGTTTTCCTCTCCCCCACTTCACCTTTTGCGTTTTATTCGCCCTTCTTCCGTCTTGTGTTTCTCGTTTGTTTGCTTCTTGATTACTTGTGTGTGTTGGATTGCTTGCTTGTCACTATGGCTCAAGTCTATACCAAATTGTGTGACTTCTCCAATACCAACAACAATGATTTTATTAGCACTCCGATTGCTCTTATTACCGATGCTGAATCTTGTGAGATCAATGTTGCTTTGTTGATTCTTGTCATGAAAGATCAATTCTCCGGCCTTCCTAGTGAAGATGCCGCTACCCATCTAAACAACTTTGTTGATTTGTGTGATATGCAAAAGAAAAGGTATACGGATAACGATATTGTTAAATTGAAGTTATTTCCATTTTCACTTAGAGATCGTGCTAAAACTTGGTTCTCCGTTTTGCCTAGAAATAGTATTGATTCGAGGAATAAGTGCAAAGATGCTTTTATCTCTAAGTATCTCCCTCCTGCTAAGATCATCTCTCTTAGAAACGATATTATGAATTTTAAGCAACTAGATCATGAGCATGTTGCACAAGCTTGGGAGAGAATGAAATTAATGATATGTAATTGCCCTACACATGGTTTGAATCTATGGATGATTATTCAGAATTTTATGCTGGCTTGAATTTTGCTTCTAGAAATCTTTTATATTCGGCCGCCAGAGGCACTTTCATGAAAACTACCTTAGAAGAAGCTACCAAACTCCTAGATAATATTATGGTTAATTATTCTTAATGGCACACCGAAAGATCTACTAGTAAAAACGTGCATGCTATCGAAGAAATTAGTGTTTTGAGTGGAAAGATGGATGAACATATGAAATTGTTTGCTGCTAAGAGTGCTTCTTCTGATCCTAGTGATATGCCTTTGTCCACTTTGATTGAGAATAATAATGAATTTTCGGATGTGAATTTTGTTTGTTGGAATAATTTTGGTAACAATGCTTATAGAGGTAATTTTAATCCTAGGCCTTTTCCTAGTAATTCCTCTAATAATTTTGGTAATTCCTACAACAACTCTTATGGAAAGATGCTTTCAGAATTTGAAACTAGTGTTAAGGAGTTTATGATCTCGCAAAAGAATTTCAATGCTATGCTTGAAGAGAAATTTCTTAAAGTTGATGAATTGGCTAGAAGTGTGGATAGAATTACTCTTGATGTTGATTCTTTGAAACTTAGATCTATCCCACCTAAGCATGATATCAATGAGTCTCTCAAAGCCATGAGAATTTCCATTGATGAATACAAAGAAATAACCGCTAGAATGCGTGCTAAAAGAGAAGATTATATTAAATCGTGTTCTTCTAGTTATCGTGAAAATAAATATGAAGATCTGAAAGTTATTGATGTTTCTCCTATTAGATCCTTGTTTTCTAGTATTAATCTTAAGCAGAAGAGGATTGGAGATGATTCTGCTTTAAGGTGTCCCAATAATTTAGAGTTTTTAGATCTTGATGCTAAAATTGCTAAAAGTGGGGTTAAAGATATTAAAACTTTGCATAGTCAAAATAAAGCTTTCGCTAAACATATAGTTGATGCTTTGATGCAATCTTATGAAGAAAAACTTGAGTTGGAAGTTTCTATACCTAGAAAGCTTTATGATGAATGGGAACCTACTATCAAAATAAAAATGAAAGATCATGAATGCTATGATTTGTGTGATTTGGGTGCTAGTGTCTCCACTAACCCAAAAACATTGTGTGATTTGCTAGGGTTCCATGAGCTTAATGATTGTTCTTTAAATTTGCATCTTGTGGATTCCACTATTAAGAAACCTATGGGAAGAATTAATGATGTTCTTATTGTTGCCAATAGGAATTATGTGACCGTAGATTTCATTGTTCTTGATATATATTGCAATCCTTCATGTCCTATTATTCTTGGTAGACCTTTCCTGAGAATGATTGGTGCAATTATTGATATGAAGGAAGGAAATATTAGATTCCAATTTCCGTTAAGGGAAGGCATGGAACACTTTCCTAGAAAGAAAATCAAATTACCATACGAATCTATCATGAGAGCCACTTATGGATTGCCTTCCAAAGATGGCAATACCTAGATCTATCTTGTATCGTGCCTAGCTAGGGGCGTAAAACGATAGCGCTTGTTGGGAGGCAACCCAATTTTATGTTTTTTGCTTTTGTTGCTGTTAGGGAATAAATATTGCATCTAGCCTCTGATTAGAAGTTTATACGATCTTGCTGTGAAAAGAAGAATCGTTAACGCTCGCTAAAGTAGTCTTCAGATTTTACTGGAGCGTGATTTTTAGTTGATTATTTTTGCTGCTGATTGGTAGAGAAATTGCGCAAATTTACCAATTTATTTTGAAGTGTTTGGAGTTCCAGAAGTAGGCGAACCCAGCAGATTACTACAGACTGTTCTGTTTTTGACAGATTTTGTTTTTCGTGTGTTGTTTGCTTATTCCGATGCATCTATGAGTAATATTGGAGGATATGAACCATAGAGAACTTTGAGTACAGTAGGTTTAACACCAATATAACAAAGAATGAATTCCTTGCTGTACCTTTCAGTGGTGGTTTGCTTTCTCTTACTAACGGAGCTCACGAGAATTTTTGTCTAAATTTTGTGTTGTGAAGTTTTCAAGTTTTGAGTATTGCTTTGATGGACTATGGAACAAGGAGTAGCAAAGGCTTATGCTTGGGGATGCCCATGGCACCCCAAGTAAATTCAAGATAATCAAAAGCCTAAGCTTGGGGATGCCCCGGGAAGGCATCCCCTCTTTTGTCTTCATCCATCGGTAATTATACTTGGAGCTATATTTTTATTCCCAACATGCTATGTGTTTTTCTTGGAGTGTCTTGTATAATTTGATTATTTTCTTGTTAGTTTGCCAAAATCATACTTGCTGGACACACCTATTTGAGAGAGTTAAATATGCCCTAGAAATTATTAGAACACTCTATGTGCTTCACTTATATCTTTTGAGTTGAATAGTTTTTGCTCTAGTGCTTCACTTATATCTTTTAGAGCATGGTGGTGGTAATATTTTGTAGAAATTTTTGAACTCTAATGCTTCACTTAGATCTATTTGAGAGTCTGTTAAAACATCATGGTAATGTGTTTAGGCTAAAGAAACTAGTCTTCACATGATAAACATCCAATGTCAATGTAGTAAAAAAATTCACATCAAGTGCATTGAATAGAAAGAGATGCTGGATGCTTGGTAATTGTTTTGAGACATGAGGACAGTGATATTAGAGTCATGCTAGTGGAGTGATTATGAAATTGAGAAATATTTGTGTTAAGGTTAGTGATTCCCGTAGCATGCACGTATGGTGAACCGTTGTGTGACTAAGTTAAAGCATGAGGTATTTGTAGAGTGTCAACCTTTGTGTGGAGGTCGGGGGCGCGCGATGGTTAACTCCTACCAACCTTCCCCCTAGGGGCATGCGTTGATTGCTTTGTTTTGATGACTCGTAAATTTTTGCAATAAGTATATGAGTTCTTATGATTAATGTTGACTCCATGGATTATACGCACTCTCACCCTTCGACCATTGCTAGCCTCTCTTGTACCGCGCAACTTTCGCCGGTGCCATAAAACCACTATATATCCTTCATCAAAACAACCACCATATTGTTCCTCAAACAGCCACCATACCTACCTATCATGGCATTTCCATAGCCATTCCGAGATTTATTGCCATGCAACTTTCCACCGTTCCGTTTATATGACACACATCATATTGCCATATTGCCATGCATGATCTTGTAGTTGACATCGTATTCGTGGCAAGGCCACCATGCATAATCTTTTCATACATGTCACTCTTGTTTCATTGCACATACTGATACACCACCGGAGGCATTCACATAGAGTCATACTTTGTTGTTGTAGTATCGAGTTGTAATTTCGCGTTGTAATGAAAGTGTGATGATCATCATTATTAGAGCATTGTCACATGGGAGGAAAGGCTAAATCTATAAAGCCCCTCCGCAAAAAAAATGCCAAAAAAAAGGAAAGGCCCAAAAAAAGGAAAAAAAGAAAAAGAAAAAAGGGACAATTGCTACTATCTTTTTCCACACTTGTGCTTCAAAGTAGCACCATGTTCTTCATTGTAGAGAGTCTCATGCTTAGTCACTTTCATATACTAGTGGGAGTTTTCGTTATGGAACTTGGCTTGTATATTCCAACGATGGGCTTTCTCAAATGCCGTAGGTCTTCGTGAGCAAGCAAGTTGGATGCACACCCACTAGTTTCTTTTGTTGAGCTTTCATTCATATTTAGCTCTAGTGCATCCGTTGCATGGCAATCCCTACTCACTCACATTGATATCTATTGATGGGCATCTTCATAGCCCGTTGATACGCCTAGTCGATGTGAGATGCTCTCCCTCTTTTTGTCTTCTCCACAACCACCTCTATTCCACTCATAGTGGTATATCCATGGCTCACGCTCATCTATTGCATGAAAGTTGAAAGGTTTGAAAAGATAGAGTATGAAAACAAGTGCTTGGCTGAAATCGGGGTTGTGCATGATATGAATATTTTGTGTGATAACAAGGGAGCATAGCCAACACTATAGGATTTTGTAGGGATAAATTTATTTAGCCATAGTATTTTGAGAAGACATGATTGCTTTGTTAGTATTGCTTGAAGTATTGTTATTTCTTGTGTCAATATAGACTTTTATCTTGAAACCTTCAGATCTGAACATTCATGCCACAATTAAGAGAATTACATTGAAACACTATATTGGTTAGCATTCCACATCAAAAATTCTTTTTTATCATTTACCTACTCGAGGACGAGCAGGAATTAAGCTTGGGGATGCTTGATACGTCTCCAACGTATCTATATTTTTTGATTGTTCCATGCTATTATTTATGAAGTCTTGGATGTTTAATGGGCTTTATCATTCACTTATATATCATTCTTGGGACTAACATACTAACCCAAAGGCCCAGTCCAGATTGCTGTTTTTTGCCTATTTCAGGGTTTTGTAGAAAAAGAATATCTAACGGAGTCCAAACGGAATGAAACCTTCGCGAGAGATATTTTTGGAGGAAATCACGCTCGAGAAACGTCAGGACCAAGTCAGGGGACGTAGGGCCCGTCCTCGAGGGTGGGGGGCGCGCCCCCCTTCCCAGGGCGCGGCCCCCAGCCTCGAGGCAGGCCGACACGGCCCCCCGTGCCCTCCTTCTTCCTATATATACCTATGTACCCCAAAAACTCCATACACAGAGAGAAAACCCTAATTCCACCGCCGTAGCTGCTGTTCCCGTGGAGATCCCATCTTGGAGCCTGTTCCGGGAGGGGGATCCATCACAGAGGCCTTCATCATCATCATCATCGCCCTCACCATGAGTTGTGAGAAGTTTATAACTGACCTTCGGGTCCATAGCTAGTATCTAGTTGGCTTCTCCTCTCTCTCTGGATCTCAATACAAAGTTCTCCTCGGTCTTCGAGGAAATCTATTTGATTTAATCTCTTTTTGCGGTGTGTTTGTCGAGATCCGATGAATTGTGAGTTTATGATCAAGGTTATCTATGAAAGATATTTGGTTCTTCTCTGAATTTTTTATGTGTGCTCATAATATCCTTGCAAGCCTCTTCGAATTATTGGTTTGGTTTGGCCTACTAGATCTATAGTTCTTGCAATGGGTGAAGTGCTTGGCTTTGGGTTCAATCTTGCGGTGTCCTTTCCCAGTGACAGTAGGGGCAGCAAGGCACATATTGTATTGTTGCCATCGAGGATAAAAAGATGGGGTTTTCATCATATTGCTTGAGTTTATCCCTCTACATCATTTCACCTTGCTTAAAGCGTTACTCTGTTCGTATGAATTCAATACACTAGATGCATGCTGGATAGCGGTCGATGTGTGGAGTAATAGTAGTAGATGGAGAATCGTTTCGGTCTACTTGTCTCGGACGTGATGCCTATATACAAT
Source organism: Secale cereale (assembly GCA_902687465.1). NCBI lineage: Eukaryota > Viridiplantae > Streptophyta > Magnoliopsida > Poales > Poaceae > Secale > Secale cereale. The sequence continues at coordinate 383,354,412 of LR738714.1, read as the reverse complement.
GATCATGCCTAGATAGTCTCATAATTATTCGCTTTTCTATCAATTGCTCAACAGTAATTTGTTTACCCGCCGTAGAATACCGCTATCATTAGAGAACCCCCTAGAGAAAATTATGGGCCCCGGGTCTATCTTTATCATACTACTTTTCCGTCAACTAGCCAAGTTTCTGTCGCCGATGTTTATTTGCTTTCTTTTCTTTCTGTTTCTATACCAAAAATACCAAAAATATTATCTTATCATCTCTATCAGATCTCACTCTCGTAAGTGACCGTAAAGGGATTGACAACCCCTTATCGCGTTGGCTGCGAAGTTCTTATTTGTTTGTGCAGGTGCGAGGGACTGGCGCGTGGTCTCCTACTGGATTGATACCTTGGTTCTCAAAAGCTGAGGGAAATACTTACGCTACTGTGCTGCATCTCCCTTTCCTCTTCGAGGGAATACAACGCAAGGTCAAGAGGTAGCACAACCTCAAGGTGACGAAGATGTTGGTTGATGGCGGGCCCGGCCTGAACTTGATCTCGCCTGTCTTAATCAAAAGGATGCAAATCCCTGATGGAGACCTCGAGTAGACGGGCACGTTTCAAGGGGTCAACCCAGGAAGGAGTCAACCCAAGGGTAATGTCACGCTGCCCGTGACATTCAGGGGCGAGCTAAACTACAGGATGGAGAGGATTGTCTTTGATGTTGCCGAGATCCCCTTGCCTGACAACGGGATCCTCGGCCGCCCAGCGTTGACCAAATTCGTGGCGGCATCACATTACACCTACAACACGCTGAAGATGCCTGGGCCGATGTCCATCATCATCGTCCCCTCCGACAAGAAGGATGGACTGATTTGCGCTGATCAGCTTTACCGGGAGGCAGTTGCAGCAACTGCCGCCAAGGCACTTGCTCCTGCCACTGAAGCCCCGTGAGGAAAGAAGACCGGTAAGACCTCTCGCGCCTACTCCAGCAAGCGCTCCTCTTCGGAGGGCAGTGCTCCCATCGAGAACATGTCAGAGAGCTCAACCGGCAAGAGCAAGAAATCCATGGCTGCTCCACCAGAAACCAAGCAGGTGTCCGTCAAAGAGGATGGCACGGGGGGGGGGGGGCTTTGACCATAAGCTCCACCCTCGACAGCAAATAGGAAGACGTGCTCGTCACCTTCCTGCAGGCGAATGTCAATGTGTTTGCATGGCAAGCGTCTGACATCCCCAGCATTCCCAGTGAGGTGATTGAGCACCATCTTGGTGTCTGCCCTCATGCGCGACCCGTCTAGCAGAAGGTCAGGAAGCAAGCTCTAGAGTGACAAGGGTTCATCAGAGAGGAAACTAGGAAGTTAGAGGCATCAGGCTTAGTGAGAGGAGTGCTCCATCCAATGTGGCTGGCCAATACGGTGGTGGTGCCCAAGGCAAATGGGAAGTGGAGGCTGTGTATTGATTACACAGACAGCAATAAGGCTTGTCCGAAAGACCCTTTCCCATTGCCGTGCATCGACCAGATTGTGGACTCCACGGCCAGATGTGACTTGTTATCCTTCCTTGACGCTTACTCAGGCTACCATCAGATCTTCATGACGAGAGAAGATGAAGAGAAGACATCATTCATCACCCCATGTGGTACGTATTGTTTCATACGGATGCCTTTTGGGTTGAAGAGTGTTGGCTCAACATTTGCAAGAGCAGTCCAGATTGGTTTTGAGCCTCAGCTACATAGAAATATGGAAGCTTATATGGATGATATAGTGGTCAAAACGAAGGACAAAGCAACACTCGTAAAAGATTTAGAAGAGACGTTCGTGAATCTATGCAAGATCAAGCTTAAGCTGAACCCTGAGAAGTGTGTCTTTGGCGTCCCGTCCAGCAAGCTTCTCGGTTTCTTTGTGTCACAGCGTGGAACTGAGGCAAATCCAGACAAGATCAAGGCCATCGAGCAGATTGAAGCACCTAGGCGGATCAATGATGTGCGTCGGATTGCTGGTTGCGTTGCTGCCATGGGCAGATTCATCTCCAAATCCACCAAGCACGCCCTCCCCTTTTTCAAGATTTTGAAACAGGCGGACCCGATGGAGTGGACCCCAGAAGTCGAAGTGGCACTGCAAAATTTGAAGAAACACATCTCCTCCACGCCGATATTGGTCGCGCCTAAACCACAAGAGCCGTTGCTGCTGTATCTAGCGGCAACGAATCAAGTGGTCAGTGCTGCACTAGTGGCCCAAAGGGAGGTCAATACGGAAGCGATAGCAACAACATAACCTAATGTCACTAAGGCCAAAGCGACGCAACCAGATGGACAAATTCAGAAGAAGAAGATGATGCAGCACCCGGTTTAGTTTGTCAGCTCCCTATTACAAGGGGCTAGGCAAGGTACTCTGGCGTGCAGAAATTACTCTTCAGCCTCCTTATGGCCTCGAGGAAGCTGCGTCATTACTTCCAAGCATATGAAATTACCGTCGTCACCCGCCTCCCATTGCAGCGGATATTTCATAACCCTCATGCGACTGGGATGATTGTGGAGTGGGCCCTGGAGCTGTCGAGCTTCGGTTTGAAATTTGAAAGCACTTCGACGATTCAAAGTAGAGTCTTGGCGGAGTTCGTTGCAGAATGGACCTCAACGCCTGACGAAGAGATCCAGGAGACTCCTCTAACGGGCATGGATATGAGTGGCGACTATATTATGTACTTTGACGGGGCTTTCTCGCTGCAAGGTGCCGGTGCTGGTGTACTACTCGTTGCACCCACCGGAGAGCACCTCAAGTATGTTATCCAGATGCACTTCCCCAGGGAGGTATCAACGAACAACACTGCCGAGTATGAGGGACTGCTTGCTGGTCTCAGGATTGCGGTAGACCGCGGAATCAAGAAGCTCATCGTCAGAGGTGATTCGTATCTTTTCGTCAGGCAAGTGAACAAAGATTACCAGAGCCCGTTGATGGAAGCCTACGTGGATGAAGTGAGGAAGCTGGAGGAGCATTTCGCCAGTATACAAGCAGAGCATGTCCCCCGAGAGGAGAACAACATCGCCGACTACTTGTCAAAACGCGTCGCCCTCAAACTACCTGTGGAACCAGGTAACTTTGTGCTTTGACTAATTCAGCCATCTATTGAACCATCAACCGAGTAGAACAAGTGAAGGAAATCAGGCCCCGGCAAGTACTTTCCTGCTGAGCCCACATGGGTGTCCGGCAAAGGTGTTGCCAGGGACACTGAGCTTGTCGTGGGGCGACAGACTCCGGCAGGGCATCAAGATGTGGCCGTAGAGGCAATCGCTCCCATGGCAAAGGAAATGCCTTTGGTCCTTGCTATCGAGCCCCATGCTCTGGCATGGGCACGTCATACCGTCCAATTCCTCTAGACCGGGGAACTTCCTGAGGAGCAGGAAGAAGTAGAGAAAGTAGCCCGTCGGTCTGCCATGTACCAGTTCGTTGACGACATCTTGTACAGAAAAAGGCTGAACGGTGTGAAATTGAAGTGCATTCCCTAGGAGGAAGGGCTGGGGCTGTTGGCAGAGATACACGGAGGCATATGTGGCTCCCACATAGGGTCAAGAGCCCTTGCCGGCAAGGCATTCCGGCAAGGTTTCTTCTGGCCCACTTCCCTCCAAGATCCGATGGCACTAGTAACCAAGTGTGAAGCGTGCCAGTTCCATTCAAAGAAGCTTCATCAACCAGCTCAAGCTCTCCAAACAATCCCTCTTTCCTGGCCGTTCTCGGTCTGGGGGCTCAACATACTGGGCCCTTTCCCCCGTGCTGTCGGGGGCTTTGAGTACTTGTACGTTGCAATCGACAAGTTCACAAAGTGGCCAAAGGTGGAAGAAGTGAGAAAGGTGACGGCGCAATCAGCCATCAAGTTCTTAAAAGACCCGGTCTGCCGGTTTGGGATACCAAACAGAGTCATCACCGACAATGGCACGTAGTTCACAAGCCACTCTTTCATGCAGTATATTCAAGATCTCGGTAGCAAGGTCTGTTTTGCTTCCCTTGCGCATCCTCGAAGCAACGGCCGGGCAGAAAGGACAAATGTTGAAGTACTGCGAGGCCTCCGGACAAGAAATTTTGACAGACTACACAAGTGTGGAAGACTCTGGATTGATGAACTGCCGGTGGTTCTTTGGTCAATTAGAACGACACCAAATCGAGCCACTGGCCAGACACCTTTCTCCCTCGTCTACGGGGTGGAAGCAGTTCTCCCCATGGAACTCACATAAGGATCACCCCGAGTGTTCGTTTATGATGAGCTTGAGCAAAAGCAGCTGCGCCAAGATGACGCCACGCTCCTCAAGGAAGACCGTCTTCGGGTGGCTGTGTGAGGAGCGCGTTACCAGCAGGCCTTCCACCGCTATCATATCCACAAGGTTCATGCCCGAGGCTTTGAGGAAGGCGACCTTGTTCTTCGGCACGTTCAGTCAGCCAAGAATTCCAACAAGTTGACGCCAAAATGGGAAGGCCTTTATTGGATAATACGAGTCACTGGCCCGGCGCAGTCCGCCTGGAGACCAAAGATGGTATTCCAGTGAGTAACTCCTGGAACATCTTCGTAAGTTCTACCCGTAAGGCGCGGTTGCCGGGCTTCCCAGCAAGCCACCCTTTTGTACAAGCCTTGCCAGCAAGGCATGTAACCCTTCGTACAAAGCCAGGCACAGACCCTGAGCATAAATAAATGAAGCGCTGGCACCCTAAGTTTAGCATGCATGCTAGGTTGAGTCTGTTTCTCTGTTGGGGTTGATTGTACTTAACGGTGGCTAACCCCTAGCATAGAAGTCGAGTTTGCGTCTCTCTGTTTCTTTTCCATCCCCTTGTTTGCAGGATGCATGTATATTTCTGTTGAGCTGTTTGGAAGAAAGAGAACGAGCCGACACTCCGACCCTGGCAAAACTGAGGTTGCCGGGGGCTGCACGACCAAGGGTCAAACCACGGCAAGACAAGGTTGCCGGGAACAACAGAACCAGATAAGTCTTTCATCCCCCGCTCCTTCCTCCCGTATGGAACTTGGGCGTACGAGGCTTTGTTCGTTCTTATTCCATCGTGCTCCCTTTTTCCCTGTGTCCAACAAGCTTTGTCTCGGACCGGGGCTTGGTAGTAGTGCGATGGGAAGGGAGCGGATGAAGGGCCTAACCCTACCCTGCTCCTACTTCCGCCAAGGGCGCGAATACAGATATGGAGCAGGAAAGGCTTGTTGCCGAGACACGTTGTTTATCCTAATATAACAAGGATCCGTTCCTTGTTGTGGCTCCTGCCCGCGCACGAAGAAACCTAGCAAACACCCTTCTCTTCATTAATACGTTGAAAACAAGTACAATTCGTACGAAATACATACATAAGCAAGGGGGTTACGAGATTTTAAATCTTACAAAGGCCCATAGGCTTAAAAACAAAAAAGAGATAAGATGCCCGTAATCCCTTTCTTGTCCCTCTCCTCAGGAAATGGAACAAGATGGCGAACGGCAAAAGGAGCGCCTAGGCGAAGCACAAGCAGCAGAAAGCACCAAGAGAACATCCCGGCGGCCATCCCAATGGAGGCTGGTGATGATGGCGCCGGGAGAAGAGCCGAAAGATGGGGCAACGGGCCGGCAATGCGCGAGTTGATGCCCGCGTACTGCGACATGAAGACCGCCGCCCACCTTCTTCGCCTTCTCCGGCCTCCCAACGCCAGCCGCTCAAGGAGGGGACCCCAAGAAGTTCGAAGGGCTGGCAGTGTAGATGATGGTGCTGCCGGCATCGCCCGGGGACGGCGTATCCGCCGCCTAGTCGGACCTATGATCCTCCCACCCACTGCCCTCATCGGTGATGTCACTGTCCTCCCCATCGCACTCGCCCGGGGAGGAGTCTTCGTCGTCAGTCGAGCTCTCCGCATAGCACCCTAGTTTGTGTCTCGAACGCCCGAAGACCTTGACGGAGAGCAGATCGCTCTCAGGCAACCTAAAGCAGAGGACATGCCCCTTCGTCAAGTAGTGGGCGCGCGCGAAGGTCTTCCACCCCCGGCAGAGGAGCATTACGTGAAGACCGGGGAACTTGGTTTTCACCCACATGGCGCCATGACAACACCCCTCCATGTGAAGCCTCAACCTCGGTGGCTGATCGATCTCCAACACCTTTGCAAATGCTTTTGGAAGACGGATGCGACTGCACGGCAACTCGCGCAGTTGCAAGATGAACTCCGGCGCCGTGTCCTTGACATGGCCGCGTGGGGGAGATGGAGGCAGAGATGATGACGGCGCGAGCGCTCCCCGACGTCGTCCACCCTGCCTCGACCGCCTCGCCGACCGCGACCCCGGCCGGTGCCTCTGCCTCCCGCGTGGTTCTCGTCCTGGGCATGCGGCTCTTCTTTGACCGGCGCCGTCCTCTGACGGGAGGACGACCTGGTCGCCTCCATGGAGGCAAGGCCACGACCACGCCCTCTCAGCATATCTTGAGGAGAAAAGGGATCCAACTGGAAGAGGATGAGTGGGGGGGTGAGAAGCACCGTTCCTCTCCTCCCCCCTCTTTATAGAAGGGCGACCGCCCGAATCATCCTGTCCAAACACCGGAGACACAAGAGAACAGGACCGACCTGCTGCTCCAATCAGCGGTGCCTGCCCTCCACTCCAGCGTTAAAGCCTGCACCCTCTGCATCCGTCGCTTTCCCTCCAAAATGCATGTGGGGCGCGTGGAGAATGGATCGGGGTTTCAGCTGGCACGTGGCACGACCATTTTTTAACACCCCGTGATCATGGGGCGACCCAAGTCCGCCTAGTAAATGAGCTGTGCCCCCGCGACTTCCTATATTTTTTATGTGGAGGGCGCGAACCGTCTCTTTACTATTGGAACCACAAGGTGACGCAAGCATGCTGCGGTCATCCCACGCATGATCCCCACGTCAGTGCAGATTGTGGGGAAGTGCAACCACTAGAGGAGTTACTGCGAGAAAAAAGAATCGAACCCTACTGCCCGCGCACCGTTCTGGGCCTAGCCCAACAACGTGTTGCGCTTATGAATGGCCCAGGCCTGGGAGCTCCTATCGGTGTACAAAAGTAGGGGCGCTCTTTTTTACCCCTTACTTGTGCACGGGCAGTCAGAGCCACACCAATGACCAAACATAGCAGAGCAGAGGAGGGAAACCAGAGACGCAGAGTCACTACTAGGAAAAGGCCTACTAATGGCGCACCTAATTTGGCCATTAATGGCGCATTAGCGGTGCGCCATTAGTGCCACGCCATTAGTATCTCGTATACTAATGGTGCACCACAGATACGCCATTAGTGTGCACAGTCGTGCGCCATTAGTATGCCTCCCAGGGGCCATGTATACCCAGTTGCTTTGGAATACTAATGGTGCACGCCAGAAGGATGCGCCATTAGTAACTTCGGCATAGTAATGGCGCACCGCGCAATGATGCGCCATTAGTATCCTTTGGCATACTAATGGCGCACTGTGATGTGATGCGCCATTAGTATGAATATTAGGTTTTTTTTATTTTTTTATTTTCTGTTTTTTGCACAGGTTATAAAATGTATAATTGGAATATAGACAGCACACATCAACAACAGATTCATCGAATACAATAGAAGATTATTCTCTGAATACAATTCATCATATTAGTCTCCGAATACAATTCATCATATTAGTCTCCGAATTGAAAAGATCGAACAAAGATAGAACATTATATTACAAGTCTCGAGACCGCGAGTAGCGAGTTTGTCTTCACATTACAAGTCGATATCGATCATCTAAACTACCATCACATAGAAGAGAGCTGTGGTGATCACGATGAGCATCATCACGATGAGACTCGTCTTTATCCGGTTCCTCCAACGCTCCCTCCCCTCTCCCGCTAGATAGCGGGCGTATCTAGATTCCGCCTCGGCCCTAGTGGTGTACCCTTTGTAACGATTACCGCTGAATCGGTGAACCTGTCTCTGACACTCCTCCCAGTCGTCGTAGACTCCGGGAACCTTACCCTTGTACACGACATACGACGGCATCGCTATGCACTAGCCAAACGAAACGTTAGTACCAATTCACAAACAATACATAAGCAATATATAAGTATGCAACAGAACGATCGAAAGAGAAAAGCAAGACATTAATAGCATCGATAACATCTAAGTTGAACGACTCTCGAATCCAAAGAGACATACTACAAGTTCATTAAAGTTTAATTACAACATGAGCCAATCGATGTTTCAGAACTAGACACAGCATCACTGCTTTCGACTCGACTCAAGGGACCGGAGCGTGGATGAAGCCGCCGTCTATCGTGGGAGTCATGAAATCACGGGCGTTGTCATCCTGCATTTGTAGCATTGAGTCGATGTCACTGTTGGACGGTTGGTTCCTGAGGAAGAACTGCCCCGAGGTACGAAGGACATCTTGATGGATGATTTCCGCAAACTCGGACTGGATGCGAAAGAATTGTTGTCTGATGTCCGCGTCCTGGATTGCCGACACGCTCGCGGTCCAATCTTTGAGTTTACTCGGTAGCAGAAGTTGATGATGGTCCCGTACGATCGCCCGCATGTGATGGATGGCGTAGTAGGCCCCCTTGTGACCGCCAGGCGGCTGCTTGACGTAGCAGAACGTCGTATTGTGGGAGAACACGTCCTTGCCGTACTTACGAATAGGCCTGGTGAAGGTGCCTCCAGATTTGGCGTAGCCGGGGAGAACATCATCAAGAACCTTCTTGACATTTGTGTAGTCTATGTTCGACTGACGGTCTGGGTCGAAATACGTGGCCATGGAATATTTGGGGCTTAGGAGGATGAGCATGCAATGTGTGTCACTGCAGAAAACACGGAATGTTAAAAGAAAAACGATCGAAATCTAAGAATTCATATGTTACGGGGCGGTTGAGGGGGAGGACTTACTCGGGAAAGTAAGGCACGAGGAAGTTATCCTTATCTGGGTTTGACAGAATGACGCCTTCGAGGTAAGAACTCGCGACTTGCCGGTCCCCAGCGCTGCCCAAGATCTTGGCACGCATGTAGAAGGGTTCGACTATCACGATGTCCGGGGTCTTGTCGCGAATGATCCGCATCTCCATACTCAGCGAAAATAGCCGAACGAAGATGTAGTGCAGCGGATGAAGGTTCAACATAGCGTGGATGTCATCAAACCGCAGGACGATCGTACCCCCGATGGAGTTATCCACAAAGCCCTTGCCCTCTGGCACCTTGGCCGCGAAAACCGGGTATGCCACATCCTTCTCTCTGAGACACCGCTTCTCCAAAGAAAGAACACTATCATGCCGACTCCGCATAGCACCGGTTGCAGCATCGAGCATATTTCTCGGTAGCATCGGCTTACCCGCCACATGCACCCTCCTCATTAGATCCTCAGGTGAAGGTGGCCCGTCCTGAGCACGGATCGTACTCGGTGCCGGCTGGCTCGCACCCTTGTTAGTTTTTCTTTTGCGTGCCTTCTTCTTCTCCTGAATTGGGACCGAGTTCTGCTCAGAGACCGCCTTCTTGAGTGTGTTGGGGCTGATAATATTTCGCACCTCACCTATCTGAGGCTCGGTGAAGTCGGCAGCTAGAGGCGTCTCCTGAGAGCTGAACGGCAGACGACGCCTGTTGCAACTTGGCTTCTCCGTGGTACCAGCTAGATCGTGCACATCTTTTGTTGGGTTGGGTTCTTGAGAAGGAGGCCCCATGAAGTCGGCACCGTACCCATTATCGGCAAAGTACTGATCGACGTTGCCAAATGTATCGTCGTCGTCGTTGTTCTGATTCTGTGCCATATGCATGTTTGGATCCAGTGGCATAGGGATGTCCGGCACCGTTGCGGCGGTCTTGCCATGGGGCCGACTTGGCGCCGGCACGACTGGCGGTGTTGTCATTGGGGTGGTGTCCCCCGCCCCCAAACGAATCTGCCTCCTCGGCCAAAGCAGGGGCCAGCTCAGGCAGGCGCTGAGGGTCATCACGTCATCATCGTCGGCCCCGACGGGTCGAATCGGAGGTAACACCTCGTCGTAGCCTGGCAGCACCCGAACCACTTGAACTCTAAACAAGTTGGGTGGCATCTGGGTACCGTGGAACAAGGGGTTGCCCGGTTGAACGATTTTTCCCTTGGCGACATCGACCAACTCGTTGTTCACGAAGTGCAGGAGAGTGCACGGAACGTCGGCGGCGCCCTGCGAAAACATGTAGGGCGTCATCTGGGATGCCCAGTCAAAGGAAATGAGATGAAGTCCTCGTCCGAGAGAGGCTTAATTAGTTACCGTGATGATGGTGTCGAGCTCGGCTAATGTCGAGGCACCGCCAACGGCGGGCGTGCAGTTGACGGAGGGGCCACTTGCTGCAGAGGTGCCGGCCGGCGTACACCCGGGTGCATTAAGCTCCCGTGCCGGCATCGGAGACACCAATGCCGCCTCCTCCGGAGACACCAATGGCCCCGCCATCGCGTTCTCCGAGTTGCTGGCCGTGAAGCTAGGAATCGGGGGCGGCCCCTGTTGGCCGCCCGCAATCCACGCACTCAACCCCTCGATCAAGGTAGGCACAATGGCGGTGATCGTCGCTCCGAGCTGTTGTTGCACTTGCTCTTGGAAAATCTCCGGAATCCGCGCCACCTGTAATTTGAGTTCTTGAACCTCGCGCGCCTGGCTTCCCGAGCTGGTCTTTTTCTCCTTTCGCCCACTAGCGTTATAGTATGACGACCATTTTGTCGACAAGCCTTTGCCGGCCACACGACCAGCTGACGTCGGCTTACTGAGCTTATCCTTGTTCTTCATTACATTCAACGCCCTATTTAGAGTCGTGTCCCAAGGGTTGCTCTTAGTCGACCCCGCGCTACTGCTTTCAGTCGCCTGCGGAAGGAATGTGAACCATTTAGAAATTTGGCTTCATTAATTAGAATGCAACCATATGGAGCTAATTACGCGGGGGTGTATTCCTTACCAGAACAAGCTCAAGCGCCCTGGTCTTCGGATCCGTGGTAAGCTCCGTTCTTTTCGGGTCCTTCTTGTACCGGGCCCTGACAAAGTTCCTGGTCTGCTTGTCACCGTATTTATCGAAGAGGGGCGGTAGGCCTTGCTCGGCACAGTCCGCCTCCTCCTTGTCCCAAATAGGCTCCGCCACTCTGTAACCGCCGGGACCGAGTGTGTGTTCCCCTAAGTTCAGCTCCCGCATTTCTTTCCCCCACTGACTTGATTCGGAGTTTGCGGTGCTCGAGCAATTGATCTTGAAGTTGTTGTAGTCATCTTCGGTGATCGAAGGATTTTTCTCCTTGATCTTCTCATAACTCTCACCTTTCTCGATCATTCTCTTCACCGTGCTTTTCCAAGTAGACAGGGCCTTGCTCATCTTCGTGAGGGCAGCATTGTTCACTTTATTCCCTTTGAGGCTTGTGTTTTCAAATTCAGCGGGGAACTTGTATCGTTCATGCAGCTTCGTGAAGAGGAGGTTGCGCAAATTCCCTCGGTCAGGATGCCTCAGGTTCTCAGTGTTGATCGAGACGGTGCTCCGGAGAATGCACCCGAGCTGAAGCGAGTACCCCTTGACTATTCGTTCGGGCGCCGTTGGATTCCCGTCGGAGTCCACTTCAGTAACTTCCTCCTTGAGGGTGCGGAGCACGGCCGGGCGCCGGTCCTTCCGTTGCCTCTTCGGTTGGCTGCCATCTGTGCGTGCGCCGCCATCATCAGTGGTGGCATCCTCGGCGGCACCATCAGTGGTGGCATCCTCGGTGGGGTCATCCTCGGCGGTACCATCAGTGTTGTCAGGATCGGTGGGGAAGGCGGCGTCCTCATACAAGTGAGGTTGTTCCTCCAGCTCCTGGGACAGCTCCCAGAATGCCTTGCCGCCCGAACCCCCGGCCTCATCGTTGTTGGCCATGTTTCTCTCTAAATGGGAACAAAGTTTGGTCAAAAAGTTGGTTATTGTTAAGGAACAAGATCATGGTCTCATCATTTAGGGTTTGTCGACACCGAGGCATCCTAAAAGCTAAGCTGGGAAGGAGAATTCTAAGTTGGGCCTCATAACTAGCTTGGCTCTATTGCCGCCTATGGTTTAATGCACTTAGAATAAGGGACACTTGATCCTACTTAATTAACTACTAAGATACCCCGGCCCATGCATTAGTCACAAGTACCCCATATGTCCTATTTTTAGCAAAGTCTTGCCAAAATTCACGGAAAATTTCAGCATGACCTTTGCTGAAAATAGGACATATGGAGTACCCGAATTTGCCGAAACGGAAGTTAATCGACATTCCAGCAAACTCAAGGGCCTCTCGGGGTACCTACAAAATCTTGTAGCATGTCTAGCATGTCTAATACTAGCAGCTAATTGTAGCTTTTGCTTTTCAGTGCCAAATTCTAGCTAGTACCAGTAGTTTTTCTCTTCAGGTAAAATTAACAGCTAGCAGCAATTATTTTCAAATATATATACAAGACAAGAGAGACAACAAAATATATAAGAGAGGCAGACACTTGTTGTAATAAAATGAGCCAGATTTGCATTACCTTCCAAAAATAAAGTTGTTAACCTAATTAATCCCTAGCAGTTAATTAATTTGACCTAGTTAACCTCCAGCAAGCAAGCTTGAACCTAATTTGACATAAATTCGAGAGGGATTTGAACTAAACCTAGCAAAAGAGAGAAGAAGAGGGCATGGCCGGGAGGGAGGAGAGGAGGAAGAGAGGAGAAGAGAGGCAGTGGGAGGAGGGTTACCTGAGACGGCGGAGACGACGGAGGGCGGAGACGACGGAGGGCGGAGACGGCTGAGACGGCGGAGGGCGGAGACGGCGGGGAGGTCGCGGGCCTCCTCTCCTGGTGGACATCTTCCCCGCGCGAAGGCAATGATGGCGAGCGGAGATAGTGGAGGGGGCGGCGCGTGGCAGGTG
>LR738714.1:383313706-383340382 GCA_902687465.1 Secale cereale | reverse complement strand
CGTGGCAGGTGGTGGGGGGCGCGGGGGCGCGGCGGCGCGAGGGAGCTGCGGTGGTGAGGGGCGCGGGGGCGCGGCGGCGCGGGGGAGCTGCGGTGGTGAGGGGTGGAGTCGGGGAGAGAGAGGGGATCGATAGCTAGGTTGGGGATAGCCGCGGAGGAGATATGGATGGTGGGGGCGGCGCAATACTAATGGCGCACCACCCCACGGTGCGCCATAAGTGCATACATACTAATGGCGCACCACCCCTCGGTGCGCCATAAGTGCATACATACTAATGGTGGACCGGGGGGTGCTCGGTGGCGGCGGTACAGTGGGGAATCGAGGGTGCGGGTGGTCGGCGACGGCGGCCGGTGGACCGGGGGGTGCTCGGCGGCGAGGGGGACCAGATCTGGCGAGGTGGGATAGCGATCGAGATGGAGTGGGGGGTCGAGATCGAGTGTACATGAAATTTAAAAATATTCATGATAGTTCAAAAAGTGCCCATGAAATACAATCGAGAAATGAAGGCTACGATTTAAATATATACAATCGATCTTAGCTAGCTATCTGTTCACAATCTTCTTGCCCTTCTTTTTCGCAAATTGAGTTCTTCTGTGGAAGGGACGTCCTTTAGGTAGGGTGGTCCTGCTTCATCTCGTGGTGTATGCTGCTACTTCATCATCGTCGTCATGTTCGATCCTCGGGTCGCCGTACTTGTCGAAGTCTTGCTCATTGGCTACTCCATCCATTCCGATGATCTTCCTTTTGCCTCTCCTCACGACAACAGGACTGGGCTTTGACGGGTCGGTAATGAAGAAGCATTGGTCAACTTGGGAAGCCAGTACCCATGGCTCATTTTTCACGATGACGTTTGCGCCCGCGGTCTTGGATTTGGCTTCGAGTATAACCATGGTGGTGAAATACCGGTCTTCTTTTAGGACACTCTTGGCCCATCTGACACGGAACATCGGGACCTTCTCTCCAGCGTAACTCAGCTCCCAGATCTCCTCGATCCTTCCGTAGTATCTGTCCTTGTCATTACCGGTGTAGGATTCCATCGATACCCCGGAGTTCTGATAACCATCGCTCTTCATGTCCTTGGCCTCGGTGTAGAATGTGTAGCCGTTGATATCGTATGCCTCATAGGTCATTAGGTTGTGCTCGGCGCCCTGTGATAAGGCGAATATGAGTTGTTCTTCCGCGGAAGAATCCTCATGTAAAGGGTACGACAGAAGCTTCTGCTTGAACCAACGCGTGAAACATGAGTTGTGCTCTTTGATTATATCTCCGTCCGTCCTCTTTTTGCCTCGGTCATTGTACGTCTTCTCAATAAAGGTTTTGTGCTCTACCACCCAAGGATCGACCACGTCTATGTGTTGTAGCGCGACTAGGTTTGCTCTTTCAAAGTCGGCGAGTCAACCCTCGAAGTCGACATGCATTTCGCGGCGACCATCACGGTGACCCCATCCAGCGAGCCTGCCGAGGTGCCTGTTGACGGGCAGACCAACAGGGTTCTCGATGCCTAGATAATTTGTGCAGTAGGAGATGCACTCTTCGGTCAGAAAGCCCCTGGCTATGCTTCCCTCTGGATGTGACATGTTGCAAACGTATCCTTTGATGACACAATTCATCCTTTCGAACGGCATCATGCTGTGCAGGAACGTCGGCCCGAGTTGGATGATCTCGTCCACGATATGGACCAGCAGATGCACCATAACGTCGAAGAATGTGGGCGGGAAGTACATCTCAAGCTCGCATAGTATCACCACGATCTCTTCCTGTAGCCTTCTTAGCTGCCTCACGCCAACAGACTTCCGAGAGATGACGTCGAAAAAGTTGCATAGGCCAAATAGGGTTTCACGGACGTGCGTGTCCATGATCCCACGGATTGCAACTGGAAGTATCTGCGTCATCAGCATGTGACAGTCGTGAGACTTCATCCCGCTGAACTTCAGCTTCGCCCGGTCTAGGTATCTGCTTATCTTCCCCGCGTAACCGTAAGGAGGTTGTACTCCTACGAGGCAGGTGAAAAACTACTCGATCTCCTCCTGACTTAGAGTGAAGCACGCGGGAGGGTAGTCATTTCTGGTCTTCTTGGCCTTTTTGCCTTTGCGACGACTTTCCGTGTCCTGCTTGGCCTCATCATCATCATCATAATCATGATCATCATATATAGCGTGAAGCTCCTGCCTGATGCCCATTGATTTCAAGTCTGCCCTTGCTTTCGGCCCATCTTTGGTCTTCTCTGGCATGTTGAGCAGGGTACCAAGCAGACTCCCGCACACGTTCTTCGTGATATGCATTACATCAAGGCTGTGAGGCACACGGTGGATCTTCCAGTACGGCAAGTCCCAGAAAACAGACCTCGTTTTCCATACCTTCAGCAGTGGCTCTGGCGCCTTTCGCTTCTTTCCCGGCTCTGGCGCCTTTTGCTTCTTTCCCGGCAGTGGGCAATCTTTCCAATTTTTCAACAGCTCGTCTATTTTCCTCACCGCTCCTCGTACGCGGGCGTCCTCGGGGTTCGGTTTCACAATCGAACAGATCCTTGCGTTTTCTCCACAGGTCATCGTCGCGAAGCCACCTTCGATGTCCCATGAACATGGTTTTCGAAGACCCGGGATCTCTATCTAGCTGGCGATACGTTGTGTCATCCATGCACCTGACGCATCCAGAAAATCCGTGGACCACCTGCCCCGCGACATATCCGTAACCGAGATAGTCGTGCACCGTCGTGAGCAGCGCGGCTCTCATAGGGAAATATTCTTTCTTTGCGGCGTCCCACGTATTGGCTGGTGTTTTACACAGCGTGTCTAGCTCCTCTTTCAACAGCCCCAGATACAGATTGATGTCGTTCCCTGGTTGTTTCGGTCGTTGAATTAGCATACTCATGTGAATGTACTTCCTCTTCATGCACAACCAGGGGGGAAGGTTTTACATCCACACAAACATAGACCAGGTGCTATGTGTGCTTCTCTGGCTGCCAAACGGATTGACTCCATCGGTGTTCGCGCCCAGCACGATGTTCCTTGGATCGTTCCCAAATTCTAGGTCTTCGAAGTTCAACGCTTGCCACTGGCTCGCATCCTTAGGGTGACTCAGCATCTTGTCTTTTTATCTATCTCCGGATCATTTGCGTCATCTTCTCGCTTCTTCTCCTCCCTATTCGCGTGCCAACGCAGGAGCTTTGCTACCTTAGGGTCCGCGAAATACCGCTGCAGACGAGGAGTGATCGGAAAGTACCACACCACTTTTCGAGGAGCTTTCTTCCTCTTCTTGTATCGAGTGATGCCGCACACCGGACATATGGTAGACTCCGCGTGCTCGTCCCGATAAATGATGCAATTGTTCATGCACACATGGTATTTCACGTGCGGTAAATCCAGAGGACACACGATTTTCTTCGCCTCCTCCAAACTGGTCGGGCACTTGTTCCCCTTAGGAAGACGTTCGTGCCAAAATGACATGTTCTCGTCGAAGCATGCGTCGGTCATTTTGTGTTTTACCTTCATCTCCAGAGCCATGAGCGTTACTTTCAGGCGGGTATCCTCGGGCCTGCATCCTTCATACAATGGAGTAACCGCGTCTAACTCAAGTTGATCCATCTTGGCTTTCTCTCGGGCGGCAGCTCTTGCGTTATCGGTCTGCTTGAGAAGCAGCTCTTGAATATGAGGGTCCTGCACCCAGCCCATCGATGGTCCAGCGTCGACTACTCCGCCGGCATCATCATCTTCATGATCATGCCCGTCGTCTGCTCCGGCATCTTCCTCATCATCATGTACTACATCTTCTACATGATGACTGTGTACAGCATCACCGTCGTGATCATCTCCTGGGGATTCTTCGTATTCTCGCCCACCCGAGCCGCGGTGGTTGTCTTGCTGCCCTTCCTAATTTCTTGCCCGGCCCCCATGGACGACTTTGTAGTCATCTTCATCACCTTGCCACCGATAGCCATCCATGAAACCACGCAAGAGCAGGTGGTCCCGCACCTGCCCGGAATCTGGGTCCGCAATAAGGCTCTTCAGCTTGCATCTTCGACACGGACATCTTATCTCCGTCTCGTTCTTTTGAAGCATCTCGGCCTTCGCGGACCTCAAAAACCTATTCACGATGCCTTCGGTCATCGTGCGCACCATGGTCACCTGCGGGGTAGAGCAAAACGATATTTTAGAACCAAGAAATTTTTTGCCATGACTTTCCCTAAAAATAGGACAAAAAAGAATGCTTAATGCCAAAATTCTCACCGAAACGTAAATGAATCAACATTCCGGGAAAATATTGGCAACTATCGCATTTCAAATACCGGTACACCTCCAAACACAAACACATATGCAACACAACAAACATATGCAACACCACGAACATACATAGATCTAGCTAGGCCATAAAAAGTGCATGTGCACATTGTTGTATGGAGAACCACATAAATATAGCTTTCCGGCCTTACTTACCTATCAAAACAAGGTAATTTAGCCACTTAATTTGAATGAATCTATGGTGGAAATGAGGTGAAAAAGAGGAGGGACCCGAGACAAGGAGGAGGTGGAGAGAATGAAGTGGGGAGAAAGTGAGTGTGGGTAGGAGAGGCTGTCCAAAATATCTTGTTGCTGCCCACTTACTAATGGCGCACCTTCTATAAATGCGCCATTAGTAATCAAGGTTACTAATGGCGCATCTTCAGTTAGTGCGCCATTACTAGTTTTGAAAAAAAAACAATACTAATGGCGCACTCTCCGACAGTGCGCCATTACTAGTTTGAACTAGTAATGGCGCACTACGGAACAGTGCGCCATTAGTAGTTTTGCAAAAAAAAAGAATAAAAAATATAATTAAAAAAGAACATTAATGGCGCACTTTACAGCTGGTGCGCCATTACTAGTTGCAACTAGTAATGGCGCACTTTGTCTGGATGCGCCATTAGTATGTTTGGACAGGCGCACTAGTTAAAAAAAACCTTTTGATACTAATGGCGCACTTTTCTGCTGGTGCGCCATTACTAGTTACAACTAGTAATGGCGCACTTTGTTTCGATGCGCCATTATTATGTTTGGACAGGCGCACTAGTTCAAAAAAAAACTTTTTGATACTAATGGCGCACCCTGGGCAAGGTGCGCCATTAGTAGTTTGAACACTAATGGCGTTTCAGATGTTGGTGCGCCATTATTATATACTAATGGCGCACTGCTTGTCTGGTGCGCCATTAGTATCAATTCCATCTATAGCCCTTTTCCTAGTAGTGCGTTACCAGAGCAATGCCAAGACGGTGGCACAAGAAGACCAAGCAAGGAGACAGGCTCTCCCCCAACAAGGACTCTTGCCGGGGCGGCCTGCGCCCCACCGACAAGAACCCTTGCCGGGGCGAACCACCCAAACACCTCCGTCGTAGCCACCCTTGCGCCCAGGAGCTCCAACGTCATCAACAACATTGGAACCAAGGCTCGAGAAGCGCCACGTGATGGCATGCGGATCTTTGTGAAGACAAAGGTCTATGACTCCCAATATGAGAATCAGAAGACATGACGATCGTGAGGCTCCTTGCCGAGGATGCCCACGAGGCCCCGACAAGGCTCCTTGCCGAAGACACCCAGGAGCCCCGGCAAGCCTCTTACCAAGGGACACTCACAGAGGCTCCAGCAAGACACTTGCCGAGAACAGACACTAGATTGCGGCAAGCCCTTGCCGCCCTGTTGTTGTACGAGCTCGACGGCCGACCCACTAGCCCAGGAAGGCACGCACGTGGCGATACGTGGTTCCTGGTCCAGCTAATAAAGCACCTGCGTGGTGGCATGCAGATCTTCATGAAGACCCTACCACCACGCCACCTTAGTTGCCTGCCCTGTTGGCCTGGACGCGCGTCGCGATCAGACGAAGAGGCGGTGGACATGATGGGCTTCTTTTCCATCCCCGATAAAGCAAATAGATACCTAAGCAGCGCATTTAATGTGTCTTGTCCCGTAATGGCATAGGATAAGCCTAAGCACTGTACACCTTTCCACCTCCTGTGTGCCACTGTGGCAGCCCCTTTTGTACTATAAAAGGTGGCCCGCGGCATACTGGAGAAGGATTCAGACCTGGGAAAGAGAGACAGGTACCGTAACTAGCTCAAGAACTGAAGAACACTCGAATATACACCAAAGTAGGACTAGGGTATTACGCATCCTCGCGGCCTGAACCTAGGTAAATGATCGCTGTGCTGACTCTTAGACCCACTCTTTGCACAACCTCGCGCCCGCCAACCGTAGAAGGGATTCCAGTGATCACATAGGTGTCGTTTCATACCGACAGAAAGCTACTAGGGTTTATCGTATCCCATAGAGGAATTGAGGCAAACCCAGCTAAAATCCGGGCCCTATCATAGCTGACTATGCCAACCAACCTAAAACAAGTCCAAAAGCTAGCAGGTATCATGGCGGCCTTAAGCCGCTTTATCTCCAGATTGGGAGAAAAAGCATTACCACTCTATAGACTGCTGAGGCGCACAGAAAACTTCGAATGGACAGATGCGGCCACGGCCGGATTGGAGGAGATAAAAACCCTATTGGCGGGCAACCCAATCCTAGCCGCTCCAGGTGTTGGCGAGCCAATGTTGCTTTATATCTCAGCCACTCACCAGGTACTAAGTGCGGTACTCATCGTCGAACGAGAGGAAGAGGGACATAAATTCCCCGTCCAAAAACCAGTATACTATGTATCAAAGGTTCTCACACCGTGTAAATCACGATAGCCCCACTATCAAAAAATTGCCTATGCGGTGTTCATGGCATCTCAAAAGCTCTGATACTACTTTCAAGAGTGTCCGATCACAGTGGCATTGGAAGTACCACTCAATGATATCATAAACAATAGAGACGCCACACGACGCATAGCCAAATGGGACATTGAGCTCTTGCCGTTCAAAATAACATATAAACCACGCTGTACTATTAACTCTTAGGTGTTGGCCGACTTTGTCGCAGAATGGACTGAAGCCGAACTCCCTAAAGAGTACGGAGCATACTCCCACTGGACCATGTATTTCGACGGCTCCAAAATGCTAGCTGGATTGGGGGGCGATGTCATCTTGATATCTCCAAAAGGGGATACCATCTGTTACGTACTGCAAATCATGTATACGGACTCAAACAATGTGGTCGAATATGAGGCACTATTGCACGGTCTCCGCATCGCCTCATATTTTTTTTTCATGGAATGCATTCACCATTATACCACGGGTTTGATTTTCTAATTCATTTGAGGTATTGTTTGCTATATTTAAGACATTTTTTGAATTTAACGTGCAATTTGTGGATATAAATAAAATCACGACCGGAACTGCATGGTATGTCGAAAGGGATGAGGATCGTCGTCGATCAAGGAGAATTGAACGGTGTAGACGTACGATCCGTGGGGTTTGGGTTCTGGCCAATCAGAACGCATGACTCAGATTGTGCACATGCCAGAGGGGGGGCATCGGCCACAATTTAGTGGACACACAGCTTTGTGAGTGAACCGCGTGCTATAAACATTTACAGTAACTAACAACATACTTTTGTTCGAATGAAAACATGAGTTCATAGTTCCGCCTCCTATTTTTTCCATGGTAAGAAATGACGATGGTACCCTATGGTTTGATTTTCTGGTACATTTTACCAGGCGGCAGGCCTCACTAGCAATCTCAACCTTTGAATATGCAAAAAAGGGATCTCGTTTCTATGTATATATATAGTCGCAACTACACATGCATGTTAGGAAGATCATTTGTGTGTCGCTTTGCGAGTTTTCATTCATTGTGCGAGAAATGGGAAAGAAAATCAAACAGTTCGGCCGCAGGGTGCAGCCAGAGGCGTAGGCCTTGTTGGTATTTTAATTTCGGGAAATGCATATAGAGTCTGAAAAATAACAAAAATCATTATGTCACTGTGGCGTGCTCTCACTATCACATGATTTTTTTTTTGGGTAAAGTTTGGCACAAGATTTGGTGCTCGCACCTTCCATCCTGGAGCATCTCACAAGAAGGATCGTAGTTTCGAAAAGGAGACGCAGCACTTCGGACTACAAATCGTCAATTACTAGACCTACATCGCTCCGGCACATTTTAGGTTGTCTGCTATGTTTAAGTCCTTCATTGCAACCTTGCATTTTAGTGCATATAATCAAAGTCAAAAACCCTACTACAACTACATGTGGGTGTTTTAGTTAAGCTATACTTAGGCTACTCATAGTGGAGAGTGTCATATACCAGTATCATGCATATATATATATATATATATATATATATATATATATATATATATATATATATATATATATATATATATATATGATACTAGTGTATGATACTACCTTAGCGCATAGTATAATACATAGAGTATAGTATCATAGATCATATTTATTGCCATGCATGACACAAATTAGCATCACATTTAACATTATACGGTTTCTACCTATATTTTACTCTAACCCTCTCTATATTTAATTCTTTGCCACATCAGCATACTTGCTATTTCCGAGTGCATGATATCGTCGGCTATGATACCACCAATATGACCAGCCTTATATAGTGGGGAGTATGATATACTATAGTATCATGCATATGATACTAGTGTATGATACTACGTACATACCTTCATAGTGCATATATAGTTTCATAGAGTAGTATATATCATAGACGACCGTATTTATGGCCTTGCATGACACAAAGTAGTATAGCATTTATTATATATGTTACGGTATCTACATATGTTACTGCTTCTTTGCCACGTCATCATATTTGCTATTCCCGAGTGCATGATACTGGCTATGATACCCTCACTATGGCCACCCTAAGGCTGGTCATAATGGGAGTATCAAGCGGTATCATGCATGCCAACTAGACTTTTTGGATGATGTGGCACACAGTTAAATGATGAAAGAGAGGGTGTGGTATCATATCATGATACCGTATCATGTTAAATGTTGTACTAGTTTGTGTCATGCATGGCAATTAATAAGGCAACCTAAGATACTAAGTTATGATACTATGCGCAAATTCCGGAGGTAGTATCATCGATCATATAGTAGTATCATGCATATATATGATACTAGCTAGTCTATGATATACTAGGTACCTCACTAAGAGCATGTTTAATAATACAGCCAACGGTCGGCTATAAGAAGTTGCCATGTCATATACAGCCAACCTCATAGCCAGTATGTACAATAATATGTTTTAAATATGTACTAGTTTATCAATAGTTGGCCCACCTTACATCCTCACAAAGTGTCTTGGGTCTCGTGTTGCAGCTGCTACTAACCAAGAGCCCACTTCTCTTCTCTCTCCTTTTCTTTCCTCCAACTAAGCACATATATATTATTCTATTCTTTATAGCCTGCTTATGTCAATCTATTGTGCTTTCTCTAATGCATAGTATCATAGAGTAGTATCATGTAGTACTTTATTTATTATCACGCATGACACATAGTAGCATAGCATTTATTATGATACTTTCTCATGATATGATACTTAACCCTCTCTTTCTTCATTTAATTCTATGACATCGCATTAAAATTTCCTAGTTGGCCTGCATGATACTATAGCTATGGTATCCCCTTATTATCAGCCTAGCAAAGAAGGTGTACAAATCATTTGTTCGTCGCTTTATGAGTTTTCATCCTTTTGTTCGAGAAACGGGGAGAAGTTTCAAGCATTTCGGTCACGAGGTGCGGCCACTTGCGTAGGCCTAGTTGGTATTTTAATTACAGGAAATTCATATGGAGTCCGGACATCATCAGAATTGATGTGTGCCCGTGGCATGCTCTCACGACTCTGTGGAAGCAAATTGGTAAAGTTTCGCACAATTTTTGATGACCTCTCCTTCCAAACCGGAGCATCTTACCTGAAGGATCATGGTTTCCAAAAGGAGACGTGTCAATTCAAAATCATGTGGCCGGTTACTTCATCGTTTGGCCTCATAAAAAATTCCATGGTACGCAGTCACCATTATATCACGGGTTTGATTTTCTAGCGCATTTCAGGTATCATTAGCTATATTTAAGACATTTTTTGAGTTTTACGTGCATTTTGTGCATAAAAATAAAATTACAATCGGAATTGCACGTGTTGTCGAAAGGGATGAGGATCATTGTTTGATCTAGGAGCTTCCAACGGTGCAGACGTACGATCCGTGGGTTTTGGGTTCTGGCCAATCAGAAAGCATTACTCAGATCGTCGGTGGGGTTTGGTCGGCACACGACTTTCATCAACGAACCATGTGCTATTCACAAACCAGATTGCATATTTTTGTTCACACATAGTGTAGTGAGATCAATTGAGTGTGCTACCTCTATGATATAATAATGATAACAAATTATGCAACCGTCGATAGAAAATCGATAGCGCGAACAGTTTTCCCAATCTTTCACGGTGCAAAACAACCGCGGTCTGTATGTCTTCTCAACCTTCAGTTGTTCTCAACATCCAAAGACAACGATCATGCAAGAGTAGATGGCAGCAATAATATATGCTCCTTCCTAGCCTCGCGTACGTCTGAACAAGCAGAATCAAGATTACTCCAAAATTAGGTTTACCAGATGCAAACCTAACCAAACAACATGCAAAACCAGCAAGACAGCGGAATCACATGGACGACCACTATGTACTCACGTACCAGACTAGAGAACGCAGCCTCCAACCTTCACGCAGTTCCACACAAACCCTATATGGATTCTCCACTGGAATACTCCGAGAATTTGGTCCCCGGAACCTAGCGATTTTCCTATGCTCTTTAATTAACTTCCAAAACAAATCTCCCGTAGATACACGGCCATCTGGCCCTATTAATAGTGCACACATGCACTAGTTACAACCAACTTGGACTCCTATTATATGGACCCACACTAATTGGACTCAAACCTCACGTACTGTTACTAGTACTAATCCAACTCTCTCTCTCTCTCCTCTATCTTATTCCTATCTTATTTAATCACTAAATAAATAATTTAAAAATATGGCACACTGATCACAAAAAAACAAACAAACTTGTAGTACTTCCTTGTGTGCTCACGTAGATGATTTTGCATGCATGGAGTTCTGAATCGTGGCTCAACGCCCTTTGATGTAACAAGCTGAACAGGAATATGTCTAGTAGAAATATGTGCTGCCATCTTGCCACGACGTAGAAAATTGTCTCTCAATTCAATCTCTTGATTGCTGTCATGCACAACAGTAGCTTCTTTCTGTTTCTACTTCTCATTGCGCCGGGCAGGAATTACATACTTTTCAGTCCTTCTCTGGTTGGCATTATTGACCATACTTTTGGCGATAACACATGAGGTCACATCATCCTCCCTCCCTTGAAAGGAAACCGTCCTCGGTTTTGACCTATACCTTGCCGATTTTTTCTGAAACACTTCAACAATACACTTTATAGTGTTTGCATCCTTGGGAAAAATAGCATAGAACTCACCCTTATGCACAAAAGTGTATATGTTTGTTCGTCCATGATGAAGAGCGTTAACATCATGCTGCCACGAATGCCCCAAAATAAGGTGACAAACATGTAGTGGCATAACATCGCATTCCACTTTCTCAACATAGCCATCAACAGAAAAAGGGACCTTCACCTTGTGAGTAACTTTCACTTTGCCCACATCGTTGGTCCACTTCATATAGTATGGCTTTGGGTGCTCCCATCTTAGGAAAGAAAGAGACTCCACCACATCCTTGTTAATCATGTTGCTAGCATTGCCGCCATCAATTATCAGTTTGCACACTTCTCCCTTGATGGTACATGCAGTTTGAAAAATACTCCGTCGATGTCCTTGTTCAACAACGGTCTTGTCATCTCGCTAGACCTTATGTGCTAGCAAACTCTTCATGTCAGGATCATCTTGAGGATAACATAGTATGGTATCACCCTGGCCTCTTTCGATTCCATCTCTAACTTAGGCATCTCATCTTCAGATTCTGAAATGTATTCCGCATCAACAAGTAGAACCCTTCGTTGATTGGAACATTCATGCTTCATGTGTCCACGTCCTCCACACTTGTGGCAAATAATATTATGATGATGAGATGAAGTTGTATTAGATGAAACCCGAGAGACCTCCTTTGGCGTAGCCGCCACTTTGCTCTGTTCAATGATTCCCGACTTATAAGAAGGAGTCGGTTTAGCACTAAACCCACCATCAATAGTAGAAGACCCACATCACCCACTGTTGTAAGTTGGACGAGTCTCTGAAGCTTGCTTCTCCAATACCCAATGTTCAGCAAGCTCCGCTTGATGAAGCAACTCATGAATATCATTATATTGCATTAAATCAACACGGTTAAGAATCGTTTCTTCTGACCCCTCAAAGAAACATACCATGGTCGCCTCCATAGACTCACGCAAAGTTGTACAGATCATCAAAAATTGCATCTTTTATAGTACTCACCAACCGATTTTGCACCTTGCACTAGACGACGCAGTCTAATGTGAAGCTGACGAGTGTAATAAGAAGGCACAAAATGTTCACTCATGATTCGCTTCATGCCAGCCCATGTCATCGGTCGCTCGTGAGTACGGTTTTTATTATCCCACCATACAAGAGCATACTCTGTAAATTCCATGGATGCGACACAAACATTCTTCTCTTCGGAGTAGTTGTGACCATCAAAAATCTGATTTACGCGCATCTCCCACTCCAAATATTTCTTTGGGTCAGCACAACGTCCCGAGAATTCAGGTATGGTTATCTTGATTCGACCCAAACCATCATCCTCGTGGGCTCCATCGCCGCCATGGTCACGGCGCCGCCCAACATGGCGGTGAGCCCCAGCCTCATGTCTTGGTAGATGAGCTAAGCCTCCACGGGCATCAGATTCCTCAGAAAAATCACCACCATCGTTGTTGACGCGGTCGCGACGTCGTCGGGGTGAACGGGACTGTCGGGGTGCCACATCTCTCACGTGAAGGTGATGAACTGCTGCGGTGAGCCGATTAAGACTTTCAGTCACCACCTGTAAACTATCAGTGCGCTGTCGGTCGCTGGCAGTCAAACGCTCGTTCAACCTGTCCTCGACGCCTACAATATTTGTTGACAATTCTTCAACCCTTGTCCCAAGCTTCTTGTTGGCTCCCTTGATTGCCATCAGAAGAATACGCAAATCCTCACTTATCTCTAGATCCTTAGGGAGTTCATCACCCTCCTCATGATCATATTTCTCATGATGCGAGTTCACCATCTTTCAAACAATTGAATCATATAGCAGAAAAATGTACCGTGATCAACCTTGCTCTGATACCACCTTATGCAACCGTCGACAGAAAATCGATAGCGCAAATAGTTTTCCCAATCTTTCAAGGTGCAAAACAACTACAGTCAGTATGTCTTCTCAACCTTCAGTAGTTCTCAACAACCAAAGACAACGATCATGCAAGAGTACATGGCATCAATTATTTATGCTCCATCCTAGCCTCGCGTACGTCCGGAGAAGCAGAATCAAGTTTACTCCAGCATCAGGTTTACCAGATGCAAACCTAACCAAACAACGTGCAAACCTAGCAAGACAGCGGAATCACATGGACGAGCACTCTGTACTCACGTACCAGACTAGGGAACGCAACCTCCAACCTTCACGCAGTTGCACACAAACCCTATATGGATTCTCCACTAGAATACTCCGAGAATTTGGTCGCCGGAACCTGGCAATTTTCTTATGTTGTTTTAATTAACTTCCAAATCAAACCTCCCCTAGATGAACGGCCAGCTGGCCCTATTAATAGTGCACGCAAGCACAAGTTACAACTGACCTGGACTCCTATTATATGGACCCATACTAATTGGACTCAAACCTCACGTACTGCTACTAGTACTAATCCAACTCTCACTCTCCTCTATCTTATTTAATCACTAATTAAATAATTTGAAAATACGGCACACTGATCACAAAAAGACAAACAAACTTATACTACTTCCTTGTGTGCTCAAGTAGATGATTTTGCATGCATGGAGTTCTGAATCGTGGCTCGACGCCCTTTGGTGTAACAAGCTGAACAGGAATATGTCCAGTAGAAATATGTGCTGCCATCTTGCCACGCCGTAGAAAATTGTCTCTCAATTCAATCTCTTGATTCCCAACATGCACAATAGTAGCTTCTTTCTGTTTCTGCTTCTCATTGCGCCGGGCAGGAATTACATACTTTTCAGTCCTTCTCTGGTTGGCATTATTGACCATACTTTTGGCGATAACACATGAGGTCACATCAATAAAAACAGTTAATATTCATTGCGTCATCTGACAGCATATCAAGGTCAACATATTAACGGTTCTTACATCAACAGAAAACCAAGCATAACTCACAAATTCAGTACACGCGACAGTTCTAGATTGAAGGAATTAAGTTGCAGGGTAGGCATAAAGACTAGTCTTACGGCTTAATGTCCATGTACATGGGGGAACTGGGATCATTACGTTCACCCCGAATGAACTTGGGTTTTCTGATGATTTTACGCTTCTCCGTTACAGGGGTGCGGGATCTCTTGGCTGGCAACTTATCAAATTCATCGTACTTGTCCTCATCGGCAACATCGTCGACAACCAGTACCTTTCTCTTCCCATGCATCACTACATGGCAGTTCTTATGCAAGGGGTCTTCCACAAAGAATATCTGGGTAGCATCGCTGGCATGAATGAATGGGTTCGTGTGATATGCCATCGTTGTCCTGCTAACACAAGTCTTCTTGTAATCATCAACCTTTACATGACTGATACGTCTCCAATGTATCTACTTTTCCTAACGCTTTTCCTCTTGTTTTGGACTCTAATTTGCATGATTTGAATGAAACTAACCCCGGACTGACGTTGTTTTTAGCAGAACTACCATGGTGTTGTTTTTGTACAGAAATAAAAGTTCTCTGGATGGAACAAAACTTTGCGAGGAATTTTTATACAATAAAATACGGGAGCCAAGAACCACCATAGGGGGCACCTAAGTGGGCACAACCCACCAGGGCTCCCCCTCCAGGCTCACCCAGGTGGGTTGTCCCCACCTGGTGGCCCCGCTGACCCTGATACCGACGCTATAAAATACTATATTTCCAGAACAAAATCGGGTAGAAAGAATTATTGCGATCCACGAGACGGAGCCGCTGTCACCTCCTGTTCTTCATCGGGAGGCCAGATCTGGAGATCGTTTGGGGCATCGGAGAGGAGGATCTTCGTTCTTCGTCATCACCAACCCTTCTCCATCGCCAATTCCATGATGCTCCCCACCGGGAGTGAGTAATTCCTTCATAGGCTCGCTGGTCGGTGAGGAGTTGGATGATATTCATCCATGTAATCTAGTTAGTTTTGTTAGGGATGATCCCTAGTATCCAGTATGTTCTGAGATTGATGTTGCTATGACTTTGCCATCCTTAATGCTTGTCACTTTGGGCCCGGGTGCCATGATTTTAGATCTGAACCATTTATATTATCACCATTATATTCATGTTCTAGATCCGATCTTTCAAGTTATAGTCACCTACTACGTGTTATGATCCGGCAACCCCGGAGTGACAATAACCGGGACCACTCCCGGTGATGACCGTAGTATGAGGAGTTCATGTATTCACCATGTGTTAATGCTTTGTTCTGGTTCTCTATTAAAAGGAGGCCTTAATATCCCTTAGTTTCCAATATGGACCCCGCAGCCACAGGAGGGTTGGTCAAAAGATGTCATGCAAGTTCTTTCATAAGCATGTATGACTATTTACATAATACATGCCTACATTATATTTATGAACTGGAGCTAGTGCCATATTGCCCTAGGTTATGACTATCACATGATGAATGTCATCCAACAAATTATCGGTTCAATGCCTACGAATTTATCATGTATTGTTCTTGCTAAGTTACTACTGCTATCGTTACTGCTGCACTTACTACGAAATTACTGCTCTGCTGCACTTACTACGGCTATCGTTACTGCTGCACTTACTACGAAATTACTGCTATCACTGTTACCATTGCTATTGCTGCTAACCCTACTATTAATACTATCATATTATTGTGCTACTGATCACTTTGCTGCAGATAATTAATCTCCAGGTGTGGTTGAATTGACAACTGAGCTACTAACACTTACAAATATTCTTTGGCTCCCCTTGTGTCGAATCTATAAATTTGGGTGGAATACTCTACCCTCGAATCTGTTGTGATCCCCTATATTTGTGGGTTATCAAGACCTTTTTCTAGCGTCGTTGCTGGGGAGCATAGGTATATTTGTTGAGTCACTTGGTATTATTATCAATTTAGCACTATGAAGAATCTGACGGATGCTAGGACTTAGATTTTTTTTCCTCTAAGACGAGGGGAGGTAAGGAACTGCCATCCAGTTATGCTTTAGATTCACCTTATGTTATGAGTCAACTTGAAACACCACCACTTGCTATTAATCCTGATATGTCACAAATTATTGATGATGCTACTTCTGCTATAAATGATATTTATGGTGATGCTAGTACCTTGCATGATGATGATGTGCCACTTGGTGAATTTCTTGATGTACAAATTACTAGAGTAAGACAACATGATGCTGAATCTGATGATGAGTTGAAACTGAAAATTTTGAAACACCTGCTAGAACAAGCCTTCCTGGATATGAATTTCCTCAGGTACCTGAAGGTTATGTTATGAATGAGGAAACAACTAGATATATTCTTGCCTGTAAGCTTAGAGATGATCTAGAGAAATTATTATGCATGTATAAAGAAAAGTCTCTGAATGCTAGAATGAAATGTGCTCCTAAGTTTTCTACCTCATCTATCTTTATTGATGACAAGGATTATGAATTCTCTAGTGACCCAGAGTTAATCACTTTGGTTGAATCTGATCCTTTCCATGGTTATGAAACTGAAACTGTTGTGGCACATGTCACGAAGTTGAATGACATAGCCACCCTTTTTACTCATGATGAGAAAACTCATTACTAATATCTTCTCAAATTATTTCCCTTCTCATTAAAGGGCGATGCTAAATCTTAGTACAATACTCTTACTCCTGGTAGTGTGCGTAGGCCCCGGGATATGATTTATTACTTCTCTGAAAAATATTTTCCTGCTCATAAGAAACAAGCTGCTTTACAGGAAATATTTAATTTTGTGCAAACTAAAGAAGAGAGTCTCCCACAAGCTTGGGGAGGCTTTACCAGTTACTTATTGCTTTGTCAGATCATCCTCTTAAGAAAAATGAAATACTTGATATCTTCTATAATGGACTAACCGATGCTTCTAGGGACAAGCTGAAGAATTATTGAATAACATACTAAAAAAATATGATGATTGGACTCTTCCAGAACCATCGCCTAAGCCCACTCCGAAGAAGAGGGGTATATTATATCTCAGTCCTGAAGATATGCAAAACGCAAAGAAATCTGAGGATGTTAAAAATTTACCTCCTATTGAAGAAATACATGTGCTTAATGCACCATCACCCCCTAAGGTGGTAGAGGTAATTTCTCTCATGAAATTCAATGATAATGACAATCCTCACAATATGCACCCTAGTCAATGCCTTCATGTGTTTGAAAATTATATTTGGAAACAAGATCATTTCAATGCAACTGTTATAAAACAATTGAAATATAATTCTGATATGATTGCTCGCTTGAGTAACTTGTTATTTAGAATCTCAAATGATGTTAGGGGTGTGGTAAAGCATGCTTCTATGGTACAAACCCAGTTAGAACAAGTTGCTAAATCGCAAAGAGAATTGCTTGATGAAATGAATAGTAACATACATGACTTTGTTGTTAGAGTTGCAACTAGAGGAGGAAAAATGACACGGGAACCACTTTATCCTAAGGGACACCCAAAAAGAATTGAACAGGATTCAAAAAGAAACAACACCACTGCACCTAGTCCTTCTAAAAAGAAAAAGAAAAAGAAAAATGATAGGACTTTGCATACTACTAGTGAACCTGAAGTAGAAAAACCTCCTGATAATGTTAATGATGTTTCTATCTCTGATGCTAAAAATCAATCTGGTAATGAACATTCACCTAGTGATAATGAAAAATATAATGCTGAGGTTCATGAAGATACTCAACCAAACAATGAAAAGAACTAGATAATGAAGTTGAGATAGAACCACCAGTTGATCATGATAACCCACTACCTAAGAATAAAAGATACGATAAAAGAGACTTTGTTGCTAGGAAACATGGTAAAGAAAGAGAACCGTGGGTTCTAAAACCTATGCCTTTTACACCCAAGCCAAATAAAAAAAGATGATAAAGAATTTGAACGCTTTGCTGAAATGTTGAGGCCAGTCTTTTTGCGTACTCGCTTGACTGATGTCTTGAAAATGCCTTCTTATGCAAAGTACATGAAAGACATCATCACCACTAAGAGAAAAATACCAGAAGTTGAAATCTCCACCATGCTTGCTAATTAGACTTTTAAGGTTGGAGGACGTAAAAAACTTGGAGACCCAGGAATACCAACTATACCTTGCTCCATCAAAAAGAATTATATGAAAACTGCTTTATGTGATTTAGGGGCTGGTGTTAGTGTTATGCCTTTCTCCTTATATAAAAGACTTGATTTGAATAAACTCGCACCTACTGAAATATCTTTGCAAATGGCTGATAAATCAACTGCTATCCCTATCGGTATCTGTGAGGATGTGCCTGTTGTTGTTGCTAATGTTACTATTTTGACTAACTTTGTTATAATTGAGATGCCCGAGGACAACAACATGTCGATTATCCTTGGTAGACCCTTCTTGAATACTGCAGGGGCTGTTATTGATTGCAATAAAAGCAATGTCACTTTTCATATCAATGGTAATGAGCATACGGTGCACTTTCCGATGAAACAATTCCAAGTGAGTGGTGTTAATGTTATTGAAAAATCTCCGACAATCACTATTGGAAGTTTTCATCTACCTCTACCTACTGTTAAAAATAAATATGAAATGCTTATTGTTGGGGACATTCATATCCCCGTTGAGGTAACTTAGTGATTTACGAAAGTTCTTCGATTTCATGCGAATCGAAAGTGGTTGTTAATAAGACTTGATCAACCTTATTAATAAATCATTTTGAGAGGAATAAAGTTGATGAATTTAGTGAGCACTATCTTTTGTCCCTACCATTTGTTTTTTGTTTTTATTAGTTGAATAAAAAATGCCAAGTTTTGTCTGTTTTCTAAGTTTCCCGTGCAATAAAAAATGCCCAAAAATAAAAGTTCAGAATGCTCTGAAAATTTAACACGATTTTTTTTCGAATTTTTAAGAATTTCTGGTGCAAATAATATCAGAGGGAGGTGCACCAGGTGGGCATAACCCACCTGGGCGCGCCAGGACCCCCAGGCGCGCCCTGGTGGGTTGTGGTCCCCACGTGGGCCCCCTCACTTATCTCTTTACACCACATCATCACCTACCTCCATACAAAATTCACCATTGTTCTCTCTCTCGTATTGTTGCTCTCAAACCCGTGGATTTCGATCTCTTTGCTTGGTATGTGACTCCTTCGTTTGTTAAATTAGTTTTTGTTTTAGTGATTTATATTGTGAATAATTAGCTACTCTTGGTGCTTCTGTAGATGAACTTGCATGTTGAATTCGTAGAGTTCTAAGTAGTTGTCAATATTCATGTAACGCGCGGCAACTAGAGCTGCACTCATCAAAGTATTCGCCAACAGAAATGGCTGGCCATGGACGTAATTGTGTGCTTCAAGTACATCTGCTTTACTTTTAGCAAGCAACAATTCTACTTCCTCATCATCCATGGCGTCTGGAAAAATATTACTCCCCGATTCGAACGAGCTGTTGTTAATTTGGTTCTGGGCGATGAGTGCTTTAAGTAAGAGGCAATCATTCTCTTTCCTCTTCCCTCTCTCGCCGTGCATCCTCATGGTCGTGGGTGTAGCCTTTTTGGCCACTTCCTTCTTGGTACTTGAAGCATTTCTGGTAGAATGTCTGGTTGACTGCAAGGTAGACTGCCGAGCAGACGGTGAAGCTTGGACGGACTGCTTAGCAGACGGTTTAGCTATGCTGGACCGATGAGCTAGCGGTGCTGCTGTGATGGACTGCTTGGCTGTAGAAGCAGTGGCATCGGACTGCTGACCATGCATTGAAGCTATGTCGGGTTTCTGCGCAGGTGGTGCCAACTTGTTGGTGTGCTGAGGAGGCCATGCCAATCGTTGGTTTGCTAAGAAGAAAGTGCTGACGCATTGGTATGCTAATCACACGCCTGCAGACCAACGTACTGATGAGCAGTCGGTTCTGGACCTACAGACTGCTTAGCAGGCGGTTCCGAAGCAAAAGACTACTTAGCAGTCTATTCCACCAGGTTGGTCTGTTGAGCATGTGCCGTAGCTGGGTCTCCTCCTGCTGCTTCAGCGGCCGGCATCTGAACCTGTGGTACGTCATCAGCAGTTGTAGGCCTTCCACTGGCTGCTTTGGGGCGGAGGATGACATGGACTGTACGCCACAAAGTCGGGGCGGCTCATCACAGGTTGATGCATCAGCCTGCGAGAGCTGGTGTGGCAAGGAGAGCGTCACCGGTTGAGGAGCGACTGTCGTTGCTCTTGGCGGGGCTTTAGGAATCTCATCGATGAACTCTATTTCCTTTCGTGGCCACAGGATGTGATGTAACAGTGTTTCTCCCAAGGTCCTTTGCTCATTGAAGTCTCCTAGGACATTCTTCAGGGCAAATTCATTGAATCCAGGCTTTACTTCAGTCACGTAGCACTTCACACAGCCCGGCTTCAATGGCACATTATCCAAGAAGAGGCGATCTTCCAAGAAGGGTGCGCAAACCCAGGTTGTTGCACATTTTAATGTACCTTCATAATGTGTAAGCATGCCCTTCAGTCTGTCTTTCATTCCAGATAGATCAGATATAGCATCATAACGAGCAGCTGTAGTCTCAGTGTCGATGGGGTGAGCTGATGCACAACTACTCTTGTGGAGTGTTGTCACGCAATAAGCAGCATCATCCATGCCTGCCTCCCCTCCCATCTACTGGCTATCTGTGAGTGTTAGAGTCTTCTGCATCATCCTTGACTCCTCAAGATCCTTTCAAACAGCTGGATAAATCTCCTTCTTCAATGTTTCAAATAATGCATTCTGCTTCATTTCACTCCTCTCTTTTTTCATGTTGGGCCTCTCTTGTTTGCTGAGTGTGAAAGCCCTATTGTGCGGGACATTAACACCTATACCCCTTGCATGGCCGAGGGGCTCTTTTGTGTCCATAGCAATGGACAGAATGTCACATGGCCCTGATGTCAGGGATATGGTTAATAGGCATAAACCGGATATTGTAAACCGGCTTAACTGTATTGTACTTAATTTATTAGTAGTTGAGATCATGGCCCGTAAAGAGTTCAGGGCCCATGTATAGAAATACGGTTTATCAACCGCCAGAGAGATGTAACTTGAGAAATAAGAAAGGAAGAGCAGAGACCGAGGCGGACACGATTATGAGCCGGCCTCGGGACTCTGTAGATCGGACCAGGCGTCACCTCTATATAAAGGGGCGACCCGGCACCGGTTCGAGGACAGGCAACAATCAATCCGTCGAGACACAGGCAAGCGATTCCGCTCCCTGTAATCCGACACCCAAATAATCCCAAACCAACTAGACGTAGGCTTTTACCTTCTCGAAGGGGCCGAACTAGTATAAAACCCTTTGTGTCTCTTGTGCGCCATGAACCGTTTCAAGCTAACCCGTGCGATGGTTCCATCATCAAGTCCGTTAAACCGGACATCTGCCGTGCTAATTCCACGACAGTTGGCGCCCACCGTGGGGCCCGCGCACGACGGTTTCGAGTTCTTGGAAGGGGGCCTCAAGGGGTTGAAGGGCTACGCGGTCGGCCGGATGACCAAGAGTCGTCGGGGCCGGATCTACATCGACGACGCAGGATGGGGACCGGAGGCCGATTCGATCGAATACGGGTACCGGGTTCCCTTCGGCAGCATCCAAGTCTTCATCGGCAAAATCGGTGAACCGGGACCTGAGCCGGACACCTTCCCCAACATCGTCGAGCCGGCTCAGCGTGCGAGATCGGCCCGGATTCTACCTGCTGTGAAGCGTGTGTTCGTTGGAGCGATTCACGAAGAACAAGCGGAGGACGGTTCGGAATCCGATGGTGCAACCGTCGTCTATTCAGATGACGAATCTTCGTCCGTGGAAACTGAGTCTTTGTATCAGTTGCGGGACGGCCGGTCTGAGGGCGAGTCCGACGGAAACAGTATTCCGGGCCCCTCCGACCCGCCAAACCGGGTGGCGGTTTTTATGGCCGGTTCACAACCCCCGACGAACGGAACAACAGCAGAGGCTGGCGCAGGAGGAAGCGGCTCCAATCCCTCCGTTACTGCGGTTCTATCCACCTTGATGGAGGAGTTTGCGGCTAAGGCAATAGAGACCGTAGCTCCAGCAGACAAGGCGCAACATGATACAGTGCTGCTCCAGTTGAAGGCCCGGATTGATCAGTTAAAGGAAGATCTAAAGGCAGAGGGAGAGATGCTAGCGGCAAGGCAAGCGGAGTTGGATGAACAAGCTTTTCACTTAAGGATGGAGCAGGCTTCCATGGAAGGGGTAAGAGGACGAAAATATCAATCCCGCCTGCCACCGGGTTATGAACCTACGGATTTGTTCAGAACACCGGGGGTCGGGGCCAGTAACAATCCGATCTTAAACCGGAGAAGTTCACCGGCTCGAGAGGAACCGGTTCGACAACCCGCCGTGGAGCGGGAACGACGGATTACATCGGCACCGTATGTTCCGGTCCCCCCGGGACACTATTCAAATCCTGTGGATAATATCGCTGCAGCGGCGGCACGATTGGCCGCTTTACCTGTGGAAGAAACATCCCCTGTAGCAATAGAAGCGCGCAGGGCCCAGAGATTACTCAACACGGCCTTAGTACAGCATCAAGCGTATTCTCACAGCAGGGAAAGGTTGCATTCAACGCCACGTCCCAATCGGAGTTACTCTAGACATTGGGAGGAGCCCGAAGTATCTAGCAATGAACGGAGGAGGCATCAGCGTAGGCAGAATAATCCGGCAGGGGCAGAAATACCAGCCCCAGATCAAAACCGGCCTAGATCGGAGGCCAGGGAGGAGATCCGCCAGTCGACGCCGGTTTACACCGGCGCTACGGGGGCAGGAGCGACGGCAAGCGGTTTTGGAATACAGTGTCTTGTCCCGGCCCTGCGGAGTGTCAAATTACACAAGGATTTCAAAGGGCCTCGTAAGGTGCCCAATTACACAGCCGATTTACCACCCGAGGCTTGGGTGGAGAGCTACGAGATGGCTATGGAGATGCTGGACGTGGATGAATCAGCTTGTGCCAAATATTTCACTATGATGCTCGAAGGAACAGCCCGGACTTGGCTGAAGGGACTTCCTCCGAATTCCATCGGGTCATGGGGGGAGCTGCGTAGTCAGTTCATCAAGAATTTCAAAGATACATGCAAGCAACCTATGTCAGTGATAGATTTAGCAGCATGTGTACAGGGGGAGCAGGAGTCTACAGCAGCTTGGGTGCGCAGAGTGGCAGAGATCTTGCACTCTTCAAACGGTATTAATCCGAGCACTGCGATTGTAACTTTGGAGAACAATTGCCGGTTTGAATCTCTGAAATTGAAACTCGGACGGCTCAAACGAGAGTGCAATGACATGGGGACTTTAATGAGTGCCTTGGTGAAGTATGGAGACTCGGATAATACCAAATATCCGGAGCCAGAAGGAGATAAAGCGGGAAAAGCCAGCAAGGCTGGTAAACCGGCTTCAGCCAATCCGATCACGTCAGGTGTGTTGGGCAAACGGAAACCGGAAGGCAGCTCTGATTTTGTAGCCAATACACAGGTTCAAGGCGGTTTTCAGGGAAATCAGCGGGGTCCCGCTCGTCAAGCCGGTGGAGGAAATCCGGGCTGGGAACAGGATTTGGATCAACCCTGCGCAAAGCATAGCGGAGCTAGGGGGCCTGCAAAGCATACTGCGAGAGAATGTTTGAGCCCCACAGGGAACAGCCGTTTTAATCCTCATAGCCGGCCCCCGAATGCCGGTTTAGGGCCCGGGTTTTATGGCCCAGGTTATCAAGGGAACAATTTCGGTTCAGGATATAGAGGCAACAGCGGTTATCAATCCCGGCCAGGTGGCCCGGGCGGTCAAGGAAACTATAATGGTCAAGGAAGCCAATCACATTATCAAGGCGGTTATCAGAATCAGGGAAATCAGCCGTATCATCAAGGTGGTTATAATAATCAGAACAATCAGCAACAGAGCCAAGGGAATCATAATAACCAAGGAAATCAGCAACAGCAGCGTCCGCAGCAACAACAGCAGTCCGGGTACCAGAGCAATCCAAAGGAGTTGAGCAGTGGCCAATACCACGTTTTCACCACAAGTCTATGCAAAAGAGACCAGAAGGTCTTAAAGCGGACTGTTAATGCGGTAGAACCGGCGACACCGCAGTTTTTACGGTGGTCAGAGCAGCCCATTGTTTGGAGCAGGGAAGATCACCCGTTACGGGTAGATAACCCGGGACATCTAGCCTTGGTAGTGGCACCACAGGTGGGAGGATACCGGTTCACTAAAGTTCTCATGGACGGAGGTAGCAGCATCAATATATTATATTACGAGACTTTCCGTCGTATGGGTCTGACAGATAAACAGTTAAGGACGTCAAACACGGTGTTTCACGGGGTGGTTCCAGGTAAGTCAGCTTATCCGGTTGGTAAGATTGATTTAGAAGTTACCTTTGGAGACGAGCAGGACTCTAGGTCGGAGATGATCACCTTTGAAGTTGTCAAAATCAAAAGTCCATATCATGCTTTGTTTGGGAGGACGGTTTATGCTAAATTTATGGCTAGGCCATGTTATGTTTATCTGCAGCTCAAGATGCCAGGTCATAAAGGCACGATTACGGTGCACGGCAGTCGTAAGATAGCAGTAGAATGTGAAGAGGGTGATGCAGCTTATGCAGAAGCAGTGTGTTCGGCGGAAGAGTTAAAGTTCTATAAGGATAATGTTGATCCGGCGGACATGACTCCACTGAAGAAGCCAACCACTGAGCATGATCCGGCTTTGAAGTTCAAATCAGCGGAAGAAACTAAACAGGTCGATTTTGTGCCCGGAGATTCATCCAAGCAGTTCACCATCAGTGCTAACTTGGATCCCAAATAGGAAAGCGCGCTCATCGAGTTCATCCGTGAGAACCGGGATATCTTCGCATGGAAGCCCTCTGACATGCCTGGTATACCGAGGGAACTCGCTGAGCACAAGTTAAATATTGATCCGAAGTTTAAACCGGTAAAGCAGTACCTGCGCCGCTTCAATGAAGAGAGGCGCAAGGCTATAGGTGAAGAAGTAGCTAAGCTCTTGGCAGCAGGGTTCATAGTGGAAGTGTTTCATCCGGAGTGGTTGGCCAACCCGGTGCTAGTTTTAAAGAAGAATGGGAAGTGGAGGATGTGCGTGGATTACACAGACCTCAATAAAGCTTGCCAACTGATCCTTTTGCTCTACCTCGCATTGATCAGATTATTGATGCTACAGCAGGGTGTGAGCGGCTGAGTTTTTTGGATGCGTACTCAGGCTATCACCAGATCAAAATGGCAGTTGAAGACCAAGAGAAGACGGCATTCATAACCCCTTTTGGTGCTTTTTGCTATGTGTCGATGCCCTTTGGGCTCAAGTGTGCGCAGGCGACGTATCGACGTTGTGTTCAGAACTGCTTGAAAGGACAGATAGGAAGGAACGTACACGCTTATGTGGATGACATTGTGGTTAAGTCAAAGGAGGAGAGGACAATGATAGAAGATCTCAGAGAAACCTTTGACAATCTTCGTGCTTACAAGATGATGCTCAATCCGGAGAAGTGCGCCTTTGGTGTCCCGGCGGGTAAGCTTTTGGGATTCCTGGTCTCAAACCGGGGAATAGAAGCCAATCCGGAGAAAATCAGGGCCATCACATCTTTGACAAAACCGGCTTGCGTTAACGACGTTCAGCGCATAGCTGGACGGATCACGGCTCTAAGACGGTTCATCAGTCGTTTAGGAGAAAAGGCGATCCCGCTGTATCAAATGTTGAGGAAAACGGGCCGGTTCATCTGGAGTGATGAAGCGAATACAGCGTTTGAAAGTCTGAAGCAGCAATTAGCGAAGCCGCCGGTTTTGGCCGCCCCTATTGACAAGGAGCCTTTGCTGCTATATGTTGCTGCAAACACACGGGCAGTTAGCGTTGCAATTGTGGTTGAGCGCAAGGAAGCAGGGAAAGAACATCCGGTTCAGCGTCCGGTCTACTACGTAAGTGAGGTACTCATTGAGTCTAAACAAAGATACCCTCACTGGCAGAAATTGGTATATGGGGTGTTCATGGCAAACCGGAAGCTGAAGCATTATTTCCAAGGGCATCCGATAACTGTGGTCAGCTCGGCTCCGTTGGGTGATATAATTCAGAATAGAGAAGCAACAGGCAGGATAGCCAAGTGGGCCATTGAGCTCAGTCCACATGAGTTAAAATACGTACCACGTACTGCTATCAAATCTCAGGCGCTGGTGGATTTCATCAACGACTGGACAGAGTTGCAGACCCCAGAAGAAAAGCCGGATCTCACTTATTGGACGATTTACTTCGACGGTTCAAAACAGTTGGAGGGCTCAGGGGCCGGAGTGGTTTTAACTTCCCCCAGAGGCGATAAATTTTGTTATGTCCTTCGGTTATTATTTCCTTGTACTAATAATGCAGCGGAATATGAAGCGCTACTT
>LR738714.1:383229384-383313650 GCA_902687465.1 Secale cereale | reverse complement strand
TCAGGTGTGTTGGGCAAACGGAAACCGGAAGGCAGCTCTGATTTTGTAGCCAATACACAGGTTCAAGGCGGTTTTCAGGGAAATCAGCGGGGTCCCGCTCGTCAAGCCGGTGGAGGAAATCCGGGCTGGGAACAGGATTTGGATCAACCCTGCGCAAAGCATAGCGGAGCTAGGGGGCCTGCAAAGCATACTGCGAGAGAATGTTTGAGCCCCACAGGGAACAGCCGTTTTAATCCTCATAGCCGGCCCCCGAATGCCGGTTTAGGGCCCGGGTTTTATGGCCCAGGTTATCAAGGGAACAATTTCGGTTCAGGATATAGAGGCAACAGCGGTTATCAATCCCGGCCAGGTGGCCCGGGCGGTCAAGGAAACTATAATGGTCAAGGAAGCCAATCACATTATCAAGGCGGTTATCAGAATCAGGGAAATCAGCCGTATCATCAAGGTGGTTATAATAATCAGAACAATCAGCAACAGAGCCAAGGGAATCATAATAACCAAGGAAATCAGCAACAGCAGCGTCCGCAGCAACAACAGCAGTCCGGGTACCAGAGCAATCCAAAGGAGTTGAGCAGTGGCCAATACCACGTTTTCACCACAAGTCTATGCAAAAGAGACCAGAAGGTCTTAAAGCGGACTGTTAATGCGGTAGAACCGGCGACACCGCAGTTTTTACGGTGGTCAGAGCAGCCCATTGTTTGGAGCAGGGAAGATCACCCGTTACGGGTAGATAACCCGGGACATCTAGCCTTGGTAGTGGCACCACAGGTGGGAGGATACCGGTTTACTAAAGTTCTCATGGACGGAGGTAGCAGCATCAATATATTATATTACGAGACTTTCCGTCGTATGGGTCTGACAGATAAACAGTTAAGGACGTCAAACACGGTGTTTCACGGGGTGGTTCCAGGTAAGTCAGCTTATCCGGTTGGTAAGATTGATTTAGAAGTTACCTTTGGAGACGAGCAGGACTCTAGGTCGGAGATGATCACCTTTGAAGTTGTCAAAATCAAAAGTCCATATCATGCTTTGTTTGGGAGGACGGTTTATGCTAAATTTATGGCTAGGCCATGTTATGTTTATCTGCAGCTCAAGATGCCAGGTCATAAAGGCACGATTACGGTGCACGGCAGTCGTAAGATAGCAGTAGAATGTGAAGAGGGTGATGCAGCTTATGCAGAAGCAGTGTGTTCGGCGGAAGAGTTAAAGTTCTATAAGGATAATGTTGATCCGGCGGACATGACTCCACTGAAGAAGCCAACCACTGAGCATGATCCGGCTTTGAAGTTCAAATCAGCGGAAGAAACTAAACAGGTCGATTTTGTGCCCGGAGATTCATCCAAGCAGTTCACCATCAGTGCTAACTTGGATCCCAAATAGGAAAGCGCGCTCATCGAGTTCATCCGTGAGAACCGGGATATCTTCGCATGGAAGCCCTCTGACATGCCTGGTATACCGAGGGAACTCGCTGAGCACAAGTTAAATATTGATCCGAAGTTTAAACCGGTAAAGCAGTACCTGCGCCGCTTCAATGAAGAGAGGCGCAAGGCTATAGGTGAAGAAGTAGCTAAGCTCTTGGCAGCAGGGTTCATAGTGGAAGTGTTTCATCCGGAGTGGTTGGCCAACCCGGTGCTAGTTTTAAAGAAGAATGGGAAGTGGAGGATGTGCGTGGATTACACAGACCTCAATAAAGCTTGCCCAACTGATCCTTTTGCTCTACCTCGCATTGATCAGATTATTGATGCTACAGCAGGGTGTGAGCGGCTGAGTTTTTTGGATGCGTACTCAGGCTATCACCAGATCAAAATGGCAGTTGAAGACCAAGAGAAGACGGCATTCATAACCCCTTTTGGTGCTTTTTGCTATGTGTCGATGCCCTTTGGGCTCAAGTGTGCGCAGGCGACGTATCAACGTTGTGTTCAGAACTGCTTGAAAGGACAGATAGGAAGGAACGTACACGCTTATGTGGATGACATTGTGGTTAAGTCAAAGGAGGAGAGGACAATGATAGAAGATCTCAGAGAAACCTTTGACAATCTTCGTGCTTACAAGATGATGCTCAATCCGGAGAAGTGCGCCTTTGGTGTCCCGGCGGGTAAGCTTTTGGGATTCCTGGTCTCAAACCGGGGAATAGAAGCCAATCCGGAGAAAATCAGGGCCATCACATCTTTGACAAAACCGGCTTGCGTTAACGACGTTCAGCGCATAGCTGGACGGATCACGGCTCTAAGCCGGTTCATCAGTCGTTTAGGAGAAAAGGCGATCCCGCTGTATCAAATGTTGAGGAAAACGGACCGGTTCATCTGGAGTGATGAAGCGAATACAGCGTTTGAAAGTCTGAAGCAGCAATTAGCGAAGCCGCCGGTTTTGGCCGCCCCTATTGACAAGGAGCCTTTGCTGCTATATGTTGCTGCAAACACACGGGCAGTTAGCGTTGCAATTGTGGTTGAGCGCAAGGAAGCAGGGAAAGAACATCCGGTTCAGCGTCCGGTCTACTACGTAAGTGAGGTACTCATTGAGTCTAAACAAAGATACCCTCACTGGCAGAAATTGGTATATGGGGTGTTCATGGCAAACCGGAAGCTGAAGCATTATTTCCAAGGGCATCCGATAACTGTGGTCAGCTCGGCTCCGTTGGGTGATATAATTCAGAATAGAGAAGCAACAGGCAGGATAGCCAAGTGGGCCATTGAGCTCAGTCCACATGAGTTAAAATACGTACCACGTACTGCTATCAAATCTCAGGCGCTGGTGGATTTCATCAACGACTGGACAGAGTTGCAGACCCCAGAAGAAAAGCCGGATCTCACTTATTGGACGATTTACTTCGACGGTTCAAAACAGTTGGAGGGCTCAGGGGCCGGAGTGGTTTTAACTTCCCCCAGAGGCGATAAATTTTGTTATGTCCTTCGGTTATTATTTCCTTGTACTAATAATGCAGCGGAATATGAAGCGCTACTTCATGGTTTGCGATTGGCAAAGGAGATGAATTTAAGCCGGGTTAAGTGCTTGGGCGATTCAGACCTAGTGGCGCAGCAAGTTTCGGGCAAGTGGGATTCAAGGGATCCCCTCATGGCGGCTTATCGGCGAGAGGTTGAAATGGTGGCAGGTTACTTCAAAGGGTATCAGGTGGAACATATAGACCGGCGGAAGAACGAAGCAGCTGACGCTTTAAGCCGGCTAGGGTCGCAACGTAAACCGGTACCACCGAACACCTTTTTGGATGAATTGCATAAACCTTCGGTTCAAGTACCGTCAGAGGACGATCTGGCTGTTCCGGACCCAGAGGCACAGTTGGTTGCGGCAACCCATGTCATCCCGGATTGGACGGTACCTTATTTGGTATATTTAAGCCGGGGAGAATTACCAGAGGACGAAGGGGAAGCACGACAGATAATCCGGCGTTCCAAATCTATGACAATTGCCAATGGGGAGCTGCATCATCGCAGCACATCTGGAGTATTTCAACGGTGTGTTTCAGCTGAGGAAGGTTGTGAGATCCTAAGGGAGATTCATGAAGGGGATTGCGGTCATCATGCCGGATCAA
This sequence comes from Secale cereale, assembly GCA_902687465.1. NCBI lineage: Eukaryota > Viridiplantae > Streptophyta > Magnoliopsida > Poales > Poaceae > Secale > Secale cereale. Next base: position 383,310,103 of record LR738714.1, on the reverse strand, counting down.
AATCGTTAGTGGCTAAGGCTTTCCGACATGGTTTTTATTGGTTAACCGCACATGCAGATGCGGCAGACCTGGTCCGTAAGTGTGATGCTTGTCAGAAATTCTCAAGACGTGCCCTTGTTCCGGCACAAGAACTCCGGATGATACCAATAACTTGGCCTTTTGCAACTTGGGGGCTTGATATGGTTGGTCCTTTCAAGAGATCCCAAGATCAGAAAACTCATCTACTAGTGGCAGTGGACAAGTTTACAAAATGGGTTGAAGCAGAGCCTATAAGCAAGTGTGATGCGGCCACAGCGGTTAAGTTTATCAAAAAGGTAATATTCCGGTTTGGTTTTCCGCACAGTATCATCACAGATAATGGCACCAACCTATCTCAGGGTGAGATGGAAGAGTTCTGTCAACGAGAGCATATTCGTTTGGACGTATCTTCTGTGGCTCACCCCCAATCCAATGGGCAGGCGGAAAGGGCAAATCAAGAGATTTTGCGAGGAATCAAACCCCGGCTTATGACACCTTTGCAGAGAACCCCAGGGTGTTGGGTTGAAGAGTTACCGTCTGTCCTTTGGAGTATTAACACTACACCAAACCGGTCTACAGGGTATACACCTTTCTTCATGGTTTACGGTGCAGAAGCAGTTCTTCCAAGTGACATACGCCATGATTCCCCAAGGGTGGCGGCTTATGTAGAAGCCGTCAACGAAGAATCAAGACAGGATAGTTTGGATCGTTTGGATGAAGAGCGTGACATAGCTGCAGCACGGTCAGCAATTTATCAGCAAGACCTGCGCAGATATCACAGCCGCCGGATCAGAACCAGGACGTTCCAGGAAGGTGACTTGGTACTTCGGCTCATCCAAGATCAAACAGACATGCACAAGTTATCTCCGCCATGGGAAGGACCTTTTGTGATCAGCAAAAATTTACACAACGGGTCATACTATTTGGTGGATATTCGAGAGCATAAAGATTCACGGACATCCGAAGAGGAGACAAAGAGGCCATGGAACATTGCTCATCTACGGCCGTATTATACTTGAGCCATAGGCTCCCATGTATCCTATGTATATATTATGAATAATGAATAAACCGGCACCCCCGGTAAACCGGGGGCTCAGCTCTTTTTCCATACATATCAAAATTTGCGGCAAAAGTCCATATCAGATTGTTACCAAAGGAACATATTTCAGTATTTGCTGGGTTTAGAAACTAATCTTTTGCAGGGTATGTGAAGAAGCGGTGAAACTCACCGAAGCATGAGATCGTATCCGATTCAAGAAGAGAAAAATCTCATAAAAAGGAAAAACCCCGGCCGGGTTAGGAGGAATGTCAGAGGCCCCTGAGGACAGTGGTATCGCCCACACACCTCTTGAATGGCTATGTTATGAATTTTTGGGTTCCCTGAACAGTAGTCGGTATCAATCCGCGTTCAAATGATGGCCCGGCCCCTGAGGACAGTGGTATCGCCCACACACCTCTTGAATGGCTATGTTATGAATTTTTGGGTTCCCTGAACAGTAGTCGGTATCAATCCGCGTTCAAATGATGGCCCGGCCCCTGAGGACAGTGGTATCGCCCACACACCTCTTGAATGGTTATGTTATGAATTTTTGGGTTCCCTGAACAATAGTCGGTATCAATCCGCGTTCAAATGATGGCCCGGCTCTCTGAACAATTTTTGAGCCTGGCAGCTCTTTGAAAAAGCCTTGGTTGCATAGTTTGAGTAACAATGAGTATGTGTTTTTTTTTTGATGATTTCTGTGTTTCATAACCTTTCTAAACAAAGGGAACAGCTCTAGAAGCTGCCTGAATATCTATTGTTATAAGTCCGAACCATGAGCACCAGAAGAAGTTAAACCGGTGTTCATTGTAACCCGGTTCGGCTTCATGATGAGCTGACAATTGGAAGAACAAGGTAAGATACAAGTTACAAATTGCTGAACCAAGAAAAGGAAAATTCATGACCAAGTTACGATTGAAGAGTTCCACGGGCTTGTTAAGGTAGTTTTAAACATCTTGCCGGTTTAAGGTATTTCGGTTACATGCAATTAAGGTATCAAAGTTGTTTATCAAAGGTATGCTTGTTTATTATATCAAGAGTGCAAGCTAATCCGTCCAGTGGTCACACCACTAGGACATATTTTTTCATCCTTTTTCATGAACAGGGCAAGAGATCCGCATCAATCAACAAAAGCATACTGCTAAAACGGCCAAAAGCCGGATCACAATGCATTACAATTTCAGCTTAAGCCTATTACAAGGCATGAAAGCCAAATAGCCGGAAGCATTGTTTATGAAATAACAAGTGTGATTACAGCAATAAATATTCAAGATTCCGTTCCTCCTTGCCGGGATGACTGGCCACCATCTGGTTCCGGAACATCTTCTTCCTCATGAAGCGGCGGGAAATCTGGTGCACGCCAATCAATCTTGGCCAAGGCACGGAAATACACTTCATCGTTGATCAACTCAGCAGGTTCAATATCAGGAGCATAAGTGTGAGGACGAACCGGCGGAGTTAAGTTTGCAACATCATAGACCGGACGTTCCACACGCTCGTTTTGAAGGTTGTACGCAGGGTGATATCGGGATAAATCAGCTTCCACCGCTATCTTGCTGGAGAGTGGACGCATTTCCTTCGTCAGAACATACAGATCTTTCTCACCAAAGGCTGAACCGTCTTCCTTTGTGTCAGGAAACCCGGTTAGCACTTCTGCCGGATCAATGTCTGGAACCCAAGCCTTAGCTCTTGTCAAGGCCAGAAGAGCACCTCCTCGAGCAGCTGATTTCTTCACCTCTTCAAGACGAGTTGGTAGAATCGACAAGCTGTTCAAAGTAGCTTTGATGGTTGAAGGAGCCGGTTTACCGAAAGAGGTAGCGCTGATAATCCTTTGCGCCCCGGAGTATAGTTGCTCTACTAAGGTGTAGCAGGCCTTCAGTTTCTTCCGAACATCATCCCCAAGATGGGAGACACGGCGTCCTGCATATAACAAGAAAGGTTAAACCGGTACAAAGCACAGATGGCACAGATAACAGACAAGAATTCAGGTTCGGCTTACCGAAAATAGCAGAAATCATCAAATCAACTTGGCGCTTCAGCCCGGCCAATTCTTCGGTAACCGGGTTAAGAGCTCCTTCGGCATCTTGAACACGTTTTTCAAGATCCTTCCGCTGGACTTCAAAAGCGGTCCGTTCTTCATCAAAGAATTTTTTCAAGTCTTCAGCAGTTTTCAAACTCACTTGAAGATCTTTTTTCGCCTTTGAAGCGGCTGCCTCTGTATCTATAAGCCGGCTTCGAAGTTCACTGTTTTCTACAGCATTCCGGTTCAGCTCAGCCTACAGACAAAGTTCACAGGTGGATTAGAGTTACAAAGTCTCAAGCACACAACAAAGTTGTATACTTGACACTTGGGGGCTAATGGCAGTTGAAGTAATCCGGCAATGCAAATTGAAAATGCAAGTCTCAAGCACACAACAAAGTTGTACACTTGACACTTGGGGGCTAATGGCAGTTGAAGCTAAAACATCAGAGACAATTTCTACAAGTATCAACTACATAACCAAGTTATCTACTTGATACTTGGGGGCTAATGTACGGATCAGCAGTTAAAAACTATAAAGTTCCGGATTACCTTCAATGAAGAAGATAAACCGGAACTTGGGGGCTGTTAGAAGATAAAGATGCGTCAAAATAAAACAAAGTTAGAACAGGAGCACTTACTTCGTATTTTTCTCTCATCATATTTACTAAGCTGGCTTCAAAATCCCGGCTACTGTGGAGCCGGCTCAAATATCCGGAATAAAGGTCTTGAGCACTCATGTTTGAAAGATTGGATAAGTCTGTGCTCCATTTCCCCTTTTCCTGAGTTACTTTCTCCGATTTAGCAGTATGCTTTGCTAAAACGGTGGGTTTGGCTGGTGCAACATAAGCAGCACCAGTAACCACAACGTCAGGGAAAGTGGGTGCATGGGGAGGTGTGACTTCAGTTTGGGCCGGATCAGGAGATCCCGAATTAGCTTGAGGAGAGCTAACCCGGGCCGGACTTGGTGGATCTTGGGCAGCATCGGTGGCAGGAATATCAAGGACAGGTTCTGGAACCGGAGTGACAGGAGTATTTTCAGGAGGGACAGTTGCTGACGGTTCAATCACTGGTTCATCAGTTGAAGGGTCAGCGACAGGCTTCTTACCCTTAGCTCTTTTGCTGGGTTTCGGTTTGCTGGCAAACAAGCGAAGATAAGTCAGCATTATAAAGAAAAGGAAGGTTATAAACCGGAACAAGTAAAGAGAATTACCCTGGGGCAGTCTTCAAGGGTGGAAGCTGTGTCGCAGTTGATTCGCCAGATGAAGACAGCGGAGTTTCCTGATAATCAGGATCAGTCGGTTTAAGTGGTTTTCTGATAAGACCGGCCTTGGGGTGAAGAAGAGTTGGAGAGAGCATCACCTCAGCGCGGCGCTTTCGAGCCGGAGTTAGCGAAATCCCAGAGGATTCCACTGCCAAACCGCTATGGCGCGTGGTCCGGCGCAAGGCTTCGTGCTGTTGTTTCTTCAAATCAAAATTGGGATCCAACTTAGCATAAGGATGAGAAAATTGATACTTTCTAACAGTCCGACGGATCTTTTGAGGAGGGGGTTCTGAGTCGGAAGAAATAAGGGTTACCTCAATCTCCGCCGGGTTATCAACTTCGAGTGGATCCTGTGAAAAGGGCATCATTAAAGATATGAACAAGTATATAAAAGCAAATGTAAACCGAAATAAAGCGTACCTCGGAGTCCGGATCATCATCTTCAGAAGGAGAACCGGTATCAACGGCGGCTTTCCTTTTCTTATTGGCAGGAGTCTTTCGGCGAGTTTGCTTTGCAGGTTTTTCTTGAGGTTTCCTCCTCCAGAAAGGATCATCAGCCTAAATGAAAAAAAGGGAAGGCAAGTAAAAGACGGTTCAAAGACGACGGTTTATAAAATACAAGTTAAAGATATTTACCTCGGGCTGCTTGTTTTTCTTGAAGAATGGGGCCAAGCCAACCTTGGTGCAGTCTGTTAGAGCCGGATTGACAATCTTTTTGGCCGATTCAATTACTTCCGATTCAGACAACTTATCCTTAGAAAATCTCTGAGGGTCATCCGATTTACCGGAGTAATTGCACATCAGATCAGGTCGCCGGCTTAAAGGAAGAATACTCCATGATAACCAGCAACGAAGAAAATCTGTGCCAATCAGGCCGTTCGCTATGAAGGCCCTCAACTTAGAGAGTTGAGGAGAAAACGGGATCCGTTCAGCAGCACTTAATCGTTGCGGCAAGGGGTGATTTGCCGGAATACGAGTCTCACGATAACCCGGCAAAGGGTTTTCACCTTCAGGAGACGTGTCTATGCAGTAAAACCAGGACTTGTTCCAGTCCTTTGGATGAGTGTGCAAGGAGGCATGAGGGAAAACTACATCCCTCCTCTTCTGAATACTGATACCACCAAGCTCTTGGTGAGGCCCGCTGGTGAACTCAGTACGCCGGTTTAAGTGGAAGAAATCCCGAAAAAGATCAACCGAAGGTTCTTCTTGCAGGTAAGCTTCAGAGAAAACTTGGAAATCACAGATATTGGAGACGGAGTTCGGTCCAATATCCTGTGGATGCAGCTGGAAGGTGGCAAGGACATCCCGAAAAAATTTTGAACCGGGGGGAGAGAAACCCCTGGAGATGTGATCCAGAAATACAATCACTTCCCCGGACCTAGGAGCGGGAGGACATTCATTACCCGGAGCGCGCCATTTCAGTTCAGCCTGAGGGCCTAATGTACCAATGCTTGATAGTTTGACTAAATCCTCTTCAGTTATAACAGAACGGACCCAGTCGCACGAAACATATTGCTTGGCCATTTGAGCAAAGTACTGAAGAAGAGAAAAGTGCAAAGACGGATTATGAAAGAGTAATGATCTGGAATATGATCATGATATGCAATGGTTAAGAAGAAAAATTATTTCGCAAGGTTAAACCGGAATTATGAAATGGGGTGTTATCATTTCCGGTTTAAATGGCAGTTGAAGGGGAATCATTTAAATTATTATATCAGGTTACAACATTTTCGGTTTACGACATGGTGATCTAAACCGGAGCATACTTAGTAGGTCTATTGAAAAGAAAAAACAAGTTTCAACGCATCACTAAGGAAAAATAGATCTGGGCATGCGGAGATAAAGAAACGAAAATCGCATGGAAAATCTACAGAGGTCCAATATAGGGCAGATGAGTTCATAGGAGATGCATAAAAAGGAGATCCAAGGCAAGCAAACGGCGGAAGTAAAAACAACAAGATTTAAGGGGCAAAGTGTAACAGCCAAATAAGCGAAACTAGTGCAGAAGGTTCTACCGGTGAAGCTCTAATGGCGGAAAGGCAGAAGCTCTAATGGCAGGATGGATAAAACTACACGGTTGTAGTGAGATCTAATCTGGTGCGGTGTGAGAACCCTACAGGTCAGGGCCTAAAGATTATAAGGTTTTTTATGTACTGAGATTTATGAAGGGACAAAAGCTTCACCGACAGCCCTAATGGCGGAAGAACACGGGCGAAACAATGGTGGACACAGATCTACCGAGAGGGGAATGAACATACCAGGGACGGTGAGAATCGGCGGCGGAGAAAGTCTGGTCAAGGCTCAGGTTGATGCAGCGGCCGGTCAAAGGCTGAAGATCTTGCGGTCGTCGGTGCGTTCTTGAGCTCGAGCAGCAATGGAGATGTGCGGGTCAGAGAGCGGAAGGAGGAAGAAGAAGCGAGAAGGAAGAATGAGGAGGGGCGGCACTATTTATAGACGAAGAGGCGGATGTGAAACGACAGGTGCGGTAATCAAGGAAGAAAATCGGATAAAGATCCGTTGAACGCCTCGATTCTCGGGATAACCATTAAAAATAAGCTACAGTACAGCTCGCGGCGATAAATGCGGAGCTGATGTCATTGTCAGACTTTAATGATTTCGGAAGATGACGTCAGAGCCGGTTTACAGGAAAAAATGAAGACAGAAGAGAAGTTGCAGAAGACAATGGAGACTGATATGAACAAGTTCAAATCATTCTGGGGCCTAATGTCAGGGATATGGTTAATAGGCATAAACCGGATATTGTAAACCGGCTTAACTGTATTGTACTTAATTTATTAGTAGTTGAGATCATGGCCCGTAAAGAGTTCAGGGCCCATGTATAGAAATACGGTTTATCAACCGCCAAAGAGATGTAACTTGAGAAATAAGAAAGGAAGAGCAGAGACCGAGGCGGACACGATTATGAGCCGGCCTCGGGACTCTGTAGATCGGACCAGGCGTCACCTCTATATAAAGGGGCGACCCGGCACCGGTTCGAGGACAGGCAACAATCAATCCGTCGAGACACAGGCAAGCGATTCCGCTCCCTGTAATCCGACACCCAAATAATCCCAAACCAACTAGACGTAGGCTTTTACCTTCTCGAAGGGGCCGAACTAGTATAAAACCCTTTGTGTCTCTTGTGCGCCATGAACCCTTTCAAGCTAACCCGTGCGATGGTTCCATCATCAAGTCCGTTAAACCGGACATCTGCCGTGCTAATTCCACGACACCTGAGTTCCTGTAGAACCTTCCAGGGCTATGGTGTTGATGTAGAAGCCATCCGTGATCGATTCCCCCTCCGGTGGAGCTCCGGAACAGGCCCCAAGATGGGATCTCACGGGTACAGAAGGTTACGACGGTGGAATTAGGGTTTCGTGGTGCTCTCGGATGTTTTCAGGGTACATGGGTATATATAGAAGGAAGAGGCATGTCGGTGGAGCTACAGGGGGGCCACGAGGGTGGGGCGCGCCTACCCCCCTGGGCGTGCCCCTTGCCTCGTGGCCACCCCGTGGCTTCCCTAGCGTGTACTCCAAGTCTTCTGGGTTGCATTTGTTCCAAAAACGATCCTCCCGAAAGTTTCATTCCATTTGGACTACGTTTGATATTCCTTTTCTGCGAAACACTAAAATAGGCAAAAAAAAACAGCAATTTGAACTGGGCTTTGGGTTAGTAGGTTAGTCCCAAAAATAATTTAAAAATGTATAATAAAGCCCATTAAACATCCGAAACAGAGAATATAATAGCATGGAACAATCAAAATTTATAGATACGTTGGAGACATATCGAGCATCCCCAAGCTTAATTCCTGCTCGTCCTCGAGTAGGTAAATGATAAAAATAGAATTTTTGATGTGGAATGCTACCTAACATAATTCTCAAGGCAATTTTCTTTATTGTGGCATGAATGTTTAGATCCAAAAGATTCAAGACAAAAGTTTAATATTGTCATAAGAATAATAATACTTCAATCATACTAACAAAGCAATTATGTCTTCTCAAAATAACATGGCCATAGAAAGTTCATCCCTACAAAATCATATAGTTTGGCTATTCTCCATCTTCGTCACACAAAATACACAAATCATGCACAACCCCGGCTTCGGCCAAGTAATTGTTTCATACTTAAAAAAATTCAAACTTTTTCAACTTTCACCCAATACATGAGCGTGAGCCTTGGATATAGCACTATAGGTGGAATAGAGTGGTGGTTGTGGAGAAGACAAAAGAGGAAGATGGTCTCACATCAACTACTCATATCAATGGTCTATGGAGATGCTGAAGGAAATATGCCCTAGAGGCAATAATAAAGTTATTATTTATTTCCTTATATCATGATAAATGTTTATTATTCATGCTAGAATTGTATTAACCGGAAACTTATTACATGTGTGAATACATAGATAAATAGAGTGTCACTAGTATGCATCTACTTGACTAGCTCGTTAATCAAAGATGGTTAAGTTTCCTATCCATATACATGAGTTGTCATTAGATGAATGGGATCACATCATGAGAGAATGATGTGATTGACTTGACCCATTCCATTAGCTTAGCACTTGATCGTTTAGTATGTTGTTATTGCTTTCTTCATGGCTTATACATGTTCCTATGACTATGATATTATGCAACTCCCGAATACCGGAGGAACACTTTGTGTTCTATTAAACGTCACAACGTAACTGGGTGATTATTAAGATGCCCTATAGGTGTCTCTGATGGTGTTTGTTGAGTTGGCATAGATCGAGATTAGGATTTGTCAGTTTGATAGTCGGAGAGATATCTCTAAGCCCTCTCGGTAATGCACATCACTATAAGCCATGCAAGCAATGTGACTAATGAGTTAGTTGCGGGATGATGCATTACAGAACGAGTAAACAGATTTTCCAGTAACGATATTGAACTAGGTATGATGATACCGACGATCGAATCTCGGGCAAGTAACATACTGATGACAGAGGGAGCAACGTATGTTGTTATGCTGTTTGACCGATAAAGATCTTCGCAGAATATGTAGGAGCCAATATGAGCATCCAGGTTCCGCTATTGGTTATTGAACGGAGATTTGTCTCGGTCATGTCTACATAGTTCTCGAACTCGTAGGGTCCGCACGCTAAACGTTCGATGATGATTTGTATTATGAGTTATGTGATTTGATGACCGACGTTTGTTCGGAGTCCCGGATGAGATCACGGACATGACGAACAGTCTCGAAATGGTCGATACATAAAGATTGATATATTGGAAGGCTATATTCGGACATCCGAACGGTTCCGTGTGATTCGGGTATTTTTTTGGAGTACCGGAGAGTTATGGGAATTCGTATTGGGCCTTAATGTGCCATACGGGAAAGGAGAGAAAGGCCTCAAGGGTGGCTGCGCCCCTTCCCCGTGGACTGGTCCAAATTGGACTAGGGAAAGGGGGCGCCCCCTTCCTTCCTTCTCCTTCTCCCTTCCCCTTTTCCTATTCCATATGGGAGGAGGAACCCTACTAGGACTAGGAAGTCCTAGTAGGACTCCACACTTTGGCGCGCCCTATGAGGGCCGGCCTACTCCTCCCTCCATCCTTTATATACATGGCCAGGGGCACCCCATGGACACACAAGTTGATTTTAACCGTGTGCGGTGCCCCTCCCCACAGTTACACACCTCGGTCGTATCGTTGAAGTGCTTAGGCGAAGCCCTCCGCCGGTAGCTTCAACATCACCGTCACCACGCCGTCATGTTGATGAGACACTCCCGTGATGCTCAACTGGATCAAGGGATCGTGTGACGTCATCGAGCCGAACGTGTGCTGAACGCGGAGGTGTCGTATGTTCGGTGCTTGGATCGGTTGGATCGTGAAGACGTTCGACTACATCAACCACATCACTAGATGCCTCCGCTTTCGGTCTACGAGGGTACGTAGACACACTCTCCCCTCTCGCTGCTATGCTTCTCCTAGATAAATCTTGCGTGATCGTAGGAAAATTTTGAATTACTACGTTCCCCAACAGTGGCATCATGAGCCAGGTCTATGCGTAGATGATATGCACGAGTAGAACACAATGAGTTGTGGGCGATAATAGTCATACTGCTTACCAGCATGTCATACTTTGATTGGGCGGTATTCTGAGATGAAGCTGAAGGAAATATGCCCTAGAGGGAATAATAAAGATGTTATTTGTATTTCCTTATATCATGATAAATGTCTTTTATTCATGGTAGAATTGTATTAACCGGAAACTTAGTACATGTGTGAATACATAGACAAAACAGAATGTCCCTAGTATGCCTCTACTAGACTAGATCATTGATCAAAGATGGTTATGTTTCCTAGCCATAGACATGAGTTGTCATTTGATCAACGGGATCACATAATTAGGAGGAGGATATGATGGAAAAGACCCATCTGTTAGCTTAGCACTATGATTGTTTAGTTTTACTGCTATTGCTTTCTTTATGACTTATACATGTTCCTATGACTATGGGATTATGCAACTCCCGAATACTGTAGGAACACCTTATGTGCTATCAAACGTCACAACGTAATTGGGTGATTATAAATATGCTCTACAGGTGTCTTCGAAGGAGTTCGTGGTGTTGGCATAGATCTAGAATAGGATTTGTCACTCTAAGTGTCGGAGAGGTATCTCTGGGCCCTCTCGGTAATACACATCACAATAAGCCTTGCAAGCTAAAGACTAATGAGTTAGTCACGATATGATGTATTACGGAATGAGTAAAGATACTTGCCAGTAACGAGATTGAACTAGGTATTGAGATACCGATGATCGAATCTCGAGCAAGTAACATACCAATGACAAAGGGAACAACGTATGTTGTTATGCGGTTTGACCGATAAATATCTTCGTAGAATATGTAGGAGCCAATATGAGCATCTAGGTTCCGTTATTGGTTATTGGCCGGGGATGAGTCTCGGTCATATCTACATAGTTCTCGAACCCGTAGGGTCCACACGCTTAACGTTTGATGACGATCGGTATTATGAGTTTATGAGTTTTGATGTACTGAAGGTAGTTCAGGGTCCCGGATGAGATATGTCCGAGACATAAAGATTAATATATTGGACGACTATATTCAGACACCAGAAGTGTTCCGGGTGTTATCGGGTAAAACCGGAGTGCCAGAGGGGGTTACCGGAACCCCCCGAGGGTATGGGCCATACTGGGCCATTGAGGGAAAGAGAGGGCCATCCCATTGGGCTGGCTGCACCCCCCTAGGTTTCCTAGTTGGACTAGGAAAAGGGGGGAGGCGCCCCCTCTCCTTTCCTTCTCCTCTCCCCATTCCTTTCCTACTCCTAGTAGAAAGAGGAAAAGGGGGTTCCTATTACTACTAGGAGTAGGAATACTACTCCCTGGCGCGCCCCCTTGGCCAGCCGCACCTTCCCCCTTGCTCCTTTACATACGGGGGCAGGGGCACCCAAAGACACAGAAGAAACATTGTTCTAGCCGTGTGCGTTGCCCCCCTCCACAGAAACACACCTCGGTCATACCGCTGTAGTGCTTAGGCAAAGCCCTGCGCCAGTAGCTTCATCATCTCCATCACCACGCCGTCGTGCTGACGAAGGTCTCCCGTGAAAACTCAACTGGATCAAGAGCTCGTGGGATGTCATAAAGCTGAACGTGTGCTGAACGCGGAGAGGCCGTACGTCCGGTGCTTGATCGGTTGGATCACAAATACGTTCGACTACATCAACCACGTCACTAGGCGCTTCCGCTTTCGGTCTACAAGGGTATGTAGACACACTCTCCCCTCTCGTTGCTATCCATCTAATAGATAGATCTTGCGTGATCGCAGGAAAATTTTGAAATACTACGTTCCCAAATAGTGGCATCATGAGCCAGGTCTATGCGTAGATGATATGCACGAGTAGAACACAATGAGTTGTGGGTGATAGTAGTCATACTTCTTACCAGCAAGTCATACTTTGATTCGGCGGTATTGTGAGATGAAGCGGCCCGGACCGACATTACACGTACGCTTACGCGAGACTGGTTTCACCGTTACGAGCACTTGTTGCTTAAAGGTGACTGGCGGCTGTCTGTCTCTCCCACTTTAGCTGAATCGAGTGTGACTACGCCCGGTCCTTATGAACGTTAAAACAACACATACTTGATGAAAAATCGTTGTGGTTTTTGTATGCGTAGGTAAGAACTGTTCTTGCTAAGCTCGTAGCAGCCACGTAAAACTTGCAACAACAAAGTAGAGGACGTCTAACTTGTTTTTGCAGGGCATGTTGTGATGTGATATGGTCAAGACATGATGAGTTATACGTTATTGTATGAGATGATCATGTTTTGTAAAGTTATCGGCAACTGGCAGGAGCCATATGGTTGTCTCTTTATTGTATGGAATACAATCGCCATGTAATTGCTTTACTTTATCACTAAGCGGTAGCGATAGTCGTGGAAGCAATAGTTGGCGAGACGACAACAACGCTACGATGAAGATCAAGGTGTCGCTCCGGTGATGATGGTGATCATGACGGTGCCTTGGAGATGGAGATCAAAATCACAAGATGATGATGGCCATATCATGTCACATATTTTGATTGCATATGATGTTTATCTTATTATGCTTCTCATTTTGCTTAGTACAGCGGTAGCATGATAAGATGATCCCTTACCAAATTTCAAGGTACAAGTGTTCTTCCTGAGTATGCACCGTTGCAAAAGTTCGCCGTGCCGAGACACCACGTGATGATCGGGTGTGATAAGCTCTACGTTCACATACAACTGGTGCAAACCAGTTTTGCACACGCAGAATACTCGGGTTAAACTTGACAAGCCTAGCATGTACAGACATGGCCTCGGAACACTGGAGACCGAAAGGTCAAGCGTGAATCATATAGTAGATATGATCAACATAAGATGTTCACCATTGAAAACTACTCCATCTCACGTGATGATCGGACATAGTTTAGTTGATTTGGATCACGTGAGCATTTTGATGACTAGAGTGATGTCTATCTAAGTGGGAGTTCTTTAGTAATATGATTAATTGAACTTTAATTTATCATTAACTTAGTCCTGATAGTTTTTTGCATATCTATGTTGCTGTAGATCAATGGCCCGTGCTACTGTTCCCTTGAATTTTAATGCGTTTCTAGAGAAAGCTATGTTGAAAGATGATGGTAGCAATTACACGGAATGGGTCCGTAACTAGAGGATTATCCTCATTGGTGCACAGAAGAATTATGTCCTTAAAGAACCGCTAGGTGACAAGCCCCGTCCCGCTAATGTAGACGCTTTGAGCGTCTGGAAGACGCGGTCTGATGACTACACGATAGTTCAGTGTGCCATACTTTACGGCTTAGAACCGGGACTTCAACGACGTTTTGAATGTCATGGAGCATATGAGATGTTCCAGGAGTTGAAGTTAATATTTCAAGCAAATGCCCGGATTGAGAAATATGAGATTTCCAATAAGTTCTACAGCTGCAAGATGGAGGAGAATAGTTCTATCAGTGAACACTTGCTTAGAATGTCTGGGTACTACAATCATATGACTCTACTTGGATGCAAAGTTGACAAAGATAGTGTTATTGATAGAGTTCTTCAATCACTGGCACCAAGCTATAAAGGCTTTGTGATGAACTATAACATGCAAAGGATGCAGAAGACAATTCCCGAGCTCTTCGCTATGCTCAAAGTTGCGGAGGTAGAAATCAAAAAAGAGCATCAAGTGTTGATGGTTAACAAGACCACTAGTTTCAAGAAAAAGGGCAAGGGAAAGAAGGGGAACTTCAAGAAGGATAGCATGACAGTTGCTACTCCCATGTAGAAACCCAATTCTGGAGCCAAGCCTGAAACTGAGTGCTTCTACTGCAAAGGGACTCGACACTGGAAGCGGAACTGCCCCAAGTATTTGGCGGATAAGAAGAATGGCAAGGTGAACAAAGGTATATGTGATATACATGTTATTGATGTGTACCTTACTAACGTTCATAGTAGCACCTGGGTATTTGATACCGGTTCGGTTGCTAATATTTGTAACTCGAAACAGGGGCTACGGATTAAACGAATATTGGCTAAGGACGAGGTGACGATGCGCGTGGGAAGTGATTCCAAAGTCGATGTGATCGCCGTCGGCATGCTACCTCTACATCTACCTTCGGGATTAGTTTTAGTCCTGAATAATTGTTATTTGGTGCCAGCGTTAAGCATGAACATTATATCTCGATCTTGTATTTTGCGAGACGGTTATTCATTTAAATCTGAGAATAATGGTTGTTCTATTTATATGAATAATATCTTTTATGGTCATGCACCCTTGATGAGTGGTCTATTCTTGTTGGATCTCGATCGTAGTGATACACATATTCATAATATTGAAGCCAAAAGATGCAAGGTTAATAATGGTAGTGCAACTTATTTGTGGCACTGCCGTTTAGGTCATATTGGTGTAAAGCGCATGAAGAAACTTGATAGTGACGGACTTTTGGAATCACTTGATTATGAATCACTTGGTGCTGGCGAACCAGGCTCATGGGCAAGATGACTAAAACTCCGTTCTCTGGAACAATGGAGCGAGCAACAGATTTGCTGGAAATCATACATACTGATGTATGTGGACCGATGAGTGTTGAGGCTCGTGGCGGGTATCGTTATTTTCTGACCTTCACTGATGATTTGAGCAGATATGGGTATATCTACTTAATGAAACACAAGTCTGAAACATTCTAAAAGTTAATTTCAGAGTGAAGTAGAGAATCATCGTAACAAGGAAATAAAGTTTCTAGGATCTGATCATGGAGGCGAATATTTGAGTTACGAGTTTGGTCTTCATTTGAAACAATGTGGAATAGTTTCACAACTCACGCCACCCGGAACACCACAACGTAATGGTGTGTCCGAACGTCGTAACCGTACTTTATTAGATATGGTGCGGTCTATGATGTCTCTTACTGATTTACCACTATTGTTTTGGTGTTATGCTTTAGAGATAGCTGCTTTCACGTTAAATAGGGCGCCATCTAAATTCATTGAGACGACACCTTATGAACTGTGGTTTGGCAATAAACCGAAGTTGTTGTTTCTTAAAGTTTGGGGTTGCGATGCTTATGTGAAAAAGCTTCAACCTGATAAACTAGTACCCAAGTCGGCGAAGTGTGTCTTCATAGGATACCCAAAGGAGACTGTTGGGTACACCTTCTATCACAGATCCAAAGGAAAGATATGCGTTGCTAAGAATGGATCTTTTCTAGAGAAGGAGTTTCTCTCGAAAGAAGTGAGTGGGAGGAAAGTGGAAATTGATGAGGTAATTGTACCTTCTCCCGAATTGGAAAGTAGTACGTCATAGTAAATAGTTCCAGTGATTCCTACACCAATTAGTGAGGAAGCTAATGATGATGATCATGAAATTTCGGATCAAGTTACTGCTGAACTTCGTAGATCAACCAGAGTACGTTCCGCGCCAGACTGGTACGGCAACCCGGCTTTGGAAGTCATGTTACTAGACCATGATGAACCTATGAACTATGAGGAAGCGATGATGAGCCTAGATTCCACAAAATGGCTTGAGGCCATGAAATCTGAGATGGGATCCATGTATGAGAATAAAGTATGGACTTTGGTTGACTTGCTCGATGATCGGCAAGCCATCAAAAATAAATGGATCTTCAAGAGGAAGACCGACACTGACAGTAATGTTACTGTTTACAAAGCTCGACTTGTTACGAAAGGTTTTTGACAAGTTCAAGGAGTTGACTACGATGAGACTTTCTCACCCGTAGCGATGCTTAAGTCTGTCAGAATCGTGTTAGCAATTGCCGCATTTTATGATTATGAAATCTGGCAAATGGATGTCAAAATTGCATTCCTGAATGGATATCTCAAAGAGGAGTTGTATATGATGCAACCAGAAGGTTTTGTCGATCCTAAAGGTGCTAACAAAGTGTGTAAGCTCCAGCAATCCATCTATGGACTGGTGCAAGCATGTCGGAG
The DNA here is from genome assembly GCA_902687465.1 of Secale cereale. Classification (NCBI taxonomy): domain Eukaryota; kingdom Viridiplantae; phylum Streptophyta; class Magnoliopsida; order Poales; family Poaceae; genus Secale; species Secale cereale. The sequence continues at coordinate 383,293,816 of LR738714.1, read as the reverse complement.
TTGGAATATACGCTTCGATGAGGTGATCAAAGCATATGGTTTTATACAGACTTTTGGATAAGCCTGTATTTACAAGAAAGTGAGTGGGAGATCTGTAGCATTTCTGATATTATATGTGGATGACATATTATTGATTGGAAATGATATAGAATTTCTAGATAGCATGAAAGGATACTTGAATAAGAATTATTCAATGAAATACCTCGGTGAAGATGCTTACATATTAGGCATCAAGATCTATAGAGATAGATCAAGATGCTTAATTGGACTTTCACAAATTACATACCTTGATAAAGTTTTGAAGAAGTTCAAAATGGATCAGTCAAAGAAAGGGTTCTTGCCTTTTATACAAGGTCTGAAGTTGAGGAAGACTTAATGCCCGGCCACTTCAGAAGATAGAGAGAAAATGAAAGTCATTCCCTATGCCTTAGCCATAGGATCTATCATTTATGCAATGCTGTGTTCCAGACCTGTTGTGTGCCTAGCTATAAGTTTAGCAGGGGGGATCAAAGTAATCCAGGAGTGGATCATTGGACAGCGGTCAAGAACATCCTGAAGTACCTGAAAAGGACAAAGGATATGTTTCTCATCTATGGAGGTGACAATGAGCTCGTCGTAAGTGGTTACGTCGATTCAAGCTTTGACACTGATCCGGATGACTCTAAGTCACAAACCGGATATGTATTTTTATTGAACGGTGGAGCTGTCAGTTGGTGCAGTTCCATGCAGAGCGTCATGGCGGGATCTACATGTGAAGTGGAATACATAGCTGCTTCGGAAGCAGCAAATGAAGGAGTCTGGATAAAGGAGTTCATATCCGATCTAGGTGTAATACCTTGTGCATCAGGTCCAATGAAAATCTTTTGTGACAACACTGGATCAATAGCCTTGGCGAAGGAATCCAGGTTTCACAAGAGAAAAAAGCACATCAAAAGACGCTTCAATTCCATCCGCGATCAAGTCAAGGAGGGAGACATAGAAATTTGCAAGATACATACGGATCTGAATGTCGTAGACCCGTTGACTAAGCCTCTTCCACGGGCAAAACATGATCAGCACCAAGACTCCATGGGTGTTAGAATCATTCCTATGTAATCTAGATTATTAACTCTAGTTCAAGTGGGAGACTGAAGGAAATATGCCCTAGAGGCAATAATAAAGATGTTATTTGTATTTCCTTATATCATTGTAAATGTCTTTTATTCATGCTAGAATTGTATTAACCGGAAACTTAGTACATGTGTGAATACATAGACAAAATAGAATGTCCCTAGTATGCCTCCACTAGACTAGCTCATTGATCAAAGATGGTTATGTTTCCTAGCCATAGACATGAGTTGTCATTTGATCAACGGGGTCACATCATTAGGAGAATGATGTGATGGACAAGACCCATCTGTTACCTTAGGACTTTGATCGTTTAATTTTACTGCTATTGCTTTCATCATGACTTATACATGTTCCTATGACTATGAGATTATGCAACTCTCGAATACCAGAGGAACACCTTGTGTGCTATCAAACGTCACAACGTAACTGGGTGATTATAAAGATGCTCTACAGGTGTCTCCGAAGGTGTTCGTGGTGTTGGCATAGATCAAGAATAGGATTTGTCACTCCGAGTGTCGGAGAGGTATCTCTGGGCCCTCTCGGTAATACACATCATAATAAGCCTTGCAAGCAAATGACTAATGAGTTAGTCACGAGATGATGTATTACAGGACGAGTAAAGAGACATGCTGGTAACGAGATTGAACTAGGTATTGAGATACCGACGATCGAATCTCGGGCAAGTAACATACCGATGACAAAGGGAACAACGTATGTTGTTATGCGGTTTGACCGAAAAAGAACTTCGTAGAATATGTAGGACGCAATATGAGCATCCAGGTTCTGCTATTGGTTATTGGCTGGAGATGAGTCTCGGTCATGTCTACATAGTTTTCAAACCCGTAGGGTCCGCACGCTTAGTGTTTGATGACGATCGTTATTATGAGTTTAAGAGTTTTGATGTACCGAATGTAGTTCGGAGTCTCAGATGAGATCACGGAAATGACGAGGAGTCTCGGAATGCCCGAGACATAAAGATTGATATATTGGACGACTATATTCGGACATCGGAAGTGTTCCGGGTGCTATCGGGTAAAATCGGAGTGCCGGAGGGGATTACCGGAACCCCCCCGAGAGAGTATGGGCCATAGTGGGCCATTGAGGGAAAGAGACGGGCAGCCCATAGGGCTGGCCGCACCCCCCTAGGGTTCCTAGTTGGACTAGGAAAAGGGGGGAGGCGCCCCCTCTCCTTTCCTTCTCCTCTCCCCTTTCCTTTCCTACTCCTAGTAGGAATAGGAAAAGGGGGTTCCTATTCCTACTAGGAGTACGAATCCTACTCCCTGGCGCGCCACCTTGGCCAGCCGCAACTCCCCCTTGCTCCTTTATATACGGGGGCAGGGGGCACCCAAATACACAGAAGAAACATTGTTCTAGCCGTGTACGGTGCCCCCCTCCAAAGGAACACACCTCGGTCATACCGTTGCAGTGCTTAGACGAAGCCCTGCGCAGGTAGCTTCATCATCTCCGTCACCGCGCCATGTGCTAACGAAACTCTCCAGTAGACCTCAACGAGATCAAGAGCTCATGGGACGTCATCGAGCTGAACGTGTGCTGAACGCGGAGGTGCCGTACGTTCGGTGCTTGATCACTTGAATCGCGAAGATGTTCGACTACATCAACCGGGTCACTAGATGCTTCCGCTTTCCGTCTACGAGGGTATGTAGACACACTCTCCCCTCTCATTGATATGCATTTAATAGATACATCTTGCGTGATCGTAGGAAAATTTTGAAATACTACGTTCCCCAACAGAAGCAGCCCGAACCGACATTACGCGTACGCTTACGCGAAACTGGTTTCACCGTTACGAGCACTCATTGCTTAGAGGTGACCGGCGGGTATCTGTCTCTCTCACTTTAGTTGAATCGAGTGTGGCTACACCCGGTCCTTGTGAAGGTTAAAACAACACACTTTGCAAAAAATCGTTGTTGTTTTTGTATGCGTAGGTAAGAACGGTTCTTGCTAAGCCCGTAGCAGCCACGTAAAACTTGCAACAACAAAGTATAGGACGTCTAACTTGTTTTTGCAGGGCATGTTGTGATGTGATATGGTCAAAGCGTGATGACTTATACGTTATTGTTGTCTCTTTATTGTATGAATTATGAAGGCCATGTAATTGATTTACTTCATCACTATGAGTTAGCGATAGTAGTAGTAGCAATAGTTGGCGAGACGACCACGATGCTACGATGAAGATCATGGTGTCTAGCCGGTGACGATAGAGATCATGATGATGCTTTGGAGATGGAGATCAAAAGCAAAAGATGATGATGGCCATATCATGTCACATATTTTGATTGCATGTGATGTTTATCTTTTTATGCTTCTTATTTTGCTTAGTACGGCGGTAGCATTATAAGATGATCCCTTACAAAATTTCAAGGTACAAGTGTTCTCCCTGAGTATGCACCGTTGCGAAAGTTCATCGTGCCGAGACACCACGTGATGATCGGGTGTGATAAGCTCTATGTTCAAATACAATGGGTGTAAGACAGTTTTGCACATGCAGAATACTCGGGTTAAACTTGACGAGCCTAGCATGTACAGACATGGCCTTAGAACACTAGAGACCGAAAGGTCGAGCGTGAATCATATAGTAGATATGATCAACATAAGATGTTCACCATTGAAAACTACTCCATCTCACGTGATGATCGGACATGGTTTAGTTGATTTGGATCACGTGATCATTTAGATGACTAGAGAGATGTCTATCTAAGTGGGATTTATTAAGTAATATGATTAATTGAACTTTAATTTATCATGAACTTAGTACTGATAGTATTTGCAAATTGTGTTGTAGATCAATAGCTCGCGTTATAGCTCCCCTATGTTTTTGATATGTTCCTAGAGAAACTAAGTTGAAAGATGTTAGTAGCAATGATACGGACTAGGTCTGTGATCTGAGGATTATCCTCATTGCTGCACAAAAGTATGATGTGCTTGATGCACCGCTAGGTGACAAACTTATTGCAGCACCAGATGCAGCCGTTATGAACGTTTGATAAGCTCGGTATGATGACTACTCGATAGTTTAGTGCGCCATGCTTTACGGCTTATAACCGGGACTTCAAAAAACATTTTGAACACTATGGAGCATATGAGATGTTCAAAGAGTTGAAATTAGTATTTCATACTCATGCCCGTGTCAAGAGGTATAAGACCGCTGACAGTACTTTGCCTACAAGATGGAGGAGAATAGTTCAACCAGTGAACATGTGCTCAGATTGTCTGGGTACTACAATTACTTGAATCAAGTGGGAGTTAATCTTCCAGATAAGATATTAATTGACAAAGTTCTCTAGTCACTATCACTAGTTTAGTAGAACTTCGTGATGAACTATAATATGCAAGGAATGACGAAAGTAATTCCCGAGCTCTTCGTGATGCTGAAATCGGCGAAGGTAGAAATCAATAATGAGCATCAAGTGTTGATGGTTAACAAGACCACTTGTTTCTAGTAAAGGGCAGAGTGTCGGTGTACTAAAGTAGGGGTACCTTAGTATCCCGAACTTGTGCACGGGCAGTTGCAGCGTCCCGCAGCAAGGCTCGCCAGGCGACCGCCAAGATCCTCCGTGGTTCCCTTGGAGCCATTCAAGAACAAAGTATTCAAGTCAAAAAGACAAGACCCCGGCAAGAGGAGCTTGCCGGGATGGCCACTCAAGGCACAAAACCACTCAAGGCACAAGACCCTGGCAAGAGGAGCTTGCCGGGAAGGCCAATCAAAGGCATCTCAAGGAACTTGCCGCGGCGCGCCACGCGTCACGGCAAGGCCTGGCGAGCGACATGCTCCCGGAAACCACAAGATAGCAACCACGGCAAGGCGCTTGCCGCGGCAAACCTCCACTCAGTACCCGCGCTCCAGCGCATCCACCCACGTGTCGCCCTGGGGCCATCCCAGGCGCACGTGGTGGAAGGCTGTGCAGCCTGGGGTACACGGTGGCAAGCAGCGATGACAAGGCCACCGTCGTGGCGGACGGTGGCGCCCCTGACGGCCACTTTTTGCACTGTTTGGGCGACGGCGACGGGCATTTAATGCCCTTGTCCCCGGCCGTCAGGGTTAGGTATGGGACACTGTTCCAACTACCACCCTTTTTACATTTTTACCCCCGTCTGTGTTGCCACCTGTCGGTGACCCCTTTGACCTATAAAAGGAGGCCCATGCGCAACGTAGAAGGGGTTCCGAAGATCGATCATTCCCATGCTCGGTCCTGCTAGCGGTTAGAGTGTATCGTAGCTCTCTTCGCTCTCGAGCAAGAACTCAATACAAACCAAAGCAGGAGTAGGGTTTTACGCATCCGTGCGGCCCGAACCTGGGTAAACTGTTCGTGTGCACGCCTCGATCTTCTCTTCGTGCATCCTCCGCCCCCTGTCGTAGCGAAAAGGGGCTCCGGTCCCTTAGGTGTTCGTGGGCGAAAGGAGAAGACCGAGTCCAGCAAGAGCTCTGGGGCCCACTCCGGCAAACGCACCTCTTGGTTCTACGCTGCCGTCGAGGACGCACCATCGAGCTCCACCGGCAAGTGTAAGAAGACGATGGCGGCTCCGCCAGAGACAAAGAAGGTGCCCGCCAAGGAGGACGGCACTGGTGGTACATTCACCATCAGTGCCACGCTTGACCCTAAATAGGAAAGCGCGCTCGTTGCTTTCCTGCGGGCGAACATCGACGTGTTTGCATGGCAACCGTCCAACATCCCCGGTGTTCCCAGGAAAGTGATTGAGCACAAGCTTGCCGTCTGTCCTCACGCGCGGCCCGTCAAGCAAAAAGTTAGGAAACAAGCAGTGGAGCGCCAAGAGTTCATAGCAGAAGAGATCAAGAAGTTGGAAGCAGCATGCCTTGTTAGAGGAGTGCTCCATCCAACGTGGTTGGCCAATCCTGTAGCCGTGCGTAAGGCAAACGGAAAATGGAGGATTTGTATTGACTTCACCGATGTAAATAAAGCTTGTCCAAAAGACCCATTTCCCTTGCCGCGCATTGACCAGATTGTTGACTCCACGGCCGGGTGCGACCTGCTTTCATTTCTTGACGCATACTCAGGATATCATCAGATCTTCATGGCAGAAGAAGATGAAGAGAAGACCGCATTCATCACTCCATGTGGCACTTACTGTTTCATAAGGATGCCTTTTGGTTTGAAGAATTCTGGTTCAACATTTGCAAGGGTGGTCCATACAGCTTTTGAGCCACATATTCACAGAAACGTAGAAGCATACATGGATGACATAGTGGTCAAGAGCAAGGACAGAGCAACCCTGATAGAGCATTTGGAAGAGACCTTTGCAAATCTGTGCAAGATCCAGCTCAAGCTCAACCCCGAGAAGTGCGTGTTTGGAGTCCCCTCCGGCAAGCTTCTTGGGTTCTTTGTGTCTCAGAGGGGAATTGAAGCCAATCCCGACAAGATCAAGGCCATTGAGCAGATAGAAGCACCGAAGCGCGTCAAGGATGTACGAAGACTTGCTGGTTGCGTGGCTGCTCTCAGCAGGTTTATTTCTAGGTCAGCTGAGCGCGCCCTGCCATTTTTCAAAATTTTGAAAAAGGCAGGTCTAATGAAATGGACTCCGGAAGCGGAGGCCGCGCTGCAAGACTTGAAGAGGTACCTGTCCTCCACTCCAATACTTGTCGCACCTAAACCACAAAAGAAGTTGATGCTGTACCTAGCGGCAACCAATCAAGTGGTTAGGGCTGCGTTAGTAGCGGAGAGGGAGGCAGATAATGAGCCAGCAACCGCGGCAAGCACATCCAGCGACAAGCAAGGAGCTTCCCCGACAAGCTCTGGCCCCGACAAGGACGGATCTGCGCAGATGCAAGAGGAGGTACGGAAGAAAATGGTGCAGCGCCCAGTTTACTTTGTCAGCTCTCTTCTCCAGGGGGCTAGATCAAGGTACTCTGGTGTGCAGAAGTTGCTTTTCGGCCTTATCATGGCCTCGAGAAAGCTGCGTCATTACTTCCAAGCACATGAGATAACAGTTGTCACTCGCTTTCCGCTGAAGAGGATACTGCAGAATCCAGAAGCAACAGGCAGGATTGTTGAGTGGGCACTGGAACTGTCAAGATTTGGCCTCAAGTTTGAAAGCACTTCAACTATCCAGAGCAGAGCATTGGCAGAGTTCATAGCAGAGTGGACGCCAACACCAGATGAAGAAATTCCAGAAACGAGCATCCCCGTCAAGGAAGCAAGCAAAGAGTGGCTAATGTACTTTGATGGTGCCTTCTCGCTGCAAGGCGCCAGGGCTGGTGTGCTGCTTGTCGCGCCCACCGGAGAGCACCTCAAGTACGTAGTCCAGATGCACTTTCCCAAGGAGCAAGCGACAAACAATACTGTAGAATATGAAGGTTTGCTTGCCGGTCTCAGGATCGCGGCAGACCTTGGGATTAAGAAGCTGATTGTCAGGGGTGACTCGCAGCTTGTCGTCCGCCAAGTGAACATGAATTATCAGAGCCCTTTGATGGAAGCCTACGTTGATGAAGTAAGGAAGCTTGAAGAACACTTTGACGGCCTACAGATGGAGCATGTTCCAAGATCTCAAAACGACATCGCCGACGGCCTGTCAAAGTGCGCCGCACTTAAGTTATCTGTGGAACCAGGGATCTTTGTGCTCAAACTAACTCAACCATCCTAACACAATCGACTCGGCAGAACAAGAAGAGGAAGTTGATCTCCGGCGACTATCTTCCGGCAGAGCTTCCCGAAGCCGCCGCCAACAAGGTCCCCAAAATCAACACTAAGAGTGCTGAGGAGCAGTCTGCTCCTGCAAGCCCTAGGGTTTGTACAGTTGAAGCAGACGCTCCCGACAAGTTTTGCTCCGGCAAGCTTGCCAGGGAACATCAAGCTCTGGCTGAGACACAGGTTCTCGCCGTAGAAGCGGATGTTCTCACGGCAGCAGATGTGCCTTTAGTCCTTGTTGTCGAGCCACAAGCTCCAGCATGGGCACATCCGATTGTCCGTTTCCTTCAGACAGGAGAGCTTCCCGAAGAGCAGGAAGAAGCGGAGAGAGTAGCCCGGCAGTCAAGTATGTACAAGTTTGTCGACAACACACTGTACAGAACAAGACTCAATGGTGTGAAATTGAAGTGTATTCCCCGGGAAGATGGACAGAAGCTGTTGGCAGAAATACACGGAGGCATATGTGGTCACCACATTGGCGCAAGAGCACTTGCCGGCAAAGCATTCCGGCAAGGTTTCTTTTGGCCAGAAGCCCTCCAGGATGCAACTGCACAAGTAACCAAGTGTGAAGCATGCCAGTTCCATTCCAAGCAGATACACCAGCCAGCTCAAGCTCTCCAGACGATCCCTTTATCCTGGCCATTTTCGGTCTGGGGGCTCGACATCCTCGGCCCCTTTCCCCGCGCAGTCGGGGGCTTTGAGTACTTGTACGTTGCAATCGACAAGTTCACAAAGTGGCCAGAAGTGGAACCAGTGAGAAAGGTCACCGCACAGTCAGCAGTCAAGTTCTTCAGGTCGATTGTTTGCCGTTTCGGGATCCCTAACAGGATCATCACCGACAATGGTACGCAATTCACGAGCCGCACCTTCATGCAGTACGTCCAAGATCTTGGCGCCAAGGTCTGCTTCGCTTCTGTTGCTCACCCAAGAAGCAACGGTCAAGTGGAGAGGGCAAATGCTGAAGTGCTGCGTGGCCTCAAGACCAGAACTTTCGACAGGCTGCAATAGTGCGGAAGGAACTGGATCGAGGAGCTGCCGGTGGTTCTTTGGTCGATTAGGACGACGCCAAATCGAGCCACTGGACAGACACCCTTCGCTCTAGTCTATGGAGCGGAGGCAGTTCTCCCCACGGAACTCGTATACGGGTCACCTCGAGTGCTCGCTTATGATGAGCTCGACCAAGAACTGCTGCGACAACATGACGCGCTGCTCCTTGAGGAGGACCGTCTTCAGGCTGCTGTGCGAGCTACTCGCTACCAGCAAGATTTGCGCCGCTATCATAGCCGCAAAGTTAATGCCAGAAGTCTCGAGGAAGGCGACCTTGTACTCCGGCGCGTTCAGTCCGCCAAGAATTCCAACAAGTTGACGCTGAAGTGGGAAGGCCCTTATCGGGTGAAACGAGTCACTAGGCCCGGCGTTGTCCGCCTAGAGACCGAAGATGGATTTCCGGTGAGCAACTCCTGGAACATCGAGCATCTTCGTAAGTTTTATCCATAAGGCGCGGTTGCCGTGATCCGTTCCGGCAACCACCTTTTGTACAAGTCTTGCCGTTGTTGCATGTAATCCTTTGTACAAAGCCGGGCGCAGACCCCGTGCATCAGTAAAGCTCATGTGCCCCGCACAACTTGTCATTTCATGCTTTTTTATTTTCTTGCATGTACTATCTGACACTTTGTGCAACACCTATACCCGGTAAGCAATAACGGGCCCAAGGGCTCCATATCTATGTTTTCTCTTCCTTCTTTTTTCTCAAGCAGAGAAAGGTTCCCTCGCGCACAAGTTTGCCGGGGGGAGGAGAAGATAGTGATATGGACCAAGTGCCGTTCAAGAAAGCTTTGCCTTGCCGGGAAGTGAACGACACAAAAGCTAAGTTGCCAAAGTTTGAGCAATCAGAATTTTAAATTTTTAAGTTATCTTCCTTGAACGACCGCACTTTGTATGGAAAACCTATGCGCGGAGGAACCAACTCGCGGCTAGCCGCGCCCTTACTTTGTTTCGAGCACGCTCAACGACTTAAGTTTGCTGCGACTAGTGTCGCGCCCTTACTTCGTTCTCGAGTTCACTCAACAACTTAAGCGTGCTGGGACTAGTTGCGACAATGTTTCTTGTCGGTAACAGCACCGCCAGCAGGCTGCTGAAGTTCCGCACTCAGCGCTCACGGCAAAGGTGTCTGCGCCGGCAAGTTCCCTAAAAGTATAGGGTAAAGACATACAAAGCAAGGGAATCAAGTAAATGAAATAACGTCGCAATTACTACCCAAAATAAAGTTATATTACAAAGCAACTTGTCACAGCTCTAATAGACTGTTTTCATAACATGGTTAACATCGACAAGGAAAAGAAGAAAATGGACAAGACTAGTCCGCGCGGTCGCCCTCGACCCTCTTGATGCCACCCACCTTGTCCACAATGGGTGCGACAAGGGCCTTGAGCGCTTCTTGGTCGGCGTCCGGCGGCAAACTCCTAAGGACGTTGGTGAGGTTGAGGCCTGGATTGCGGAAGGCCACCTTCACTAACACCTTCTGCAGGACCCCGCGCAGAGCCTGCGCGACTCGTCCGCCAGCTGCTTCGGGATCTTCTCCCGGAGCTGCTGGAGGGCCGTCGCCACGCCTCTGAAAAACAGAGTGAGCTTAGCGCTGGGGTGGAGTTGCTCGTCGGTGGAGTACCCGAGATACTCCGCCCCCAGCTCCGCCAGCTCCTTGTCAATGTCTGCGGCGGCGTTGACAAGGCCCTCCGTCCAGTGCTCGACGTTCTCCCTGAAGATGTTTTGGGTGACGGCAGCGCTCGCCAGCAACGCCTTCTCGGCCCTGACCTCCTCCTTCAGGGTCGCCTCCCGCTCCCTAGCGCTGTCCAGCGTCTGGGTCAAGGTCACCAGCTTCAGCTCGAGATCAGCAATGGAGTCCTTGGCGACGGTGAGCTCCTTGCCCTTATCGGCGAGGCGGACTTGCAGCTCCGAGTGGCTATGGGCATCCTTCTCTCACTCAAGCTTGAGCACGGCAACCTCCTCGCCGCTCGTCTTGAGGTTGGCTTCGAGCTGCGCCACCCTTTCCTCTAGCTCCTTCTTGGCGGTCTCAGCAGCCGCGACAGCATCCTTTGCTTCCTGAAGAGCTCCGCCAAGAGATTGCTCGCGCGAGGCAAGTTCCTCCTCGTGACCGTCGAGGTTCACCTTCCACTGCGCCAGCTCACCCTCCAGCGTGGACAACTTCTCAGCGGCAAGCCGCTGCTGTTCCTCCACTTCAGCCTTCTCCAAGATGAAGGCCTGCTACGCCTCGGCAAGCTGCTCCCGCTCCTCCGCCAAGGACCGGAGAGCTGCTTGGTTGATGGCCCGGAGCTCCTCTGCGCGCTTCTCGATATCATCTCCTGCCTTGGCGGCCAGAGCCTCTCGGGACTCCAGCTTGGCTTGCCGGGCGCGGTAAAGCGATAGCAACTTGCGCAGCAGCCGCTCCTCCTCGGGCTCGCTGCTGCTGCTTGGAGCGTCGACAAGTTTCAGCCCGGCGGAGGCAAGCACCTCCCCGTCGAAGACTTCTCCCTCGACTGGCGCCCTGGACATGGACGCCCAAGGGAGCTGGATGAAGACGTCGTCGTCGGCCTTTATGTAGGCGCCTGGCTCGGGCTCGTCGGAGCTGGGGGCTGCGGCAGCGGCGGAGGGCTCGGTGGCCGGTGTAGCGCCTGGTGCTCCTGCGGCCTCAGGGCCGTCAGTACGACCACCAGCCCCTTCGCCAGCTGCTGCGGCGGCGGCCTCGGCGGCCTCTGCGCCAGCGGGATCGTCTGCGCCGACCGTTTCTTCGGCAACGGCGGCGTCGTCAGCAACGACCTCCGTCTCCATTGGCTCAGCTACGGACGGGTCTGACGGAAGAAAAGAAAAGACAAACAGTCAAGCAAATATCCAAAAAGAAGAATCCAAAGAAGAAAAGTCCAAGGGAAGAGTGAAGCAAAGGGGTTACCTGCGCGGTCCGGCTCCTCGGTAAGATTCCTTGCCGGGGAGCTCTCCCTCGGCGGCGTGGTCGTAGCTCCCGCCGGCGGAGGGTCGCTAGCGCCATCCCTCGCCGGAGAGCTCGCCCTTGGCGGAGTGTTCGCCCTTCGCGGGGAACTCGTCCTTGGCGGAGGGTTCTCCCTCGCCGGAGAGCTTCCCCTTGGCGTTGTGGTCGAGGCGTGCGGCACGTCAGGGGCGGTCTCTTGGCGCTCCTGGTGCTACTGCTCTGCTCCTGCACGGATCGACGAACAAGGTGTCAGTAAAGAAGAAGCGCCCACACACGCCTAACAGCAGAAGACAAACCGCACTTACGCTTGGGGCTGCGCTGGGGGCTGCTCTGAAGAATAGATGTCGGGTCCGGCAAGCTTGTCTCAGGCGCACCCCCTGCCGTCGCGGCAGGCTCGTCCTCGATGACAATCACCGGGACCTTGGCCCTCTTCGCTGCCCTCTGGGCCAGAGTTCTAAAAAAAGAACAGGTTCAGAGTTAGGCACAAGAGATACAAGACAAAACAACAAAAAATACAAGAACAGCGAAGACTTACTCTTCTTCCTCCTCGTCGGAGCTGAGCGCGGAGAAGTCAAAATCTCGCTCATGTGTCCCGCCGCGAGGAGGCAGAGGAGTGGGCTCCCTTGGCCGCTTGGCGGGAGCAGCGACGGTGGTCTGAGAAGACCCCGCTCCGGTTGCCGCCGAAGCGCGAGGGGCGGCGAAAGCAGCGGCACGAGTCCAGGAAGATCCCGCTCCAGTTGCCGCGGAAGCACGAGGTGCTCCTGTGGCAGCCTTGCTTGCCGCAGTGGCGCGTGCCGCACGGCGCTGCGGCTGTTGGCCCGTCTGCCGCTCCGTCATGTCCCCGGCCTTGCGGAGGCGCCTTCGCGGAGCTGGAGGCTCTGCTGGTGGCGGCGAGCTGCCTGAGGATGAGGAAGAAGAGTCGCCGATCTCCAGCGAGCCGCTCATGTCCCCAACGGGCCTGCTCGACTCGGCGCCCTGCTCGGCAGGCCCACTCGATTCGACGCCCTGCTCGGCGGGCTCACTTGTCTCGGCGACCTTCCCGGCAAGCTTCCCCGCTTTGAGAAACTCTTCCTGCTCGGCAAGGCTTGTCGCCTCTGCTGCCTCCGCCTCCTCCACTGTGTACCCAAACTCGCCTGCGGCCGCGGCTGCCGCTGCCTCTTCCAGTCTGGTGGCAACATATGCCATCTCCTGGTCAGTGGTGTCGCGGGTGAGGCCTTTCTTCTTGTCGGGGTCAATCGGCTATTCCACCAAGTTGTCGAAGAACGCCTGCACAGCTTCGTCGGAAGGCTGTTGCCAAGTGGGGTCGATCCCGTGGGAGTCGCACAGCGGCATCACCGCACGGATGCCGCTGAGCGACGAGCTGTTGCACAACGGAACTACGCCCCTCGGCAACGTGAACCATTCAGGGTGGGCGGAGTCGTACTTGAACAACGCATGGAGCATTGCGTTGAGCTCCAAGACGGTGAAGTTATAATTAAGGCCCGGGCGCAGCCTCATGATATCTGCCGCGTTCTCGAACTCCCAGGAGGGCCTCTTCCTCTCTTGCAAGGGGGCGATGCGGCGGCGGAGAAAGTCCGCTCCAACTGCGCCTACGGTCAGCCCGGCAAGCCTGAGGCGAAGGATCCGGGTAGTGGCAATCTTCAATCTACTATCTTCCGAGGCCAAGTCGCTCCAGTCGTTGCCGCGTGCTACTGGGGCTTGGCGTCGGGCGGTAAAGTGCTGCGGGTTATCCTCTATGATCCAACACCAGTTGGCTCTCCACTCATCCCATTTGCCGCGAAGCTCTCCCTTCAGATACGCCTCCTTCTTGTGGGTCCTCGAGATCCAAGAGATTCCGCCAGACAGAGGCTCTCCCCTCTCAACTCGGGGCATGAAGTAATGGCGGAAAAGATCTACATTTGGGAAGACTCCGAGAAAGTTTTCGCACAGATGTGCGAAAACGGCCATGGTGAGAACGCCGTTGGGGGTGAAGTCAAGGAGATGGAACCCATAGGTGTTCATGATGTCGCAGAAGAACTAAGAGTAGGGCGGGCAGAGCCCGCAGTAGAAGAACAGAGCGAAGAATGCGTAGCCATTCGGGAACATCTCGCAAGCTACGGCCGGGAGTACCTTGTTGCGCGGATGCGCCTTCGTCTCCCTCGACCAGAAAAGGTAGAAGGAATCCCTCAGCTCCTCCGCGTCAAGCTTGGGGGGGGGGGGGGAGACCGCCTTCTTCTTCTGCATCGCCGCGAGCCGCAGCGCCTCGACCGACTTCTTAGGTTTCCCCTTCTCGCCTTTCGGAGCCATGGCGGAGGCGGTGAAGGAAGACGACGGTGCTGGTGGTGCTGGTGGTGACGGAGGGCGGAACGCTGCTCTCTTTCGGCCTTCGGGAAGAAAGGGAGCGGCGGTGTTTTCTGAAGATTGAAGAAGCAACGGGCAGATGGACGAACTGCCCCTGTTTCCCCTGCTTATAAGGGGGAAGGGGGCGGACGTTCCGCATTTCCAATTAAAGAAACAGGCCACGATCTCCCCCACGACGCCGCATTAAACGCGTGTCGTTAAGGGAGGGCGTGGTGGATACGGACTGGGATATGGTGTGCCGCAGGCCGCGCGTGCCCGTGCACTGTTTTGGGCCTGGCCCAACAGCGCTCGGAACCGTGTATGGACCAGGCCCGGGGGCTCCTGTCGGTGTACTAAAGTAGGGGTACCTTAGTATCCCGAACTTGTGCACGGGCAGTTGCAGCGTCCCGTGGCAAGGCTCGCCAGGCGACCGCCAAGATCCTCCGTGGTTCCCTTGGAGCCATTCAAGAACAAAGTATTCAAGTCAAAAAGACAAGACCCCGGCAAGAGGAGCTTGCCGGGATGGCCACTCAAGGCACAAAACCACTCAAGGCACAAGACCCTGGCAAGAGGAGCTTGCCGGGAAGGCCAATCAAAGGCATCTCAAGGAACTTGTCGCGGCGCGCCACGCGTCGCGGCAAGGCCTGGCGAGCGACAAGCTCCCGGAAACGACAAGATAGCAACCACGGCAAGGCGCTTTCCACGGCAAACCTCCACTCAGTACCCGCGCTCCAGCGCATCCACCCACGTGCCGCCCTGGGGCCATTCCAGGCGCACGTGGCGGAAGGCTGTGTAGCCTGGGGTACACGGTGGCAAGCAGCGATGACAAGGCCACCATCGTGGCGGATGGTGGCGCCCCTGACGGCCACTTTTTGCACTGTTTGGGCGACGGCGATGGGCATTTAATGACCTTGTCCCCTGCCGTCAGGGTTAGATATGCGACACTGTTCCAACTACCACCCTTTTTACATTTTTACCCATGTCTGTGTTGCCACCTGTCGGTGACCCCTTTGACCTATAAAAGGAGGCCCATGCGCAACGTAGAAGGGGTTCCGAAGATCGATCATTCCCACGCTCGGTCCTGCTAGCGGTTAGAGTGTATCGTAGCTCTCTTCGCTCCCGAGCAAGAACTCAATACAAACCAAAGCAGGAGTAGGGTTTTACGCATCCGTGCGGCCCGAACCTGGGTAAACTGCTCGTGTGCACGCCTCGATCTTCTCTTCGTGCATCCTCCGCCCCTTGCCGTACCGAAAAGGGGCTCCGGTCCCATAGGTGTTCGTGGGCGATCAGTTTCCCCGACACAAAGGGATAGAAAGGGAACTTCTAGAAGAATGACAAGCAAATTGTCACTCCCATGAAGAAACCCAAAGCTAAACTCAAGCCTGAAACTAAGTGCTTCTACTGCAAAGGAAATGATCACTAGAAGTGGAACTGCCCTAGATACTTGACGGATAAGAAGGATGGCAAAGTGAACAAAGGTATATTTGATATACAGATTATTGATGTGTACTTTACTAGTGTTCATAGCAACCCATGGGTATTTGATACCGGTTCAGTTGCTAAAAAAATAGTAACTCGAAACGCGAGTTGCAGAATGAACAGAGACTAGTTAAAGGTGAAGTGATGATGTGTGTTGGAAGTGGTTCCAAGATTGATGTGATCATCATCGCACACTCCCTGTACTTTCGGGATTAGTGTAGAATCTAAATAAATGTTATTTGGCATTTGGGTTGAGCATGAATATGATTTGATCATGTTTGTTGCAATACGGTTATTCATTTATAGTCATAGAATAATTGTTGTTCTGTTTACATGAATAAAACCTTCGATGGTCATACACCCAATGAAATTACTTTGTTGGATCTCGATCGTAGTAATACACATATTCATAATATTGAAGCCAAAACATGCAAAGTTGATAATGATAGTGCAACTTATATGTGGCACTGCCGTTTAGGTCATATTGTTGTAAAGTGCATGAAGAAACTCCATGCTGATCGGCTTTTGGAATCACTTGGTGCTTGCGGACCATGCCTAATGGGCAAGATGACTAAAACTCTTTTCTCCGAAACAATGGAGCGAGCAACTGACTTATTGGAAATCATACATACTGATGTATGCAGTCCATCAGTGTTGAGGCTCGTGGCGGGTATCATTATTTTCTGACCTTCACTGATGATTTTAGCAGATATGGGTATATCTACTTGATGAAGCACAAGTCTGAAACATTTGAAAAGTTCAAAGAATTTCAGAGTGAAGTAGAGAATCATCATGACAAGAAAATAAAGTTTCTACGACCTGATCGCGGAGGTGAATATTTGAGTTATGAGTTTGGTCTTCATTTAAAACAAAGTGAAATAGTTTCAGAGCTCACGCCACCCGGAACACCACAACGTAATGGTGTTTCTGAACGTGGTAAATCGTACTTTATTAGATATGGTGTGATCTATGATTTCTCTTACCGATTTACCACTATCGCTTTGGGTTATGCATTAGAGACAGCTGCATTCACGTTAAATAGGGCACCATCTAAATCCGTTGAGACGACACCGTATGAACTGTGGTTTGGCATGAAACCAAAGTTGTCGTTTTCTTAAAGTTTGGGGCAGCAATGCTTATGTGAAAAAGTTTCAACCTGATAAGCTCAAACCTAAATCGGAGAAATGTGTCTTCATAGGATACCCAAAGGAAACTGTTGGGTACACCTTCTATCACAGATCCAAAGGCCAGATATTTGTTGCTAAAAATGCATACTTTCTAGAGAAGGAGTTTCTCTCAAAAGAAGTGAGTGGGAGGAAAGTTGAAATTAATGAGGTAATTGTACCTTCTCCCGAATTGGAAAGTAGTACATCACCGAAACTAGTTCTAGTGATTCCTACACCAATCAACGAGAAAGCTAATGATGATGATCATGAAACTTTAGATCAAGTTACTACTGAACCTCGTAGGTCAACCAGAGTGAGTTCCGCGCCAGAGTGGTTCGGTAACCTGGTTCTGGAAACATGTTACTAGACCATGATGAACCTACAAACTATGAGGAAGCGATGATGAGCCCAGATTCCACAGAATGGCTTGAGGCCATGAAATCTGAGATGGGATCCATGTATGAGAACAAAGTGTGGACTTTGGTTAACTTGCCCGATGATCGGCAAGCCATTGAAAATAAATGGGTCTTTAAGAGGAAGACTGACGCCGATGGTAATGTTATTGTCTACAAAGCTCGACATGTTGCGAAAGGTTTTCGACAAGTTCAAGGTGTTGACTACGATGAGATTTCCTCACTCGTATCGATGCTTAAGTCCGTCTGAATCATGTTAGCAATTGCCGCATTTTATGAAATCTAGCAAATGGATAACAAAATTGTGTTCTTTAATAGATTTATTAAACAAGAGTTGTATATGATGCAACCAGACTGTTTTGTCAATCCTAAAGGTGGTAACAAAATGTGCAAGCTCCAGTGATCCATCTATGGACTAGTGCAAGCATCTCGGAGTTGGAATATACGCTTTGATAGGTTGATCAAAGCATATAGTTTTATACAGACTTGTGTTGAAGCCTGTATTTATAAGAAAGTGAGTGGGAGCACTACATCCTTTCTGATAAGTATATGTGAATGACATATTCTCGATCGGAAATGATGTAGTGTTTTTTCTAGAAAGCATAAAGGATTATTTGAAAGGAGTTTTTCAGAGAACACCTCGGTGAAGCTGCTTACATATTGAGCATCAAGATCTATAGAGATAGATCAAGACCCTTGATAAGTTTTTTCAATGGGTACATACCTTGACAAGTTTTTGAAGTAGTTCAAAATGGGACAGTCAAAGAAAGAGTTCTTTCCTGTGTTGAAAGGTATGAAGTTGAGTA
The DNA here is from genome assembly GCA_902687465.1 of Secale cereale. Taxonomy (NCBI): domain Eukaryota; kingdom Viridiplantae; phylum Streptophyta; class Magnoliopsida; order Poales; family Poaceae; genus Secale; species Secale cereale. The sequence continues at coordinate 383,275,882 of LR738714.1, read as the reverse complement.
AGACTCAAAACCCGACCACGACATAAGATAGAGAAAGAATGAAAGTCATTCCCTATGCCTCAGCCATAGGTTCTATAAAGTATGCCAAGCTGTGTACCGAACCGTTGTGTACCTTGCCATGAGTTTCGCAAGGAGGTAGAAAAGTGATCTAGGAGTAGATCACTTGACAACAGTCAAAATTATCGTTAGTTACTTGATGACTAAGGAAATGTTTCTTGATTTTTATGGAGGTGATAAAGAGTTCGTCGTAAAGAGTTACACCGATGCAAGCCTTGACACTAATCCAGATGAATCTAAGTATCAATCTGGATACGTATTGAAAGTGAGAGCATTTTGCTAGAGTAGCTCCATGCAGAGCATTGTAGACATAGAAATTTGCAAAATACATACGGATTTGAATGTGGCAGACCCATTGACTAAACCTCTCTCACAAGAAAAACATGATCACACCTTAGTATTCTATGGGTGTTAATCACATGGCGATGTGAACTAGATTATTGACTCTAGTAACCCTTTTTGGGTATTGGTCACATGGCGATGTGAATTATAAAGTGTTAAATCACATGAGGATGCAAACTATTGGTGTTAAATCACATGGTGATGTGAACTAGATTATTGACTCTAGTGCAAGTGGGAGACTGAAGGAAATATGCCCTAGAGGCAATAATATAGTTATTTTTTATTTCCTTATATCATGATAAATGATTATTATTCATGCTAGAATTGTATTAACCGGAAACTTAGTACATGTGTGTATACATAGACAAACAGAGTGTAACTAGTATGCCTCTACATAACTAGCTCGTTAATCAAAGATGGTTAAGTTTCCTAGCCATAGACATGAGTTGTCATTTGATGAACGGGATCACATCATTAGAGAATGATGTGATTGACTTGACCCATTCCGTTAGCTTAGCACTTGATCACTTAGTATGTTTCTATTGCTTTCTTCATGGCTTATACATGTTTCTATGACTATGAGATTATGCAACTCCCCAATACCGGAAGAACACTTTGTGTGCTATCAAACCTCACAACGTAACTGTGACCCTCTTGGTAATGCACATCACTATAAGCCTTGCAAGCAATGTGACTAATGAGTTAGTTACGGGATGATGCATTACAGAATGAGTAAAGAGACTTGCCGGTAATGAGATTGAACTAGGTATGATGATACCGACGATCGAATCTCGGGCAAGTAACATACCGATGACAAAGGGAACAACGTACGTTGTTATGCGGTTTAACCGATAAAGATCTTCGTAGAATATGTAGGAGCCAATATGAGCATTCAGGTTCCGCTATTGGTTATTGACCGGAGATGTGTCTCGGTCATGTCTTCATAGTTCTCGAACCCGTAGGGTCCGCACGCTTAACCTTCGATGACGATTTGTATTATGAGTTATGTGATTTGAGGGCCGACGTTTGTTCGGAGCCCGGATGAGATCACGGACATGACGAAAAGTCTCAAAATGGTCGAGACGTAAAGATTGATATATGGGAAGGCTATATTCGGACATCGGAAAGGTTCCGAGTGATTCAGGTATTTTTTTTGGAGTACCGGAGAGTTACGAAAATTCGTATTGGGTCTTAATGGGCCATACGGGAAAGGAGAGAAAGGCCTCAAGGGTGGCTGCGCCCCTTCCCCATGGACTGGCCCGAATTGGACTAGGGAAAGGTGGCTCCCCCTTCCTTCCTTCTCCTTCTCCCTTCCCCTTTTCCTATTCCATATGGGAGGAGGAATCCTACTAGGACTAGGGAGTCCTACTAGGACTACACACTTTGGCGCGCCCTATGAGGGCCGACCTACTCCTCCCTCCATCCTTTATATATGTGGCCAGGTGCACCCCATTGACTCATAAGTTGGTTTTAGCCGTGTGCGGTGCCCCTCCCCACAGTTACACACCTCGGTCATATCGTTGCAGTGCTTAGGTGAAGCCCTACGCCGGCAGCTTCATCATCACCGTCACCACGCCACCGTGTTGACGAAACTCTCCCGTGATGGTCAACTGGATCAAGAGCTCGTGGGACGTCATTGATCTGAACGTGCGCTGAACGCGGAGGTGCCGTACGTTCGGTGCTTGGATCGATTGGATCGCGAAGAAGTTCGACTATATCAACTGCGTCACTAGATGCTTCCGCTTTCGGTCTACGATGGTACATAGACACACTCTCCCCTCTCGTTGCTATGCTTCTTCTAGATAGATCTTGCATGATCGTAGGAATATTTTGAAATACTATGTTCCCCAACAGAAGCCCATCAATTGATATCAATGTGAGTGAGTGGGGATTGCCATGCAACGGATGCAGTAGAGCTATAAATGTATGAAAGCTCAACAAAAGAAACTAAGTGGGTGTGTATCCAACTTGCTTGCTCACGAAGACCTAGGGCATTTGAGGAAGCCCATCGTTGGAATATACAAGCCAAGTTCTATAATGAAAGTTCCCACTAGTATTTGAAAGTGACAAAACAAAAGACTCTCTATCATGAAGATCATGGTGCTACTTTGAAGCACAAGTGTGGAAAAAGATAGTAGCATTGTCCCTTTTTTTCTTTTTCTTTTTCTCTTTTTTTTTCCTTTTTTTTCTTTTCCTTTTTTGGGCCTTTTCTTTTTTTCTTTGGCCTTTCCTTCTTTTTTTTATTTGGGACAATGCTCTAAAAATGATGATCATCACACTTCTATTTATTTACAACTCATAGATTACAACTCGATACTAGAACAAAATATGACCCTATATGAATGCCTCCGATGGTGTACCGGTATGTGCAATGAATCAAGAGTGACATGTATGAAAAACTATGCATGGTGGCCTTGCCACAAATACGATGACAACAACACGATCATGCATGGCAATATGACAATGATGAAACGTGTCATAATAAACGGAACGGTGGAAAGTTGCATGGCAATATATCTCGGAATAGCTATGGAAATGCCATAATAGGTAGGTATGGTGGCTGTTTTGAGGAATGTATATGGTGGGTGTATGGTACCGGCGATAGTTGCGCCGTACAAGAGAGGCTAGCAATGGTGTAAGGGTGAGAGTGCGTATAATCCATGGACTCAACATTAGTCATAAAGAACTCACATACTTATTTCACAAATCTACAAGTGAGGAAAACAAAGTACTACACGCATGCTCCTAGGGGAAGGGTTGGTAGGAGTTAACCATCGCATGATCACGACCTCCACACAAAGGATGACAATCGATGAAATACCTCATGCTTCAAATTTGTCACACAACGGTTACCATACGTGCATGCTACGGGACTTGCAAACCTGAACACAAGTATTTCTCAAATTCACAACTACTCTACTAGCATGATTTTAATATCACCATCCTCATATCTCAAAACAATCATCAAGTATCAAACTTCTCATAGTATTCAATGCACTTTATATGAATGTTTTTATTATACCCATGCTGGATGCCTATCATATTAGGACTAATTTTATAACCAATTACCATGTTGTTCTAAAAGCCTCTCAAAATAATATAAGTGAAGCACGAGAGATCAATAATTTCTATACAATAAAATCACCACTGTGCTCTAAAAAGATATAAGTGAAGCACTATAGCAAAACTATCTAGCTCAAAAGATATAAGTGAAGCACATAGAGTATTCTAATAAATTCTGATTCATGTGTATCTCTCTCCAAATGTGTGTACAGCAAGGATGATTGTGGTAAACTAAAAATCAAAGACTCAAATCATACATGACGCTCCAAGCAAAACACATTTCATGTGGTGAATAAAAATATAGTCTCAAGTAAAGTTACCGATAGACGAAGACGAAAGAGGGGATGCCTTCCCGGGGCATCCCCAAGCTTAGGCTTTTGGTTGTACTTGAATTTTACCCTGGGTGCCTTGGGCATCTCCAAGCTCAGGCTCTTGTCACTCTTTGTTCCGTGGTCCATCAAATCCTTACCCAAAAACTTGAAAACTTCACAACACAAAACTTAGCAGAAAATCTCGTGAGCTCCGTTAGTATAAGAAAACAAACCACCACTTTAAGGTATTATAATGAACTCATTATTTATTTATATTGCTGTTAAACCTACTGCATTTCCAACTTCTCTATGGTTCATACCCCCCGATACTACTCATAGATTCATCAAAATAAGCAAACAACACACGAAAAACAGAATCTGCCAAAAACAGAACAGTCTGTAGCAATCTGTAACTTTTGAATACTTCTGTAACTCTAAAAATTCTGAAATAAATTGGTGCACGTGAGGAATTTGTCTATTAATCATCTACAAAAATAATCAACTTAAGATCACTCTCCAGTAAAAAATGGCAGCAAAACTCGTGAGCGCAAAAGTTTCTGTTTTTTACAGCAAGATCGCAAAGACTTCACCCAAGTCTTCCCAAAGGTTCTACTTGGCAAAAACACTAATTAAAAAACAAAACCACATCTAACCAGAAGTTAGATGAATTATTTATTACTAAACAGAAGTAAAAAAATAAAATAAAATTGGGTTTCCTGCCAACAAGCGTTATCATTTAACCCCCCTAGCTAGGCAAGATACAAAAATAGATCTAGGTATTGCCATCTTTGGTCTTCATTTTTTTAGCGAGGTCATGTTCGAATCTAGGAGGTTCTTTGCCTTTCCCTTCATATTCAGAAATTTTTAGATCTAAGGAATCCAACCGCTTATTGCAAAGGGTGATCAACATATTCATGTGCTGAAGATTTCCGCTGACACTCTTAAGAGGTTCAAGAGACTTTTCTAAAATTTTCGTTACTTCGCAAATTTTCTCAAAAAATTGTGTCTCTTGCTGGGTATAATGTAACCCCTTTTGTTGAGGTAGTGTTCCGACTATTCCCTCTATAATTTGATGTGGAATAATGGTATCAATTTCAATAAAATTTCCGTTGGCAACGCAATCCAAGAGTTGTCTATGGGACATATTTAGTCAAACATAAAAATTACGAAGTAAAATTCTAAAATTTATCTCTAAGGTGCAATTACGGTAAGATTCCATCATCCTACACCAAGAATCTTTTTAAGTTTTCTCCTTGCCTTTGTTTGAAGTAAAGAACTTCAAACTAGGGAGTCAAAGGAGCAGATAAAGGACTAGCCATGACGGCAAAGCAAATGATAAAACACACGAAGTAAAATAAGGGGGCGAATAAAAAGGTAAGGGTGAAGTGGGGGAGAGGAATACGAGAGGCAAATGGCAAATAATGTAATGCAAGGGATAAGAGTTTGTGATGGGTACTTGGTATATGAATTTTGCGTAGATCTCCCCGGCAACGGCGCCAAATATTGGCAAGTTGACGGGAGATCAAATCTTGACTTGACTTGGCGTAAGTGTCCCCGGCAACGGCGCCAGAAATTCTTCTTGCTACCTCTTGAGCTTGCGTTGTTTTTTCCTTGAAGATGAAAGGGTGATGCAGCAAAGTAGCATAAGTATTTCCCTCAGTTTTTGAAAACCAAGGTATCAATCCAGTAGGAAACTACACGCAAGTCCCTCGTACCTACACAAACAAATAAGAACCTTGCAACCAACGCGATAAAGGGGTTGTCAATCCCTTCTCGGCCACTTGCAAAAGTGAGATCTAATTGAGATAATGAGATAAATATTTTTGGTATTTTTGTTGTAAAGATTGAAAGTAAAGATTGCAAAATAAAAGTAAAGTAAAGATAAATAGTTGATGGAAGATTGATATGATGGAAGCTAGACCCGGGGGCCATAGGTTTCACTAGTAGCTTCTCTCAAGATAGCAGATTTCTACGGTGGGTGAACAAATTACTGTCGACCAATTGATTGGAAAAGCGCATAGTTATAAGAATATCTAGGCATGATCATTGTATATAGGCATCACGTCCGTGACAAGTAGACCGAAATGATTCTGCATCTACTACTATTACTCCACACATCGACCGCTATCCAGCATGCATCTAGAGTATTAAGTTCATAAGAACAGAGTAACGCTTTAAGCAAGATGACATGATGTAGAGGGATAAACTCATCCAATATGATATAAAACCCATCTTTTTATCCTCGATGGCAACAATACAATACGTGCCTTGCTGGCCCAGCTGTCACAGGGAAAGGACAATGCAAGATTGAACCCAAAGCTAAGCACTTCTCCCATTGTAAGAAAGATCAATCTAGTAGGCCAAACCAAACTGATAATTCAAAGAGACTTGCAAAGATATTTAAATCATGCATAAAAGATTTCACAGAAGAATCAAATATTGTTCATAGATAATCTTGATCATAAACCCACAATTCTTCGTATCTCGACAAACACACCGCAAAAAGAATTACATCAAATAGATCTCCAAGAAGATTGTGGAGAACTTTGTATTGAGATCCAGAGAGAGAGAAGAAGCCATCTAGCTAATAACTATGGACCCGAAGGTCTGTGGTAAACTATTCATAACTCACCAGAGTGGCTATGGTGTTGATGTAGAAGCCCTCCATGATCAATTCCCCCTCTAGTGGAGCTCCGGAACAGGCCATAAGATGGGATCTCACGGGTACAGAAGGTTACAGCGGTGGAATTAGGGTTTTGTGGTGCTCTCGGATGTTTTCAGGGTACATGGGTATATATAGGAGGAAGAGGCATGTCGGTGGAGCTACAAGGGGGGCATGAGGGAGGGGGGCGCGCCCCCTGCCTCGTGTCCACCACGTGGCTTCCCTGGCGTGTACTCCAAGTCATCTGGGTTGCGTTTGTTCCAAAAACGATCCTCCCGTAGGTTTCATTCCATTTGGACTCCGTTTGATATTCCTTTTCTGGGAAACACTGAAATAGGCAAAATAACAGCAATTTGCACTGGGCCTTGGGTTAGTAGGTTAGTCTCAAAAATAATATAAGTTGTATAAAAAAGCCCATTAAACATCCAAAACAGATAATATAATAGCATGAAACAATAAAAAATTATAGATACGTTGGAGACGTATCATGTTCCACCTACATCCTCCACTACTCTGGAACGTTGAAGTGATCCATGATCTCCCGGACTATCCTTCGCCGTGTTTCTATGTCAGCCTTCCGAAACCCCGGCAGATTAATGTTGATCCTTGTCGTGCCAACAAATCCACACACACTCCTGAACCTCATGTGTGCTTTATCTGGTTTAGTTGGAGCCCAGGACTTTAATTCAATCTCGGTTACTTCGTATACACCTTTAGGCTGGTGTGTGGCGTTCCTTGGAGCGTTCCTCCGTGTCCTGACCGGAAGGGTAATTGCTGCAGGTCTATCCCGTTCAACACTACTTGCTCCCTCACAATCTGCCGAAGACCTAGGGTTGTCGGAATCATATGAAGATACATGGCCTGAATGAGTGCTGTCGTTGCTACTCGACATCTACAGAGAACACATGCGAAACTCAGGAAAGGAGGATAAGCATAAAACTAACAACTTGGTATCAAGCTTTCTAAACATGCCATGCTATAATTTAGAAAATGTACGGCTAATTTGTTAAGTTTGTGTGACTCGGGCACCCAAGATCTGTAAATAGGCAGTAACTTATTGGAACAGATACAATTTATATGTAGTAATGAAGGTAGATAATGAACATATATACGCTCTCCATTATTTTATAGCCAATTTGGGAACATACATAACGAAATTGGAAGAGGGATTGCGAGGAAATATGCCTCACCGCGATGGAGAGCAGTAACTAACAAGCTACTTAACGCAAACCTGGTCGGACCATAGGAGAGGCTAGGGTTATTGCATCGATATGCTTGAGGGTGGTTGGCGAGCAAACGAAGACGGCGAGGCGTGGGCCACCGCGTGTTGGGAACGGCAGTGGAGGTAGGCTTGACGCCGAAGAGCGGGCACATGGCCGGGGTGAGCATGGCGGCTCCGGAGGGGGTTCTGCTGTGGATCTGGGGGAGGGGGCAGCTGGCGAAGGAGATTGGGTGAACTAGTTGAGTGAAACGCGGGCGGACAATGGGGGGGTGTTGGCGGCCTAGGTGAAAAGGGTGAAAAATATCCCCGGTCGCTGCGCGCGCGAAAAGGCCTATGCAAACGGTTGCCTCTAAGCGCTCGTGAATAATTTCATTTGAAATGAAGACGTACTAATTTTGAAATGAAGACGTGAGTTCATCGTTTCGCCTCTAAATTTTTCGCCCGTAAACCAATCACAAGTTTACCACGGGTTGGATTTGTTGGTGCATTTCAGGTCCTGTGTGCTATATGTAAGACATTTTTTGGCATTTACCGTGCATGTTGGCATATAAATCAATTCCTAACCGGACTGCGTTTCCTGTCAAAAGGGATGAGGATTGCCCTTCGATCTGGGAACATCCAACAGTGTAGACGTACGATCTGTGGGGTTTGGGTTCTGGCCAATCAGAATGCACGACTCAGATCATGCGTGCAGCAGGGGGGGCATCGGCCACTGTTTGGTAGGCACACGGCTTTCGTGTGTGATCTGTGTGCTATTTGAAAACATTTTTTGGGGAGGGGCTATTTGAAAACATGTACATGTGTCGTCGAAAGGGATGAGGATCGCTGTTCGATCAAGGAGAATCCAACGGTGCAGATGTATGATCCGTGGGGTCTGGGTTCTGGCCAATCAGAACGCACGACTTGATCGCGCACGTGGCAGAGGAGTGGGGGGTGCATCGGCCACGGTTTAGTGGACAAACGACTTCCGTGAGTGAACTGTGTACTCTTTGAAAACATTTACATTACCTAACATCATATTTTTTTCGAATGAAAACATGAGTTCGCCTCCACTTTTTTTCCACGGTAAGAATGATGAGTATTGTGGAGAGTGTAATATACTAGTATCATGAATATACAGTACATATGATACTAGCTTTAATTAATTATAGCGCATAGTATAATACACAGAGTATATACAGTATCATATATAGATCATATTTATTGCCATGCATGACACAAATTAGCATCGCATTTAACATGATACGGTATCTACCGACTATATGTTACTCTAACCCTTTTTATATATATTTAATTATTTGCCACATCACCATACTTGCTATTTCGGAGTGCATGACATTGTCGGCTATGATACCACCACTATGGCCAGCCTTATATAGTGGGGAGTATCATTTACTATATATATATATAATATAATATATATATATATATATATATAGTATTAGCTCCCTCTGTAAACTAATATAAGAGTGTTTAGATTACTAAATAGTGATCTAAATGCTCTTATATTAGTTTACGGAGGGAGTATATATCATAGATGACCGTATTTATGAATTGAGCCCTATAAGGCTGGTTGTAATGGGGAGTATTATATATAAATATATACTAGTAGTATCACGCATGCATATATATGATACTGTAGGTAGGATACTACTTCTGTAATGCATAGTATCATAAGTTAACATCTTAGGTTGCCTTACTAATTGTCATGCATCACACAAAGTAGTAGTACAACATTTAATATGACACGGTATCATGATATGATACCACATCCTCTCTTGTGTGCCACATCATCCAAAAAGTCTAGTTGGCATGCATGATACCGCTTATGATAATACCATTACAACCAGCCTAAACCGGAATGGAGGGAGTATGAGACTAGCCACAATGGAGAGTAGTACACTAGTAACATACACATATCCCTAGACTATATACGTTACTACCTTCATAGTGGGTAGTAACATAAGTGTAGCGTCATGCAAAGCTTTATTTCTTAGGTTACAGACTCATATTGCATTGGGACATGAGATGCTACAGTAACTAGCTATGTCACTGAAACTATCTCTCTCCTCATTAACTTATTGCCACATAAGCAAGTTTCCTGAGTTGGAGTCGGTGTTACTGCTGAAGTTACTCCCACTATGGCTAGTATGATACTAGCTAGTCATCTATGATATACTAGCTAGCTACCTCACTAAGAGCATGGTTAATAATACAGCCAAGGGTCGGCTATAAGAAGTTGCCATGTCATATATATCCAACCTCTTAGCGGGCATGTACAATAATAAGTTTTATATACGTACTAGTTTATCAATAGTTGGCCCACCTTACATCCTCACAAAGTGTCTTGGGTCTCGTGTTGGAGCTGGCTCTACTAACTAAGAGCCCGCTTCTCTTCTCTTTCCTCCAACTAATAAGCACATATATATTATTCTATTCCTTATAGCCAGACTACCCACAGTGGGAGTAACATAGTTAGTAACATCACACATTTCTAGATAAAATAGATGATGTGGCAAGAAATAAATCAAGAAATGGAGGAAAGTGGATATGTGTGATGTTACTAAGTACCTGTGTTACTCCCACTATGGGTATAGTCCTACTATAGTATTAGACTAACCACAATGGGAGTAACATAGGTAGCAACATCACACATATCTAGATAAATAAGTAGATGATGTGGCAAGCAATAAATGAAGAAAGTGAGGAAAGTAGTAACATAGCTAGTTACTAGTAGTATGAGTAACATCACATGTACATATCAAGGAAAGATGCATGTGTCTATAGCCTAATAAATGAAGTGTTGCATGCACCAAACATATATGTTAGACTAGCCACAATGGGTAGTAACATAGAGTAGTAACATGCCCATGTTACTACTCTATGTTACTACCTCTATAGTGGGGAGTAACATATGTGGGGCGTAACATATGTGTGGTAACATGGAAGACTTTATTTATTAGGCTATAGACTCATCTTACCTTGATATGTGTGATGTTACTCATACTAGTAGTAACTAGATATGTTACACATGCCTCTCTTTCTTCATTTATTGCTTGCCACATCATCTATTTTATCTAGATATGTGTGATGTTACTACCTATGTTACTCCCACTTTGGGTAGTCATACTACCCACTACAGAGGTAGTAACATATATAGACTAGTAACACATGGGCATGTTACTAGTCTATGTTACTACCCATTGTGGCTAGTCTGAGTAACATCACACATCTCACGGCAAGATGAGTCTATAGCCTAATAAATGAAGTGTTGCATGTTACTACACATATGTTACTCCCCACTATAGAGGTAGTAACATAGACTAGTAACATTCTATGTTACTACCCATTTTCGCTAGTCTTATGTCACTCTATTGTGTACTTACTTGCTCTAATGCATAGTATCATAGAGTAGCTAGTATCATATGTATTACTTTATTTATATTTTCATGCCTGACACATAGTAGCATAACATTTATTATGATACGGTTTCATGATATGATACTTAACCCTCTCTTTCTTCATTTAATTAATTCTATGACGGCTCGTCAAAATTGCCTAGTTGGCATACATGATACTAGCTATGATACCCCCTTACTATCAGCCTAGCAAAGGTGTACAGATCATTTGTGTGTCGCTTTGTGAGTTTTCATCCGTTTGTTCGAGAAGCGGGGAGAAGTTTCAAATATTTCGGCCGCGAGGTGGGGCCACTAGTGTAGGCCTAGTTGGTATTTTAATTACAGAAAATTCACATGGAGTTCGGACATCATCATAATCGATGTGTGCCTTTGGCGTGCTCTCACGACCTCGTGGAAAAAAATGGTAAAGTTTGGCACAAGTTTTGATGACCGCTCCTTCCAAACCGGAGCATCTCACATGAAGGATCATGGTTTTCCAAAAGGAGACGTGTCAATTCAAACTCATGTGGTCGGTGACTTCATCGTTAGGCCTCATCAAAATTTCCACGGTACGCAATCACCATTATACCACGGGTTTCATTTCTGGCACATTTCAGGTATCGTTAGCTATATTAAAGACATTTTTTGAGATTAACGCGCATTTTGTGCATAAAAATAAAATTACAACCGGAACTGCATGTGCTATCGAAAGGGATGAGGATCATCATTCGATCTGGGAGCATCCAACAGTGCAGACCTACGATCCGTGGGGTTTGGGTTCAGGCCAATCAGAAAGCACGACTCAAATCGTGGCGGGGTGGCGGGGTTTGGTCAGCACACGACTTTCATCAATGAACCGTGTGCTATTCGCAAACCAGATTGCATATTTTTGTTCACACATACTGTAGTGAGATCGATTGAGTGTGCTACCTCTATGATATAAAACTAATAATAATAATAATAATAATAATAATAATAATAATAATAATAATAATAATAATAATAATAATAATAATAATAATAATAATAATAATAACAACAAAAAACAGTTCATATTCATTGCCTGAGCTGACAGCATATCAAGGTCGACATATTAACGGTTCTTACATCAACAGAAAACCGGGCATAACTCACAAATTTAGTACACGCGATTTGAATGAATTAAGTTGCAGGGTAGGCATAAAGACTAGTCATACGGCTTAGTTCCCATGTACATGGGGGAACTAGGATCATTAAGTTGACCCCGAATGAACATGGGGGTTTTGATGATTTTACGCTTCTCTCTTGCACTGGTGCGTGATCCCTTGGCTAACAACTCATCAAATTCATTGTACGCGTCCTGATCGGCAACATCGTCGACAACCAGTACCCTTTTCTTCCCATGCATCGCTAAATGGCCTTTCTTATGCAAGGGGTCTTCCACAAAGAAAATCTGGGTAGCATCGCTGGCAAGAATGAATGTGTACGCGTGATATGCCGTCGTTGTCCTGTTATCATAGGTCTTCATGTAATCATCAATCCTTACCCGACCAAGAGGGATCCATGCGCACCTGAATAATGCCACCTTAACTTTCACATAGTCAAGCTCACAAATCTCTTTGATGGTTCCCTAGTATACCTTTTTATCATCTTCATTTACAGTCATGCATTCTATTCGAACAAAGCTGTTCTAATATGAGGTCTTCTTATCACGTTCCTCAGTGTAGAACGTGTATCCATTTATGTCGTATGCTTGGTACGTCAACACCGTAGGTGATGGCTTTTGTGCCAACCACGTATTAATGTTATCAATGGATCCTTGTGTCAAATGTTTCTTCAGCAGTTCGGCGTACTTCTAAGTGTGCTCCTTCATCTCCACTTCTGGTGAAGGCACCATTGGTAAGAAGCTTTGGCGTATCTCCGCCAAGTGTTCTTCGGCATAAGTGATGAAAACTGGGTTGTTAAGCAGTATCGTCAAATGGGCTTTCTCTACCAATTCTCTGGGTGCAGCCATTTGCATGCCAGCAAGGACTGGCTTACCTTTCAGCCTTCCCTCGTGCCGAGAGAGGGTCAAACCAATAGGTCTTTGTTTCATGTATGTGACACTGTTTTGCGCGAGTTGGGAAGTTTTCTGCTAGCTATCCTATCCATGCATGTGACACACCCTACATCTCCCCTTGTTTTCTGCCTCGATGTGTTGCCTAATGCCGGCATATATTTAATGGTGTGCACTAGCATCGCATGTAGATCGAAAATCTCCTTTCTGTAAGCATCATAACATTTTACAGCAGGCGCATCTATCCATACTGTCAGCAGTTCTTCTACCAGTAGCTGAAAGTAAATGTCGATGTCATTTCCAGGTTTCTTCGGGCCTTGGATAATAATTGACATCATAATGTATTTTTTTCTTCATACACAACCAAGGATCTAGGTTATATATGCACAGAAGCACCGACCATGTGATGTGATTGGTGCTCATATCGCCAACAGGATTCATCCCGTCAGTACACTCCCGGAGCCTTATACTTCTAGGATCCTTGGCAATTGTTTCAAACTTGTTGTCGATTAATTCCCACTGAGCCCCATCTTCCGGGTGCCTCATAAACCTATCTGCAATTCTCTCATCATGATGCCACCGCAACCTCTTTGCCTCTCTAGGGTTGCAAACAAACGCATCAACCTTGGAATTAAAGGCAAGTACCAAACAACCTTGAACGGGATTCCTGTCTTGATCTCATCGTCCAATTTGTACTTGTCCTTTGCTCTCCTGCACTTGTATCGTGCATGCTTGCATGTGGGACATGCACGAAAATCTTTGTACTCACCACGGTACAATATACAATCATTCACACAAGCGTGTATCTTCTGTACTTCAAGTTGCAATGGGCAAACAATTTTCTTCGCTTCATTCATGCTTCTGGGGAGCACATTATCTTCCCGAAGAATATCTTTGAAAATACCTAAGATCTCTGTGAAGCCCTTCTTTGATAGACCGTTTGCTGCTTTAAATCTGAGAAGCGCCAAGGTGGCACTCAACCTACAATATTTCTTTTTGCAACCTGAATACAACTCTTTCTTGGAGTCAGCATCAATGGTTGGCAGATCCTTGTACCCAATCATATCCTTTTCCGGGCCCTCGAAATCTGCAATCATAGCAGCAAAATTTGGCATATCAAGATCATCGTCATCTACGTGGACGTCTTGGTTTTCTAGTGGGCATTTCGGCTTTCCAGTGTTCCATTGGTAGCTTGACGCCTCCGCCCCGATGTTATATTCAACATCCGTGTGACACTGATCAGGGTTCCGCCTCTCGCTGCCCTGGTTATCTTTATCCATTACCTCCTCTTCACCGTGTCTGGTCCAACATGTATATCCATCCATGAATCCCCTAGAGAGTACGTGCATCTGGAGATCTGCAACTTCATGTGACTCTGTATTGGCACAATGACATAGGATGTAATCCGCATCACCAATACTCCTCTTTGTACTTTCAGCCAAATTCATGAACTCTGTCACGGCACTGATAAAATCTGCGGTTTTCTGATTCTTCATCCATCGAGATTGTTCCATCTACAGTAGACGAATGGTAACTAAAAACAAAACAACAACATTAATAAACGGATTAACTGCTGCCGAGAGATGCGTGCATAAATCACAAGGTTTTATTTTAATAATTACTGAGGGCGCTCCATGTTGTTATCGAGACGTGCAATGACAAAAATTAATGGCTAGTCAATTTACACGCAGAGTACTAGTACAACACTACACTTAGGAATTGAATACCTTAATTAAGCCACTCACGAAAGTAATACCTTAATTAATTAGCCACGCGGCGACCTCCACCCAGCAGACAGACAAGCGTGATGCGGCGGCACGCCGAGACAGCAGGTTCGAGGAGCAAAGCTTAGTGCGGCTAACTCCTGAAGTTTGACCTCCACTATCCCGCCATCGATTGCGATGGATGTGCTCGAATCACGCCACCGATGACCTCGATGATTGAGCTCCTCCTATCTCCTACCGCAGACCGAGGATTGACCTCCTATGACGCCGCCACCGCCCACCGACCGAGGATTGACCTCTTCTCCGGTAGCCACTGTCTAGGTCGCCACCGCCATCTCTATATGGAGAGTGGCTATTTTTTTATGGATATCCGCGGAGCAGTTGTTTACAAGGTATATCACAGTAACTCAATTATATAGATAGGGTAGTGCATCACATACGGTTATGTAACGGCAACCGTGTCTAACCTACGTTGTCTTCTCACATGGTTTGGTGCGGAAATCGTGTGTGACATTGTAATACCCAACACAAATGACATGTACAAACAGTGTGCCGTATACAAAATATATATAGTGCCATTAGTAGTTCCCGGCCATTAGCTTATCTCCACAATTACCCCATTTCCCTACATAGCCTCCAAATTCCCTCGCGTGGCGCTGACATTGGGGGAATGCGGACGAGTGGTGCTGATGGTTTCGGTGCGGCTGCTCCTGCTCGTATCGCCGCCGAGCACTTGCCTAAGGTCATCAGAAGGCAGGTGTACTACGGATCCGAATCGTCCTGTCAGGTTCCAATCTATCTCGCTCTTTTTTAGCATTTCCAAAGTATATATCCTTGTTGAATCCGTCCTGAATGAGCCCCCCTAGGAAAGTGATCTGCCGCCGGATCCGGAGCTTGACTCCAGACTCCCGCAACACAATTTCGACTCCGAGTTTTGCGCCACCGAGAAGTACCAAGAGCCGAGTTGTGTGCACGTGCACACTCCCGCTCGACGTGTATGCACGGAGGGATTCGACATTGGCATGTGGTTTCTCAATTGGCCCTTAGAGGTTAGTGCTAATTAAGTTCGTCATTTTAGTTCAGTTAATGCCACCGCAAATCCAGAATACTATTTAACATTGGCAGGGATATGAGGCTTGTGCCTTTGTTAATTGGCTGGATGAAGAATGGCATGGCAGGGCTTGGAGTGTTATCACCAAGCTCGCAGAAGATAACGTAAAACTGAAGAAGAAACTGGCTGATCTGGAATGTACAATCAGTATGATGAAGCAAGAAAGAATCGATCACATGCAACAGATGAAAGGAAGAGACAAGAAGGAACTAGCATGTGTAGTTGTGGTTGTCGCATTAGCCATGTTCTATGCGCTGTTTGCAATGATGATTAGGGGTTTTGTTTGACAGTATTGCTAAAGCACGTCTAGATGTGCTCTAAGTAATGCACGTCTAGGTCCTATGCCATTGATGTTAGGTGAAGATTCGTGCAGATATTTTTCTTTGTCTTCTTTCTTTTCCTTTCTAGTTTGATGATTACTGGTTTTATCAATAAGAAGAACTCAATGTATTGCTTGCCAACTGTCCTACTCCGTTCGTACCGGTACCGGTGCATAATCCCAAAACGCGATCCTTGTTTTCATGAAAAAGGAAACAAGCCAAATAGCCAATAGGAGTCCTGCGCAACCATGTGAATTTGGAGCGATAGGTCAACATTGGAATCATGCCACTCGTCTTCCATGAGTCTGGCGTCGAGCCCAGACCTCGATTATATCCGGTTCATGGAAGGGACGCCGCCTCCGGAGTTGTCAAACGACAACCAGACGGACGAGGAGTCGTTGGAGGACGAAGAAGAGGATGACGATGATGATGAGGAGGAATGGTCGAATGAGGAGGACAATGACGACAGCAATGATGATGACGACGGAAGCGGCGATGAAAAGCCAACGGTCAGCGGCAAGAAGCGTCCTCGCCAAGACGATGTTGCGGGGCCATCCAACAAGAACAACAAGAAGAAGAAGGACTAAATTAAGCACACTGTATATATATATCTGTTTATCCTATCAATCTCATCGCAGATGGTTGGTAATATGTATTCGACAAAGATCTTCTACATTATCGCCAACAGGTTGGTTTGTTGAACTGTGTGCCCTGATGAGCACGCAATTCACACAAAAAGACCGTATGGGCTGTCTATAATGATCGCACACAATTATGATTACCGACCTGTTTCCCGGGTATCACACACACCTTTTTACGCCGAATCAGTTGTGTTCACCTCACTCATCGCACACAGTTCATCGGAGTGAACTGTATGCCTTATATCGCACACACCTTGATCTGACTGCCCGTTTCTGTTGTTCTGTCTCATCGCAAATAGTTCGTACATATCAACTGTATGCCCCTGATCGCACACACAACTATAACCTGAACCGTGTTTGATGCATCCGTCATCGCAAACGTTTTACACATTTCTGACGGTTTTCATACAACACCGTTTGCGATGATTGCATCGCACACAGTTTCTCGAAGGGCCTCTGATTGTAGTGTCACATTAGCAGCATCTTGCAGTAGTGCATCAAAAACCCTTAAACCCAAGTTTTTCCAGATGAGTCCGCCATACCTACCTATATGCGGTATTACCCTGCCGTCCTAAGTAAATTTTCATGTACCATCTCTAAAAACTTCAAATGAATATCCTTTTTTGTGTGCCTGGATCGTTCATGGAACTACAGGAGGTAGTCGGCATCTTCCATGCTAAGCGGGTTATTCTCAGGTCGAGAATTTATTCACTCGCCATCACACGAGAAAAGGGCGGTAATAGGGATTCCCAGTCCCCAATTGGAAAAAGAAAAAGTGCTTATAAATAAACAAAGAAAAACTCCCAATGGAGTCCAAACCTTTACTTTTCTGTTTGGGAACTGCCACTAGCGTGTTTAGCATGTGAGATATTAATAACTGATAGTTGTGAAGTAAATAAGAAGGGTGCATGTCTCAAAATATCATTTACCCTTGTTGTAAAAACTTGAGCTATGGCACCTCTGCAAATCACTTCTTCCCTCTGGGAAGGGACTATCTATTTACTTTTATGTTGCGTCATCACCTTCTAAAATAAGCGCCAGATCTGAGAGCACTGCTGTCATGACTATGCATTGTGTGTAATGAATGTTGGGTGTTAGCATGACTGGATCTTTTCTACCATGAATTACAATGTCTAGTCACCGCTTGAACTTTGGAGGTGCTCTGCATTTATGTTTATCACTATTGTCATATTGCATCATGGTTATTTTGACAACATGTTGTTGTTTGAGATGTCTTATTATCTCTCTCTAGCTGGTTATGTCGGCGTTCTGGGAATGGCGGTACCCAGACTTGCCTACCTGTGGCCCAGGGCATGGCTCATCAGGCGGCCTGGTACGGCACAACATCTTCAGCAACCATTCAAGACCCTCGCGAGGGGCCAAGCCTCATGAGGCGGACAACACAAGGCATCTCAAGGGGTGGCCTCACTAGGCCGGCTCGTGAGGATAGGAGATATCGAGGCGAGGGACACCTCGCGAGGTCCTCGAGACGTGAGCATTGACGACCAAGGCTAGGCGAGCGTCAGCGGGCGCGGAGTGCCAATTCCCCCTTCGGTGCTAAAGGAGCAGGTGCAGGCGCGGAGTCCCGAGGAATCAAGTAAAGGTTTCCATATCGGTGCAACAAGACCAAGACCAGCAGAAGAGCAGAACGGAGGTCATCGCGAAGCCCACGATGGCGTCACCAACAGAGCCTTTGGTAGGCGAAGACCACCTTTTTTACGGATATCTTGTACTAGCTGTCCCCCTTCAAATTTGGCCGTTGTGGGATCCCTTCCCGCTCAATATTTGGGAAGAGGACCCGGGCCGCTATAAATAGGACTAGCCACCACCATTTGGATCATCACATCCTGAGCCGATCAGATAGAAGGCCACACACCATAAGCTCACCCGAGAGCAAGAACCCCTCTCCTCAGGAGGCTGTTCATCCGTGTACTAGTTCTTCATCAGCCTACAAAGCAATCCACCACACCACACTGGATTAGGGTATTACACCACAATGATGGCCTGAACCAGTATAAACTTCGTGTCCCTTGTTCTTCGGATCCGACGAGCTATGCTTAGGGATCGGTGAGTAGACGAGCTAGGCCCGAAGCAGAGATCTTCGTGAGCACCCCAGAGTTTGAACCTGAAGGGTTTTGCCAGAACCCAAGATCCAACATTTGGCGTGCCAGGTAGGGGTGTGCCGAAATTTCTCCCCTGCCCGTCTCGCTCTCCATCCGCCAAGCTCCCATGGCAGGTGTCCCTCCTCCGACCGGCTTGGCGGCCGCGCGCGGCGGCGCTCCGGGCCACCGGTCCTTCACCCCCGCCTTCCGACGGGTGAAGTGACCACCCAGGTTTAGGCCAGATCTGCCGCCCCATTACAATGGGGCAGAGGACCCGGCCATCTTCCTCCAGGCTTACGAAGAGGCCATCTCGGCGGCCAGCGGCGACAGCAAGGTCATGGCCAGCTGGCTCCCCATGGCGCTCACCAGCGTGCCGCGCACCTGGTTCTTCAGCTTGCCAAAATTGTCTGTGGCGTCCTAGGAGGAGCTGCGCGACCTCTTCGTCGCACGCTTCGGGGCGCCGACGCCCCACGTCGTCGCGGCCCTCCTCGGCGGCTCCCAAGCGCCACCCTCCGGCCGCCACATCCAGCAGATCTTTCACCGGGCGGGCGTCGCCTCCATACGCCAGGGGGCTCCTCCTGGATGGGTGGCGCCCAAGACCGACCTCACCTTCGACTCGGGGGATCACCCTGCCTCCACTGCGGGCTTGGGTGCTCTCCCGATGCTTTGCACCTCCACTATCTATAACGTGGCAGTCACCAAGACCCTCATCAACGGTTGGGCTGTCCTCAACGTGCTCTCAGTGGAGGCTTTCAGCTTGCTTCAAGTGCCACTCGAGCGGCTACGCCCCACCAAACACTTCTCAGGAGTCAGCAGAGGTGCAACCAGCCCTCTGGGGCAGATCTGCCTCCCGGTTACCTTCGGCACCCGAAACAACTACCGCACCGAGCTGATCGACTTCGACATCGCCCGAGTCGGCCTCCCGTACAACACCATCCTCGGGTACCCCGCGCTGGCTCAGTTCATGGCCGCGACCCATCAGGCCTATAACCTCATGAAGATGTCAGGGAGCAGCGGTGTCCTTACTCTGGCGGGGGACACCAAGGAAGCTCTGGCGGCCCTCAAGCGCGTCTTTCAAACCGCTGCGGTGGCGCATCCGTCCGGTGAAGCCGCCCTGAACCGAGGGGGTTCCACCGGCCAAGAAGAAGCAACTTTCTCTCAAGACCGAGCCGAGACGAAGCAAGTGCCCGTGGATGAAGACGAGCCGTCAGGTGTCGCCTTCGCCATAGGTGGTGGTCTCCCACCAGCTCAAGAAGAGGCGCTGGTTGGGTTCCTGCGAGCGAACAGGGATGTGTTCGTGTGGGAACCCAAGGACCTGGCGGGAGTCCCGAGGGAGGTGATCAAGCATCACCTGAACATATGCCCCAATATGCACCCCATGAAGCAGAAGGCCAGGCGCCAATCTACGGAGAAGCAATCCTTCATCATGCAGGAGACTCGCAAGCTGGAGGCGGCGGGTGTCATCCGCGAGGTCCGGTACCCAGAGTGGCTGGCGAACCCCGTCGTCGGGCCCAAGAAAGGAGGAAAAGAGCGCAGGTATGTCGACTTCACCAACCTCAACAAAGCTTGTCCGCAAAACCCATTTCCTCTGCCCCACATCGATCAGATCATCGACTCCATCACTGAGTGCGACTTGTTGTGCTTCCTGGATGCCTTCTCAGGTTACCACCAGATCAAGATGGCGCTACAAGACGTCAAGAAGACTACTTCCTCACCCCGCGTGGTGTATACTGCTACACCTACATGCTGTTTGGGTTACGGAATACAGGAGCAACCTTTCAGCGGTTAATGTGCATCGCACTGGGAAAACAGCTCGGGAAGAATGCTGAGGCGTACGTAGATGACATCGTGGTGAAATCTCAGGAGGCCGCAACCCTTATCACGGATCTGGAAGAAACCTTCGCAAACCAGCCCAGGGTAGACCTACAGCACAACCCGGAAAAGTGTGTGTTCGGTGTCCCCTCAGGCAAGCTTTTGGGCTTCCTGGTGTTGCACCAAGGGATCGAGGCAAACCCCGAGAAGGTCAAGGCCATATAAAAGATGAGTCCGCCTAAGAACCTCAAGGAGATGAAGAAACTGGTGGGCTGTGTAACGTCACTCAGGCGTTTCATGTCCAAGCTGGGGGAGAGAGGCCTCCCTTTCTACAAGCTAATGAAAAGGAAGGGCCCGTTCGAGTGAACCCCTGAGGCTGATGCGGTGTTCGAAGACCTGAAGAGATACCTCACCAGTCCACCGATAATGGTGGAACCCAAGCCTCAAGGACCATTGGTGCTTTACCTGGCCGGAACACCGCATTCAGAAGGTGCAGCGCTGGTGTCTGTTTGAGAGGAGCGTCAAGACAAGACCTTGCAACCCAAGGGCGACACTCCCGAGGCCCCATCAGGGTCGGAGGGTGATCACGTCCTGCAAGACGACTCCCCTAAGGCCGCAGCTGCCCCAGCTGATGACCAAGCCCCTGGAGCACCATTACCTGGTCAGACCACACAGCCACAGGCGAGTCCGGACTTCACCCCGGTCGAGCACCCGGTATACTTCATCAGCACGGTGCTCCGTGATGCCCGAGCACGCTACCTCATGCCATAGAAGCTCTTTCTTGCACTCCTCGTCACTTCACGCAAGCTGCGCCACTACTTCCAAGGCCACCCCATCAAGGTCGTCTCAGCTTACCCTCTGGAAAGGGTACTCCGGAGCCCAAACACGGTAGGAAGGGTCGCAGAATGGAATATAGAGCTGCAGGCATTCCAGCTAGAGTTCAGCACCACTAGAGTCATCAAGGGGGCTGCACTTGCTGACTTTGTGGCATAATGGACCGACGCCCCAGGACCCGAAGCAAGTCAGAACCGGTCCCTCTCGTCGAGGAGTGAAGCACCGGATGGCTGGGTCATGTACTTTGACGGCGCATTCGCCCGCCAGTGTGCGGGGGCTGGGGTTGTGCTCATCTCGCCCACTCAAGACAAGCTCTACTACTATCGTGCAGCTCTGCTTTCAACCAGGCGATGAGGTCTCCAACAACATCACGGAGTACAAGGGCCTCATCGCCGGTATCAAGGCGGTGAAGGCCCTGGGGGTGAAGTGCCTCGTCATCGGGGGCGACTCCCAGCTCCTCGTCTAGTTCTCCAACAAGGTATACGAGCTAAAGGACGAGCATATACAGGCATACCTCATGGAGGTACGCAAAATGGAGAAGCAGTTCTTGGGCCTAGAGCTGGAGCATGTGCCCCGCGGCACTAATAAGGAGACCGACGACATCGCCAAGAGAGCATCCAAACGCCTGCCCAAAGAGCTGGGAGTCTTCGAGGAGAGGCACCTCAGGCCCTCTGCTTCACCCCCACGAGAAGGGCCGGCGAAGCCTCAGGAGGAACTCCCCCAGCCACCAGCCTCGGGAGCCCCCGCCTGCGGCCCGGCCTCAGGAGCCCGTTTTCTCCTGGCGCACGAGCCTCGGGAGGGATGCTGGACCGAGGGACTCAAGTCATAGCTGGTGCGAGGAGCACTGGCATAAAAGGAGGAGGACACCGAACGCGTGTCCCAACAGGCTACGGAATACTGCATCCAAGACGGTGAGCCTTACAGGAAGCGGCCAAATGACGTTTCTTTATGATGCATCTCCAGGAAACTAGGAGGCGAGCTACTAGGTGACATCCATGCCGGGGACTGCGGACATCAATCATCATCGCACACCCTGGTTGGCAAGGCGTTCCGCAATGGTTTTTACTGGCCCACGACACTCAACGATGCAGCCGAACTGGTAAAGTCTTGCGAGGCTTGCCAGTTCCATGCCAAGCAGATCCACCAACCAGCTCAGGGCCTCCAAACCATCCCACTCTCCTGGCCGTCCATGGTCTGGGGGCTGGACATCCTGGGCCCTTTCCCTCGAGCGCCCGGGGGCTCCCAATACCTCTAAGTCGCCGTCGACAAATTTACTAAATGGGCTGACGTGGAAGCTGTCTGAACCATCCCAGCCGGCTCCGCAGTCAAGTTCATCAAGGGCCTCGTAAACCGGTTCGGGGTCCCTAACCGCATCATCACCGACAATGGCTCGCAGTTCATTATGAACCTTTTCAAGACATATTGTGCTAACCTTGGAACGCAGATTTGCTACGGTTCTATAGCACACCCCAGAAGCAACAGCCAGGCCGAACGCGCCAACACGGAGGTCCTGAGAGGCCTCAAGACCAGGACCTTCAAGAAGAAGCTCGAAGATTGCGGAAGGGGATGGCAAGACGAGCTCTCGTCTGTGCTGTGGTCAATCCACACCACTGCCACCAAGCCAATAGGCGAGACCACATTCGTCCTCATCTACGGAGCTAAAGCGGTCCTCCCTCACGAGGTCAGGCACTGGTCCCCGCGAGTCCTAGCGTTCGATGAGGCGCGGCAGGGCGTCGTGCAAGGGGCGGACCATGTGCTGGGGAAGGAGCGCCGACGTGACGCTTCACTTCGAGCGGGAAGATACGAGCAGGCGTTGCGGCGGTACCATAGGCACAGCATCCGTGCCAGGACACTCGAGGTAGGTGACCTCGTCTTGAGGAGGGTCCTCTCCAGGGAGGGGCTGCACAAGCTCTCACGCATGTGGGAAGGCCCGTTCAAGATCACCCACTTCTCCGGACCTGGCGCCGTGCGCCTGGAAACACGGGACGGCGTCCCCGTCCCGAACGCGTGCAACATCCGGCACCTCCGGAGGTTCTATCCGTGAAGCAAGGCCTTTGCGCCTGAGAAGACTAGGCTCCATGCCTACGAGGAACAAGGCCCTTGCACCTGAGAATACTAGGCTCCGTGCCTGCGAGGAACAAGGCCCTTGCACCTCAGAAGACTAGGTTCCGTGCCTGCGAGGAACCAGGCCCTTGCGCCTGAGAAGACTAGGCTCCTTGCCTGCAAGGAACAAGGCCCTTGCGCCTGAGAAGACTAGGCTCCGTGTCTGCGAGGAACAAGGCCCTTGCGCCTGAGAAGACTAGGCTCCCTGCCTGCGAGGAACAAGGCCCTGCGCCTGAGAAGCCAAGGCCCGGTGCGTGTGAAGAAAGGCTGGCGCCTATGAAGATCTCCGCTCGTGACATTCTCACGTAATAATGAGTGGGGCTATACATGCCCCGGAGTCTCCAGAGAGCCGCCCTGGGGCCTCGGGGGCTCCCTCCCACGTCCTAGTGGCCGCAGTTAGCTCCGCGCTAGTGTGAAGACAAGATTAGGTTCCGGGCGCGGCCGTTCATTTGCTTTCTGGAGTTGGATTTCCCATGTCTTCTCTTTTTCATGGATTATGAAGGTTCTGGTGTTCCTCGATTGCTTGGTTTTGACTTCCCCCCATGGTCCTCCTCTCAGTTTTCGGGCTAGCTCAGGGAGAGCGGCAGTTGCACGGCGCTCTCCCCAGCGCTCTCCCCTTAGCCTTCACGAGGCGCCCAAACCAAGGCTTGTGATTGGCACACCCCCCATCGTAAGTGACCGTAAAGGGATTGACAACCCCTTATCGCGTTGGCTGCAAAGTTCTTATTTGTTTGTGCAGGTGTGAGGGACTGGCGCGTGGTCTCCTACTGGATTGATACCTTGGTTCTCAAAAACTGAGGGAAATACTTACGATACTGTGCTGCATCTGCCTTTCGTCTTCGAGGGAATGCAACGCAAGCTCAAGAAGTAGCATCCTTCTTCTCCACATGAATAGCAAGCACAAGAGTAATATCTATTTAGGCCTTCTCCATTAGGGTCGTCATTATCTTCCTCCATCATGGATCCCCTTAAGGTTTCATCGAGGACTTCTTTCATTGCTTCTTTCTTCTGCTGGACATTTTGTTGTACCATGGGGTAAATGTGACACTGAGCAGGGTAGTGGGTAGTCCCTTGACACAAGAAACAAGTAATCTGCCTAGTTGGGCATTCTTCAGCTAGGTGACTTCCTTCACAATGAGGACATTCATCCTTATGCTCCTCCTGGGTGTGTCCTATTTCTCCACAAATCATGCAGGCACAACGTTTCTTCCTCGGGTTGTCACCATGCTCTCGGATGAGACGGGATCTTAACAGAGTCATCTTGAATTCCTCCCAACTTCCTGCTCCATTACATCCTTGTGTGGCTTGATGCATCTTCCACCATGTGGCAGCACTTTTTGTAAAGTACCGAAGAGCGTATTGAACCACATACTTCCTTGCAACCAAATTGTTCCTGAAGTGATCCTCCATGTTTTGTATCCATAACTCTACCTCCGGCTGGGTTATTGGTCTAGAGACTTCAAGTCTATCTTCAATCATCCTCTATTGGGTCCTCGGGTTTTGGGATGAGAGTCGGGAGATGGAGAGAGAGATACACTCAATACAAACAATAGTTTTGAAAAGACGGGTTTTTGTTTTGTGGTCGTTGGTAAAACATCAAACAAAGGATGGCTCCCAATTCGTCGCATATAACGCAAGTACATAACTAGGGTTTGGTCTTCTAACTGTCAACATCTCCTCAAGGCGTCAACTCTTCAAATCTTCGGAGTATCCACTGTTGTAGCTTCAACACTTCTAATGTATGGTAAAATCCTCTTTACTCCGAAGTGGTCCAAATGGTAAAGGGTATAGTCTAACTATTTAGGGTAAGAGGGAAGTTTTGACAAAATTGAGAAAAGAAGAGAGGTAAAGAATCTTTTTGAAAATATAGTTTTAGAGAAAACTTTTCCTATGGGCTTGCGAGTTTCTAGGGTCATGTCCTACAGTCAACGTGTGCTCTGATACCATCTTGTAGCAACCCGACCCGAATGAATCAAGTCTCTGTGCTTAAGTGTCATCCCTGGATCGGTATGCTGACACACACAGTACTCGAGGATTTATAACAGAGTTAAATCACATGTATAAAGTAGCGTAAATGCTATTACCTCAATAAATCATAGCGGAAGCAACAAAGGTTGTGGAGTTCCATCAACACCAACAGCAAATTTGAGTGTAGACAGCGCAACCCTAACGTACCACTTACTCGTCGAATAACTCCTGCAACGTGAGACGTTGCAGCCATGTAGGTCAGTACATTGAATGTACTGGCAATTTCACACTGTAATGATAATGATGAACAATGCCTACAACTACATGCATATTTGGCTGGTGGAGGCTGTAAATCTGTTTTTGCATAAAGCTGATTTTTCCCTACCACAAAGGAATGCATTTTATTTAACTACTTTGTTAAATTTAAAACATGAACAATTGATAATGGTTCCTCCATCTCAATCCCAAGCCAAAGTAACTATTAACCCAACAAATTAATTAAAAAGAGTGTTGAGATCAACAAATAATCCACTTCTAGATACTCAAAGATGTCCATAACCGGGGACACGGCTACTCATGAATAGTTTGTACACTCTGCAGAGGTTTGTGCACTTTTCCCCACAAGACTCGATCGCCTCCGTTTAATTTCTCGCACTACATGGTGTTTGAGAAACGGATGACCGAGACACGGTCTTTCAGAAGCATTAACTCTTTACCTCGGGTAGACCGGTACGCCTACATTCGCTTCATCTGCTAGTCTACCACCGAAAGAGGTCACACAACTTACTCATACTATGCCAGAGCCCATAATGGCTTGTGGCTGCACATGGAAGTTTCTAGGCATGAAAATATTATATGATCCCTTTGATCCTGGGTGGCATTCCAATAGGGTGATCACACGGTTCCTCCGGGATCCCCTAGGGCCAACACTGGTTTCTCCAGGTGCCCGGCAACCACTGGGTACTTCAGGGTGCCACAACCAATCCACCCAGATGTGTATTAAATTACCACCTTAAAGTTTCCCTTAAATAAATATCACTCTCACATCTTTCATGAAACCCTCATACCAATCCACGTCTACAAGCATGGCTAAGCAATAAGTAACAAGGCGTATACCCCCTTGGTTGATCTCAGGTCATTGGGTTCCTACCTCATGAACTCCAGAGCATCAGATTATGTAACCAGTCCTACTCATGCAAGTGTTCGAGGATATAACTAATGCAATGAAAACTGGGTATTGGAAAGTATGATCAAAGTGTGAACTTGCCTTGTACTGATGATGTAGAAGATTCGCACTCAGAACTCGTGGTAGACCTACTCGTCACACTCCGTTCAATCTATCGTGAGCAAACAATAGTAACCACACATAAGCAATCACTCAGCAGATCAGAAAGAAGGAATAAAACACTTTGGATAACTTTGAAAACAAACGAATGACTCTTGAAACAGAAAACAATTTCTAACAGTCCCAAAATTATGTGAATTTGGCCTTATCAGAAAGTTTAGGTCAAGAGCTTCGAGTTGCAAAAAGAGTCAACTAAATCGAAGTTACGAAACTCAAGTTATGACCAAATGAAGTTCAAATTCAAAACTAGTTGAATTGAAATTTTTAAAACTTTCAAAAACATGTTTAAGTTGTTTTACTGGAAAGAGGGGATCGTAACGAAGACGTGAGTGTTGGTTTCATTGGATTTGGAGCAACGAGCAAAAAGTTATGGCCTTTTGAAATTCAGGGGCTAAATTGTGAAATAAATATTCACAGATAGGACCCTGGCCGAAATTAAAAGAAAAAGAAAAGAAAAAAAACTATTGAGCGAACGCTCACTATCTAGTTCTACACAGAGAACGTTCACAGAATAGATCTAACCCTAATCAAACAAAAACCGATCTAAAACAAAACCGAACTTTTAAAAGAAAACCAAGGGGTTTTTTACCTAGCGGTTTTTTCTTCACAAACCGCTGGTTCGGGCGGCTTGAACCGGGTCGGCGGATCGGGCGCGGACAGGGTCAGAGCTCGGAGCTCTGGCCGGCGGAACTCCGGCGAGTGGCGGGGCTCGGCGAGCGGCGGGCAGGGCGGCACAACGCGGGGTGAGGGCGAGGCGGTGGCGCGGCGCGGGTGCGAGGAGCAGCGCGGGGCAGCGGCGAGCGGCAGCGGCGAGCGGCAGCGTGGCGGCCATGGCGCAAAAAGCCGCAGCGGCGGGCGGCGGATCTCGCCGGCGGCGGCGAGTTGCGAGGGGTGGCGCGAGGCGAGAGGAGGGGCGAGAGAGAGGCGGCAGCGGCTTAAATAGGCGGAGGGGGAGGGGCCTTGCGTGGAGGAGGGGTCGGGCGGTGAGGTGTCCCGCTCGGACACGCGCGTCGGCGGCGATGCGTGCCGACGGCGGAGTCCCCATCAGGGGCGGTGGCGACTGCTGCGTGGGCCGGCTGGCCTAGCCCGGTTGGCTGGGCCGGTTCGGTCCAGAGAGATTTTTTATTTTTATTTTTAAAAAAAACTATTTCCCAGTCAAACAAAATAATAAAAACCCAATCAATAAAAATAAAAAAATTATATAGGCATATAATATATCAAAGTTCGCAGAAAAAGAAACCCTACAACATGAACATTTTTATACAGCCAAATAAAATCCTCACAAATTCTAATAAATCAAATAGTGCCACTATTGCAGTAAAAACCAATAAAAACATTTTAAAATACCAAAAAGACTTCAAATTTCTTTCTCTCCAATTTTCCACTGTAGGGAATCATGTTACCCTATTTTGCATATATTTTATTTTTGGAGAAAAATAATTTGAATAAAACCCAATAACTCAATTATTTGAAAATGAGTTTAAAGAAAATTTCAGAAAAACATCCAACTCATATTTCCTATAATTTGAAGAAGTCATTTTATCTTCTCTCGGGAAAATCATTGAGTTGCATAAAGTTTCTGAAATGGAAATATTTCGAGGATGAAATTCAAAATCCTTTCAAAGCCCTTTTTCATTTAAAATAAATGGAAGAAGTCATATTATGTTCACTCTACGGTTTTGTGATGAAAAGAATTTGAATTCCCAGAGATCATAAAGGCAAAGTGAAGGTTTTGGGTAAGTCATATTATTCCCTCTCATTTAACTTTCAAAAGTTTTGAATTTCACTCAATTTCACTCAGCACATCGGCAAGCAATCAAATCTATCTATTTATTATAACATTCCAAAATTTAGAATTTTAGGATGTTACATCACTCTTGCGTTTTGATTGATCAGCAAGCATATCGAGCCGTAAACCGTCACCATCCTTTCTTTTACCTTTAATATTGAGCAGAGTACCACGGATGCTTTCACATATGTTCTTCTCTAAGTGCATGACATCGATGCAGTGACGTACACGTAGAATCTCCCAATAAGGTAATTCCCAGAACATCGATTTCTTCTTAAACACTTGACCCTTGGGTGTTTGTTTCACCATCAAAGCGTGGTTCTTGCCAAGCACAACATTAGTTTGTTTAGCCATGTTGTGGACCACCTCCCCATCATAGGGTCTTGGGCCCACACCTACCTCTATCGTACCATGAAATTCAGCTTTCATCTTTTGGTATGGGTGCTTTTTTTCGTAAGCACCTACGATGATGCAAATACACGGCTTTGACCGAGTGGGGAAGTCTTCTGCTAGCTGTCCTATCCATGCATGTGACACACCCTACATCTCCCTTTGTTTTCGGCCGTGATGTGTTGCATATTGCCGGCATATCTTGAATGGTGTGCACCAACATCGCATGTAGATCAAAAATCTCATTTCTGTAAGCATCATAACATTTTACAGCAGGCCATTTATCCACACTGTCACCAGTAGCTGAAAGTAAATGTCGATGTCATCTCCAGGTTTCTTCGGGCCTTGGATAATCATTGACATCATACTGTATTTTTTCTACATACACAACCAAGGAGGTAGGTTATATATGCACAAAAGCACTAGCTGTCGGTGTCAAAACCGGCGGATCTCGGGTAGAGGGTCCCGAACTATGCGTCTGAGGATCGATGGTAACAGGAGGCTGGGGACACGATGTTTACCTAGGTTCATTCTCCCGAATATATTCGGTCCTGAACTATGCATTAATAAGATAAAGGAGGTGGGTTATGTTCGGCTCGGCAAGATTAGTACAACCCTTAGCCTCGAAGGCAAGGCTTTTAAAAGAAAATGAATAGTGTGTCTCTATTGACAAATTTTGGATGAAGCGTCGCGTCCAACCCACGAACATATCGAACCATTTTATTTGGTCCTAGTTTCGCGTTTCGAGGTATATCCTCATTGGCACGTCCCATCAGAATAGAGATCGTGCTCGCTTATTGTGGGATCCTTATCAGTGTGACGTGAGCACCCACGTCGCGCATTACGCAAGACCGCTTTGGGAACCGGTGAGTTTTATGGCTAAAGTGGGGGGACGCTCTGTATTCACGACATTATAAAAGGACACCAATCCCTTTCATCAGCCCCACGCCATCCTCAAGCTCGAGCTCTCCAATCTCCCTTGCCCCCGTATTCTCATCTCCTGTGCCCACCACTCCTCGTTCCTTAACCACCACTCCTCTTCCCAGCAATGGCTGGATCCGGTGCCAGAGGCAAGTGGGAGGCTTCCATGGTTACTGAAAAGACCGCGGAGGATCTACGGAGCGCGGGGTAACTCGCCGGCGACATCGCACACCAAGTCCCCCCTAAGGGCCAGGTGATTCATGTTCCTATGGCGGGCGAGAGGGTAGTTTTTACATAAGCTCCTAGAGCATGGTATAAATGCTTGACCAAGTTCCTTATTGAAAAAGGCTTTGAGATCGGAAAAATTGATTCGACACTTTTAACTAAGAGGGTTAATGGTGAATTATTTGTGTGCCAAATTTATGTTGATGATATCTGATGGCTTCTCGCCCCTCGTTGGTTACCCCAAGTGGAAGGTTTGAGATGCAGTGTAGCGGAAGTTTTCCCTTGATGTGGGGACCCCGACTTAGAAGTCGAGATCACCGAATGTACGTGTACAGTGATCCCAGAGATCAATGCTCACTGAACACACAGAAGCTGAAATAACAAGAGTCTTACATCCATACAAATAGTCTTACATGAATTATGGCCATTATGGCCAAGTCTTACATAGATAGAGCCTCACGGGCTGAAAAGCAAATAACTCAAGTAGCGGAAGTCTTCGATAAACGGGTAGAACCCATGCCATCTGCCTTAACCCTACAGGCATTCTGACTGGAATAGCGTCCTAGTTCGCATGTTCGTCTCCAAAGAACTCTTCCTCATATTCCTGTTCTTCCATGCCTGGCCAATTAAATAACCAGTGGCAAGCCAATGAGTACTTTGAATGTACTCGCAAGCAACCCATGATGTGGTTCAAAGTAACAATGCAATTCAATGGTAATGAACAATCTAGCAAGGGCTAGAATAAACATTCTACTATCAAGTTTATGCATCAATAACCTCGCGTAACCTCGAAGGCAGGTTACAGATATCAACATGAATAATATTCAACTCATCGAGTCAAGTCACCATCCTTGACTTATCACACACATAACATCACCAATGAAGTAAAATTCTGGACATAGTTTAAGTAGCACCACCCAACTGTCCATGATCGTGGACACGGCTATTCGAATAGTTTTACACTCTGCAGAGGTTGCGCACTTTACCCACAAGATCCGGGGAACTTCCGTGTCATCCACGACCCGCGGTACCTCAAGTACCCGGGGTAAGCACCCGGTCATTACCTTTCCTTAGACGACACTAACATAGAGTCCACTCGTTGGTACACGGCCCTCGGGTACAAACAATAGATCACGGGACTCGCCCTAATTTCAATGTCACGCGTACCCGAAGGGACCAACGGTGTGTCCGGTGCCCTGTGAAAACAGTCATGGTCGTCTATCCAAGCACGACCCCGTCCCGGGAAAGACCTCCAATCTTCCCGTCACTAGTAATGCGGGCACCATGCTAGTATCGACCTAAGTAATCAATAAAGCCCCGTCCCATAAGGGGTAGTGTGGTTGCACATGTTTGGTTGGGACGGTAGTCACACATAAATCTAATCCATCATTCCACCATGCACATGATATTACCGGCACATCACTTCTTTCTCAAGTGATGACCTAACACATCATCACCCTCGGGCATTAGGGGCACCCGATGGGTTCATGCAAAGATTTCAACTACGAGGGTTCAAATCACACATGCATCATATAAGCATCATGACCAACCATTTGCATGTCATCTAGCACTTAGCAAGATCAAGATCAAGCATGCATCATGTGGTGGAATCAACTAGGTTACCATCGTAACCCTAACATCATGCATCGGAAACAAACGGGTTCCGAGGAACAAGTGTATCATGGTCAAAGGGCTGCTTGCCTGAATTGGCTTGGTCTTCAAAGTCTTCAAGTCCTTCTCCTTCTTCTTCCACAGCAACTTCGTCAAATACGGGATCTATACATCGCATAATAACCACGGGAAAATAAGAATACAAACAAAACAGAAAAATCAAAGTGCTCAGAAAAATGTCAACTTATTTTTGTAAAATACTAGAGGGATTTCTAAGGTGGGGAAAAATCTTAGTTGGAGTTTTGGAGTAATAGAATGGAATCTACTGATTTTTGAACAGGAGTATTACTGCCCAAATTTGAATTTAAATTTGAATAGTACAGCAAAGTTTCGTGGATTTGAATGAAAGTGGTACCATTAAATAGGTTGGAATATTACAAGATTTTAGGAGTTGGAATTATTTAATTTGGACCATTATTCTTTTCTGTAGAAATGTTTAAAACATTTACAGAAAAGAAAAAGAATAAAAAGACCTGTGCAACTGGGCCAGGGAGGCCACAGTGCACGGCCCAGGGCGGTCCAGCCCAGCCGCACGGGAGCCTGCGCGCGCACGTCAGGTTTTTAAACCTGACGGGCGGGGCCCGTGGGTTAGTGACAGAGAGGAGGGGGAGAGAGGTGTGGGGGTGACAGGCGGGGCCCGCCTATCATCTCCAACCTTGCGGCCACGACGACGGCGAGCTCACCGGCGAGGTTCCCGGCCACGGTGGCGGCAACGGAGGGCAGGGATGGAATCAGCGTCGTGTCGCGGATGCAGGAGTGGTGGTGCGGCACGGCGGGGAGGTCTGGTTCGCCGGCGGCGAGGTGGGACGGCGGAAGCTCGTCGGGAGGTTGATGCTCCGGTCGTTTCCGACTGCAAACGGAGGGGGGAACAAGTGGGAAAGGGTCAGTGGAGCACGGTGGTTCCGAATCGGGTGAAAGGACGGGCAGGGGAGGCCCGTACCACGAGATCGCCGGCGGCCCGACGCGGCGGAGCTCCGGTCGATCCCGAGTACTGGAACCTCTTGGGGTCGACCTGCTGATGCTGGGGGGCTCAGTGGAGAGTAGTGGAGCTGCTGATGCTGCTGGAGAGGCTCGGGAGGGGCTTATATAGCCGAGCCCACGGTCCACCGTGGACCCATGCGCCGGCGAGGTTGCAGGCGAGGCTAGGAGGGGTTCTGGAGCCTGGGATCACGCCGGGGAGGACCGTGGACTTGCTCCACGTCCATCTGAGGGGAAAAGAGGAGCGGGGGAGCGTCTGGAGCGTGCGCGCGTGTGAAGCAGCAGAGTGGCCGTCGCGGGCGGCCAGCGCGCGTGCGACGACGACCACTGGAGGGCGCAGGAGGAGGGGGGACAGCGCCGGGGAGGTCGCGGACGTCGAGAGGCCTCGACTGGCGCGAAGGGGAGGCCCGAGGCTGTCGGGGTCAGCGATTGGTCGGAGCCACCGTGCGGAGGTGCACTGTTGCGCGCTCCAGAGCGTGCGTATTGCTGGCATCATCACGCTCTCGCCGTTTTGGTCCAAACCAGCGTGTCCAACAGTGTCTAGCACGTTGAGGAAAGAGTAAAGAAATGGCCTGAGGCCTTGGATGCCCTGGAGATGCTGAGAGAGAGTGAGGGTGCTGGTGAATTGGTGAAAACCTGCTGTCCAGCAAGGTAAAACAAGGTTCTTACCCCTCAATCATGGAGCTGGGGTGCTGGGGGAGTTACTGGAGGTAGCTAGTAACTAAATGATCATGTGGTAAAAAGTATAGGCCATGGAGAAGAGTAAAAGTGATCAAGTTGGAGGTTTTAGTAAATCTGCAGAAGGTGTTTGATCAGTGTTTGGTCAAGTAAATGACCTCCACTTGATATGGCACTTAACAGGGTTGAAAGACATGAGAAAATAGGGTGCTTCACCAAATTTGGGCTCATTTGGAGAAACTAGCCAATGTAACTTTGGTGAACCCTAGAAATCAACAGAAACAGTTCCATCTTGATTGAGTCAAGCTAATCATCTCCCCTTGATGCACCACTTGGTGTAGCATCATCATTTGGGGTATTGATCATGCCCACAAAGTTTGAAGCTCCAGATAAAAAGTTGGTAATGTAAAGTTGTTCAAATTTGCCTTTGAACAGAAAGGGTTTTAGGGTGATCTGATCAAGTTGCTCTATTCCAAATCTTGTGCCAATTGGTCTAGATGCCTTATTAGGTCATTCTAGCATGTGCACCAAGTTTGAGAGCATTTGGACAAGTTTGGCAATGTAAAGTTGCTCAAACTTCAAATATGGACAGAATGGTCATGAAGGGGTTTGAGGATGTTTTCTTGCTTCCCAAGGCATGGGACTTGGCAAGATCATCACATATGTCATACATGACATGATAGAATTTCCCTGGAATTTTTGGAGAAAAATTCCTTTGTAAATATTTCAAAAGCTTGAAATATCCAGAAAGGGTTTTAGAGGGTTTAGCCCATTATTTTGAACATGACCAAGTGTTGAAACTCTTATATATGGACAATATATGTCCTCTGAGTCTCTCTGAATTTTGGCAAATATTTTTGAAATAGTTAAATAATTTTCCCCTATTAAAGACCATTTCTGGCCTTAAGAAAAAGCTTTTAAATAAAATAGGAAAATAACTTTTAAAATTATACCCTTGAGGTTTCTGGGGGTCCTATGACTACTAGGTCTCAAATAAACCTTTTGAAATAATTATCTCACCCTAAATCAAGTACTTGAAGTGCAAATCTCAATTTAGGGGTTTTTGGAAAACTAAATTTATAAAATACTTTTTGGCCAAATTAATTTTGTAAGAAAATACTATACTGTCATGTAACACTTGGCATGATCATTGGGCAGAAGTTTTGGGTATGGAGAGGAATTCTTCAAGAGTTCATAGTTGACTTTAATGAGCACATGAAAAAGCAAATGAAGAAAACTCAATTTCAAATAAAAGCCAAATGATGCTAAAAAAAAATTTTGCTGGTCCAAATTTTCATGCTTCAAAGATACAAATACCATGTTACAAAATGCAGGGTGTGACAGACCTACCCCCCTTACAAGAATCTCGTCCCCGAGATTCCTAAACTAGGGCTTAAAAGAGGTCGGGAAACTCGGATCTAAGATAGTCTTCTCGTTCCCAGGTTGCTTCTGCTTCGGTGTGGTTGCTCCACTGGACCTTGAAATACTTGATGGTACGGCTTCGCGTACGTCGTTCTGCTTCGTCCAGAATGCGAATGGGCTTCTCGCGGTAGGTCAAATCAGGCTGCAGATCAGTAGCTTGGTGATCCACATCCTTGTAGATATTGGGCTTGTCTCGAACTTGGAGACATATCCGGAGTTGTGACACATGGAGTACATTGTGCATATCGGATAGCTCAGGTGGTAGTTCCAACTGGTAAGCCACTTCTCCTCGTCGTGCAGTGATCCCAAAGGGTCCAATGAACCTTGGTGCGAGCTTCCCCTTGACATGGAAACGCTTGGTTCCCTTCAGAGGAGTTACCCGCAGGTACACATGGTCCCCGACATGGAAACTCATGTTCCGACGGTGAGTGTCAGCATAACTCTTCTGCCTTGACTTGGCTGCCTTTAATCGCTCTCTGACTAGTTGGACTTGCTCTTCTGCTGCGCGGAGATTATCCGGTCCAAAGACTAGTCCTTCTCCAGTCTTTGACCAGTTGAGGGGTGTGCGACATCTGCGTCCATACAACACCTCAAATGGTGCCATCTGAAGGCTTGACTGGTAACTGTTGTTATAGGAGAACTCGGCAAAAGGGAGACAGTCTTCCCACTTGGCTCCATATGCCAGGACACAGGCTCGAAGCATGTCTTCGAGAATCTGATTGACTCGCTCTGTTTGACCTCCGGTCTGGGGGTGGAAAGCTGTGCTGAAAGACAACTTGGTTCCCAGGGCTTCTTGGAACTTCTTCCAGAACCTTGAGGTGAACTGGGTTCCTCGATCTGACACAATCTCCTTGGGAACGCCGTGAAGACTTACGATTCGGTCGATGTAGAGAGCTGCCAGCCGGTTGCCATCATAAGTGGTCTTGACATGAATGAAATGGGCCACCTTGGTCAAATGATCGACTATGACCCAGATAGAGTCATGTCCTCTATTCGACCTTGGTAATCCAGTGATGAAGTCCATTCCGATTTTATCCCACTTCCACTCAGGAACCTTGAGTGGTTGAAGCAATCCAGCAGGTCATTGATACTCAGCCTTGACCCTTTGGCACACATCACACTTTGCAACATAGGTTGCAATCTCTCTTTTCATCCCGTGCCACCAGAATCGTGCCTTCAAGTCTTGGTACATCTTGGTTCCTCCGGGGTGGATGGAATACGGAGTGTCGTGGGCTTCTTGCAGAATCAGCGTCTTCAGCTCGGTGCTGTTTGGTACGCAGATGCGACCTTTGTACCAAACAATCTCGTGCTCGTCTTCGGAGAATCCTGGGGCCTTGCCCAGCTTCATCTTCTTCTTGATACCTTCGATGCTTGCGTGTCCATCTTGAGCCTTCTTGACATCGTCCATCAGGGTCGGTCTGACTTCCAAATGATACAGAAATCCAGGGGTGACCAATTCCAAACTGAATTGTTCGATCTCCTTAAACAAGGATGGCTGCCTTTCTTGAATAACGACATTCAAAGAGCAAGCCTTCCTGCTTAAGGCATCGGCCACCACGTTAGCCTTCCCAGGGTGGTACTGAACACTGAGGTCATAGTCTTTGATGAGTTCCAACCATCTCTGTTGCCTCATGTTCAATTCCTTTTGGGTGAAAATGTACTTCAGACTTTTGTGGTCTATGTAAACTCACACCGTTTCCCTAGGAGGTAATGCCACCATGTCTTCAAGGCATGAACTACTGCCGCTAGCTCAAGATCGTGAGTAGCGTAGTTCTCCTCATGGGGTCGTAGCTGCCTGGAGAGGTATGCTATGACGCGGCCTTCTTGCATCAGAACGCTTCCCAATCCGGTTCGAGAGGCATCACAATATATCACGAACTCCTTGTGAATATCAGGTGTTGCCAGAACTGGGGCGGTGGTCAATCTCTTCTTGAGCTCTTGGAAGCTCTCTTCGCATTTTGGCGTCCACTCGAACTTCTTGTCCTTTTTGAGGAGCTGAGTCATTGGTCGTGCAATGCTAGAGAATCCTTCCACGAACTTGCGGTAATAGCCCGCTAGTCCGAGGAAGCTTCTGACTTCCTTGACGGTCGTTGGAGATTGCCATTGGGTCACAGCTTCGATTATTGCAGTATCAACAGATAATCCTTCCTCGGTCAAGACATGACCTAAGAATCCAACTTTATGCAGCCAGAACTCACACTTGCTGAATTTGGCATACAGTTGGTGCTCACGAAGCTTGTCTAGGACCATTCTCAGATGCTGTTCGTGCTCTTCCTCCGACTTCGAGAACACAAGAATGTAATCAATGAAGACAACAACAAACTTGTCCAAATATTCCATGAAGACTTTATTCATGAGATACATGAAGTAAGCTGGGGCATTGGTTAACCCAAAAGACATGACCGTGCACTCGTACAGGCCATATCTGGTCACGAATGCCGTCTCCGGAATATCTTGGGGTCTGATCTTCAGCTAGTAGTACCCAGATCTGAGGTCGATCTTGGAGAATACCTTGGCTCCGCTGAGTTGATCAAACAGATCTTCGATCTTGGGAAGTGGATACTTGTTCTTGATTGTAACTTCATTGAGGGGACGATAGTCAATGCATAAGCGGATGGTACCGTCCCTTTTTGCCACAAACAGAACAGGAGATCCCCAAGGGGAGGCACTTGGGCGGATAAATCCCTTCCTTAGCTGCTCTTCCAGCTGCTTCTTCAACTCGGCTAATTCTTCTGTCCCCATTCTATAAGGCTTCTTATAGATGGGTCCTGCTCCGGGCATGAGCTCGATGATGAACTCAATGTCACGGTCAGGGGGCATTCCCGGTAGTTCATCCGGAAAGACATCAGGATACTCACATACCACCGGTACTTGATCTAGCCCAACTTCAGACAGACAGTTGACTTTAGCGGCTTGAGCGGAAGAGGAGTTGGGGGCAAACTTGACTTCGACTCCTTGGTCATTGGTCACAGTGACTGTCCTATTGGCACAGTCTAACAAGCCTTGGTGCTTACTGAGCCAATCCATCCCTAAGATCACATCCAAGCCTTGCGATCTCAGGATGATGAGGTCTGCTAGGAAATCTACACCGTTAATGGTAATACTGACTCCTTTACAGCCTATCTTGGCTCTCATCTCGGCTCCGGGGGTTTGTACCACCATAGGGTTATTCAGGGGTGTAGGGGTCATGCCACTTTTTAATGCAAATCTTTGAGTGACAACTGAATGCGTTGCTCCAGAATCAAACAAGACAGTTGCAGGTGCTGAGTTGACAAGGAACGTACCCAGCACGACGTCCGGGTCTTCCTGGGCTTCTTCAGCAGTGACGTGATTCACACGCCCCTTCCCATGGTTCGGTGGATTGCGAGGAGCTGGGTTCCTTGGTGGCATTCCACGGCCTTGTCCCTGGTTCTGCGCATTGGGGCGCGGGGCATCAGGCTTCTTGTTGGGGCACACCCTTGAGATGTGTCCGGGCTGACCACATCCAAAGCAAGTGACTTGGTTTGGATTGATCTTGTTGCCACCACTGGTATTGGGGTTGAAAGCTGGCCTGGGGTTGGCATACTGCTGAGGCTGAGGATTGGCACGAGGTGCAGGAGCTCTTGGCTGCTGATAGGTTGGCTTGGCCGGGGCTGACTGCCACGGGCGAGGCTTCTGGTTGCTGGAACTTCCCTTACTGACCAACTTGCGCTTGCGAGTGTCTTCCAAAGCATGCCGCTTGTCTTCAAGCATAAGTGCCTTGTTCACCAGGTCCGGGAAAGACGGGCAGTCGCACACGACAAGCGAGTATTGCAGAGTCTGATTGAGGCCTTCCATGAAGCGCTCCCTTTTTGCAGCATCAGTGCTGACATCTTGAGGGGCATACCTTGACAGAACACTGAACTTCTGCATGTACTCCTTGATAGTGCCACTTCCTTGCTTCAGGGCTCGGAACTCACGCTTTTTGATAGCCATGATTCCGGAAGGAATGTGGGCCTTGCGGAATTCTGCCTTGAAGTTAACCCAAGTGATGTCTTGTTCAGCATGCATGACCTTGAATCCATCCCACCAAGCTCTAGCAGTTCCCCCGAGGCAGTGGGCTGCATAAGCCACCTTCTTGCGATCTTCGGTGCATCCGACTAGTTCCAGGATCTCCTCAATGGAACGGACCCAGTCGTCTGCATCCAGGGGTTCTGCAGTCTCGATGAAGGTTGGCGGTGCATGCTTCTTGAACT
Organism: Secale cereale; assembly: GCA_902687465.1. NCBI lineage: Eukaryota > Viridiplantae > Streptophyta > Magnoliopsida > Poales > Poaceae > Secale > Secale cereale. The sequence continues at coordinate 383,236,544 of LR738714.1, read as the reverse complement.
CTGCCAACGTGGAACGTCCATTGCCATTCCCCGCCGGCTGGCGGTTGTTGGTGACAGCTTGAGCAATCAGCTGAAGAGCTGCAGTGTTGGCTTGGCGTTCCTCTCGGAAAGCTTGGAGAAGCTGAGCCATGTCCATGCTTGGAGGAGGTGGTGGTGGAGCTTGGTCGTTGGTTTGGTCGTGGCCTGCCTCTGGCTGAGAGGATGCTCCGGCTTCGGGCTGCTGGGTAGAGGTACCAGTACGAGTTACAACAGGCATCCTGTTGGAGCGGTAAAAGGTCTCATGACTCGGAAGAGGGAAAGCAAGATAGATGGGTGCCTAGTAAGGGGGTGGGTGTGACACTAAATCAATTCATGCAGGGGCCGTAAGGCCAAAACACATCCATTAAAATCCAAATGGGTGATGTAGTCGTTTACACATTCCCGAAGGAAGATTACGACTTACATCCAGACACCACAAAAGCAAACACTAGATGGTTTCATATGAACCATACAAGGACTCGTCTGCGCATAGGGGTTACACGACCTATCCTACCGTAGAGGTTACAACTGGCATATCCGAGTAGCGAATAATGCCTAAGCGGCGGAATGCTCGGTCGCGTATTTCGGCTCTTCTGGGTCTTCCTCCTTGTCTTCATCTGTCTGGGCTGCCTTGTCACTAGAGGGTGTGGGGGAGTGGAGGAGTTGGATACGACGGTGCTTCGTCGGTGGTGCAGGGAAAAGCTTGCGATATTCCCTTGCCGTCATTCGGCGTCGCCGAGGTGGTTCTTCACCCTTGGAAGGTACATCCTCGGAGGGCCTTCCGCCTCGATATGCGATAGCGGATTGTCCAGAAGGTGCTCCTTCCTTCTTGATCCTGTTTGCCTTCTCTTGAGCTCGACGACGAAGTGCCTTGGTCTTGTGAAGTTCTTCTCGAAGCTTCATTGATTCCGAGGCCAAGTCTTGTGCCAGGCTGTCGGCACATAGACTGAAGTAGGTCTGGAACCGAAGCAAGAGTCCTTCCTTCAGTGGAGGGGCTAGTGCGCTACTTTCTTCGTCACCTTCCTTCCGGTAAGGTAAGAAGCGAGTTGTCATCTTGGCTGCCATCTCCGGAAGAAGCTCGCGGAGACGGGTTAGTGCCTTGAGTGCAGCAGCCTCGACAGCGAGTGGTAGTGTTGCCATCTGGGGTCCCTCGAAGAACCAACTTGTGGGAGGATCGTTTGCCCTCATGATCACTTCCACATGGTACTCTACCTCAGTATCGCTCACCCAATGCTCAAGGTAGGTGAGGATGGGTGCTCGGTGGAACTGACACTCCTGGAGGCTATCCTCGAGAAGTAAGGGAAACCCAGTGGTCAGGTGCTCTTCGGGTACAGCGGCCATCTACAAAGGTGGAATAGGAGGGGTTAATAAGCTGATGAAATCTCAGGTTTAGAAAAGAAGAGAGGTTCAGAAGGTTTTTGAAAAGGGGTCTCATCTAACTAACGCCCATGCTAACTAAGGCTTCCTACAGTCAGGATGGCTCTGATACCAGCTCTGTGGGGACCCCGACTTAGAAGTCGAGATCACCGAATGTACGTGTACAGTGATCCCAGAGATCAATGCTCACTGAACACACAGAAGCTGAAATAACAAGAGTCTTACATCCATACAAATAGTCTTACACGAATTATGGCCATTATGGCCAAGTCTTACATAGATAGAGCCTCACGGGCTGAAAAGCAAATAACTCAAGTAGCAGAAGTCTTCGATAAACGGGTAGAACCCATGCCATCTGCCTTAACCCTACAGGCATTCTTACTGGAATAGCGTCCTAGTTCGCATGTTCGTCTCCAAAGAACTCTTCCTCATATTCCTGTTCTTCCATGCCTGGCCAATTAAATAACCAGTGGCAAGCCAATGAGTACTTTGAATGTACTCGCAAGCAACCCATGATGTGGTTCAAAGTAACAATGCAATTGAATGGTAATGAACAATCTAGCAAGGGCTAGAATAAACATTCTACTATGAAGTTTATACATCAATAACCTCGCGTAACCTCGAAGGCAGGTTACCGATATCAACATGAATAAGATTCAACTCATCGAGTCAAGTCACCATCCTTGACTTATCACACACATAACATCACCAATGAAGTAAAATTCTGGACATAGTTTAAGTAGCACCACCCAACTGTCCATGACCGTGGACACGGCTATTCGAATAGTTTTACACTCTGCGGAGGTTGCGCACTTTACCCACAAGATCCGGGGAACTTCCGTGTCATCCACGACCCGCGGTACCTCAAGTACCCGGGGTAAGCACCCGGTCATTACCTTTCCTTAGACGACACTAACATAGAGTCCACTCGTTGGTACACGGCCCTTGGGTACAAACAATAGATCACGGGACTCGCCCTAATTTCAATGTCACGCGTACCCGAAGGGACCAACGGTGTGTCCGGTGCCCTGTGAAAACAGTCATGGTCGTCTATCCAAGCACGACCCCGTCCCGGAAAAGACCTCCAATCTTCCCGTCACTAGTAATGCGGGCACCATGCTAGTATCGACCTAAGTAATCAATAAAGCCCCATCCCATAAGGGGTAGTGTGGTTGCACATGTTTGGTTGGGACGGTAGTCACACATAAATCTAATCCATCATTCCACCATGAACATGATATTACCGGCACATCACTTCTTTCTCAAGTGATGACCTAACACATCATCACCCTCGGGCATTAGGGGCACCCGATGGGTTCATGCAAAGATTTCAACTACGAGGGTTCAAATCACACATGCATCATATAAGCATCATGACCAACCATTTGCATGTCATCTAGCACTTAGCAAGATCAAGATCAAGCATGCATCATGTGGTGGAATCAACTAGGTTACCATCGTAACCCTAACATCATGCATCGGAAACAAACGGGTTCCGAGGAACAAGTGTATCATGGTCAAAGGGATGCTTGCCTGGATTGGCTTGGTCTTCAAAGTCTTCAAGTCCTTCTCCTTCTTCTTCCACAGCAACTTCGTCAAATACGGGATCTATACGTCGCATAATAACCACGGGAAAATAAGAAAACAAACAAAACAGAAAAATCAAAGTGCTCAGAAAAATGTCAACTTATTTTTGTAAAATACTAGAGGGATTTCTAAGGTGGGGAAAAATCTTAGTTGGAGTTTTGGAGTAACAGAATGGAATCTACTGATTTTTGAACAGGAGTATTACTGCCCAAATTTGAATTTAAATTTGAACAGTACAGCAAAGTTTCATGGATTTGAATGAAAGTGGTACCATTAAATAGGTTGGAATATTACAAGATTTTAGGAGTTGGAATTATTTAATTTGGACCATTATTCTTTTCAGTAGAAATGTTTAAAACATTTACAGAAAAGAAAAAGAATAAAAAGACCTGTGCAACTGGGCCAGGGGGGCCACAGTGCACGGCCCAGGGCGGTCCAGCCCAGCCGCACGGGAGCCTGCGCGCGCACGTCAGGTTTTTAAACCTGACGGGCAGGGCCCGTGGGTTAGTGTCAGAGAGGAGGGGGAGAGAGGTGTGGGGATGACAGGCGGGGCCCGCCTGTCATCTCCAACCTTGCGGCCACGGCGACGGCGAGCTCACCGGCGAGGTTCCCGGCCACGGCGGCGGCAACGGAGGGCAGGGATGGAATCAGCGTCGTGTCGCGGATGCAGGGGTGGTGGTGCGGCACGGCGGGGAGGTCTGGTTCGCCGGCGGCGAGGTGGGACGGCGGAAGCTCGTCGGGAGGTTGATGCTCTGGTTGTTTCCGACTGCTAACGGAGGGGGAAACAAGGGGGAAAGGGTCAGTGGAGCACGGCGGTTCCGAATCAGGTGAAAGGAGGGGCAGGGGAGGCCCGTACCACGAGATCGCCGGCGGCCCGACGCGGCGGAGCTCCGGTCGATCCCGAGTACTGGGACCTCTTAGGGTCGAACTGAAGATGCTGCGGAGCTCAGTGGAGTGTAGTGGAGCTGCTGATGCTGCTGGAGAGGCTCGGGAGGGGCTTATATAGCCGCGCCCACGGTCCACCATGAACCCGTGCGCCGGCGAGGTTGCAGGCGAGGCTAGGAGGGGTTCTGGAGCCTGGGATCATGCCGGGGAGGACCGTGGACTTGCTCCACGTCCATCTGAGGGGAAACGAGGAGTGGGGGAGCGTCTGGAGCGTGCGCGCGTGTGAAGCAGGAGAGTGGCCGTCGCGGGCGGCCAGCACGCGTGCGGCTACGACCACTAGAGGGCGCAGGAGGAGGGGGGACATCGCCGGGGAGGTCGCGGACGTCGAGAGGCCTCGACTGGCGCGAAGGGGAGGCCCGAGGCTGTCGGGGTCAGCGATTGGCCGGAGCCACCGTGCGGAGGTGCACTGTTGCGCGCTCCAGAGTGTGCGTATTGCTGGCATCATCGCACTCTCGCCGTTTTGGTCCAAACCAGCGTGTCCAACAGTGTCTAGCACGTTGAGGAAAGAGTAAAGAAATGGCCTGAGGCCTTGGATGCCCTGGAGATGCTGAGAAAGAGTGAGGGTGCTGGTGAATTGGTGAAAACCTGCTGTCCAGCAAGGTAAAACAAGGTTCTTACCCCTCAATCATGGAGCTGGGGTGCTGGGGGAGTTACTGGAGGTAGCTAGTAACTAAATGATCATGTGGTAAAAAGTATAGGCCATGGAGAATAGTAAAAGTGATCAAGTTGGAGGTTTTAGTCAATCTGCAGAAGGTGTTTGATCAGTGTTTGGTCAAGTAAATGACCTCCACTTGATATGGCACTTAACAGGGTTGAAAGACATGAGAAAATAGGGTGCTTCACCAAATTTTGGCTCGTTTGGAGAAACTAGCCAATGTAACTTTGGTGAACCCTAGAAATCAACAGAAACAGTTCCATCTTGATTGAGTCAAGCTAATCATCTCCCTTTGATGCACCACTTGGTGTAGCATCATCATTTGGGGTATTGATCATGCCCACAAAGTTTGAAGCTCCCGATAAAAAGTTGGTAATGTAAAGTTGTTCAAATTTTCCTTTGAACAGAAAGGGTTTTAGGGTGATCTGATCAAGTTGCTCTATTCCAAATCTTGTGCCAATTGGTCTAGATGCCTTATTAGGTCATTCTAGCATGTGCACCAAGTTTGAGAGCATTTGGACAAGTTTGGCAATGTAAAGTTGCTCAAACTTCAAATATGGACAGAATGGTCATGAAGGGGTTTGAGGATATTTTCTTTCTTCCCAAGGCATGGGACTTGGCAAGATCATCACATATGTCATACATGACATGATAGAATTTCCCTGGATTTTTTGGAGAAAAATTCCTTTGTAAATATTTCAAAAGCTTGAAATATCCAGAAAGGGTTTTAGAGGGTTTAGCCCATTATTTTGAACATGACCAAGTGTTGAAACTCTTATATATGGACAATATATGTCCTCTGAGTCTCTCTGAAATTTGGCAAATATTTTTGAAATAGTTAAATAATTTTCCCCTACTAAAGACCATTTCTGGCCTTAAGAAAAAGCTTTTAAATAAAATAGGAAAATAACTTTTAAAATTATACCCTTGAGGTTTCTGGGAGTCCTATGACTACTAGGTCTCAAATAAACCTTTTGAAATAATTATCTCACCCTAAATCAAGTACTTGCTGTGCAAATCTCAATTCATGGGTTTTTGGAAAACTAAATTTATAAAATACTTTTTGGCCAAATTAATTTTGTAAGAAAATACTATACTGTCATGTAACACTTGGCATGATCATTGGGCAGAAGTTTTGGGTATGGAGAGGAATTCTTCAAGAGATCATAGTTGACTTTAATGAGCACATGAAAAAGCAAATGAAGAAAACTCAATTTCAAATAAAAGCCAAATGATGCTAAAAAAAAATTTGCTGGTCCAAATTTTCATGCTTCAAAGATACAAATACCATGTTACAAAATGCAGGGTGTGACACTTGGAAATACCAAGGATCGATTTCCCTGAGACTCCCAGTTTTAACAAGAAGGTGTCAACTGCTAACGGAGCCAGATATTAGCAATCAACGTGGACCTGCACACATATACAAATAACTTTGCTCCCAACGAGTACAGAGAGGTTGTCAATCCCTCTAGCCTTGTAGTTTACAAAGGATCAAACACAAGTGATAATAGTGATAGGTATAATTGCAATAGTAAGTAAAAGCGGAAAAGTAAATAGCGGATGTGATAAATGATGGTAATATGGACCGGAGTCTCATGATGTTCACTAGTGATGTCTCTCTCCCAAAAGACGATAAAACTGCTATGTGAGGTAAGCGAATTACAGCTGGGCAATTGACAGGACCATGTGCGCAAACCAATGCTGACTAAGTTGCAAGAAAGGTAGAGGTTCAAAGCATGGCCGGTATACCGAGGTAAGTAGACCGAAATCCATCTGCATCTACTACTAATCATCCACCTTGAGATATCTTTCCAGAACATCTCGCTGGTATTAAGTTGCGAGTCCCACCCATAGTGTAAACTCAAAGCAACAGACAACTGCATTAAAAGAACTTTGCGTAAAGTAAACAATCCTTGCACCCGCGGGCACAAGCACCGTTGTTTTCCCCCTTGTGGCAACAGCACATCCCCTAGACTCATGTTTTTGTCACTCAAGCTAGTCATCGAGGGGCATGAACCCACAATCAAGCATAATGTTCCCCCTTGGAGTCACTACCTACTACTTGGCCAAAGCAATAAATAACAACGGAGAACATGCAAGAATTACTTACGAACATAAATATAAAAGAGGTGAATCAAATATATTACTCAAACACAATCTGAACATAATCTCATAATCCATCGGATCCCAGCAAACTCATCATAGCAACAGCATAAGGATTACATATGTGCCTCGATCATGTAGGGCAGCTCACGAGGACTAATTAGTGAAGCACAAGAACGGGAGGAGAACATCACATAACTACTGGTCATGGACCCATGGTCCAAGGGAGACAACTCACAACTCATCCGGGAGGCGTCCATGGTGGTGGAGAAGCTCCCGGTGGTGATCCTCCCCTGCGGCAGGGTGCCGGGAAGAGTTCTCCTGGTGCTCCCGATCTTGGAAGCGGCGGCGGCGGCGGAACAGAGATGAGATCGCGAAAAAGGGTTTCCGTCTCGAGGGTTTTGGGAGACGGTCTAAATATATGCCAAAGGGAGGCACCAGACGAGGCTCGGGGGGCCCAGGCGCCCCCCCCCCC
>LR738714.1:383089060-383229299 GCA_902687465.1 Secale cereale | reverse complement strand
GCCCTGGTGCCCCCCCCCCCCCGGCTGTACTTTGGCTACCGGGAACCTTCTGGAACGCTAGTTTTTTATATAATTTTTCCAGGATTTTTCTGGCAGTTCTCGTAATGGGAAAAACTGAAATACAAAAACAACAGAAAACAGAAACTGGCACTGGGGTGCACTGAGTTAATAGGTTAGTCCAAATATGATCAAAAGTGTATGGAAGTGTATAAATATCATAGCAATATCACCCAAAATAGGCATGGAGCAAGCAGAAATTATACATACGTTTTGGACGTATCAACATCCCCAAGCTTAATTCCTGCTCGTCCTCGAGTAGGTAAATGATAACAAGAATAATTTCTGTGGTGACATGCTATTAACCATATAGGACTTTTTCATAGTCATATGACAAAAGCTTACTCAGACAATGAATCTATAGTAATTAAGTTGCCTCATGAGAAAATCACAAAGAACTGAAAGTTTTACAATATGATACTGAAACATCAAATAGATTTGTAATGAACATGGTGTGCAAATATGATAAAGTGATATCTTGCTTGCCCCCTTTAGTGAAGCAAAACATAAATGCAGGGGCACCTCCAAGGTTTAAGTGATGACTAGATACAATGATTTCAGAATAAATGATATCACAATCATGCAAAAGACAATGCTATTTTGGGACAATGCACATTACACTCAGAATGACAATCATGCTCTCAGTAGTTGGTGCTTTAAAAGAAGGTGGAGACTCTCGAACCGTGGCTTTTGTTGGCAAGGTTGAAAACCCGTAGTCGGAAACAAAGACAAAACATGTACCAGAGCTCTTGGTTTTAAAACAGAGGTAATAATTTTTTTTAGATCATGCATGTTTCGTCAACAAATGCTAGCAGACAACTCAATCACTTCTTGAGATGGACAAGTTTCGAGGAACGGCTCCCGAATGAGGACGATCACATCCTCTTAATCTCCTTTGTTTATCACTGCCAAAGTTTTCTGATTTCTCATGAACAAAGCGTGAAGGAGGATTTGTTTGTTATATTAATTTTGAGCCGGGCGCACTCAATGCCGGTTCCTTCTCGTATTATGGGTTTGCACATTATACATGCAATCCCGGGGTGAAGCTTGTCCAACTTAAAAAGATTATGAATTAACTACTACTTCCTCATGGACTTACAACAGAGGCACAAAATAGGAATGCATTTCTTTGAATAATTTCGAGATGGTACATGCAAGTCTCCGTTAGGAATGGCAGGTAAATACCATGTAGGAAGGTATGGTGGACTCATATGGCATAACTGGTATAAAAGAATGTGGATGCATGCACAAGCAGTCAGTCCGCTTAGTACAGGTGGAGGTTAGCAAAAGACTGGGAGCGACCAACTAAGAGAGCAATGACGGTCATAATCATGCAGAGCGACAAAGCAACATTGAATCAAGCATGGAAGTTATATCGCTACTCAGAAACAAAAGATCATCAAGGCTTGACAGACTTTCTTTACAGTTTTAAATATGTGTGACCATACGCCAAGTCAATCAAAATAAATTCTCGAAGGAAGATATTACTAAACCATACCACATCATATGCAAACAAATCATGTTGGTACTCCAATAACACATTGGGAACCCCCCAGCTATTTGAGACTAACCATAAGAAAACATGAACTACTAAGCGCCATTATGCACGTAGCATCTTTATCATAGACATATCAACCAATGCAACGGAAGCAAACTCTCTTAATAAGATAAGCATGATAACTAAAGAGAGTTCAAGCAACCAACTATACAAAAGCTCTTTAAAAAGATAAGCATGAATACTAAGAGCTAAGCATGATAGTAGCTATTAAAAGACAAAGAACACACAGTAAAGATAAACATGAAAATTCTATGTTGTGTTCTAGGTTGAAGTGGAGCGTGTTTCTCTCCCACATAAAGAAAGCTGAGTTCCGACTCGTTATGAAAGCTAAAAGAAAACTAAAAGGAAAACTAAAAGCAAGACGCTCCAAGCATAGCACATAACACATGAAGTGATTAAAATATAGTGGAACGAAAGACGAACTGATAATGTTGATGGAGAAGGGGATGCACGGGGGCATCCCCAAGCTTAGACGCTTGAGTCTCCTTGAATATTTCCTAGGGGTGCATGGGGGCATCCCCAAGCTTGAGCGTTTGACACTCCTGAATCTTTTTATCATCTTCCCTTGCACACTTGAAAACTCCCTTTATACATAACTCATCATAATCTGATTAGCGAGGTTAGTACCCATAATAAAATAATTGTTCCTTGCTGGAAATAAAGATATTCTTGAAGTTCTACTATTTCTCAAGATTGCCAAAAGGTTTTTGCAAAGAAAAAGCAAGCTCTAGGTTTGCAAAATGAAGGAAAGGCAAAACAGGACAGAATCTATGAAAAACAGAACATCAGGTAGTAAATGATTTTTCCGGGGCACTTCTACAACTCTAATCAAAAAACTCAAAACAGACGCATGAAAGACAATTATATAGAGCAAGCTTTCGAAAATATTCAGACCAAAAAGATGATCTGGTGATTTCGTACGAATTTTTCTATCCAAGGACAGAATCTGTTTCCTGGACAGCACGTCACAACTTTTGAACTTTCTTGCAATCAGAGGCTATACTTGGCACAAAATTGAAAAGCAAAGATACAATGATGATGCTACAGTAGTAACAACATCAAGACACAACCAAAGCAAAATAAATTTATTCATGTGGGCTGCCTCCCAAAAGTGCTTTCTTTTATGCCTTTAAGCTAGGCATAATGCATAGAGATCAAGTTGTATCAATTGAACCATCATCAAGATCATCAAAAAGCTCTTCAATAATACAACTAGTCTTAAGAGGACTTTCAAATAAAGGCCTCATAGAGATACTTCTAGGGAGAAGACCAAAATGATAAAAGTCAAGGTAAGATTCTTTTATAAATTCATCAAAGAGAGGTGTTTCTTCCAAAGTCTTTACAGTTTCAACCCCTTTGGCAATAGATGGATTACTTTTAGAACAGGGAGCCTTTGGAACGTGAGCGAACTTAGGCTCCCTCTTTGCCGGAGTTTCTAACTTTTTGGTTTTGATTGAGGAGAAAGTAGTTCCTAGAGTATATAAGATTTCCTCAATCTTGTCTATCCTAGAAGAGTCCAAGTCATGGAATTTGACGGTCTTCAAAGTTTTGAAAATTTTATGCATGGAGCTATCAAGCCTATTCAAATTCCCTTGGATCTTACGATCCAACTCATTTATCTTATTAATGCTTGGCATCTCTAGCTCTATTTTTTCAAGTTTTTTCATAATGTGAGCTAGGGTGATGTCCTCTTGAATGCTAACAACAGGGGGATTCCCAACAAGATTTTCAATAATACTAAGAGACTCCCAAACTGGGGCTTCTAGGAAATTCCCATTGATAGCAGTATCTAGAATAAACCTATTCCAAGAAGTAATTCTAACATAAAAAATTCTAAGCAGGATAGTAGTAGGTTGCTTCTTGGTGGCTCTTTTTTGAGAATCATTAATTCTATACCAAGCATCTTTCAGACTTTCCCCACCTCTTAGTTTAAAGGTGAGAACTTCTGCCTCGTCAAAGACAAAAGGACCCGACATAATGACAACTAAAGAATGAGATAACTATTTTTGTGATTTTTGATAAAAGATACTAAAGCAAAAACTGAAAGGTAAACTAACAAGACTAAAAAGCAAAGGTAAAAGATAGCGTGCAACTCCCCTATCCTGAAGAGTGGAGTCCCCGGCAACGGCACCAGAAAACTTTGCTTGATGGCTTCTCGCCACTCGTTGGTTACCCCAAGTGGAAGGTTTGAGATGCAGTGTAGCGGAAGTTTTCCCTTGGCAATACCAAGGATCGATTTCCCTGAGACTCCCAGTTTCAACAAGAAGGTGTCAACTGCTAACGGCGCCAGATATTAGCAATCAACGTGGACCTGCACACAGATACAAATAACTTTGCTCCCAACGAGTACAGAGAGGTTGTCAATCCCTCCGGCCTTGTAGTTTACAAAGGATCAAATGCAAGTGATAATAGTGATAGGTATAATTGCAATAGTAAGTAAAAGCAGAAAAGTAAATAGCGGATGTGATCAATGATGGTAATATGGACCGGAGTCTCATGATGTTCACTAGTGATGTCTCTCTCCCAAAAGACAATAAAACTGCTATGTGAGGTAAATGAATTACAGCTGGGCAATTGACAGGACCATGTGCGCAAACCAATGCTGACTAAGTTGCAAGAAAGGTAGAGGTTCAAAGCATGGGCGGTACGCCGAGGTAAGTAGACCGAAATCCATCTGCATCTACTACTAATCATCCACCTTGAGATATCTATCCAGAACATCTCGCTGGTATTAAGTTGCGAATCCCACCCATAGTGTAAACTCAAAGCAACAGACAACTGCATTAAAAGAACTTTGCGTAAAGTAAACAATCCCTGTACCCGCGGGCACAAGCACCATTGTTTTCCCCCTTGTGGCAACAGCACATCCCCTAGACTCATGTTTCTGTCACTCAAGCTAGTCATCGAGGGGCATGAACCCACAATCAAGCATAACGTTCCCTCTTGGAGTCACTACCTACTACTTGGCCAAAGCAATAAATAACAACGGAGAACATGCAAGAATTACTTACGAACATAAATATAAAAGAGGTGAATCAAATATATTACTCAAACACAATCTGAACATAATCTCATAATCCATCGGATCCCAGCAAACTCATCATAGCAACAACATAAGGATTACATATGTGCCTCGATCATGTAGGGCAGCTCACGAGGACTAATTAGTGAAGCACAAGAACGGGAGGAGAACAACAGATAGCTACTGGTCATGGACCCATGGTCCAAGGGAGACTACTCACAACTCACCTGGGAGGCGTCCATGGTGGTGGAGAAGCTCCCGGTGGTGATCCTCCCCTCCGGCAGGGTGCCGGGAAGAGTTCTCCTGGTGCTCCCGATCTTGGAAGCGGCGGCGCCGGCGGAACAGAGATGAGATCGCGAAAAAGGGTTTCTGTCTCGAGGGTTTTGGGAGACGGTCTAAATATATGCCAAAGGGGGGCACAAGACGAGGCTCGGGGGGCCCAGGCGCCCCCTCGGCGCGACCCGGGGGGGGGGCGCGCCACCAGGGCGCCTGGAGCCCTCGTGCCCCCCCCCCCCGTCTGTACTTTGGCTACCGAGAACCTTCTGGAACGCTGATTTTTTATATAATTTTTCCGGGATTTTTCTGGCAGTTCTCGTAATGGGAAAAACTGAAATACAAAAACAGCAGAAAACAAAAACTGGCACTGGGGTGCACTGAGTTAATAGGTTAGTCCAAATATGATCAAAAGTGTATGGAAGTGTATAAATATCATAGCAATATCACCCAAAAGAGGCATGGAGCAAGCAGAAATTATAGATACGTTTTGGACGTATCAATATCATATTTGGTTCTACTAACCCCCATTTTAGTGAAAGGTTTGGAAAGCTAATGTCGGAAAAGTTTGAGATGTCTATGATGAGTGAACTCAAGTTCTTTCTCGGTTTGCAAATCAAGCAAACTAAGGTGGGTACCTTTGTTTCTCAAACAAAGTATACCAAGCACTTGTTCAAGAAGTTCAACATGCAAGAATGCAAAGGTATGACTACACCCATGCCTACTAGTGGACATCTTGACTTGACTAAGGATGGTGAACCGGTTAATCAAAAAGTTTACCGCTCTATGATTGGTTCATTGTTATATCTATGTGCCTCCCGTCCTGACATTATGCTACGTGTGTGCATGTGTGCCCGATATCAAGCGGCCCCTAAAGAATGTCATCTTAAGGCTGTGAAAAGGATAGTGAGATACTTAATACATACACCAAATTTTGGCATTTGGTATCCTAAGAGGTCCTCTTTTGATCTTGTTGGCTACTCCGATTCGGACTATGCCAGAGACAAGGTTGATTGAAAGTCCACTTCAAGTACTTGTCAATTTCTTGGTAGATCTTTTGTGTCTTGGTCTTCCAAGAAACAAAACTCGGTATCCTTATCCACCGCCAAAGTGGAATACATTGCCGCTGGTTCATGTTGTGCTCAATTACTTTGGATGACCCAAACTCTTAAAGATTATGGGATCTATGTGAAACATGTTCCATTGCTTTGCGACAATGAAAGTGCTATTAAGATTGCTCACAACCCCATGCAACATTCTTGAACTAAACACATTGAAGTTCGTCATCATTTCATTCGAGATCATGTTGCTAAGGGTGATATCAATCTTAAACATGTTCGCACTGATAAGCATTTGGCAGATATATTTACTAAACCACTTGATGAGAAAGTGTTTTGCAGGTTGAGAGGTGAATTGAACATTATTGACACCTCAAACTTGGAGTAGGAACTCCACTTGGATACATGCAAGGCATAAGCCTTTGACCAATCCTTGACTTTTTCTCTTTTGATGTTGATCATATGTCTTGGATATATTTATACCCTTGCATGCTATCTAACCCTTGTAGGCACTTGGATGAATCTAAATCCATGGGATTGCAACTCACTCACATATTGAGCAATCTCTACATCACAAAGTCCCTACACCGTGGTGGTTGAAGACAAAGGAAGCATGAAACCCTTCAATATATCCTTTGACAATTTCTATATATCAAATTTCATTTGGTATCAAGTTTTCATGATTGTCATTTTGGATACACAAGTGCTCTTCCTTGCAAATCTAACCCATGTATGTAGATGAACTCAAACTACAAGTGGTGCTCCCAATTCTTGATGAGCTACATCAACCTTGAGCAACCCACACAAGTTCAACTACATGATCAAGATCACCACCACCACCCAATGTATGTTATTCCATCTTAGAGAAGATTTACCCCAAGACATGGGTCAAAGCAACTCAACAAGATGAGAATACATCAAGTGCTTAAACGAAAAATGGTAACCCCATTTTGAGCTTAAACGATGAGTATGACCTATGATCAAGTGTCTTCACTTGACTCCTAAGTCAATATACTCTAACATAGGTGACTTTATCACCGACCAATTCTAGATGAAGTTCTCTAGTGTTTCTCTAAGTTTGTGCATTTGTTCCTTGCATTTTGTTCCCCTTCTTGTAAACAAAAAAACTTCATCTAGATTTTCTTTTCTCTGTTTTATTCTGCATTTTCTGCATCCAGTTCATTGCAAATCCTTCTGTTAATTCCTTGAAAATCTTTGTGAGATCTTAATTGCCTAGTGAGCTGAGATGAAAAATTGGTCTCTCTGTGTTGAACTCGGAGCCACCGATTTACCTCTTTCGGTTGAACCGAACCATCTAGGTGCCACCAAACAAAACAACTAGGTGCTACCGAATTCAATATTGAGGAGACACTTTGTCATCTGCATCCTGCCTATTTGCTCCAGCTCCACTCAATGATTCTAGTCCTCTACCAGCATCACATTTTATACATACTGCTCTGCTCTGTGACTCAAGGACCAAACCTATTTTGACTCACACTCCAGAAGATCCCTTCTTGGAAATTGATGTCAAAGGGGGAGAGAGAGTTCACATCAAAGCTTAAGGGGGAGAGAGAGTTCACATCAAAGCTTAAGCTTAATGAGAGAATATTTCAAACAGGGGGGGGGAGAAAGGAATCTCATGCCCAGATGCTTGGTGTTCAAGAGGGGAGAAGCCACATGTCTTTAAGAGGGGAAAGACATGTCTATGTTATTGACCTGATCTGTTTTCCTCTCATTTTGTTTCCCTGCTTTCTTCCATTATCCAATATAAGATTCAGGGGGAGAAAGACTGCCAAGGAAAGAAGTCTCTGAATTCCTTGCATATCCTTACCTTTGGGAACATGTATGTATTCAAGAGTACCTAGTACTCACTGTCTACATGTTATCCCAATCTTGGTACTCTTGTGGTTTTTTCGTTGCTCTATCTAGTAGATGTACCTGTGTTATCTAACCTTGTTTACTCAGGTTCATACCTTCATAAGCTAGCTCAAGATCACAAGGTAAGTATATGTATCACACTCATGTGCATGAAGACCTCTTGCTAATATACATATTGTTTGCAAGAAGGAATCATGAACATGAGGGTACACTTCATATTTTCATATCATTTGTTGTGTTGCATATAGCCAAGATACATGTAACTCATTGCTTACTCTGTTATGTCTATGCTTTCACATGTTCTTATATTGCATATTTACATGATTGCATACATGTAGGGGGAGCCTATGCATGTTACATGTCCTTCCAAAGCTTTACTCGTTATTCTTCGTTTCCTAATCTAAAGCTTTGATGTATATTGTCATCAATTACCAAAAAGGGGGAGATTGAAAGCACAAGTGCTCGCTGGCTGATTTTCATAATTAATGTCAACATATCTCTTGTTGGACTAATGTTTTGATCTAGTATATTTCAGACAAGTCCAACAAATGGAGTGGCATAGACTAGAGGATGTGGAACCCCTTCAAGATGATAAGGACAAAGGATTGGATCAAGCTCAAAGCTCAGGACTCTACATTTTCTATTTCAGTGATCCAAGATCACATTAAGTCCATAGGAAAGACAATACTATTAAAAGGGGATGAGATGTTGCTTAATGGCTTGCTTTCTCAAAGTGCTTAATGATATGCTCCAAAACCCTTAGCCACTTTCTCACATCCACATATGTCCCAAACCAAAAGTCAAACTCGTCCCCACCGAACAGTTCTATCTGGCGCCACCGAGTTCATTTGACATAGCCACTGCCAGAAACGCTAATCATTTCGGTCTCACCGATAGGGATCTTGGTCTCACCGAGATGGGAATGTAAACTGTATGTTTCCTATTTGAAACATTTTGGTCTAACCAAGATGTGAGAATCGGTCTCATCGAGTTAGCATTGCAAACTCTTTGTTGCCTTTTTGTAACATTTCGGTCTCACCGAAATGAGAGAATCGGTCCCACCGAGTTTGCCAGACCAACCCTCTGTGTGCTTATTACCAAAATCGATCCCACCGAGTTTGTGTAATCAGTCTCACCGAGATT
This sequence comes from Secale cereale, assembly GCA_902687465.1. Taxonomy (NCBI): domain Eukaryota; kingdom Viridiplantae; phylum Streptophyta; class Magnoliopsida; order Poales; family Poaceae; genus Secale; species Secale cereale. The sequence goes on along the minus strand of LR738714.1, from coordinate 383,220,310 downwards.
ACATTATGCCCTAACCCTAATGAAATCGGTTCCACCGAGTTGATCATATCGGTCCCACAGAGATGCCTAACGGTCACATTATGAACTAAATCGGTCTGACCGAGTTGTCTGATTCGGTCCCACCGAGTTTGGTAAATTGTGTGTAACGATTAGATTTTGTGTGGAGGCTATATATACCCCTCCACCCACTCTTCATTCGTGGAGAGAGCCATAAGAACATACCTACACTTCCAACATACATGTTCTGAGAGAGAACCACCTACTCAAGTGTTCAGATCAAGATATTGCATTCCTACCATATGAATCTTGTTCTCTAGCCTTCCTCAAGTTGCTTTCCACTCAAATAATTGTTCCACCATATCCAAATCTGTGAGGAACTATTTGAGTGTTGGGGAGACTATCATTTGAAGCATTTTAGCAAGGAGTTCATCATCAAGACACAGTCTATTACCTTTTGGAGAGTGGTGTCTCCTAGATTGGTTAGGTGACACTTGGGAGCCTCCGACAAGATTTTGGAGTTAAACCAAGGAGTTTGTACTAGCAACGAGATCGCCTAATTCGTGAAGATCTATCCTTGTGAGGCAAGTCCTTCATGGGCGATGGCCATGGTGGGATAGACATGGTTGCTTCTTCGTGGACCCTTCATGGGTGGAGCCCTCCGTGGACTCGCGCAGTCGTTACCCTTCGTGGGTTGAAGTCTCCGTCAACGTGGATGTACGATAGCACCACCTATCGGAACCACACATAAAAAATCTCCGTGTCTACATTGTGTTTGCTCCTTCAAACTCCTCCCTTGACCATCATATGCAATTGCTTTACATTCCGCTGCTATACTCTTAGAATTGCATGTGTAGGTTGATTGCTTGACTTGTGATTAATTGCTAAAATCTGCCAAGACTTAAAATTGGGAAAGGGCTAGGTCTTTATTTGGTCAAGTAGTCAAATCTACATGCTTTACTTTCCAATACCTATACACTCTTGTTATGCATGCTTGTTATGTATTGTGAATGTTTAAACATGTGCTAAAACTCCACATAAACTTGAAGTAATTTAAAAGCTCCCACTTTTCTTGCTAGGAGTCTATCCCCCCCCCCCCCTCTGGACACCTCTTCTCGATCCTTTCACAAGTTTCATGAATTTTAGATGAGTTTTGTATTTACTAGAATTTAGAAACCAGGCATCTCAATGTTTTGCCGTCAATCAACAGTGCCCTCGTGTTTGAATTTCATTCCCATCTCTTGCATGTGACCTAGAAATTCACCCAAGGACACACATGTGATTTTTCAACCACCTTTGGGGCATTGGAGCATGTGCTTGTAGTTCGATTTTGAATTATGCTCATAAAATGCCTATAAAACCCAGTTAATGTACAAAAAAAGCAAAACGAACCCCGAAAAATTTCAAGATTAAACACAACAATCTCGTCCCCAAAGATATCATCTCGTCCCCAAAGGTGGTATGTTCCCTGTCGAAACCATCATGCTTGTTGTGAGAAGCTTATACCCGAACCTGCCCCAAATGGGACAAAAAATTTACCACGGCATTTTGATGCCACTCCATGATAACATGCCAAGTTTCATGAATTTCGGACGAGTTTTGGATTTATTAGAATTTAAAAACCAGACATCTCAACGTTTTGCCGGCAATCAACAGTGCCCTAGTTTTGAATTTCATTCCCATCTCTTGCATGGGTCCTAGAAATTCACCGAAGGACACACATGTGATTTTTCAACCAACTTTGGTGCATTAGAGCATGTGCTTGTAGTTCAAATTTGAATTATGCACATAAAATGCCTAGAAAATCCATTTAATCTATAAAAAAGCCAAACGAACGCCTGAAAATTCCAAGATTAAACACAACACTCCTATTGTTCTATGTTGACACTAGAAATTTTTTGAAAGCAATAAGAGGCAATAGATATCGTCTCGTTCCCAAAGGTGGTACGTTCCCTATCGAAACCATCATGCTTGTTGTGAGAAGCTCTGGTTTGTGAGAAGCTTATACCCGAACCTGCCCCAAATGGGACAAAAAATTTACCACGACATGTTGAGATGCCGCTCCATGATAGCATGCCAAGCTTCATGAATTTCAGACGAGTTTTGGATTTACTAGAATTTAAAAACCGGGTATTTCAACATTTTACCGGCAATCAACAGTGCCCCGGTGTGTGAAATTTATTCCGGTCTCTTGCATGGGACCTGAGCATGCACCCAATGACACACATGTGATATTTCAACCAACTTATATGCACATGTAGTTCAAATTTGAATACGCACATAAAATGCCTAGAAAACTCAGTTAATGCATAAAAATGTCCAAACGAACCCCAAAAAATCCCAAAAATCGACACAACACTCATGTTGTTCTATGTTGACACGAGAAAACTTTGAAAGCAATAAGAGGCAATGGATAGCGTTTCGTCCCCAAAGGAGGGGCGTTCCCTATCGAAACCATCATGCTTGCTATGAGAAGCTCTGGTTTGTGAGATGCTTATACCCAAACCTGCCCCAAATGGTACAATTTTTTTTACCATGGCATGTTGATGCCGCTCCATGATAGCATGCCAAGTTTCATGAATTTCAGATAAGTTTTTGATTTACTAGAATTTAAAACCCAGGCATCTCAACGTTTTGCCGGCAATCAACAGTGCCCTGGTGTTTGAATTTCATTCCATCTCTTGCATGGGACCTAGAAATTCACCCAAGGACATACATGTGATTTAACAACCAACTTTAGTGCATTGGAGCATGTGCTTGTAGTTCAAATTTGAATATGAACGTAAAATGCCTAGAAAACCCAGTTAATGTAAAAATAGGCCAAACGTACCCCGAAAAATTCCAAGATTAAACACAACACTCATGTTGTTCTATGTTGACACTAGCAAAAAAATTAAAGTAATAAGAGGCAACGAATATTGTCCCGTCCCCAAAGGTGGTACGTTTCCTATCGAAACCATCATGCTTGTTGTGAGAAGCTCTGGTTTGTGAGAAGCTTATACCCAAACCTGCCCCAAATGGGACAAATTTTCACCACGGCATGTTGAAGCCGCTCCATGATTGGATGCCAAGTTTCATGAATTTTAGATGAGTTTTGGATTTACTAGAATTTAAAAACCAGGTATCTCAACATTTTGCTCGCAATCAACAATGCCCTGTTGTTTGAAATTCATTCCCATCTCTTGCATGGGACCTAGAAATTCACCCAAGGACACACATGTGATTTTTCAACTAACTTTGGTGCATTGGAGCATGTGCTTGTAGTTCGAATTTGAATTATGCACATAAAATGCCTAGAAAACCTAGTTAGTATATAAAAAAGGCCAAACGAACCCTGAAAAGTTCATTCCCATTTATTGCATGGGACCTAAGCATGCACTGGAGGACACAGATTTGATTTTTCAACCAATTTGTATGCACCGGAGCATATGCATGTAGTTTAATTTTGAATTGTGCACGTGAAAGGGCTAGAAAACCAGCTTAATGTATAAATGTCCGAACGAACCCTGAATAATTCCAATTCTTTTACGACACACATATAGTTGCATGTTCACTGCAGATAAATGGTCTAGCAATTCAAACATCGTCCATTGCCGTTGTGACCCCATTTTGTAATTCAAATCAAGCAGATCCCACACAGTTTATTATCACCAACCGTGTGAGATATAGTACAAAATATATTAGAGCACCGTTGGTGTATAGTACGCGAGCACATGCGTTGGCTACAGTCCACAGCCGGCGTGTCAAGCACACTAGCTCACTCCCCAAAAACTCCCGCCTCTGCATCCCTTGCTATCTCGAAAATATCTACCACCTGGAAGGTTTTAATGTTTGATAGCACACGATTAGTATGCGCGGACTGTGTGCGATGTCTCTTACTCCCGCTCTGCTTCAGTCCCTTGTTTCAAATTTTCACTAGCCCCGACATTTTACTCCCGCCTCTACATCCCTCGCAATCTCAAACATATATGCTCGCCCTTGATCCAAATTTTTAGTAGCCCCGCCTTGTTACTCCCACCTAGTAAAATTTTAAGTTGCCGCAGTATTTCCTCAAACGCAACCTCCCCCCCTCTACACACACCCCAAAACCTCCGCTCACACAGACACACACAACCCTCGAAACCATTGGTAGGTCGCCGCCATCACCGGTGCCTCCATCCTGAACCACTGCCTGTGTGCCGAGGAGCTCGAGGAGCTAATGGCCAAAAAGAGGTTTTCGTGGCCTTTTCACCCGACGCCAGCAAGGTGGCCGCCGAGGTGTCCCCGTCGTCCTCCGCGGGCCCGATCCGTAGTCACCGGTCCCCCCCATCCGCCCGCCGCCGCGCCCCTATGCCGGTTCGAAGACTTCCCCGTCCTCCCTCGGAGCCGGCAGCCGACGAAGTCCTACCTCGGGGTCTGGCAGCGCCGATTGGGGATGTGGGTCACCGAGATTATAGATCGAGAGACACACACATGCCGGTAGCTCGGTAGCTTCCACACGACCGAGCTCGCGGTCATGGAGTACGACTGCTGGCAGATCCGCTACCATGGTGCGGTGGCTAGGCTCAATTTCCCCTTCGGCACACGTCCGGTCCACCTCGTTCCGCCGGAGCCAGGGGTGGTGAGATCGGCTATGGCACGAGAGGACTGCGAGGCGTGGGAGCGCCTCGAGTCCAAGGCCATCGACGAGGCCTACATGCAAGAGCTCCGCCGCCAGCACCCAGAGCTCGTGGAGGCGGAGCACGCGATCTTTGTCGGTGCGGAGGGCAGCGAAGTTGTCGCGCTCTCCTCCGATGATGAGGTCAAAGGCAGTGAGGACATCGGCGCGGAGAGCGGCGAGGTTATCGCACTCTCCTCTGATGATGAGGTCGAAGGCGGCGACGACGGCGGCGCGGAGGGCTTTGAGGTGGGCCCCGAGGACGAGGAGATCGATGTCGACGAGTGGAGGAGTGCCTTCCCCAATGACCCTGACGACGGTACTGCCACGGACCCGGCTCGCGGCACACCGTACATGACGAGGAAGGATTGGCTCGACCTCTACTTTGACCGAAAGTAGTTTAGCCTAGTTTAAATTTATGTTTGATGTTCGGTTATGCAAATCTATCTATGTTTATGTTTGAATGCATGCTATTTTAGGTTGAACCTCCTTTGAACTATCAAATTGAAGTTTACAACCTTAAGTTTAGGGGATCGACTAGAAGAGGCCAAAAATTGCTGGAGTATATATATACATATATATATATATATTACAATCTATACATATCCACTAAGGGTTTTAGTCCTTTAACTTTTTAAGGTTTGCCTAGAGATGTCCTTATGACTTGTTTATTTCAGTTCTTCACAATGTGATGCTCTATATGTGCAACTATTTGCCGTGCAGTTCAATTCCATCAATAACAGTTTCAACAATACCACTATGAATTACGATATTTGGTTACTGTTAAGGATATTGAAGTTAACATGCCTTTTCGTTTTTCAATTGTTGTTTAGCAACATGCATTGTACTGAATGATATACATGTAATAAAATCTTAAATAATAGGATAGATGGAGTGTTGTACTACATCATTTTTCAACTGTTGTTTAGCTTCTAATATTAACTTGGTGCTTTTTGGTACATATATCATTGCCAAAGATCCACACTTCGACCCTTTTTGCGTATGGGGCAATGAGATATTCGTGAACCAGCATCAAGTGAGGAAACTCATAAAGATTGTTATTAAAATGGGTCAAAAGATGTCAATCGAACTATTTGTTTTACACTTTATGCGAGACAACAGTGAACTGCGTGATGGTAAGTAAGAACCCTGTAGCCTTCTTTTTACTGCCCATAGTGAGTTGTGTTAGATGAAAATATCTGAATCTTTAAGTAAGAACCATGTAGACTTCTTTTTCTGCCCGTAATGAGTTGTGCTAGATGACAATATCTGAATCTTTTTTCTTTTGCAGTGGATCCTGAAGCAGTTTACTCAAGATTACCTCTCAAACTACATGATTGGCGGTCGCCATCACAAGGGGTTGGACTAGAGTCCTGCATACCTTCTGCATCTAGGAGGGCACAATAGGGCCATTCTGCTTCACCTTGTTCAGCAACTGGAATGTCTGTCGCCTCTTTCATTACCATATGTAATACTAAAAGTATAGAACCTTGGTTCATCATTCTTTATTTGGTGCTTATGTAATTCTTAAACATATGTACCTGTGAATCGAATAATGCATTGCTTGTTTGAACCTGATGGCTGATGGATATGAATAAAGCTATAGCCTACTTTGAAGTTTAAATTAGGTACAATTTTAAATAGCAGCAATAAAATTAGGGCGAAATTACGTTGTGCAGGTCATTACGGCACACACGGTTGGTAAAACACAAACGTTTGCAATATACACCATAATCTTAGACGGTTCACACAGAGGAAACGTGTGCAAGTATGCACACACTTGCCGTTTGCAAAGCATGTGTGATGTCAAACACTATCACATATGGTGCGGGAACACTAAATGTGTGTGATTGTCTACCCATCATACACGGTTAATAATCAAGAATTATTTGTGATGTGCCAGGCATCATAAAACTCCCGTGCCTGGAATCTTCCTGGAAAACTGCCCTGCCTGGAATCTACCTAGATTTAGGTAAAACCACAAAACTCCGACAGCGATGACAATGCGAGCACAAACGAGTAGCAAGGATGAAGCGTTTGGGATCTTTGAGATATCAGAAACAGTTATATAGGGACAAATGTATGCATCGAGGCTCCCTATCCCCGACGGATTCTGGGTCGCGTGGGCAGGACCCCCCCCCCCTATCGCCCACACTCCCTTGGCGACGGTTCCAAATGACGTCGCGGAAAGGGTTTAAAAACCATTTGTATAGCACTGACCGTACCTCTGTTATAAATCCTCGAGTACTGTGTGTGTCAGCATACCGATCCAGGGATGGCGCTTAAGCACAGAGACTTCGATCCATTCGGGTCGGGTCGCTACAGTACAACTTTCTGCCATAGTTGGTTGAAAAATCACAGAGCTCAATGAGTGTGTTTCTTATATCTTTGTCCATCAGATTCCTGATGGCCACCGGGAGGATTTGTGTCAACATTACGTGGCAATCATGTGACTTCATGTGTCCCAACTTCATTTTACCTGAGCTCACATCCACGAGACTTCTGATGTTTGCGCAGTAGGAAGAGGGTGTCTTAACTCACAAGAAATAGGTGAAGAACTATGTTTCTTCTTTTGTACTGAAATTGTAACTCTGGCGAGCTTTGATGAATTTTTCATCATCTTCTGCTTCACTCTTGCGTTTTGATTGATCAGCAAGCATATCGAGACGTGAACCATCACCATCCTTTCTTCTATCTTTAATCTTGGGCAGAGTACCAAGGATACTTTCAAATACATTCTTATCTATGTGCATGACATCGATCCCGTGACGTACACGTAGAATCTCCCGATAAGGTAATTACCAGAACATTGATTTCTTCTTAAACACTTGAGCCTTGGGTGTTTGTTTCACCATCAAAGTGTGGTTCTTGCCAAGCAAAACATTAATTTGTTTAGCCCTGTTGTGGACCACCTCCCCATCATAGGGTCTTGGGCCCACACCTACCTCTGTCGTACCATGAAATTCAGCTTTCATCTTTCAGTATGGGTGATTTTTTCGTAAGAACCTACGATGATGCAAATACACTGTCGGGGAAACTAATCCACGAACACCTATGGGACCGGCGGGCCGAGTCCCTTTCGGTTTGGCGGGGGCGGAGATCACACGAAGAGCAGATCGAGGCGAAGCACACGAGCAGTTTACCCAGGTTCGGGCCGCACGGATGTGTAAAACCCTACTCCTGCTTTGTGGTTTGTATTGAGTTCTTGCTCGGGAGCGCTGGGTGCTACAGGACACACCAGCGGCTAACGAGACCGAGCGTGAGAGTGTCTGAACCCCCTTCTACGTTACGCATGGGCCTCCTTTTATATGCTCAAGGGGTCACCGACAGGTGGCAACGCAGATGGGGGTAAAAATGGAAAAGGTGCTGCGGTTGGTACAGCTACCTCTACAGTGTTTCATACCTAACCCTGACGGCAAGGGACAAGGGCATTAAATGCCCATCAGCGTCGCCCAAACAGTGCAAAAAAGGGGCCATCAGGGGCGCCACCGTTCGCCACGATGGCAATCTTGTCAGCGCCGCTTGCCACCGCGTACCCCTGGCTGCACAGCCTCCCGCCACGTACGCCTAGGAGGGTCCCAGAGCGACACGTTGGTGGATGCGCTGGAGCGTTAGTACAGGGTGGTAGCTTGCCGCAGCAAGCCCCTTGCCGCGGTCGTTGTCTTGTCGCGTTCGGGAGCTTGCCGCTCACCGGGCCTTGTCGGGACGCGTGGCGCGTCGCGGCAAGTTCCTTGATATGCCTTGGTTGGCCTTCCCAGCAAGCTCCTCTCGCCGGGGTCTTGTCCCTTGAGTCGTCTTCCCGGCAAGCTCCTCTTGCCGGGGCCTTGTCTCCTCGGCTTGAATACTTTGTTCTTGAAATGGCTCCAAAGGAACCACGGAGGACCTTGGCGGTCACCCGGCAAGCCTTGCCGCGGGGTGCTGCGACTGCCCGTGCACAAGTTCGGGATACTAGGGTACCCCTGCTTTAGTACACCGACAGGAGCCCCCGGGCCTGGGCCGTACACGGTGCCGAGCACTGTTGGGCCAGGCCCAAAACATTGCACGGGCACGCGCGGCCTGGGTCACACCATATCTTACTCCGTATCCACCGCGCCCTCCCCGAACGGCACGCGTTGATTGCGGCGTCGTGGGAGAGATCGTGGGCGGTTTCTTTATTCGGAAAGGCGGAACGTCCGCCCCCTCCCTCCTTATAAGTAGGGGAAATAGGGGCAGTTTGTCCATCCGCCCGTTGCTACTCCAACCTCGAAAGCCTCTGCCGCTCCCCTTCTTCCCGAAGCCGAAAGAGAGCACCGCTCCGCCCCCCATCGCGACTAGCACCACCACCGCCGTCGACCTCCCTCGCCAGTTCCGCCATGGCTTCGAAAACCGAGAAGGGGAAGGGCATGAAGTCAGCCGAGGCGCAGCGGCTCGCGGCGCTGCGGAAGGCGCGGGCAATCTTCCCCCCCCCCCCCAAGCTTGCCGAGAAGGAGCGGAGGGAGTACTATTACCTCTTCTGGTCGGGGGAGACGCGGGCGCATCCGCGCACCAAGGTACTCCCAGCCGTCGCTTGTAAAATGGCTCCAAACGGATACCCTTTCTTCGCCTTGTTCTTCTACTGCGGGCTTTGCCCGCCTTTTTCTGAATTCTTCTGTGACATCATGAACACCTACGGGTTCCACCTCCTTGATTTCACCCCCAATGCCGTTCTGACCATGGCAGTTTTCGCACATCTCTGCGAAAACTTTGTCGGAGTCCATCCCAATGTAGCCCTTTTCCGCCACTTCTTTACGCCCCGAGTTGAGAGAGGAGAGCCTTTATCCGGCGGAGTCTCCTGGATCTCGAGTGCCCACAAGAAGGAAGCTTATCTAGAGGGAGAGCTCCGCAGCAAATGGGAGGAATGGAGAGCACGCTGGTGCTGGATTGTCGAGGAGAACCCGCAACCATTTACCGCCCGGCGCCAAGCCCCAGTAGTACGCGGCAATGATTGGAGCGACTTGGCCCCGGAGGATGGTAGGCTCAAGATCGCCGTCACCCGGATCCAACGCCTCAGGCTTGCCGGGCTCACTATAGGCGCAGTTGGCGCAGATTTTCTTCACCGCCGCATTGCCCCCCTGCAAGAGAGGAGGAGACCCGCCTGGGAGTTCGAGAATGCGGCGGATATCATGAGGCTGCGCCCGGGCCTCAACTTCAACTTCACTGTTATGGAGCTTAACGGGATGCTACAGGAGCTGTTCAAGTACGACCCTGATCATCCCGAAGTATTCAGGTTGTCGCAGGGCGTCGTTCCGCTGTGCAACAACTCTGCGCTCAGCCGCATTCGCGCAATGATGCTGCTGTGCGACTCTCATGGGATTGACCCAACTTGGCAAGAGCCAGCGGATGATGCCGTGCAGGAGTTATTTGACGGCTTGGAAGAAGTGCCGATTCGTTCTGACGAGAAGAAAGGCCTCACCCGCGACACCACTGATAAGGAGATGGCGTACATCGCCACTAGGCTGGAAGAGGCGGCGGCAGCCGCGGCCGTGGGCGAGTTCGGATTCACCGTGGAGGAGGCAGAGGCAGCAAAGGCGGCAAGCCTTGCCGAGCGAGGGGAATTTGCCGGCGAGGGAGAATTTGCCGGGCATGACGCTGAGTCGAGCGAGCCCGCCGAGGATATGAGCGGCTCGTTGGAGATCGACTCCTCCTCCTCCTCTTCAGGCAGCTCGTCGCTAGCAGAGCCCCCAGCTCCACCAAGAAGGCGTCTCCGCAAGGCCGGGGACGTAACGGAGCGGCAGACGAGTCGACAGCAGCCGCGCCGCGCGACACGCTCCACCGCGGCAAGCACTGTTGCCGCGGGGGCACCTCGCGCTGCTGCAGCAACTGGAGCGGGGTCCTCCCGGACCACCGCTTCTGCTCCTGCCGCTCCTCACGCCACGGCGGCAGCTGGAGCGGGGTCGTCTCAGACCACCACCACTGCTCCCGCCAAGCGGCCAAGGGAGCCTACTCCTCCACCTCCTCGCGCTGGACGTGAGCCGGACTTCGACTTCTCCGCGCTCAGCTCCGACGAGGAAGAAGAAGAGTAAGATTCTTGTTGTACTTGCATTTCTTCAGTTTTTGTTGTTCTGGTCTTGTATCTCATTTGCTTCACTCTGAACTTATCCCTTTTCAGGACTCTGGCCCAGAGAGCGGCAAAGAGATCCAAGGTTCCGGCGAGGAGAGAGGAGGTGATCATTGTCGAGGATGAACCCACCGAGACCACCTTGTCGGACCCGGCAACTAATCTTCAGAGCAGCCCCCAGCGCAGCCCCCAGCGTAAGTGTACGGTTCACTTTCCGCTGTTAAACGCGCGTGGGTGTTCTTTCTTGGCTGATATTTGTTTGTTGATTTGTGTAGGAGCAGAGCAGCCACACCAGGAGCGCCCGGAGACCTCCCCGACGTGCCCTCTGCTTCAACTACGCCGCCAAGGGGGAGCTCTCCGGCAAGGGAGAGTCCTCCGGCGAGGGGGAGCTCTCCGGCAAGGGGGAGTTCTCCGGCAAGGGGGAGCTCTTCGGCGAGGGACATCTCTCCGGCGAAGGACAACACCAGCGGCCCTCCGCCGGCAGAGACCACGACTGCGCCGCCAAGGGAAAGCTCTCCGGCAAGGGAGCCTGCTGAGGAGCCGGCTCGCGCAGGTAATCCCCTCGCTTCAAACTTCCCTTGGGCTTTTCTTCTTCTTTTGATTCTTCTTTTTGGATATTTGCTTGACTGTTTTTCTCCCCTTTCCGGCGGTCAGATCCATCTGCTGATGAGCCGATGGAGACTGAGGTTGTTGCTGACGACGCCGCTGCCACCGAAGAGGCAGCCGGCGCTGACGACCCCGCCGGCGCAGAGGCCGCCAAGGCTGCCATCGCAGTAGCTGGCGAGGGGTCTGGCGATCGCACTGACGGCCATGAGGCTGCAGGAGCGCCAGGCGCTACACCGACCGCCAAGCCCTCCGCCGCTGCCACAGCCCCAGGCTCCGAAGAGCCCGAGCCAGACGCCTACTTGAAGGCCGGCGACGGCGTCTTCATCAAACTCCCCTGGGCCTCAAGCTCCAGGGCGCCGGTCGAGGGAGAAATCTTCGACGGAGAGGTGCTCGCCTCCGCTGTGCTGACGCTGGTCGATGCACCGAGCAGCAGCAGCGGCGAACCTGAGGAGGAGCGGCTGCTGCGGAAGCTGTTGTCGCTCTACCGCGCTCGGCAAGCCAAGCTAGAGTCCCGCGAGGCGCTTGCCGCGAAGGCGGGAGCCTATATCGAGAAGCGCGCGGAGGAGCTCCGGGCCCTCAACCAGGCAGCTCTCCGGTCCCTGGCAGAGGAGCGGGAGCAACTTGCCGAGGAGCAGCAGGCCTTCTTCCTCGAGAAGGCTGAAGTGGAAGAACAGCAGCGGCTTGCCGCTGAGAAGCTGTCCACGCGGGAGGGTCAGCTGGCGCAGCGGAAGGTCAACCTCGACAGCCACGAGGAGGAGCTTGCCGCGCGCGAGCGATCACTTGGCGGGGCCCTCAAGCAAGCAGAGGACGCTGCCGTAGCTGCCGAGGTCGCCAAGAAGGAGTTGGAGACGAAGGTGGCGCAGCTGGAGGCCGATCTCAAGGCGAGCGGCGAGGAGCTTGCCACGCTCAAACTTGAGCGGGAGAAGGACGCCCACAGCTACTCAGAGCTGCAGGTCCGCTTCGCCGAGAAGGGCAAGGAGCTTGCCACCGCCAAGGACTCCAACGTGGATCTTGAGTTGAAGCTGACCACTTTGACCAAGACGCTGGACGGCGCCAAGGAGCGGGAGGCGGCCTTGCAGGAGAAGATCAAGGCCGAGAAGGCGCTGCTGGCGAGTGCTGCTGTCGCCCAGAACACCTTTAGGGACACTGTGGAGCACTGGACGGAGGGTCTCGTCAATGCTGCCACAGATATCGACAGGGAGCAGGTGCAGCTGGGGGCGGAGTATCTCGGGTATTCCTCCGATGAGAACCTCCACCCCAGCACCAAGCTCACTCTGTTCTTCAAAGGTGTGGCGACGGCCCTCCAGCGACTCCGGGAGAGGATCCCAAAGCAGCTGGCGGACGAGTCGCGCAAGCTCTGCGCGGGAGCCCTTCAAAAGGTGTTGGTGAAGGTGGCCTTCCGCAACCCGGGCCTCAACCTCACCAACGTCCTCAAGTCCCTGCCGCCGGATGTTGATCTGGAGGCGCTCAAGGCCCTTGTCGCACCCATTGTGGACAAGGTGAGCGGGATCAAGAGGGTTGAGGGCGATCGCGTAGATTAGGCCGCCCATTTTCTACTTCCCTTGTCGCTGCTAGTCATGTTATAAGAACAATCTGTTAGAGCTGCGACAAGCTACATTGTATTATAACTCTATTTTGGGTAGTGATTGCACTGTTATTTCCTTTACTTGACTCCTTCCTTTGTATGTTTCTGCCCTATGCTTTTAGGGAACTTGTCGGCGCAGGCACCTTAGCCGCGAGCGCTGAGTGCGGGACGTCAGCAGCCTGCTGGCGGTGCCGCTACCGACAAGAAACCTTGTCGCAACTAGTCGCAGCTCACTTAAGTTGTTGAGCGAACTCGAAACAAAGTAAGGGCGCGACACTAGTCGCAGCACACTTAAGCTGTTGAGCGAACTCGAAACAAAGTAAGGGCGCAACTAGCTACGAGTTGGTTCCTCCGCGCACAGGTTTTCCATACAAAGCACGGTCGATCAAGGAAGATAACTTAAAAATTTAAAAATCTGATTGCTCAAACTTTGGCAACCTAGATTTTCTGTTGTTTGCTTCCCGGCAAGGCGAAACCTTCTTGAACGGCGCCTGGTCCATACCACTATCTTCTCCTCCCCCCCCCCGGCAAACTTGTGCGTGAGGGAACCTTCCTTTCCTTGAGAAAAAAAGAAAGAAGAGAAAATACATATATGGAGCCTTGCGGCTCGTTATTGCTTACCGGGGGTTGGTGCTGCACAAAGTGTCAGGTAACACATGCAAAAAATAGAAAGCATGAAATTGACAAGATGTGCGGAGCACATTAGCTTTACTTATGCACGGGGTCTGCGCCCGGCTTTGTACAAAGGATTACATGCAACAGCGGCAAGACTTGTACAAAAGGTGGTTGCCGGAACGGGTTCCGGCAACCGCGCCTCACGGGTAAAACTTACGTAGATGCTCGATGTTCCAGGAGTTGCTCACCGGAAAGCCATCTTCGGTCTCAAGGCGGACAGCGCCAGGCCTAGTGACTCGTTTCACCCGGTAAGGGCCTTCCCACTTCGGCGTCAACTTGTTGGAATTCTTGGCGGACTGAACATGCCGAAGAACAAGGTCTCCTTCCTCGAGACTTTTGGCGTTAACTTTGCGGCTATGGTAGCGGCGCAAAGCTTGCTGGTAGCGAGCAGCTCGTACAGCAGCCTGAAGACGGTCTTCCTCAAGGAGCAGCGCGTCATCTTGTCGCAGCTGCTCTTGCTCGAGCTCATCATAAGTGAGCACTCGAGGTGACCCGTATACGAGTTCCATGGGGAGAACTGCCTCTGCTCCATAGACTAAAGCGAAAGGTGTCTGTCCAGTGGCTCGATTTGGCGTCGTCCTGATCGACCAAAGAACCACCGGCAACTCCTCAATCCAGTTTCTTCTACACTTGTGCAGCCTGTCGAAAGTTCTGGTCTTGAGGCCACGCAGCACTTCAGCATTCGCCCTCTCCGCTTGAACGTTGCTTCTCGGGTGAGCAACAGAAGCGAAGCAGACCTTGACGCCAACATCTTGGACGTATTGCATGAAGGTGCGGCTCGTAAATTGCATACCGTTGTCGGTGATGATCCTGTTAGGGATCCCGAAGCGGCAAACAATTGACCTGAAGAACTTGACTGCTGACTGTGCGGTCACCTTCCTCACTGGTTCCACTTCCGGCCACTTTGTGAACTTGTCGATTGCGACGTACAAGTACTCAAAGCCCCTGACTGCGCGAGGAAAGGGGCCGAGGATGTCGAGCCCCCAGAACGAAAATGGCCAGGATAAAGGGATTGTCTGGAGAGCTTGAGCTGGCTGGTGTATCTGCTTGGAATGGAACTGACACGCTTCACACTTGGTTACTTGTGCAGTTGCATCCTGGAGGGCTGTCGGCCAAAAGAAACCTTGCCGGAACGCTTTGCCAGCAGGTGCTCTTGCGCCAATGTGGTGACCACATATGCCTCCATGTATCTCTGCCAACAGCTTTTGTCCGTCTTCCCGAGGAATACACTTCAATTTCACACCGTTGAGCCTTCTTCTGTACAGTGTGTTGTCGACAAACTGGTACATACTTGACTGCCGGGCTACTCTTTCCGCTTCTTCTTGCTCTTCGGGAAGTTCTCCTGTCTGAAGGAAACGGACAATCTGCTGTGCCCATGCTGGAGCTTGTGGCTCGACAACAAGGACTAAAGGCACATCTGTTGCTGCGGGAACATCCTCTTCTACGGCGAGAACCTGCGGCTCAGCCGGAGCTTGATGTTCCCCGGCAAGCTTGCCGGAGCAAAACTTGTCGGGAGCGTCTGCTTCAACGGAACAAACCCTAGGGCTTGCCGGAGCAGACTACTCCTCGGCACTCTTGGTGTTGATCTTTGGGACCTTCTTGGCGGCGGCTTCGGGAAGCTCTGCCGGAAAATAGTCACCATAAATCAATTTCCTCTTCTTGCTTTGTCCAGTTGATGGTGTTACAGACGGTTGAGTCAGCTTGAGCACAAAGATCCCTGGTTCCACAGGTAACTTAAGTGCGGCGCACTTTGACAGGCCATCGGCGATGTCGTTCTGAGCTCTCGGAACATGCTCCATCTGTAGGCCGTCAAAGTGCTCTTCTAGCTTTCTCACTTCATCAACGTAGGCCTCCATCAACGGGCTCTGATAATTTTTGTTCACTTGGCGGACGACCAGCTGCGAGTCACCCCTGACAATGAGCTTCTTGATCCTGAGGTCTGCCGCGATCCTGAGACCGGCAAGCAAACCCTCATACTCTGCAGTATTGTTTGTTGCTTGCTCCTTGGGAAAGTGCATCTGGACTACGTACTTGAGGTGCTCTTCGGTGGGTGCGACAAGCAGCACGCCAGCACCGGCGCCTTGCAGCGAGAAGGCACCATCAAAGTACATCAGCCACTCTTTGCTTGCTTCCTTGACGGGGATGCTCGTTTCTGGAATCTGTTCATCTGGTGTTGGCGTCCACTCTGCTATGAATTCTGCCAATGCTCTGCTCTGGATAGTTGAAGTGCTCTCAAACTTGAGGCCAAAGCTTGACAGTTCCAGTGCCCACTCAACAATCCTGCCTGTTGCTTCTGGATTCTATAGTATCCTCTTCAGCGGAAAGCGAGTGACAACTGTGATCTCATGTGCTTGGAAGTAATGGCGCAGCTTTCTCGAGGCCATGAGAAGGCCGAAAAGCAATTTCTGCACACCAGAGTACCTTGACCTAGCCCCCTGCAGAAGGGAACTGACAAAGTAAACTGGGCGCTGCACCATTTTGTTCCGTATCTCCTGCGCAGATCCATCTTTGTCGGGACCAGAGCTTGTCCGGGAAGCCCCCTGCTTGTCGCTGGATGTGCTTGTCGCGGTTGCTGGCTCATTATCTGCCTCCCTCTCCGCTACTAACGCAGCACTAACCACTTGATTGGTTGCCGCTAGATACAGCAGCAACTTCTCTTGTGGCTTAGGTGCGACAAGTATTGGAGTGGAGGACAGGTACCTCTTCAAGTCTTGCAGCGTGACCACCGCTTCCGGAGTCCATTTCATTGGACCTGCCTTTTTCAAAATTTTGAAAAACGGCAGGGCGCGCTCAGCATACTTAGATATAAACCTGCTGAGAGCAGCCACACAACCGTCAAGTCTTCGTACATCCTTGACGCGCTTTGGTGCTTCAATCTGCTCAATGGCCCTGATCTTGTCGGGATTGGCTTCAATTCCCCTCTGAGACACGAAGAACCCGAGAAGCTTGCCGGAAGGGACTCCAAACACACCCTTCTCGGGGTTGAGCTTGAGGCTGATCTTGCGCAGATTTGCAAAGGTCTCGTCTAAATCTTGAATCAGAGTAGCCATGTCCTTGCTCTTGACCACTATGTCATCCATGTAGGCTTCCACATTTCTGTGTATTTGTGGCTCAAAAGCGGTATGGACTACCCTTGCAAATGTTGAACCAGCATTCTTCAAACCGAAAGGCATCCGTATGAAATAGTACGTGCCACATGGAGTGATGAATGCGGTCTTCTCCTTATCCTCTTCTGCCATGAAGATTTGATGGTATCCTGAGTATGCGTCAAGAAATGAAAGCAAGTCACATCCGACCGTGGAGTCAACAATCTGGTCAATGCGCGGCAAGGGAAATGGGTCTTTGGGACAAGATTTATTGACATCGGTGAAGTCGATACAAAGCCTCCATTCCCCGTTTGCCTTACGCACGACTACAGGATTGGCCAACCACGTAGGATGGAGCACTCCTCTGACAAGGCCTGCTGCTTCCAACTTCTTTATTTCTTCTGCGATGAATTCTTGGCGCTCCACTGCTTGTTTTCTTACTTTCTGCTTGACGGGCCGCGCATGAGGACAGACGGCAAGATGGTGCTCAATTACTTTCCTGGGAACACCGGGGATGTCAAACGGTTGCCACGCAAACACGTCGACGTTCGCCCGTAGGAAAGCAATGAGCGCGCTTTCCTATTTAGGGTCAAGGGTGGCACTGATGGTGAAGGTACCACCAGTGCCGTCCTCCATGGCGGACACCTTCTTGGTCTCTGGTGGAGCTGCCATCGTCTTCATACACTTGCCGGTGGAGCTCGATGGTGCGTCCTCGACGATAGCGCAGCACTCCGAAGAGGTGCGCTTGCCGGAGTGAGCATCAGAACTCTTGCCAGACTTGCTCTTCTTCTTCCCCCCGGGAGCTTCAGCGGCAAGTGACTTGCGATCAGTTGCGGCTGCTGCTTCCCGGTAGATCTTGTCGGCGCAGATAAGGGCATCCTTCTTGTCGCCAGGGACAGAGATGACGCTTATCGGGCCTGGCATCTTCAGCATGTTATATGCGTAGTGAGAGGCTGCCATGAATTTGGTGAGTGCTGGACGGCCGAGTATCCCATTGTAAGGCAATGGAAAATCGGCAACGTCAAAGGTAACCCTCTCAGTCCTGAAGTTCAGCTCGCCACCAAATGTCACTGGCAACGTGATCTTCCCCTTCGGCTAGCTGCTTCCCGGGTTGATTCCTTGGAATGTGTCGGTCTCTTCGAGCTCGCTGTCAGGGATCTGGAGTTTGTGGAGTACAGCGGAGGAGATCAGGTTCAAGCCGGCCCCGCGGTCAACTAGCATCTTAGTGACCTTGAGGTTGCGGATAGTTGGTGAAACCAACATCGGCAAGCACCCGACCGCAGTTGTGCGGTCAGGGTGGTCCTCAATATCAAAGATGATAGGCATGCTGGACCATTTCAGAAGCTTGCGCGATTCGACACGTGGTTCTGCTGCATTAACTTCCTGCACCCACTGCTTGAGTTGGCGGTGTGAAGTATGCAGAGAAGCACTACCGTCAACGCACAAGACCTCTGTGGCTTTCTGGAACTCCTGCTCACTGGTCTCAACATCATCCATGTCTTCATCGTCGTCGTCGTCTTCGTCCTTGTCGCGGCTGCGGGGAGGTCTGTCTCCTTGCCGCTGCTTGGCCGTGCCGCGGCGTTTCTGGCCAGATCCTCCAGTACCTCCTTGGGCCTTCTCCTTGCCGCGTCGCTCGTACTCAGCCTTCTGCTGCTTGACGAGCTGCTCGACCCTCTTGCAGTTCTGGAGGTCATGACCCTTGGTGCGGTGGATCTTGCAGTACTGCTTGTTGGTGCCGTCCTGCTTGTCAGCGGCCGCCACAGCCTGGCAGTTGGTGCATGCGGCAGTCTCCTTGCCGGAGCTACCAACTTTGGCTTTCGCGGCGCCACCTTGGTTGCCGGACTGCTCAACGACTAGCACATCTTTGCCTTTCTTCTTCCTGTTGTTCCGCCGCCGGTTTTTCTTTGCCGGGGCAGCATCCTCGCTGTCAGATTCTCATGCTCATGTATCCTCTCCGGGGAGTTTCCTCCCTTCCTCAGCACGTGCACACTTGTCGGCCAGGGCGTACAGCTCACTGACGTCTCTGATTTTACACATCGCCATCTCCTCCCGCATCCTGCGGTTACGCACATTCTGATGGAACGCGCTGATAACCGCGGCAGGGTGGACGTCTGGGATGTTGTGCTGTACACAGCTGAACCTCTGGATATACTTGCGCAGGGGATCTCCTTCCTTCTGGGCGAGCAGATGAAGGTCACTTTCTTGGCCATGAGGTTTGTGGCCGCCTGTAAAGGCGCCAACAAACTGATGGCACAGGTCAGCCCAGGAGGATATGGAGTTGTCCGGCAAGTGCATGAGCCAGGACCTGACGTTGGGCTTGAGCACCAGCGGGAAGTAGTTGGCAAGGATCTTGTCGTCCCGCCCCCGGCAGCTTGCACCACGATGGTGTAGATGCTGAGGAACTCCGATGGATGCGTCTTGCCGTCGTACTTCTCTGGTACGTCTGGTTTGAAATTTTTCATGCTGGGCCACTGGACTTGTCGCAGCTCACGAGTAAACGCAGGACAACCTACCACGTACGGCAAGTCGCCTGGTTCCCCTGGCGCATGCATGTCGACAGCGGGCCCAGCGCGCTGGTCTGATTGACGCCGCGCTTCTATTCGGCGCTCGATGCGAGTACGAGCGTCCTCTTGCTGTCGTTCGTTAAGAACTTGGCGCTGATCGCGACGAGCTCGCGGATCTGATGACGCGGTGGAGTCGCTGTCAAGGTTGATCCGGCGAGTCGGCGATTTTGGCCTTCGGGGCGGAGAGTGCACGGTGGTTGCACCCCCACCGGTCTTGTCGCCATCGGCCCGTGCCTAGATGACTTGCCGCGGCTGCGATGTACTCGGCTGCCGTGGAGTGTCGCCGTTGGCGAAGGCGATGAGACTCTGAATAGTGGCCCTCTAGTCGTCGGCCTTGTCTGCCGTTGGAGGGTAGTCTAGGAGCAGTTGAGCTCGTGCCAAAGCTTCTGCTAGAGTGGCGGGTAGCGGTGGCGAACGGTGTGAGGAGCGGGATATGCTCGGACTTCTAACTACGTTAGAAGGAGCAGTATCCCGTCCAGGCGACCGTGCCTTGCTCGTGCCGGCATGTTGGCGTGCATGCTGGTCTTGAGCGTCCCGAGATCCACCAGCTCGATCTTGGTCCAGCAAGCGTATGGTACCGTGAGTACCATGACGCTGCCAGTCCCGCGCCTCCTGAGATGGGCGCGGTGCATGTACGGACGCCGAGGTCTTGGAGTGCGCCCGGTCATTGTGGGAGTCGACTACGCCGCCGATGGGCAGCGCAGCTTTGTCCAAGGACTTGGCGGCACCGTGAGCTCCCTCGTCGACGCCCGTTCTTCCGCCGGCATCTACCCCACCAGCCGTTGGCTCCAGCGGTGGTGGGATCGACGCGGACGGAGCAGCTGCCTCCGAAGCCTTCTTCTTCGGTGGCATGTTGATGAAGATGATGAAGATCTATCTCGTGTGAACGCCGGATCAGGTTCACACAACCTCGACGCACCCCCTACCTGGCGCGCCAAAAATGTCGGGGAAACTGATCCACGAACACCTATGGGTCCGGCGGGCCGAGTCCCTTTCGGTTTGGCGAGGGCGGAGATCGCACAAAGAGCAGATCGAGGCGAAGCACACGAGCAGTTTACACAAGTTCGGGCCGCACGGATGCATAAAACCCTACTCCTGCTTTGTGGTTTGTATTGAGTTCTTGCTCGGGAGCGCTGGGTGCTACAGGACACACCAGCAGCTAACGAGACCGAGCGTGAGAGTGTCCGAACCCCCTTCTACGTTGCGCATGGGCCTCCTTTTATATGCTCAAGGGGTCACCGACAGGTGGCAACGCAGATGGGGGTAAAAATGCAAAAGGTGCTGCGGTTGGTACAGCTACCTGTACAGTGTTTCATACCTAACCTTGACGGCAGGGGACAAGGGCACTAAATGCCCATCGGCGTCGCCCAAATAGTGCAAAAAAGGGGCCGTCAGGGGCGCCACCGTTCGCCATGATGGCAATCTTGTCAGCGCCGCTTGCCACCGCGTACCCCTGGTTGCACAGCCTCCCGCCACGTATACCTAGGAGGGTCCCAGAGCGACACGTTGGTGGATGCGCTGGAGCGTTGGTACAGGGTGGTAGCTTGCCGCGGCAATCGCCTTGCCGCGGTCGTTGTCTTGTCGCGTCCGGGAGCTTGCCGCTCACCGGGCCTTGCCGGGACGCGTGGCGCGTCGCGGCAAGTTCCTTGATATGCCTTGGTTGGCCTTCCCGGCAAGCTCCTCTCGCCGGGGTCTCGTGCCTTGAATGGTCTTCCCGGCAAGCTCCTCTTGCCGGGGCCTTGTCTCCTCGGCTTGAATACTTTGTTCTTGAAATGGCTCCAAAGGAACCACGGAGGACCTTGGCGGTCACCCGGCAAGCCTTGCCGCGGGGCGCTGCGACTGCCCGTGCACAAGTTCGGGATACTAGGGTACCCCTGCTTTAGTACACTGACATACACGGTTTTGCGCGAGTGGGGAAGTCTTCTGCTAGCTTTCCTATCCATGCATGTGACAAACCCTACATCTCCCTTTGTTTTCTGCCTCGATGTGTTGCCTAATGCTGGCATATCTTGAATGATGTGCACCAACATCGCATGTAGATCGAAAATCTCCTTTCTTTAAGCATCATAACATTTTACTGCAGGCGCATTTATCCACATTGTCAGTAGTTCTTCTACCAGTAGCTGAAAGTAAATGTCGTTGTCATTTCCAGGTTGCTTCAGGCCTTGGATAATCATTGACATAATAATATAGTTTTTCTTCACACACAACCAATGAGCTAGGTTATATATGCACAGAATCACCGGCCAGTGCTCATATTGCCAAAAGGATTCATCCCGTCACTACACTCCCCGAGCCTTATACTTGTAGGATCCTTGGGAAAGTCTTTAAACTTGTTGTTGATTAATTCCCACTAAGCCCCATCTTTCGGGTGCCTCATATAATTATCCGCAATTCTCTCATGATGATGCAACCACAACCTCTTCGCCTCTCTAGGGTTTGCAAACAAACGCCTCAACCTTGGAATTAAAGGCAAGTACCAAACAACCATGAACGGGATTCCTGTCTCGATCTCGTCATCTAATTTGTACTTATCATTTTCTCTCCTGCGCTTGTATCGTGCATGCTTGCATGTGGGACATGTACGCAAATCTTTGTACTCACCACGGTATAATATACAATCATTCACACAAGCGTGTATCTTCTGTACTTCCAGTTCCAATGGGCAAACAATTTTCTTCGCTTCATTCGTGCTTCTGGGGAGCACATTATCTTCTGGAAGAATTTCTTTGAAAAGACCTAACATCTCTGTGAAGCCCTTGTTTGATAGTCCGTTTGCTGTTTTAAATCTAAGAAGTGACAGGGTGGGACTCAACTTGGAATATTTCTTTTTACAACCTAGATACAATTCTTTCTTAGAGTCCGCATCAATGGTTGGCAGATCCTTGTACCCAATCATATCCTTTTTTGGGCCCTCAAAATCTGCAATCATAGCAGCAAAATCTGGCATATCTAGATTGTTGTCTTCTGCGTCGACGTCTTGGTTTTCTAGTGGGCGCTTTGGCTTTTCGGTGTTCCATTGGTAGCTTGACGCCTCCGCCCTGATGTTAGATTCAACATCCATGTGACACTGATCGGGGTTTGGCATCTCGCAGCCCTGGGTATCTTCATCCATGACCTCCTCTTCACTGTGTCTGGTCCAACGTGTATATCCATCCATGAATCCCCTAGAGACTAAGTGCCACTAGACATCTGCAACTTCATGTGACTCTGTATTGGCACAATCAGTACATGGACACGGGATTCTCCTCTTTGTTCTTTCAGCCAAATTCACGAACTTTGTCATGCCACTGATAAATCTGCTGTTTTACGATTCTTCATCCATCGAGATCATTCCATCTGCACCACACGAATGGTAATTAAAAACAAAACAACAACATTAATACACGGATTAATTGCTGCCAAAAGATGTGTGCATAAATCACAAGGTTTTATTTTCATAATTACTGAGGGCGCTCCATATTGTTATTGAGACGTGCAATGACAAAAATTAATGGCGAGTCAATTTACACGCAGAGTACTAGTACAACACTACCCTTAGGAATTGGATACCTTAATTAAGCCACTCACGGAAAGAATACCTTAATTAATGAGCCATGCGGCGACCTCCACCCAGCAGACAGAGAAGCACGATGAGGTGGCACGAATCACGCCGCCGCCGACCTCGATGGTTCAGCTCCTCCTATCTCCCGCCGCAGACCGAGGATTGACCTCCTATGACGCCGCCACCGCCCACCGACCGATGAGTGTTCTCTTCTCCAGTAGCCACTGCCTAGGCCGCCGCCGCCATCTCTATATGCGGAGTGGCTGTTTTTTACGGATATCCGCAGAGCGGCTATTTACACAGTATCACTGGAACTCAATTATATGGACAAGGTAGTACATCACATACGGTTATGTAACGGCAACTATGTCTAACCTACATTGTATTCTCACACGGTTTGGTGCAAAAATCGTGCGTGACGTTGTAATACCTAACACAAATGACATGTATAAATAGTGTGTCGTATACAACATATAGTGCCATAAGTAGTTCCCGACCGTTAGCTTATCCCCACAGTTTCCCCATTTCCCCCAAATCCCTACATAGCCTCCAAATTCCCTCGTGTGGCGCTGACATTGGGGGAATGCAAACAAATTGTGCTGATGGTTTTGGTGCGACTGCTCCTGCTCGTATTGCCGCCATGACAGCAGTCGCCGCCGAGCACTTGCCTAAGGTCTTCAGAAGGCAGGTGTACTACGGATCTGAATCGTCCTGTCAGGTTCCAATCTATCCCAATCTTTTTTAGCATGCCCAAAGTATAGCTCCTTGCTGAATCTGTCTTGAATGACCCCCCCCCCCCCCTCCTGGGAAAGCGATCTGCCATAGGATCCGGAGCATGACTCCAGACTCCCACAACACGAGTTCGACTCCGAGTTTTGCGCCACCGAGAAGTAACAAAAGTTGAATTGTGTGCACGGGCACACTCCCGCTCGACGTGTATGCACGGAGGGATTCTACATTGGCGGGTGGTTTCTTAGTTGCCCCTTAGAGGTCAGTGCTAAGTTCATCATTTTACTTTAGTTAATTGCTCATCCTGAATACTATTAAACATTGGCAGGGATATGAGGCTTGTGCCTTTGTTAACTGGCTGGATGAAGAATAGCATGGCAGGGCTCGGAGTGTTATCACCAAGCTCGCAGAACATAACGTAAAGCTAAAGAAGAAACTGGTTGATCTGGAATGTACAATCAGTACGATGAAGCAAGAAATAATCAATCACAGGCAACACATGAAAGCAAGAGACAAGAAGGAACTAGCATGTGTAGTTGTGGTTGTCGCATTAGCCATGTTCTATGCGTTGTCTACAATGATGATTAGGGTTTTGTTTGACAGTATTGCTAAAGCACATCTAGATGTGCTCTAAGTAATGCACATCGAGGTCCTATGCCATTGATGTTACGCGATGATTCGTGCAGATATTTTCCTTTGTCTTTTTTTCTTTTCCTTTGTAGTTTGATTGTTACTAGCTTTATCAATAAGAAGAGCTCAATGTATTGCTCGCCAACTGGCCTACTCAGTTCGTACCCATACCGGTGCATAATCCCAAAACATGTTCATTCTTTTTGTCCTGGAAAAACAAACCAACCAATACGAGTCCTGCGCAACCCCGGGAATTTGGAGCGACTGGGTACAAATAATTGCGGTTGATTATATCAGCGGTTAGATGATATATCAACCCCCGCTTCAATTGGCATTTCCTCTTCCCGGCATACCCCACTTAAGTGTCCACCATCTTCATCATCCCCGACAGGCAGCGCTACACACTGGCACACACTCTGCAGCCATGTTGAGGGACAGCAAGAATGACAGTTCGGCCAGCAGTCTCGCGCCCGATGATAGGTCAACATTGGAACCATCCCGCTCGTCATCCATGAGGCCGGCGTCGAGCCCAGACCTCGATTATATCCAGATCATGGAAGGGACGCCACCTCCGGAGTCGTTAGACGACAACCAGATGGACGAGGAGCCGTCGGAGGACAAAGAAGAGGACGATAATGATGAGGAGGAAGAATGGTCGAACAACAAGGAGGAGGACGACGACAACAATGACGAGGACGACAGCGGAAACGATGAAAAGCTAACCGTGAGCGACAAGAAGCATCCTCGCCAAGACGATGTCACGGGGCTATCCAACAACAACAACAACAAAAACAACAAGAAGGACTAAATTAAGCAGACTTTACATATCTTTGTTTCCGTTCGCTCATATTAATTTGTTATCTCTGTTTATCCTGTCAATCTCAACGCAGACGGTTAGTAATACGTATTCGAAAGAGATCTTCTACATTATCGCCCACAGGTTAGTTTGTTGGACTGTGTGCCTTGACGAGCACACAATTCACAAAAAATGGCCGTACGGGCTATCTATAAGGATCGCACACAATTCTAATTACCGACTTGTTTTTCGGGTATCACACACATCTTGTTACGCTGAATCTTTTGTGTTCACCTCAATCATCGCAAACAGTTCATCGAAGCGAAATGTATGCCGTATATCACGCACACATTGATATGGTTTCCCATTTCTGTTGTTCTTTCTAATTGCAGACAGTTCATATGGATCAACCGTATGCCCAGCATCGCACACACATCTAAAATCTAAATCATGTTTGATGCATTCTCGTCGCAAACATTTTGCACCTTTTTCATGGGTTTTTTAAACCACTGTTCGCGATTATTGCATCGCACACAGTTTCATTGAAGGGTCTCTGATCGTAGTGTCGCGTTAGTTGCATCCTGCAGTAGTGATGCATGAAAAATAGCAAATGAAGTCAGAAAGGGTTGAGAATTTATGGTGTGGCTTTGAATGGTGCATATAAGTACCCTAACTATTACAAAGATTCCCTCTGGTTTGTCCGAAGTGGGACTTTCCAGATATATATGTCCGGAAAATCACTAGAGAAGAAACTGATGACAGCGAAGCCGGTCACATCCCAGAGTGGGATCTTTGGGTATAAAACTTTTTCTTCGCGTGTGTCCCTATGCACCATAACCATGGACAATCTTCATCGTTTAACTGGATGCTCGGGTCAATATTCACTGTGAAGGGAGCAATTTCATGAAACTTTTCATAATCTTCTCACATGTCTGTCTTGTCCTCCACTCCCACGATGTTTCTTTTCCCTGAAAGAACTATGTGGCACTTTGGCTCATCGTATGATGTATTCGCTTCCTTGTCTTTTTGTTTCTCGGCTTGGCAGACATGTCCTTCACATAGAAAACCCACGCCACATCATTGGCGAGGACGAATGGTTCGTCTGCATACCCAAGATTGATGAGATCCACTGTTGTCATTCTGTACTGCGAGTCTTCCTTTTAGATTGATCCATTTGCACCGAAAAAAAGGGACCTTCAAATCACTTCCATAGTCAAGTTCCCATATCTCCTCTATGTAACCATAATATGTGTCCTTCGGCCTATCGGTGTTTGTTGCATCAAAGCGGACACCACTGTTTTGGTTGGTGCTCTTTTTATCTTGGGCGATCGTGTAAAATGTATTCGCATTTATATCATACCCTTTGAAAGTCAATATAGTCGAAGATGGTAACTTGGACAGCAAGTACAACTCATCTGCAACAGTGTCGTCTTGCATGAGACATGTCTGCAACCAACCGGCGAAAGTCCTCGTTTGTCCATGTCTAAATCCAGTCGTCAGACTACTCCGGGTGTTTGGAGCATAGAATACTCTTATGTTCCTTGATATACGGAGCCACCAAGGCGGAACATTGTAGAATTGTGTAGTGTGCTTGTGCCCAAGAATGCTCGTCCATACATATTACTTGGTCCCTTCCTAGCGTGCCGTTTCCACCCCGTCTTCCCTCATGCCGCGATTCAGGAACACCAATCGGCTTAAGGTCAGGAATAAATTCAACACAAAACTCAATGACCTCCTCTGTTTCATGGCCCTTGGAGATGGTTCCTTCTGGCCTAGCACAATTATGAACATATTTCTTTAAGACTCCCATGAACCTCTCAATGGAAATATCTTCGACTAGGTGAACTAGGATGTGCGTCATGATATTGAAGAAGGATGGTGGGAACACCAACTCGAAACTGATAAGACATTGCACCAAATCATTCTCTAACCTTGGTATGATTTCTGGATCAATTACCTTCTAAAATATTGCACCGAGGAATGCACATAGCTTCACAATGGATAATTGAACGTTTTCTTGTAGAAGCCCTCTCAAGGCAACCGGAAGCAGTTGCGTCATAATCATGTGGCAGTCATGAGACTTTAGGTTCTGGAACTTTTTCTCTGCCATATTTATTATTCCCTTTATATTCAATGAGAAGCCACATGGGACCTTCATATTGAGCAGGCATTCGAAGAAGATTTCCTTCTCTTCTTTGGTAAGGGCGTAGCTTGCATGACCTTGATACTGCTTTGGATCCATGTCGTCTTTTCCGTGCATACGTTGCTGGTCCTCCCGTGCCTCCGGTGTATCTTTTGTCTACCCATACATGCCCAAGAAGCTTTGCAGGTTCATGAAAAGATTCTTCGTCATGTGCATCACGTCGATTGCAGAGTGAACCTCTAGGTCTTTCCAATACGGTAGGTCCCAAAATATAGATTTCTTCTTCCACATGTGTGCGTGTCCCTCAGCGTCATTTAGAACAAATTGTCCGCTAGGAACCTTTCCAAATATTACTTTTAAATCATTGACCATATCAAGTATATCATCACCAATATGGTGGCGAGACTTTTTCGGTGATCTGCCTCACCTTTGAAATACTTGCCTTTCTTTCTTACGGTATGCTTGATCGAAAGAAATCGACGATGTCCTAGGTACACTTTCTTCATACATTTATCCAAATATGTAATGTCAGTAAACAGTGTGTTCAAGAGTGGTATCCCTTGTTTGTCTATCCTGACAGGTTACTAAGAGCAGGCCAATCATTCATGGTTACAAACAACAACGCATGTAGGTCAAATTCCTCCTGTTTGTGCTCATCCCACACACGTACACCTTTTTCATTCCACAGATGTAAGAGTTCTTCAGCAAATGGCCTTAGGTACACATCAATGTCGTTGTAGGGTTGCTTAGGGCCTTGTATGAGCACTAGCATCATAATGAACTTCCACTTCATGCACAACCAAGGAGGAAGGTTATAGATACATAGAGTCACAGGCCAGGTGCTATGATGGCTGCTCTGGTCCCAAAAAGGATTAATGACATCTGCACTTAAACCAAACCATACCTTCCTTGCATCATCTGCAAAGCCCTCCCACTTTCTCTCGATTTTTCTCCACTGTGACCCATCGGCGCGTGCGCTCAACTTCTCGTCTTTCTTGCGGTCCTCTTTGTGCCAACGCATCAACTTGGCATGCTCTTTGTTTTGGAACAAACGTTTCAACCATGGTATTATAGGAGAATACCACATCAGCTTCGCAAGAATATTCTTCCCGGGGCACTCGCCCTCAACATCACCAGGGTCACCGCATACGGGCATCCATTCAAATCCTCGTACTCACCGTGGTAGAGGATATAGTCATTAGAACATGCATGTATCTTCTGCACCTCTAATCCTAGAGGGTAGACAACCTTCTCCTTCGTACGTACTGTTGGGCAATTCGTTGTCCTTTGGAAGCATCTTCTTTAACATTATCAGCAACTTTTCAAATCCCTTGTCAGATACACCATTCTCTGTCTTCTATTGCAGCAATTCCAGTGTGGTACCCCACTTTTTCATGTCATCTTCGCAATTTGGGTACAACAATATCTTGTGATCCTCTAACATGTGTTGCAACTTTAGCTTCTCCTTTTCACTTGCGCAGTTTTTCTTTGCATCCGCAATGGCCCGAACAAGATCATTGATGGTCTCATCTGATGCCTCTTCTCCAGCTTCAAACCGCATTTTCGGCTCAGCTTCTTCCCCCATTGTTGTACCATCGTTTTCAGGGAACCCATGGCCAGAATAGTTGTGGTCATCCTCTTCTTCTTCATTCTCTTCCATTATGACCTCTCTTTTTCCGTGCTTGGTCCAATGGTTATAGCCGGACATGAAACCAGACTCAAACAGGTGGACATGAATGGTTCTTGAGTTAGAGTAATTTCGATCATTCTTACAGCCAGGACATGGACAATACATAAAACCATATGCCCGCTTGTTTGTCTCAGCCGCAAGCAGAAAAGTACGTATGCCATCAATGAACTGGGGAGAGCATCGTCCATCCTACATCCACTGTCGGCTCATCTTCATTACACAACACCGAAAAGACCAAATTAATACAAGTTCATGCATAAAGTTCATACACAAGTGTTCTCATAAAACAACATACAAACTCTCTAGCTAAAGCATTTAAACGCAACAACCAACGCGATAAAGATTGCAACTAAGGTAACAATTGATCCAAGAGCATAGTGATACCAAGCCTCATTATCAATGGCATATTTTATAATCTTTCTAATCTTCAAGCGCATTGAAACCATCTTGATCTTGTGATCATCGACGATATCGGCAACATACAACTCCAGTTTCATCTTCTCTTCTTCAATTCTTTAAAAAAAATCAAATACACATTTTCTTTTTCAACTAAATTTAACTTCTCGTCAAGAGGGTCGGTTGTAATTTCCGGTTCGCATACCTCGTAGAAAAAATATCTATGTCAACTTGATGGGCATAATTTGTCATAAACACGAAATGCAACAAATAGTTATAAAAGAGAATATACCACATCCGAATCATAAACTGGACGAGGGCCGACGAGGACAGATATCAAAACCATGGCACTATGTATAACGAACAACGTATGGGTAATAATATTATACAAGTAACTATCTAAATCACACAAACATGATTTTTTTAATAAAAAGGATAAGAACAAGAGGCTCACTAAGGTGGTGCCGGCGACGGGACAGTGCGGGCGATTGACGTTGGTTAGGATGGGGATGGGAAGGCACTAAGTAAACCACACCTACATATGCAAACTAAGAAGTTAATTTGAGCTCAAATTGCATATAAGTCAAACAAACTACCACATATAATTACTCCCAAACTAAAACCCCCAAATCACTATACTTATAGAGCATTGCAAGATCTAATCTAGCAATGAGAGATGAAAGGAAAAACTTGCTAACCTTTCTGAACACTTGGATGGACGGGGTGCCTCCAAATCTTAACAAATTTGGCAAAAATGGACGATGAGCTCGAGGAAGAGGGAAGAACAGAGAGGAGAGGAAAGGGGAAGAACAGAGAGCTCGAGCTGTACGAATTGTTTATATATGAGCATCTTAGTCCCGGTGTGAACCTCTAGTACCGGTTCGTTACATGAACCGGGACTAAAGGGGATTCTGGGGCCCTAGTCTGACACCGGCCTTCCACCACCCATTTAGTCCCGGTTTGTGACATGAACCGGTATGAGAGGTTCAAAATGAACCGGGACTAATGATGCCCCCCTAGCCATTGCAACAGGGACTAATGGTCACATTAGTACCAGTCTGTATCCAAACCGGGACTAATGGGGCTCACGTAAAGTGCTTTTTCTACTAGTGACAGGGTCATGTTTTGTTCTAGTATCGAGTTGTAAGTAAATAGAAGCGTGATGACCATTATATTCACTAATAGAGCATTATCCCATGTGAGGAAAGTAAAGAATAGGCCAAAAATATCCCAACAAAAATGACAGCAAAAAAGAGAAGGGGCAATGTTACTATCCTTTTCCACACTTCTTCTTCAAAGTAGCACCATGTTTTTCATGTAGAGAGTCTCCTATTTTGTCACTTTCATATAACTAGTGGAATTTTTCATTATAGAACATGGCTTGTATATTCCAATGATGGGCTTCCTCAAAATGTCCGAGTTCTTCATGAGCAAGCAAGTTGGATGCACACCCACTTTGTTTTGTTTTGAGCTTTCATACACATATAGCTCCTAGTGCATTCGTTGCATGGCTATCCCTACTCCTCAGATTGATATCGATTGATGGGCATCTCCATAGCCCGTTGATTTGCATAGTCGGTGTGAGACTTTCTTCCCTTTTTGTCTTCTCCATATCATCTCTACCACCACACTCTATTCCTCCCATGATGCTATGTCCATGGCTTGCGCTCATGTATTGTGTGAGAGTTGAAAATGTTCAAGCGCATTAAAAAGTATGAACCAATTGCTTGGCTAACATCGGGGTAGTACATGATTTATACTTTGTGTTAAGAAGATGAAGCATGACAAGGCTATATGATTTTGTAGGTATAAATTTCTTTAACATTGATATTTTGAAACACATGGTTGCTTGTTGGTATGCTTGAGTATTTATATTTTCATGTCGAACTATAGACTATTACTTTGAATCACTCGAGTCCAAATATCCACGACACAAAAGAAAAGATTACATGATGAATATGATAGGTAGCATTCCACATCAAAAATTATGTTTTTATCATTTACCTACTCGAGGACAAGGAGGAATTAATCTTGGGGGTGCTTTATACATCTCCAACATATCAATAATTTTTTATTGTTCCATGATATTATAGTATCAATCTTGGATGTTTTATATGCAATTATATATAATTTTTGGGGACTAACCTATTAACCTAGTGCCCAGTTCCAGTTGCCATTTTATGCATGTTTTTTTTCTTTTTAGGAACTCAATATCAAACAAAGTCCAAATGGAGAAAAAACTTTGGATTAATTGTTTTGGACCAAAAGGGACCCTAGAAGGTTTAGGAGAAGACCTGAAGAGTCACGAGGGAGTGAAAAGCTCGAGCAGTGTGCCCCCTATGCTTGTGGGCCCCTTGTGGCACCTCTTGACCTAATTCCACCTCTATAAATTATCAAACATTCCTCTGATATCAAAGACCACCCAAAATACTGTTTCCGCGGCCGCAAGTTTCTATTCCCGAGAGATTCCATGTGGAGACCTTTTTCTGGCCCTCTACCATAGGGGGGATCAACCACAGGGGGGATCTACATCAACCTTGTTGCCCTTCCGATGATGTGTGAGTAATTTACCACAGACATGCCGGTCCATAGCTAGTAGCTAGATGGCCTTTTCTCTCTCTCTCTTTGGCCTTCAATGCAATGTTCTCCTAGAGTTTTGGAGATCTATTTGATGTAATCACTTTTTGTGGTGTGTTTGTTGGGATTTGATGAATTGTGAGTTTATGATAAGATTATCTATGAACATTATTTAAGTCTTCTTCGAACTCTTTTATGCATGATTATGATAGCTTTGTATTTCTCTCCAATCTATTGATTTGGTTTGGCCAACTAGATTGATTTTTCTTACAACGGGAGAGGTGCTTTGTAACGGGTTCAATCTTGCGATGATATATGTCCCGGTGACACAAAGGGACAAGACACGTATTTGTATTGTTGCCTCTAAGGATAAAAGAAGGGGTTTATTCATGCGTGGGTTTACTTTGTCTACATCATGTCATCTTGCTTAAGGCGTTACTCCGTTCGTTATGAACTTAATACTCTAGATGCATGCTGGATAGCGTCGATGGCTTCTTCTCTCTCTCTCCCTCTCTCTCTCTCTCTCTCTCTCTCTTTGATCTTCAATACAATGTTCTCCTTGATGTTCTTGGAGATCTATTCGATGTAATCCTTTTTTGCAGTGTGTTTGTTGGGATCCTATGAATTGTGAGTTTATGATCAGATTAGCTATGAATACTATTTGAGTCTTCTCTGAACTCTTTTATGCATGATTGTTATAGCTTTGTATTTCTCTCCAATCTATCTGTTTGGTTTGGCCAACTAGATTGACTTATCTTGCAATGGGAGAGGTGCTTTGTGATGGGTTCGAAGTTGCGATGCTCAATCCTAGTGACAGAAAGGGACATGACACAAATTTATATCATTGCCATTAAGGATAAAATGGTGGGGTTTATTCATATTGCTTGGATTTACTTTGTCTACATCATATCATCTTGTTTAAGGCGTTACTTTGTTCTTTATGAACTTAATACTCTAGATGCATGTTGGATAGCGGTGGATGTAACATGGGAAGAGGTGGTTTGTAATGGTTTCGGTCTTACGGTGCTCAATCCCAATTACAGAAGGGGACATGACACACATGCATCATTTCTATTAAGGGTAAAAGGATGGGGTTTATTCATACGTGAGTTTATCTTGTCTCCATCATGTCATCTTGCTTAAGGTGTTATCCGTTTCTCCATGAACTTAATATACTAGATGCATGTTGGATAGCAGTCCATGTGTGGAGTAATAGTAGTAGATGCAGGCAGGAGTCGGTCTACTTGTCTCGGACGAGATGCCTATATACATGATCATTGCCTTGGATATCGTCATGATTACTTGCTTTTATATCAATTGCCCAACAGTAATTTGTTTACCCACCATATGCTATTTTCAAGAGAGAAGCCTCTAGTGAACACTAGGGCCCGCGGATCTATTATAATCATACATTAAAATCCAAAAATACCTTGCTGCAATTTATTTTTGTTTATTTTATTTTGTGTTTTTATCTATTTATCTATCACTACGAGATTTGATCCTTGCAATTAACCACAATAGGATTGATAACCCCTTGTTTGCATTAGGGGCAAGTATTTTTTATTTTGTGTGTAGGTACTGCTAACGAGGTGTTGCATGGTTCTCCTACTGGATTGATAACCTTGGTTCTTAACCGAGGGAAATACTTATCTCTATTGTACTGCATCATAATCTCCTCTTCGAGGAAATCCCAACGCAGCTCACAAGAAGCAATCTGCACCATCAGCACACCTTGATTTGTATACCCTCCGACAGTACCTGCACTAGATCGTCTCTCTCCGCCTTCATCATTGCCCACCAGAAGAGATTGATATGGGCGCATGTGGGCCTTTTCATCATTACTGAGACAACCGGTGATGCCGACCACCTCCTCATAGAGCATTGTCAGATCAGGGTGCCATGAGTATATTTCTCATAGCCGGGAGAGCTTCTCCGCATCATCGCCAACCACCTGAACAAGGAGTTGCGCTAGCGGATGAGTGAAATCCGTTGCAGATTGGATTGGAAGGCGACGGATGCAGATCAATTGGCGAGGGTGAGAAGGATTAGGGACTTCGGTAAGGGTGAGAAGGGTGACGGATTTGGGGGAGATGAGGAAAAGACGGAGCGATAGGAGTGGTGGTGTGGGAGGCGGCTGGCTCGAAGTGGTGGACTGGAGACGGCTGGCTTACTGAATAAGGTTGCGGATGTTAGAATAAATCTGAGGTGCGTAGTTGATCAACCGGGGATGAAGCAATCATCCGAGTCATGACACTGATATTTGTTAATGAGGTTCGATGATATGGCTGCGTCCCTGGGGCTTCACTCCTCCCCTGACACCGTCACAATACCGCACACTAGCAACCTGGGCGCCGGCACATGTCGTCGGCTCCCTCTTGCACGCTTGTGCTATTATGTTGCATATGTTACATCGTGTCTCTATCCCGCATTATATGAGAGGCATAGGATAAGAGTGTCCTATTAGGTCACGACTCCATATCCTATCTAAGCATTTCTATCTGATCCCCTAAAAGGCCATAAGGGAGTAAAAAATTTTGTTTTACTCCCTTACAACACACCTAGTCGATCCTTTAAAAAACTTAAGGGAATTGTTTTTATTCAGTCTACCTATTCTCCCTGAAATCTCCCTAAATTTACTCCATCCCACCACGTCCGAGTAAAAGTGGCGGCTCTTCCTCTTGCCCTCCTGCGTTGCACTATCTCTCGCAGACGCAGCCGCCACGCCCCGCCTCCGTCGGCTATGACCGCCAGGCCGGACGGAATGGATAGCCCGGCCCCTTCCCTCACCCCGCTGCTACTTCTTGAGCTTGCACTGGTTTTTCCCTTGAAGAGATAAGTATTTCCCTCAGTCGATAACCAAGGTATCAATCTAGTAGGAGAAGAAAGCGCAAATCGCCAATACCTGCACAAACAATCAAACACTTGCACCCAACGCTATTAAGGGGTTGTCAACCCCTTCACGATTATTTGCAAAAGTGAGATCTGATAGCGATAGATAAATAAAAGATAAAATATTTTTGGGTTTTTGATTTATAGATCTGAAAGTAAAAGATTGCAAAATAGTAGATCGGAAACTAATATGATTGGAAATAGACCCGGGGGCCATAGGTTTCACTAGAGGCTTCTCTCAGGATAGCAAATAATATGGTGGGTGAACAAATTACTGTCAAGCAATTGATAGAAAAGCCAAAGTTATGACGATATCCAAGGCAATGATTATGTAATGTAGACATCACATCTGTATCAAGTAGACCGACTCCTGTCTGTATCTACTACTATTACTCCACAGATCGACTGACTCCAGCCTGCATCTAGAATATTAAGTTCATAAATAATAGAGTGACGCCTTAAGTAAGATGACATGATGTAGATGAATAAACTCAAGCAATATGATGTAAACCCCATCTCTTTACCCTCGATGACATCAATACAATACGTGACTCACAACCCTTACTTTGTCGCTGGCTGAGGACACCGCAAGATTGAACCCAAAGCCAATCACTTCTCCCATTGCAAGAAAAACCAATATAGTTGGTCAAACGAAACCGATAATTCAAAGAGAGTTACAAGGATATCAAATCATGCATATAAGAATTCAGAGAAGAATCAAATAACACTCATAGATAAGTTGATCATAAATCCACAATCCATCGGATCTCGACAAACACATTGCAAAACAAGATTACATTGGATAGATCCCCAAGAACATTGAGGATAACATGGTATTGAGAATCAAAGAGAGAGAAGAAGCCATCTAGATACTAGCTATGGACCCATAGTCTGTGGTAAACTACTCATGCTTCATCGGAAGCGCAATAGAGTTGATGTAGATGCCCTCCGTGATCGAATCACCCTCTGGCAGGATGCCAGAAAATGCCCCAAGAAGGGATCCCACGGGTACAGAAGGTTGCGGCGGTAGAAAAGTGTTTTCGTGGATACTTCTGAGGGTTTCAGAATATTTCTGAATTTATAGGACGATGAAGTAGGTCGGTGGAGTCACGGGGGGGGGGGGCACAAGGCAGGGGCGCGCCCTCCACCCTTGACGCCGCCTCGTGGATCTTCTGACTTGGATCTCAAGTCCCCTGGGTGTCTTCTGGTCCAAGAAAAATCTCCGATAAAGTTTCATTCCGTTTGGACTCCGTTTGATATCCCTTTTCTGCGAAACTCAAAAACAAGGAAAAAACAGAAACTGGCACTGGGCTTTAGATTAATAGGTTAGTCCCAAAAATAATATAAAATAGCATATTAATGCTTACAAAACATCCAAAAAGATAAGATAGTAGCATGGAACAATAAAAAATTATAGATACGTTGGCCCGACGTATTATCCGCCGTCTATCGGCGTTGGCTTTTCACCACCGGAAACCACCCACGTGTCGCCGCCAAAGAAGAGTTTGGGTATGAAGAAGACCCACTGCGTCCAGGCTCCTCCAACCGCTCCAATGGTCTCCAGGGTGGACATCAATTTTCTGCTAAAGGCACGCCGTTCTCCTGCTGCACCCACCGGAGGAAAACGGGATTGTAAGCCGGCGGAGGCAACGGAGGTGCTCGCCAAGGCGGCCAGGAAGAAGAAGATGAAGAAGGTCAAGGCGGCACCTTGTCCTAGGCCGACACCTCATGCTGCTACTCCGGTGGCCCCTACGGCGACTACTCCGGCGTGAGCGGCGGCCGCAGCCGGCAACAAGAATCACGGATACCAAGTGCTTGATGAAATGCCAACAAGGTCATAATAAAAACCTCGCGTCATGTCGGTATCCAATTGTGATTGGTTGGTGATCAGCAATGAGTATTGATAGTGTTTGTTTTGATATTGTAGTGCGGAGATGAACACAACCAAATTCCTCGCATCGGGGTGCTCAGTCGCCGTTGGCCTTGATGAGCTCAACTATGACTAGTTTTGGCATCATTCAGCCACCCAAGACATGGAGGAGGAGGTCGAGGAGGAGGAGGTCGAAGAGGTGGTGGCCGAGGAGGAGGTGACCGAAGGAAGCACCAAGGTCCCAAGGTGCCACAGCCAAAACTATAACCAAAAGGTGGACATTGAGCTTTGCAACACTTGGTGCGCCATCCCCATGGATACAATGAGAGGAGCGTAGGCTTGCACTTGAGGAGTAGAGGATTCATGATTCCAAGAAGGCAGTAGAATGTGCTATCATGTTCATGAGTCCAAAAACAATGGGTGAAACCGCAAGAAATTACTGGGAGCTAACTCGTGGATATATCTTGGAAACCTCTCTATGGAATGTTGGTTGTGGCGGAGGGGGTGGTGGAGGCGATGATGTTGGTGGTGGTGGCCGAGAGGATGGAGGTGTTGATGTTGGTGGTTGTGGCGGAGAGGATGGTGGTGTTGATGGTGGCCGAGAGGATGATGGAGTTGATTTCTTCGCCAACGACATCCTTTGAGTTGTGGTGGCCGAGGAGGTGGTGGTGCATGCCAAATGTTGGCTCAGTCCACAACATATACATGCTTTTTTAACCGGGCGTTTACCCCTTTGCATTGCAAATAAACGAGAATACAACCAGTTCTAGAAACATTTTCAGCGGGAGAGAAAGGGGTAGAGTGAGTTCAAGCGCTACCAGGAAAGCCTCTGCATTCGCCATCGTTCGAAACAAATGCTATGGGGTGAAAACCTGGACAACACACATAGTTCAAGAGTACTAGCACTATTACAGCTCCAAGCACATAGGAGCGGAGATCACATCAGCAAACTGAACAAAATAAGAGCGATCCTACAACAAGACAATGCCATAGTCCATCCCAACGAATCAAAGCAAGATGAAATGTGGCCATCATTCTCCTTCGATTGGGCGCCTGGCGGCTTCGCGCACCTTCATCAGCTGCATCATGTTGGCCCTAATTTTTTCAATGCTCGTGCACAGCTCCATTGCTTCATTTCCTTGTTGTAGCCCAGTCCAATACGAAAGAAAAGAACACATAGAAAACACAATCTCATAAGGGGTCTTCATTTGCTTTTTCTCAACGGTAGTGCAGTTTCGCATGATGTCTTCTGGGTGAACTTCACATGTGTTCTTGGATCAAACATTGTGTTTGGCATGATGTCTTTTGGGTCAACTTCACATGTTTTACTTCGAAAAATGAGACGATGAAACTTTATATTATGAAAATTAATCTATGCATGCTTTAATTTGAATGTTTTTAAGATGTGTATTGTGCAGTGTTTGAAGTTGGTGCTATTAGGACACAAAATAGACAAAATTTTATTTGTACTCCACTAACTTTCAGGGGATCGGCTAGCTACCCCCACCGTTAGTGGAATAAAATATTGCTCCACTAAATTTACTCCGTTGTTTACTCCCTTAAGCTTTTGGGGATCGGTTAGAAATGCCCTAAACATAATACAACTCAGAGTGCAACTGTAACCTACCTTATACACAATATTTGACACAATTCTAACAGCCGATTTGAGTACTCTGCATGGGTGGATGATAAGTGGGCCCGAAGGCCAGGTGGCAGGACTCGTGGACCCGGTGAGCGTGGGTGGTTTCCACAAAAAACGATGGGGTTATCCGCAAAAGCATTGTATTGTAGTGTTTTGTATTCATATATATGTATATCGATCGTAGTGTTTCTTGAGTTGCGAGACTAAATCATATGTATAGATCATTTTTTGCGAGAGTTCGCCAATGGCGTACCTTATCTTTATAAAAGGGAGCAAAAGTATTTACAATAAGCTTAAGGATATGTGGACATTCCTAAAGCGATACATCACACCCACAACCTACTACCAAGATCAAAAGACTACCCTCACAAATCGTTGCAACCCTACCGTTCCTACTCCTGCTCTCCTCCATTACTGTATCTCCTGCAAAATCAGTTGTATGAGATCGTCCACCGCTAGCACTTGGTTTGTCTGATTGAACAACCTCGTGT
This sequence comes from Secale cereale, assembly GCA_902687465.1. Taxonomy (NCBI): domain Eukaryota; kingdom Viridiplantae; phylum Streptophyta; class Magnoliopsida; order Poales; family Poaceae; genus Secale; species Secale cereale. Next base: position 383,181,688 of record LR738714.1, on the reverse strand, counting down.
TGCGCTGCTTCCACAGAGACCAAGCCGCCAAGATCACCAACGTGTCAAACCCTCTCTTTTGTGCCTAGTGATAGTGCTTTCTCCCGGTCACCCACCATTGCAGATAGGTATCATGAAAGTCCGGCCGAGGTACGTCCAGGTCCAAGGCAGAGAAGCAGCCCTCCCACACCGCTCTTGCATACACGCACTGAATTAAGATGTGCTCTACATTATCCTCATTTTGCAAGCACGTGTAGCAAGGTGACAGTCGATCTTGCAACCCATGTTGTGCTCTCCTGTCCGAGGTCCACAAGTGATGCTGAACTACCAGCTAAGCAAAAAATTCGCACTTGAGGATTGCCCAACTTTTCCATATGCATGCAGCAAACGGAGATGTGACACCACCAGCACAAAGCCAATGATAGGTGGATCTGGCCGTGTACACGCCTGAAGGATGACAAGGCCAAGAGAATGCATCAGGACCACCAGCCTGCCGATGAACCGTGTGTATGGCCTGGTGCAAATGCAAGAGTTGTATATGTGTGGTGAAAGAAAGATCTCCTCTCACATCATGAATCCATCTGCTGGTTTCCATAGCTTGCTGAGCCGTGCGCCTGTTCTTGACACGGGTGTCCACTACTGCCACCATCAATGGGGCAATGTCAGCCGCAGCAAACCCATGGATCCACATGTCTCTCCAAAATAGCAATTTTCTTCCATCCCCCGCCTCAATGTGTACCATGCTGTCAAAAACCTGCATTGCCTCCTCATCTTGTGTCATAGGTATGCCAATCCAAGGCCTAGTGTCGTTGGTTCTGCGTAGCCACTCCCATTGGACTTGAATTGCAAGAGCCTGAAGCTGTAGATTTTTTACACCCAATCCTCCCATGCTCAAGGGTCTGCAGATGTTATTCCAAGCCACAAGACACTGACCACCCTTGATTTTATCCTTCCCAGCCCAAAAAAGGAACGCATGCTCTGTTGAAGCTCCTCAAAAACCCAAGCAGGGGCATCTGACACCAGAAAGTGATGAATAGGTTTTGCCGCAAGCACTGTCTTCACCAATATCAAACGCTCAGGTCGCTGGATCAGACCTTGCTGCCAGGCAGGCACAAGCTTCCGCGCGGAGTCTAAGAGAGGTTGTCATTCTGCTTGCGTCAGTTGTTGAATGGCGAGCTGGAGTCCAAGTTATTTGCATGGGAATTCTGCCATGTTAAAGTTCATCATAGCCGCCACTCGATCCTTGTCAACTTCGTAACCTGTGATGTGGATGGCCGAGGATTTGGCGTAATTGACTCGGAGCCCCGAAGCATCACCAAAAGGCCGCAAAGCATCTCTCACAAAAGTAAGATCTTGCTCCGTAGGCCTCACGAACAAGGCGACGTTAGCTGCGTAAATGGAAAGCCTTTGTAACGCTGCAATCCCCGTGAAAGAACTGACCAGCCCAACTGCTTATCCTTTGGTGAAGATTTTGGTCACAACATCCATTGCAATAACGAATAGCAGCGGCGAGACTGGGTCTCCCTGCCGTAGTCCTTGTGCATGATTGAAACTTGGTCCATGCACTCCATTCACAACCACTTTAGTCGAAGCGGTACTTAGCAAGATCGTAATCCATCTATGCCACTTCGGGCCGAACCTTTTGGCACACAAAACCTCAAACAAGAAAGGACATCTGAGAGAGTCAAACGCATGAGAGATGTCAAGTTTCAAGAACACACCTTTTCCTTCCGACCATGTATCTTTCTCGCAACTTGCCTGACTAAGAGGAAGTTCTCATGTAGAGCTCGTCCCAGTATGGACACAGATTGGTTAACTTCGACTATCTCCTTCATTCGTCTCATCGCCCGAATTGCCAGAACCTTAGCAAAAATCTTGGCAGCGCTATGGGTCAAACTTATAGGGCAGAAGTCACCTACTTCCTCCGCATCTAGCCGCTTGGGAATCGCTATGATATGAGCCTTGTTGTGCTTCCCAAATCCTTTTCCTTCTCCTACATACAACTTGTACAAGACAGCTATGAGATCATGCTTGATTATAGGCCACGCACGTTGATAGAATGCACCGATAAAACCATCCGGCCCTGGCGCGCGATCTGCTAGCATTTCTTTGATGGCATTCCAAACTTCTTCCTCTGTGGACATCTCCTCTAGCTCCCCCGGGTCATGGCATTCCATATCCAGGAAGCTAAGGTCAACCCCATCTTGGTGCGCAGTGGCACGTCCCATGAGTTGTTGATATGCTCCCGTGAAAATTTCCCCTTTCATGTCCTGCTCAGAGATAATCGCTCCTTGGAACTTCACGTGGGCAATGAAGTTTCTGGATCGTCTACCATTGGCAACTGCCTGGAAAAGCTTGGTATTAGCGTCCCCTTCCTTAATCCATCGCAATAGCCCCAGCAATACTAACTTGAGCGTTCTTCGTAACCATAGTTCCTCCCGAGTCAGGTTTCTACACTCCTGTGCACAGTCCAGCCGGAGGATCACATAATTCGCCACCGCTAGCTTCAGCTTGATGTTACCCGTCTTCCTCTCACCCCATGCTTGTAGTTCCATTGCTGTGTTTCTCAGTAATGCATCCAGCCGTTTATACAGGTCGACAATAACATCGTCACACACCCAAGCGTCCTTCACAGCTTGCTCAAATCCCTCAAGCTTGGTCCAGTATACCTCGAACCTAAACCTCTTGCGCTGGCAGAAAGGGGCAGGTGAAGTGGTGCATGATCCGACACATTGGTCGACAAAGCTTGAAGCAAATAGTTCGTAAACGTGAGCTCCTAGTCCACCATGACTAGCACTTTGTCAATCTTGGTCATCACAAGGGCATCCCTCTCATTGGTCCAAGTAAACCTCCTCCCATGCATGTAAAGATTTTGAGCTCATTATCATCTATGAACTCCCATAATTTCCTCATGATGTGATGGTTCAGGTTGCTATTGTTTTTGTCCACGGCACTAGTGATCATGTTGAAGTCGTCGAGCACCATCCATGGCCCTAGACAAGTAGCCCTATGTTGTTGCAAATCAGCGAGGAAATGCAGTTTTAAGTCATCCCCTTGAGGTCCATAGACCACTGTTACCCACCAAGATGATCCATCCTTATTGTGCACTAGGCCTGTCATGAAGTTCGTATCGCGACTTATGTTATCCACCTGCATCACCGTTGTTGGGGATATAACTACTAAGTATGAACCGCCCAGGAGGGGCCGAGTTATACCTGTACTGAGTTATCCATATTGAACCCCATGAAGACAAGGAGTATGGCGTTTTACTATGGAGATCTAGAAACCCAGGGCCCAAAGGCGGATTAGGGCCCGTAGACATAAACCGCCATGTGGTGTGTAACTTGTGTTGTAAGATAGGAAAGGATAGAAACCGAGCCGGCCACGTTTATGAGCCGGCCTCGGGATTCTGTAAACCGCCGAGCGTCATCCTGTGTATATAAAGGGACGACCCGGCGGCGGTTCAGGGACAATAGACAACAACTCAAGAGCCAGGCAAAGCGGATTCGCTCCCTGGTCATCGAAACCCTAGCGATACCACAACAACTAGAGTAGGCCTTTACCTTCACTGCAAGGGGCCGAACTAGTATAAAATCCTTGCATCCTTTGTCCGCTTTAACCCCTTCAAGCTAACCCGTCGCGATGGCTCCACGACAAAGTCCTCACACTAGGACATCTGCCGTGACAAAACCACGACAGTTGGCGCCCACCAGGGGGCTATCGCACGATGGTTTCGAGTTCTTAGAGGGCAGCTTCGAAGGGCTCAAGGGATATGCAGTTGGTCGGATGACCAAGAGTCATCACGGCAAGCTCTACATCAACGATGCAGGCTAGGGCCCCGAGGCCGGCTCAATTGAGTACAGGTACCGGGTCCCCTTCGGTGGCATTCACGTTTTCATTGGCAAGATCGGTGAACCAGGCCCTGAGCCGGACATCTGCACCGACATCATCGAAACGGCTCAGCGTGCGAGACCCGCTCGGTTCAGTCTGCCATAAAGCAAGCCTTCATGGGAGTCATCTACGGAGCCGAATCTGAGGATAGATCGGTGTCTGGTGGTGAGACCGTCGTGTATTCCGAAGACGAGTGATCTACCGGAGAGACCGAGTCATTGTACCAGCTTCAAGATGGCCGGTTTGGGGGCTGTTCCGATGGCGACGGTATTACAGACCCCCTCGATCCGCCGGGCCGAGTTGCAGTCTTCATGGCCGTATCACAATATGTGCAACACTCTTCGACCACAGCAGCGATGATCTCCGGTTTAGCGGCAGCAACAGCAGCTGGGGCAGGAGGCCCTACGCAGCCACGAGCTCAAGTTGTGTCCGGTTTATTCGACACTTTGACAGCACTATTGACCGCTGAAGTTAGCGCGGTGGATTAGGAACGACATGACGCAGAAGTTGCTAAGGTGAAGGATCAGATAGCTCAAGCCAAGGTAGATCTGGCAGCTAAAAACACCAGGATGGCTACAGAGCGGGCCGAATTGGATTCACAGGCTTATCGGCTCATGTTGGATCAGAACGCGTCAAATGATGTAATGAGGAGAAGGTACCGGTCTCACCTGCCTCCAGTTTACGAGGTAAGAAATATCTTTAGCACGCCAGGAGCAATAACCAGCAATCAACCAGTGGTAAACCGGGCAGAAGCGCCTGGAATGGGGGCGTCGGTTCAGCCACACCCAACGGATCCACCTCGTTAGAACATCCCGTCACAACATGTACCAACGCCTCCGGGTCATTACTCCAACAGCTTGGATAACATAGTCGCTGCCGCTTCACGATTGGCGGCCCTCCCAGTCGAAGGTGGGTCCCCCGTAGCGGTTGAGATGCGGCGGGCTAGGGAGCTCCTTCAGACAGCTTTGACTCAGCAGCAGGCTTATTCGTACAGCCGTGAAAGTATTCATTCCACGCCCCGCCCAAGCCGGAGTTACAGTAGGCATATTTATGAACCGGCCGTGTCAAGCAGCGCACGGAACCATAACCCGCCTCGGGGGCATAACCCGGTAGGTGGCGGCGCTAATGCTCATGATGTGGTGGATCAGGGTAGACAACGACGAGAAGCCGAGTTAGCTGCGCAGTACACGGCCTGTCAACTTACCCCGGTTCGTCCAACCACTACGGTGGAACCAGGAGTTACCTCCAGTTCTTTGGGGGTGCCATGTCTCACCCCCACTTTACGTAATGTGCGATTGCCCAAGGATGTCAAAGGTCCTCGAAAGGTGCCCAATTACACTTCCGATTTATCCCCCAAGTCATGGGTCGAAAGCTATGAGATGGCGATGGAGATGCTGGATTTGGACGATGCGGCATGTGCAAAATACTTCACCATGATGTTGGAAGGAACAACTCGTACTTGGCTGAAAGGTTTGCCGGCTAACTCCATTGGGTCATGGGCTGAGTTAAGGGCCCGGTTTATCCAGAATTTCAAAGACACATGCAAGCAGCCCATGTCAATTGTGGACTTAGCTGCCTGTGTCCAAGGAGAAAATGAATCAACAAGCCATTGGGTATGCCGGGTTTCAGAGATCTTGCATTCATCGGACCGCATCAATGGCAATACAACATTCTTAACGTTGGAAGGCAATTGCCGGTCCATGCCTCTGAAGTTGAAGTTGGGATGGCTCAAGCGTCACTGCGATGACATGGGAACGCTCATGGTAGCCCTATTTAAGTACGCCGACTCTGATAATACCAAGGACACTGAATCTGACGATGAAAAGTCAGGAAAGGGAAATAAGAACGACAAAGGGCAGCAGCATAACCTGGCGGGCCATGAAAACAGCGGTAAGCGTAAAGCGGATAACAATTCGGATTTTGTGGCTAACACCAACACATAGAATGATGGTCCGCGTCGGAAGGGTAGGCCACCCCCGCGGAGCGGAGGATCAAGTATCAATCTTGACCGCCTGTTAAATCAGCCTGGCCCGAGGCACGGGACGAAAGAGAGACCAACTACGCACCTCTGGAAGGATGGCTTTATTATGCGGGAGTTCAAAAATTTAGATCGTTTCCAATATGATCATGGGCCGTCTGGCGGTTCAGGGCCCGGTTCTCATGGGCCGGGTTATGGTGGAGGTGGCTCTCGCTCAGGTTTTCAAGGCAATCAAAGCGGGCATGGCAGTTAAGGCAGTCAAGGCAGCCAGGCTAGTTATAATCATCAGGGGAGTCAGCAGCAGCAATGGTCGGGTTACCACAGCAACCCGAAGCAGTTGAATAGTGGGCAGTATCATGTCTTCACCACTAGCCTATGTAAGTGCGATCAGAAGGTTTATAAAAGATCAGTGAACTCCATTGAACCGGCGGTGCCTCATTACTTACACTGGTCTGAACAGCCCATTGTGTGGAGTCGAGAGGATCATCCACCCCGGGTTGATAATCCGGGTCAACTGTCATTGGTGGTGGCACCTCAGGTTGGGGGTTATAAGTTCACCAAGGTGCTCATGGATGGGGGGAGCAGTATCAACATCCTTTATTACGAAACCTTCCGTCGCATGGGGTTAACAGATAAGAATCTCAAACCGTCAAACACCGTTTTCCATGGGGTGGTGCCTGGTAAATCGGCATATCCAGTTGGTAAGATAGCTCTGGAGGCTACATTTGAAGATGAGCATGACTCAAGATCAGGAACCTTGACTTTTGAAGTGGTAAAAATCAAGAGCCCGTATCATGCCTTGTTTGGACGGCCGGTTTATGCTAAATTCATGGCAAGGTCCTGCTATGTTTATCTGCAGCTCACAATGCCGGGTCATAAGGGGACCATCACAATACATGGGAGCCGCAAGATCGCTTTGGAATGTGAAGAAGGTGATGCGGCCTATGATGAGTCGGTTTGTGCAACAGAGGAGTTGAAGTTTTACAAGGACAATGTTGATCCGGCGGATATGACTCCTTTGAAAAAGCCAACTACAGAGCATGATCCGGCCTTGAAGTTTAAACCCACTGATGAGACTAAGTTGGTTGATTTTACGCCTGGCGATTCATCCAAGCAGTTTAGCATCAGCGCTAACTTGGATCCGAAATAAGAAAGCGCGCTCATCGAGTTCATCCATGAGAACCGGGACATATTTGCATGGAAACCTTCTAACATGCTAGGTGTACCGAGAGGACTCGCTGAGCACACTCTTAACATCGATCCCAAGTTTAAACAGGTCAAGCAGTTTCTCCGCCGCTTCAATGAAGAAAGACGCAAGGCCATTGGTGAAGAGGTAGCCAGGCTCTTGGTGGCCGGGTTTATCATTGAAGTATTTCATCCTGAGTGGTTACCTAATCCGGTGCTAGTACTTAGGAAGAACGGCACTTGGCGTATGTGTGTGGATTACACAGATTTGAACAAGGCTTGTCCAGCTTATCCCTTTTCTCTTCCTCGTATTTATCAAATTATTGATGCTACGGCGGGTTGTGAGTGTTTGAGTTTTCTGGATTCTTATTCCAGTTATCATCAGATCAAGATGGCAGTTAAGGACCAGGAGAAAACAGCTTTTATAACTCCCTTTGGAGCCTTCTGTTATGTATTTATGCCCTTTGGGCTCAAGAATGCCCAGGCGACTTATCAGCGCCGTGTGCAGAATTGTCTTCATAAACAGATTGGGCGTAATGTTCATGCATATGTGGATGATATTGTGGTAAAGTCCAGAAAAGAGGAGACGTTAATAGATGATTTGAAGGAAACTTTTGATAATCTCCGGGTTTAGAAGATGATGTTTAATCCGGCCAAATGTGTTTTTGGTGTACTGGCAGGCAAGCTCTTGGGGTTTCTGGTGTCTAACAGGGGCATTGAAGCTAATTAGGAAAAAATTAAGGCTATTACGTCTCTGGCTAAACCGGCGTTTATCAATGACGTTCAACATCTGGCGGGCCGTATTGCAGCATTGAGCCGGTTTATCAGCCGATTGGGAGAAAAAGCTATCCCTCTCTACTAGATGATGAAAAAGACAGACAATTTTGTCTGGAATGATGCTGCTAATGCAACATTTGAGGACTTGAAGAAACAGTTGGCAGAGCGACTTGTCGTTGTTGCTCTGGTTGATAAAGAGCCACTATTGTTGTACATGGCTGCTAATGCCTGGACCGTCAGTGTGGCCATTGTGGTGGAGCGCAAGGAGGTTGGGAAGGAATATCCGGTTCAACGGCCGGTTTACTATATCATCGAGGTGCTTATTGAGTCCAAACAGAGGTATCCACATTGGTAGAAACTGGTGTATGGAGTCTTCATGGCAAGCCGGAAGCTTAAGCAGTATTTCCAAGGTCATCCCATCACTATGGTCAGCTCTGCTCCTTTGGGAGATATAATCCAAAACAGAGAAGCAACCGGCCGGGTTGCCAAGTGGGCCATTGATCTTGGACCTCACGGGTTAAAATATGTGCCTCTTACGGCAATCAAGTCCCAAGCACTTGTGGATTTCATCAATGATTGGACGGAGCTACAAGCGCCGAAAGAAAACCCGGATCATACTTATTGGACTATTCACTTCGATGGATCCAGGCAATTGGAGGGCTTGGGGGCTGGAGTCGTGTTAACTTCCCCACGAGGTGATAAATTTTGTTATGTTCTCCGTTTAATGTTCCCTTGCACTAACAATGCAGCTGGATATGAGGCTTTACTCCACGGTCTTCGAATGGCTAAGGAGATGAATTTAAGTTGGGTTAAGTGCTTTGGTGACTCGGACCTGGTGGCTCAACAAGTATCTGGTACTTGGGATTCCAACGACCCGCTCATGGCAGCATATCGTCGAGAGGTGGATATTGTTGCTGGACACTTCAAAGGTTATCAAGTTGACCATGTGGACCGGCGAAAGAATGAAGCGGCGGACGCATCAAGACGTTTAGGTTCCCAACGTAAACCGGTTCCACCCAATGTTTTTCTGGACATCTTGCATAACCCGTCGGTCAAGCTTCCTACACAGGAGGATTTGGCTGCTCCTGATCCAGAGGCTCAGTTGGTGGCGGCTTGCTACATCTCGAGCTTGCGTTGTATTCCCTCGAAGAGGAAAGGGTGATGCAGCACAGTAGCGTAAGTATTTCCCTCAGTTTTTGATAACCAAGGTAGCAATCCAGTAGGAGACCACGCGCGAGTCCCTCGCACTTGCACAAACAAATAAGAACTTCGCAGCCAATGCGATAAGGGGTTGTCAATCACTTTATGGTCACTTATGGAAATGAGATCTGATAGGGATGATGGTTTGATATTTTTGGTATTTTTGGATATAAGAACAGAAATTAAAACGGCAAAGTAAAGTAGATTGTAGATTGATATGTTGAGAATAGAACCGGGGGCCATAGGTTTCTCTAGTGGCTTCTCTCATGATAGCATAATTCTACAGTGGGTGAACGAATTACTCTTGAGCAATTGATAGAAAATCAAATAATTATGAGACTATCTAGACATGATCATTATATATAGGCATCACGTCTGAAACAAGTAGACCTAAACGAGTCTGCATCTACTACTATTACTCCACACATCGACCTCTATCCAGCATGCATCTAGAGTATTAAGTTCATAAGAACAGAGTAACACTTTAAGCAAGATGACATGATGTAGAGGGATAAACTCAAATAACATGATATAAACCCCATCTTTTTATCCTCGATGGCAACAATACAATACGTGCCTTGCTGCCCCTACTGTCACTGGGAAAAGACAGCGCAAGATTGAACCCAAAGCCAAGCACTTCTCCCATTGCAAGAACTATAGATCTAGTAGGCCAAACCAAACCAATAATTCAAAGACACTTGGAAGGATATTATAATCATACATAAAGAGTTCAGAAAAGCACCAAATATTTCTCATAGATAATCTTGATCAGAAACCCACAATTCATCGGATCTCGACAAACACACCGCAAAAAGAGATTACATCGAATAGATCTCCTCGAAGACCGAGGAGAACTTGGTATTGAGATCCAAAGAGAGAGAAGAAGCCATCTAGATACTAGCTATGGACCTGAAGGTCTGTGGTAAACTACTCACAACTCATGGTGAGGCGATGATGATGATGTAGAAGCACTCCGTGGTAGATCCCCCCTCCGGCGGAGCTCCGGAACAGGCCCCAAGATGGGATCTCACGGAAACAGAAGGTTGCGGCGGTGGAACTAGGGTTTTCTCTCCTCTTCTGATGGTTTCGGGGAACGTAGGTATATAAAGGAGGAAGGAGGGCACCGGGGGCCAGACGTGGGGCCCACGAGGCAGGGGCGCGCCCCGTAGGGGGCGCCCCCCTCCCTCGTGGACGCCACCTCAGCCCTATTTCGTGGTTCTCAAGTCTCCCGTGCGTATTATGCTCCAAAAATATCTCTCCCAGAGTTTCATTCCATTTGGACTCCGTTTGATATTCCTTTTCTATAAAACCCTGAAATAGGCAAAAAAAACAGCAATCTGGATTGGGCCTCTGAGTTAATAGGTTAGTCCCAAAAATAATATAAAAGTATATAACAAAGCCCACTAAGCATCCAACACATCATAAATAATAGCCTGGAACAATCAAAAATTATAGATACGTTGGAGACGTATCAAGCATCCCCAAGCTTAATTGATGCTCGTCCTCGAGTAGGTAAATGATAAAAACAGAATTTTTGATGTGGAATGCTAACCAACATAATTTTCAATGTAGTTCTCTTAATTGTGGGATGAATGTTCAGATCTGAAAGATTCAAGACAAAAGTCTATATTGACATAAGAAATAATAATACTTCAAGCATACTAACAAAGAAATCATGTCTTCTCAAAATACTATGGCTAAAGAAAGTTATCCCTACAAAATCATATAGTCTGGCTATGCTCCCTCTTCATCACACAAAATATTCATATCATGCACAACCCCGGTTTCAGCCAAGCACTTGTCTTCATACTCTATTCTTTCAAACCTATCAACTTTCACGCAATACATGAGCATGAGCCATGGATATAGCACTATGTGGAATAGAATGGTGGTTGTGGAGAAGATAAAAAGGAGGGAGATAGTCTCACATTGACTAGGAGTATCAACGGGCTATGGAGATGCCCATCAATAGATATCAATGAGAGTGAGTAGGGATTGCCATGCAACGGATGCACTAGAGCTAAAAATTTATGAAAGCTCAACAAAAGAAAGTAAGTGGGTGCGCATCCAACTTGCTTGCTCATGAAGACCTAGGGCATTTGAGGAAGCCCATCGTTGGAATATACAAGTCAAGTTCTATAATGAAAATTCCCACTAGTATATGAAAGTGACTAAACATGAGACTCTCTATCATGAAGACCATGGTGCTACTTTGAAGCACAAGTGTGGAAAAGATAGTAGCAATTGTCCCTTCTCTCTTTTCTCTCATTATTTTTGGAGGGGCTTTCTCTCTTTTTTTTTCTTTTTTTTATTTATCCCCTCTCTATAATTTTTTTGGGCCATCTCTTTTTTTTTGGCATTTCCTCACATGGGACAATGCTCTAATAATGATGATCATCACACTTTTATTGATTTACACCTCGATATTACAACTCGATACTAGAACAAAGTATGACTCTATATGAATTCCTCCGGCGGTGTACCGGGATGTGCAATGAATCAAGAGTGACATGTATGAAAAATTATGCATGGTGGCTTTGCCACAAATACGATGTCAACTACATGATCATCCATGGCAATATGACAATATGATGCGTGTCATATGAACGGAATGGTGGAAAGTTGCATGGAAATATATCTCGGAATGGCTATGGAAATGCCATGATAGGTAGGTATGGTGGTAGTTTTGAGGAAGATATATGGTGGCTGTTTTGAGGAAGGTATATAGTGGGTGTATGGTACCGGCGAAAGTTGCGCGGTACAAGAGAGGCTAGCAATGGTGGAAGGGTGAGAGTGCGTATAATCCATGGACTCAACATTAGTCAAAAGAACTCATATACTTATTGCAAAAATTTACGAGTCATCAAAAGAAAGCAATCAACGCATGCTCCTAGGGGGAGGTTGGTAGGAGTTAACCATCGCGCACCCCCGACCTCCACACAAAGGATGACACTCTACACAGACCTCATGCTCTAACTTCGTCACATAGCGGTTCACCATACGTGCATGCTACGGGAATCACAAACTTTAACACAAGTATTTCTCAATTTCATAATAACTCCACTAGCATGACTCTAATATCACTATCCTCATATCTCAAAACAATTATCAAGCATCCAACTTCTCATCATATACAATGCACTTAGTATGAAAGTTTTTACTACATTCATTTTGGATGCCTATCATGTGCAGACTAGTTTTATAGCCAAAGCACATTACCATGCTATTATAATAGACTATCAAAAGGATATAAGTGAAGCATGAGAGATCAACAATTTCTTCGAAATAAAATTACCAGCGTGCTCTAAAAGATATAAGTGAAGCACTAGAGCAAACTATTTAACTCAAAAGATATAAGTGAAGCACATAGAGTGTTCTAACAATTCCTAGGCCATATTTATCTCTCTCAAAAAGGTGTGTCCAGCAAGGATGATTGTGTCAAACTAACAAGAAAAGACTCAAAATGATACATGACGCTCCAAGTAAAACACATATCATGTCGTGTATAAAAATATAGTCCCGAGTATAGTTACCGATAGATGAAGATGAAAGAGGGGATGCTTTCCCCGGGCATCCCTAAGCTTAGTCTTTTGGTTGTCCTTCAATTTTACCTTGGGGTGCCTTGGGCATCCCCAAGCTTAGGCTCTTGCCACTCTTTGTTCCGTAGTCCATCAAAGCAATACTCAAAACTTGAAAACTTCACAACACAAAACTTAGACAAAAATCTCGTGAGCTCCGTTAGTATAAGACACCTAACCACCACTCAAAGGTACTGTAATGAACTAATTATTTGTTTATATTGGTGTTAAACCTACTGTATTCCAACTTCTCTATGATTCATACTCCCCAATACTACTCATAGATTCATCAAAATAAGCAAACAACACATGAAAAACAGAATCTGTCAAAAACAGAACAGTCTGTAGTAATCTGTAACTTTCGAATACTTCTGTAACTCCAAAAAAATTGAAATAAATTGGTAAACGTGAGGAATTTGTCTATTAATCATCTCAAAAAGAATCAACTAAATATCATTCTCTAGTAAAATCTGGTGACTATTCTTGTGAGCGCTAACGTTTCTGTTTTTTACAGCAAGATCATATAAACTTTACACAAGTCTTCCCAAAGGTTCTACTTGGCACAAACACTAACTAAAACACAAAACCACATCTAAACAGAAGCTAGATGCAATATTTATTCCTAAACAGAAGCAAAAACAAAGAAAATAAAATTGGGTTGCCTCCCAACAAACGATATCATTTAACGCCCCTTGCTAGGCACGATGCAAGGATAGATCTAGGTATTGCCATCTTTGGAAGGCAATCCATAAGTGGCTCTCATAATGGATTCATAAGGTAAATTTTTTTTTCTTTATAGGAAAGTGTTCCATGCCTTTCCTTAACGGAAATTGGAATCTAATATTTCCTTCCTTCAAATCAATAATTACACCAATCGTTCTAAGGAAAGGTCTACCAAGAATAATAGGACATGAAGGATTGCAATCTATATCAAGAACAATGAAATATACGGGCACATAATTACTATTGGCAACAATAAGAACATCATTAATCCTTCCCATAGGTTTCTTAATAGTAGAATCCGCAAGATGCAAATTTAAAGAACAATCATCAAGCTCATGGAAACCTAACAAATCACACAAATTTTTTGGGATAGTAGAAACACTTGCACCCAAATCACACAAAGCAAAGCATTCATGATCCTTAATTTTAATTTTAATAGTAGGTTACCACTCATCATAAAGCTTTCTAGGGATAGAAACTTCTAGTTGAAGTTTTTCTTCAGAAGATTGCATCAAAGCATCAACTATGTGTTTGGTAAAAGCTTTATTGTGACTATAAGCATGCGGAGAATTTAGTACGGATTGCAACAAGAAATACAATCAATCAAAGAGAAATTATCATAATTGAATCGCTTGAAATCCAAAATAGTGGGTTCATCACTATGCAAAGTTTTAATCTCTTCAATCCAACTTTTAACAATTTTAGCATCAAGACCTAAAAACTCCGAATCATTGGGACGCCTTTTAATTAAAGTAGACTCATCTCCAGTCCCATCTTTATCAAGATTAATGTTAGAAAACAAGGATCTTATAGGAGACACATCAATAACTTTCAGATCTTCATCTTTATTTTCATGATAACTAGAAGAACACGCTTTTATAAAGCTCTCTTTTTTAGCACACATCCTAGCGGTTCTTTCTTTGCATTCATCAATGGAAATTCTCATGGCTTTGAGAGACTCATTGATATCATGCTTAGGGGGAATAGATCTAAGTTTCAAAGAATCAACATCAAGAGTAACTCTATCCACACTTCTAGCCAACTTGTCAATCTTAAGCAATTTTTCTTCAAGCAAAGCATTGAAATTCTTTTGCGAATTCATAAACTCTTTAACACTAGTTTCAAATTCAAAGGGTGTCTTACCAAAATTTCCATAAGAGTTATTGTAGGAATTACCATAATTATTAGAGGAATTACTAGGAAAAGGCCTAGGATTAAAGTTTCCTCTATAAGCATTGTTACCAAAATTATTCCTACCAACAAAATTCACATCCAAAGATTCATTATTGTTTTCAATCAATGTGGATAAAGGCATATCATTAGGGTCAGAAGAAGCACTCTTAGCAGCAAATAATTTCATAAGTTCATCCATCTTTCCACTCACAACAATAATCTCTTCAATAGCATGTACTTTTTTACTAGTAGATCTTTCGGTGTGCCATTGAGAATAATTAACCATAATATTATCTAGGAGTTTGGTAGCTTCTCCTAAGGTACTTTCCATGAAAGTGTCTCCTGCGGCCAAATCCAATAGATTTCTAGAAGCAAAATTCAAGCCAGCATAAAAGTTTTGTATAATTATCCATAAGTTGAAACCATGTGTAGGGCAATTACGTATCATTAATTTCATTCTCACCCAAGCTTGTGCAACATGCTCATGATCTAGTTGCTTAAAATTCATAATGTCATTTCTAAGAGAGATAATCTTAGCAGGGGAAAAATACTTAGAGATAAAATCATCTTTGCACATATTCCACGAATCAATACTATTTCTAGGAAAAGAGGAAAACCAAGTTTTAGCACGATCTCTAAGTGAAAATGGAAATAACTTCAATTTAACAATATCATTATCCATATCCCTCTTCTTTTGCGAATCACACAAATCAACAAAGTTGTTTAGATGGGTAGCGGCATCTTCACTAGGAAGGCCGGAAAATTGATCTTTCATGACAAGATTCAACAAGGCAGCATTGGTCTCACAAGATTCAGCATCGATAATAGGAGCAATCGGAGTGCTAATAAATCATTATTGTTGGTAATGGAGAAGTCACACAAATTGGTATTGTTCTGAGCCATAGTGACAAGCAAGCAATCCAACACACAAGCGAACAAGAAGCAAGCGAACGGTAAACACACGGCAAAAAAGGGCAAATAAAACGGCAAGGGTGAAGTGTGGGAGAGGAAAACGAGAGGCAAATAAATGTAATTCGAAGGGTAAGGGTTTGTGATAGGTACTTCGTATATGACTTTTGCGTAAGCCTCCCCGGCAACGGCGCCAGAAATTCTTCTTGCTACTTCTTGAGCTTGCGTTGTATTCCCTCGGAGACGAAACGGTGATGCAGCACAGTAGCGTAAGTATTTCCCTCAGTTTTTGAGAACCAATGTATCAATCCAGTAGGAGACCACGGGCGAGTCCCTCGCACCTACACAAACAAATAAGAACTTCGCAGCCAACGCGATAAGGCGTTGTCAATCCCTCTACGCTCACTTACGAAAGTGAGATCTGATAGATAGGATAGTTTGATATTTTTGGTATAAGAACAAAATGTAAAAACAGCAAAGTAAAGTAGATTGTAGATCAATATGTTTAGAATAGATCCGGGGACCATAGGTTTCACTAGTGGCTTCTCTCATGATAGCAGAATTCTACGGTGGGTGAACAAATTACTGTCGAGAAATTGATAGAAAAGCGAATAATTATGAGAATATCTAGGCATGATCATTATATATATGCATCACGTTCGTGACAAGTAGACCCCAAACGATTCTGCATCTACTACTATTACTCCACACATCGACCGCTATCCAGCATGCATCTAGAGTATTAAGTTCATAAGAACAGAGTAATGCTTTAAGCAAGATGACATGATGTAGAGGGATAAACTCAAGCAATATGGTATAAACCCCATCTTTTTATCCTCGATGGCAACAATACAATATGTGCCTTGCTGCCCCTGCTGTCACTGGGAAAGGACACCGCAAGATTGAACCCAAAGCCAAGCACTTCTCCCATTACAAGAACTATAGATCTAGTAGGCCAAACCAACCCGATAATTCGAAGAGACTTGCAAGGATATTATAATCATACATAAAAGAATTCAGAAAAGAACCAAATATTTATCATAGATAATCTTGATCATAAACTCACAATTCATCGGATCTTGACAAACACACCGCAAAAAGATTACATCGAATAGATCTCCTCGGAGACCGAGGAGAACTTAGTATTGAGATCCAAAAAGAGAGAAGAAGCCATCTAGGTACTAACTATGGACCCGAAGGTCTGTGGTAAACTACTCACAACTCATGGTGAGGCAATGGTGTTGATGTAAAAGCACTCCATGGAAGATCCCCCCTCCGGCGGAGCTCCAAAACAGGCCCCAAGATGGGATCTCATGGGAACAGAAGGTTGTGGCGGTGGAATTAGGGTTTTCTCTATTGCCCCAATGTTTTCAGGGTATATGGGTATATATAGGAGGAAGAAGTACGTCGGTGGAGCAACATGGGGCCCACGAGGGTGGGGGCACGCCCTGGACCCTCGTGGGCACCACGTTTCTCCTCTGCCTTGGTGCTCAAGTCGCTCGTGAAGATATTGTTCCAAAAGTAACTCTCCCGAAGGTTTCATTCCGTTTGGATTCCGTTTGATATTCCATTTCTGCGAAACCCTGAAATAGGCAAAAAAAAACAATCTGCACTGGGCCTTTGGGTTAATAGGTTAGTCCCAAAAATAATATAAAAGTGTATAATAAAGCCCATTAAACATCCAAAACATCATATATAATAGCATGGAACAATAAAAAATTATACATACGTTGGAGACGTATCAATGATCAGCACCAAGACTCCATGGGTGTTAGAATCATTACTATGTAATCTAGATTATTGACTCTAGTTCATGTGGGAGACTGAAGGAAATATGCCCTAGAGGCATTAATAAAGTTGTTATTTTTATTTCCTTATATCATGATAAATTTTTATATTCATGCTAGAATTGTATTAACCGGAAACTTAGTACATGTGTGAATACATAGACAAAACTGAGTGTCCCTAGTATGCCTCTACTAGACTAGCTCATTGACCAAAGATGGTTACGTTTCCTAGCCGTAGACATGAGTTGTCATTTGATCAACGGGATCACATCATTAGAGAATGATGTGATGGACAAGACCCATCCGTTAGCTTAGCAATTTGATCGTTTAGTTTTACTGCTATTGCTTTCTTCATGACTTATACATGTTCCTATGACTATGAGATTATGCAACTCCCGAATACCGGAGGAACACCTTGTGTGCTATAAAACATCACAACATAACTGGGTGATTGTAAAGATGCTCTACAAGTGTCTCCGAAGGTGTTTGTGGTGTTGGCATAGACTGAGAATAGGATTTGTCACTCCGAGTGTCAGAGAGGTATCTCTGGGCCTTCTCGGTAATACACATCATAATAAGACTTGCAAGAAAATGACTAACGAGTTAGTCATGAGATGATGTATTACGGAACGAGCAAAGAGACTTGCCGGTAACGAGATTAACTAGGTATGGTGATACCGACGGTTGAATCTCGGGCAAGTAACATACCGATGACAAAGGGAACAACGTATGTTGTAATGCGGTTTGACCGATAAAGATCTTCGTAGAATATGTAGGAACCAATATGAGAATCCAGGTTCCGCTATTGGTTATTGACCGGAGATGAGTCTCACTCATGTCTACATAGTTCCCGAACCCATAGGGTCCACACGCTTAACGTTTGATGACGATCGGTATTATGAGTTTATGTGTTTTCATGTACCGAAGGTAGTTCAGAATCCCGGATACGATCACAGGCATGACGAGGAGTCTCGGAATGTCTGAGACATAAAGATCGATATATTGGAAGCCTATATATGGACATCAGAATGGTTTCGGATGAGTTCGGGCATTTACCGGAGTACCGGGGGATACCAGGACCCCTCACGGAGTATATGGGCCTTATTGGGCCTTTGTGGAATAGAGGAGAGGAAGGGAAAAGGTGGAGGGCGCGCCCCCCTAGCCCAATCCGAATTGGGAGGGGGTCGGCCTCCCTCTTTCCTTCCCCCTCTCCTCCCCTTCCTTCTCTCCTACTCCTAGTACATGGAAGGGGGGAATCCTACTCCCAGTGAGAGTAGGACTACCCTAGGGTGCGCCATAATAGAGGGCCGGCCCTCCCCTCCTCCACTCCTTTATATACGTAGGGAGGGGGCACCCCATAGACACTCAAGTTGATTCTAGCCGTGTGCGGTGCCCCTCCCCATAGTTACACACCTCGGTCATATCGTTGCAGTGCTTAGGCGAAGCCCTGCGCTGGTAGCTTCATCATCACCGTCACCACACTGTCGTGCTCACGGAACTATCCCATGAAGCTCAAATGGATCAAGAGCTCGTGGGACATCATCAAGCTGAACGTGTGCTGAACTCGGAGGTGCCATACGTTCGGTGCTAGGATCAGTTGGATCGCGAAGACGTTCGACTACATCAACTGCTTCACTAGATGCTTCCGCTTTCGATCTACGAGGGTACGTAGACACACTCTCCCCTCTCGTTGCTATGCTTCTAGTAGATAGATCTTGCGTGATCGTAGGAAATTTTTTGAAATACTACGTTCTCCAACACATCCGATTATGATTTAGGTGATGGCCAGGAACTCAAGTGGAACTTTGATGAAGAGCGTGGGCGAATGTATGTGACGTTCCCCGACGATCAGTAGTGGTTCCTACTAGGGCCAATCAGGAATAGTGGGTGGTTATATTCCTTTTGATATGTAATAGTCTATAGCCAGACTTGTGTGTACTCTGAATGATGTATGACTTATTTATGCATTGTGTGAAGTGGCGGTTGTAAGCCAACTATATTATTTTAGCTATGTTCTTGTACATGGGAATGTGTGAAGATCACCATCTTGCGATCATACCAGAATGCGGTTATGCCTCTACGTCGTGCCTCGACACGTAGGAGATATAGCCGCATCTTGGGCGTTACAAGTTGGTAATTAGAGCCTTCCCCTACCTAGGAGCCCCTGCTTGATCGAACCGCTGCCGATGTTGAGTCGAGAATCAAAAATGTTATGAGTCTTAGGACTATATATGTCGGAGAGTAGGAATTCTTTTTCTCCTTATCCCCTTCGTCGCTCTGGTGAGGACTCCTGACATTGAAGTTTTGACTTCCTATCCTTTTTTCCACTAATTGTTTTTAGGATCACGCGGGTATTGTTGGGATCGTTCCGATATCTTTGTGACGAGAATTCTGTCTTGGTGCCTCCCGTCTGTTTAGGCTTAGTCTCGGGGAGTTGAGGTCTGAGGTCTTGTCATCGCATTGTATATCGTTACAGTTCCAGAATACCAGAGGTGGCCGACGTCGAAAAATCTTATGTGCATGTCTGGTGGTGAGATAACCCCGACGTCACCCAGTACTGGGGGGATAGTTCGGGAGTATTGCCACAACTAGTATAGCGGATGCTTTTCAAAGGTCTGAGGTACATGGTTTCCAAAGGTGCCTGGTTATGTAGGTATTGTTAGTTGCTTGAGATATTGTTCTTCCCCTATATCCCCAACAACAGATTGCATAACCAGAAAGTTTCGGGAATTAATAGGTGGGAATTCAAGTAGCTCTTAGGTAATCTTCCAACAAATGCAGGATATGAGGTTGGGGTTCAACGTCTAGTGGTTCGTATGTCACAGTTGATTTTACACTGGCTGTTGCATCTTAAAGAATCATTGGCTATGATGATTCGAGGATGCAATGTCCTTTGTAACATCGTGCCCGGGGGGCCTCATCACGAAAATTTTGGATGAAACCTCTATCATGTATTTGTTCCAGCTGTTACCTTGTTGGTTTATTCTTCAACTAATTCATGTGGCTTCTCAACAAGTTGATGTTTAATTTAAGCTTATGGAATTCATTCGTTCATTGCTCTGTTCGAATGATATTGTGAAGACTTATGTTGCAACATGTCTAGCCTTTGATTCAGCTTATCTGTCTTGCAACTAGGATTCTAACGGTTGTCATCATCTCCAGGATGGCACCCAAAAAAGTGCCTAGCCAGAACCCGGAAGGTGAGGAAGAGCGGCCACCCTCCCCTCCTCCTCCGCCTGAGGCATGGCGAGCTGTCATGGTAGCTACCACCGCCAATACTCAGATGATGATTTATGTGATGCTTTAGATGATGCAAGCTTTTCATGCAATTCAGAACAACCAGAACAACCAAGGGAATCAAGGCCAAGCTAACTTCAACAATCACCCCCACTTTGCTACTCTGAATCAATTCCTTGCAAATCGGCCCAAGACATTCAGCTTTTGCGTTGATCCACTCGATGCCGAGGACAGGCTCAGTGACATCAACAAGCATTTCGAGTGCAGTAATGTTAACCCGGTGTACTATGTCAAGTTCACATCCTATCAGCTGAAAGACCAGGGCGCAGATTGGTGGCAACAATACAAAGACTCCAGAGCGGGTCGTGAGATCTCTTGGACTGACTTCTGTCGTGACTTTCGTTCTCATCACATTCCAACAAGTGCTATTGAAGGAATGCGTGAGCAATTCCACAATTTGAAGCAAGGAAGCATGTCTGTGCATCAATACAATGTCAAGTTCCAAAATCTGGCCCGTTATGCAAAGCAAGACATTCTTGATGCCAAGAGCAAGATCTACCAATTCCGAGGTGGTTTGAAAAATGAACTCCAGCTTGCTCTCACTCTCTTCGATCTAGTCAAATTTGAACAATTCTACAACATGGGCCTCAAACAAGAAGCTGCCCAGCTCAAGTGTGGGGCTTCAAAGAAAAGAATCGGAGATGCAGTCAATTCTTCTTCTTCCTCACAAGTGGTTTCTAAGCAGCAGAAGTTCTAGCTTCTGCCACCTCCAGTGTTCCGTCCTCCAAGTCAGAACAAGCACACAGGTGGTCCTAGATCTTCCCACCCACCCAACCCAAGCAACCAGAACAAGTCTCGGTTTCAAGCTCCAAGGCCAAGAGGTCCTTATCATCGGCCACTCTCTGAGGTTACGTGCAACAAGTGTGGTCAGAAAGGTCACTATTGTAACAAGTGCACCCAAAGGTGCCTTCCGCCTCCTCCTCCTATAAAGCCGTCAAGCAATGCAATTGTGAAGCATAATCCCAAGTCTGCAAGAGTGAACCTAATGAACTCATCTCAAGCAGAAGATTCCTCACAAGTGATCATGGGTACACTTCTAGTTAACTCTTTTCCTGCAAAAGTTTTATTCGATTCAGGTGCATCGCATTGCTTCATCTCAAAACCTTTCCTGTCCAAGCATGAATTGCCTATAGAAATTTTGCAAGATCCTTTTCGTGTGGTTTCTCCGGGAATGAGAATGAGCTCTCATATTGTAGTTCCTGACATTAGTATCAAGATGGGCAATTATTCATTTCTAGCTTCCCCAATTGTTCTCGGCAATTCGGACATCGACCTCATTCTTGGAATGGATTGGCTCTCTAAACACAATGCTCTTCTCGATTTTGTAAACAAAGAGGTGAATCTAACTCATCCTTTCGAAGACATGATTATCTTCGTAGCTCGAGATAACACAATCAGGTTATCCTCTCTTAATGACAAGGGCGAGATTAATGCCATATTCCAGATTCCGGTGGTCTGTGAATATGAAGACGTATTTCCTGAAGAATTGCCAGGGATACCTCCCAACCGTCCAGTTGAATTCGTCATTGAACTTGAACCTGGTATGGAGCCAGCCTGTCGGCGTCCATACAAACTTTCTCCTAAAGAGTTGAAGAAATTGAAGAAGCAACTCGATGAGCAAGAACGCATGGGTTTGATCAGACCGATTTCTTCCCCATGGGACTGCGGTGTTCTTTTTTTCAAGAAGAAGGATGGTACGGATCGACTCTGCGCTGATTATCGTCCATTGAACAAGAAGACAATTAAAAATAAGTACCCTCTCCCCAATATCAATGAACTGTTCGAGAAGCTCAAAGGAGCCAAGGTTTTCTCGAAGCTTGATCTCCGAATGGGCTACCATCAAATTCGTATCTATGAGCAATATATTCCCAAGACCGCATTCAGGACAAGTTTTGGCTCCTACGAGTACACAGTCATGTCCTTCGAGCTTGCAAATGCACCTCCCACGTTCTCTCAGATGATGCACTACGTATTCAACCCCTACACCAATGAGTTCGTCCTCGTCTATCTTGACGATATTTTGGTATTCTCCGAGACAAAAGAACACCACGCCAAGCACCTTCGTTTGGTTCTTGACAGGCTCAGAGAGCACCACTTTTATGCGAAATTCTCAAAGTGCGAATTATGGCTTGATGAAGTCCTCTATCTTGGTCATATCATCTCTGCCAAGGGCATTTCAGTTAACCCCGAGAAGGTTGACGCAATTGTTAAATGGGAACCTCCTCAAAACGTCAAGCAACTCCGAAGCTTCCTCGGGCTTGCAAGCTATTGCAGAAGGTTCGTCGAGAACTTCTCCAAGATTGCTATGCCTCTGTCCAACCTACTGCAAAATAATGTCAAGTACTATTGGACTCCTGAGTGTGATGTGGCATTCAATACACTCAAAGAGAAGCTTGTCTCTGCTCGAGTCTTAACTCCTCCTGGCGAATCCAAACCATACCAAGTGTTCTATGATGCCTCTTTGCAAGGTCTTGGTGGTGTCCTTATGCAAGAGAAGAAGATTGTGGCCTACACTTCTAGGCAGCTGAAGCCAAACAAGAAGAACTACCCCACTCATGATCTTGAGTTGGCGGCAGTTGTCCACTCTTTGATAACCTGGAGACACCCGTTGTTGGGCAGATAGGTTGACATCTTCATCGATCACAAGAGCTTGAAGTATATCTTCACACAACCAAACCTCAACCTCCATCAGACTCGTTGGGACAAAATGATTCAAGAGTATAACCCAAGCATTGAGTACACTCCTGGCAAGGCCAACGTGATTGCAGATGCCTTGAGCAGAAAGGCTTATTGCAACAGTCTCATCCTCAAACCGTTCCAACCGTATCTTTGTGAAGCATTCTCGAAACTCAACCTTCAAGTTGTTCCGCAAGGATTTCTTTCCAACCTTCAAGTCGCTCCAACCTTGGAAGATCAAATCCGTGAAGCTCAACTTCTTGATGCTATGGTGAAAAAACTAAAGCATGGTATTGTCAAAGGTACTCCAAAGTACAAGTGCTACCGCATTGATGACAAGGACACCTTATTCTTTGAGGACCAGATTGTGGTTCCAAAAGGTGACCTATGGAAGGTCATAATGAACGAGGCTCATAATTCCCTTCTCTTGATACATCCAGGCAGCTCCAAGATGTACCATGACCTCAAGCAATCCTATAGGTGGACTCGCATGAAAAGAGAAATGGCTAAAAAAGTGAATGAGTGTGATGTCTGCCGTAGAGTCAAAGCAGAGCATCAACGTCCAGCGGGACTTCTCCAACCTTTGCCTATTCCCGAGTGGAAATTCGACCACATTGAGATGGATTTCGTCACCGGCTTCCCCAAGTCCAAGCGAGGAAACGACGCTATATTTGTGGTCATTGACAAGCTCACAAAAGTGGCTCATTTTCTCCCAGTCAAGGAATCCATCAACACAGCCCAACTGGCAGAGTTGTACACCTCCAGAATTGTCTCTTTGCATGGTATCTCTCAAGTAATCTCTTCAGATCGTGGAAGCTTGTTCACTTCCGAATTCTGGGATTCTTTTCAGTCAGCTATGGGTACCAAGATTCGCTTCAGCACAGCTTTCCATCCTCAGACAAGTGGTCAAGTCGAGAGGGTGAACCAAATTCTCGAAGATATGCTCAGGGCATGTGTCATCTCCTTTGGTATGAAATGGGAAGACTGTCTTCCATTTGCCGAATTCTCCTACAACAACAGCTTCCAAGCAAGTTCAGGCAAAGCAGCATTTGAAATTCTCTATGGCAGAAAGTGTCGTACCCCTCTCAACTGGTCTGAGT
Organism: Secale cereale; assembly: GCA_902687465.1. NCBI lineage: Eukaryota > Viridiplantae > Streptophyta > Magnoliopsida > Poales > Poaceae > Secale > Secale cereale. The sequence continues at coordinate 383,157,435 of LR738714.1, read as the reverse complement.
GTAATGCCCAGGATGGGACTATATCTCCTACATGTCGAGGCACGACTTAAAGATATAATCCCATTCTGGAATGATCGCAAGTTTAGTATCTTTGCACAACTCATGTAAAAATGGGGATGGAAAACATAAAAGATAGTTGGCTTACACTCGCCACGTCACACAAATTCATTACATGTTCAAGCATCATTCAAATAGAACATCACAGCCCATCTAAGGGTAAAATCCAAATGTCAATATACCAAACATAACATTAAACCACGGGTCTAGATCGAATCCTAGTAGAAGAACCACTACTGATCAGTCGGATAGTTCACGTAGTAACGGCTATGCTCCTCGTCGTACTCCCAGTCTAGCTCAGTGCCATCACCAGTGTAACTCACCATCGTACCTGCATCTGGTGTGGTGAAGTAACTGTGAGCCACAGAGGACTCAGCAATCCCGTTCCCGGGTAACATGACTATTTAAGCCTTGGGTGTGGAACAAGGCTGAAGAAAGAATAAGAAAGTGGTTGCAGCAGCACTAGCCTAGCTTACGTAAAAGTGAGCGAGAAGAGAAGGTGCCTCGGTCGAGAGATGATCACTAAGTGATCCTAAACTAACCAAGTCAAACATAACCTCACTGTATTCACTTCCCGAATCCCATTCGGAAAATGACCGTCACGGTACACACGCTAGTAGTGTATTATAACATGGTGTCAAGTTTTCTACAACCGGATATTAACAAGCTCCCATCTGCCACATAACCGCGGGCACGGCTTTCGAAAGTTCAAACCCTGCAGGGGTGTTCCAACTTGGCCCATGACAAGCCCACGATCCGCGGAGTCGCAACTCCAAGGTGGGAAGACCCGAGTATTCTCGGAATCCCGTGCTCAAGATACTCCGGACTAAGGTAAGGCTAATCCAGCAAATCCTCCCGGCATGCCGACACCCTGATAGTAGCTGCGCGTATCTCGTCTCAGGCCACAACCGGATGGGCGAGGCTACGGCTTTTTACCAAACCTCGAGTTTCCTCATGGTGGCCCCGCAGGCTCCCCGTTTCGGACCAACACTCATGTGGAGCACTGGCCCGGGGTTGTTGATTAAAATAAAAGGGATAGCTAGTCCCTATGCAAGTTTTATTAGTTATTAGGCGAATAGTACCAATGTTGGGACTTGCTGGAAAAGACTTAGCACTTAGCGGTTTATCGAGGGGGCCCCATAACCCAACCGTGTGAGGAACGCATAATCAAGGAACATAACACCGGTTTATACGGTTCCTAGCGGCATGAGTGGAACAAATGACCAAGCAAAAGGCTTAGCCTTCCACCCGTTGCCAATATATAGATGATTTCATTTAAGCATTTATATAGTGTGATATAACCCAACAAACTTCAACATGAAGCAAGCATCTTCAACTTCACCTGCAACTAGCAACGCTATAAGAGGGGCTGAGCGAAGCCTACGTATAGCCAAACAATGGTTTGCATAGGTAGGGTGGTTAGACATGATCATGGTTACAAGTAGGAGGCTGACATGAAAGACATGGGCATCGAGGCAAAACTATAGATCGAGACTTCTAGAAATAGGCAAAGATAGTAATGGTATCCGGGTTCGGTCATCTTGCCTGAAGAGTTGTCGATGGGATCGTAAGAAAGCTCCTCGTTCTCAACCTCGGTAGTAACCTCGTTCTCTTACTCGTACTCAGCTTCCGGCTCTACTCAACACAACACACAAGGCACGAAATCAACAAGATGCAATGCGCACTCAAAATATGCTAGATGCATGACTGATGCACTAGGGAAGCACACGGAGCATGACAAAATGCGATCAAGCAAAATGCTTCAAAACATGATAACAATAGGATATTATGAATCTACATGAAAAATCACACAAGTTTCATATAGGACTTGCTCCAATCGGAGTTATTGGGCTAAAAGTTACATACAAAACAATAAACATGCGAAAGCTGAAAATTACAGCAACATAGCAATTTTGGGGCAAGAAATAATTAAGCTACAACACTCAAACATCATGGCAAATAGTATGGGCATAAACTAGACATATCCTACAGCAAATAAGTCCATTGGAGCATCCCCAAAGGAGCCATGGATCAATAGCAACAAGCTAGGACATATTGAACTTGAATCCTGACAGCAGTATTTTATTGCAACTTGGGAGCAAAAGTTAAATATGCTACAGCCACTCAAATAAGCATGTGAGAGCATGAATGGATAGCTAACAATATATACTACAAGGAATCATCAAGAGTCACCCCAAAACTATCATGGATTGGCCTAGAACAACAAGCAAACATGGCATCTGGAAATTACAGATTCCGGACTTAGTGAAATTTCACTAAGTGTTGAAACAGCAGTTTCATCATGGCATCTTTGAGAGCAAGTTTAAGTCACCTCAAAACTAAACATGGCAAGATTAATTCTATCATGCAAGCCTAAGAAATCAACATGCAGAGCATGACAAGACGAGCACGTGGACATCTCATTTGCTTCATTTGGATAAACATGCTAAAATTTATCACCTTGCAAAGATGGCATGAAAACAACAACTAACAGCAGTTTATATCAAGATGCACTCTTGCAACAGAATTTTAAGTATCTAGATGATCTCAAACATGCATGGAAAAATGGAATGAAATGTAGTACATGTCTCCACGAACAATTTGACATATCATTCACTCAAATCGGAGCTACGCACAAAAAGTTATCCACGAAACAAATATGCATCAGACAGGCAAAATATCTCAGACTTAGTGGATTTGGAGGCAACCTCAGATCTGAAAAAAAAGGTCAACGGGCTCCTGGGCTTCGGGCGGCTCGGGCCGGATCCAGCGGATCGGGCGGCAACCGGGCAATCGGGCTCGGCCCGCTAGGGCGACGGGATCCGGATCGGGATCGAGGGGATCCTCCGATCCCCCGATCGGTGGCGTGGCGGCAGCCTCAAGCGCTGGGAGGTGGAAGGAGAGGCCCGCGGGGCGACGGCCCAGCTGGCCGATCGGGCCCAGGCGGAAGGCGACGGATCGGGATCTGAGGGAATCCCCTCGATTCCCCAAGGCGGCGGCGGAGGCTTCTGGGCCGGGGCGGATGGAGGCCAGCGAAGGGAGCCGGGGTGGTTAGGGTTCGGCCCAGGTGGCGAAGTGGCGATCGGCTCGGGCGAGGGCTCCTCCCTCGTCCCGAGCGGCGGCGGTGGTGGCGAGCTCACCCCGGCGGCGGACGGCGAGGTGGGATCCGGGGCGGCGGCTGCCTGCGGGCCGGCGGCGGGGCAAGGTGAGGCCGGCGGGGTGAGGGAGCCCCGGCGGCGGGTGGTGGTGAGGTGGCGCGGTGGCGTGGCGAGCTGCTCCGACGGTGGTCCGGCGAGCTGCTCCGACGGGGCTCCGGCGAGCTCCGGCCGGAGTGGAGAGAGGAGAGGTTGGAGGTAGGGCATGAGGGAGCTAGGGTTTCCTTGTTTTGGGGCAAAATTTGAGGAAGGTGGACAAATACATAGGCACAAGGAGCTAGGGTTGTCCAAATGAGGTGTGGTTTTCGGCCACGCGATTAGAATTGGATGGCCTAGATGAAGGGAGGGGTTTGGGCTGGTTTGGTGGGTTGTTGGAGGGGTGTCTTGGGCCTCAAAGTGGAGGCACTTTGAGCCCACGAGAATAACTGTTGGGGCACCAAACGAACTCCAAACGCGACGAGATTTGACAGGCGGGTTACACACACCAAAACAACAACACACGACAAGTCTCGCGCCAAACCGGTAACGTTACACGGCCAAACACCAAAGTAGGCCTCGGGGATGCCACGGACACGTGAGGGAGCTCCGGAACGCGAAACGGACAACGGGAAGGAACGCGTGGAACTGGATGCAAACAACAAAACAAATGCAATGCGATGCACATGACTACATGTTATGAATGAATGCCACACACGTACACGACAAAAGAACGAAAAACCCGAAAGACAAAGAACCCGGAATGGAATAGATGAAGCCAGAGATATTATAAATTGCCCAAAAGGGAAAGTATTACATCTAGGGCATTACAAACTCTCCTCTACTACAAAAAGATCTCGTCCCGAGATCTAGGACTGGAAAAAGGAAGGGTACTCGGAACGAAGATGATCTTCTCGTTCCCACATAGCTTCTCGGTCGGTGTGATGTGACCACTTGACTTTCAAGAATTTGATGGACTTGTTGTGGGTCTTGCGCTCGGTTTCTTCGAGAATAGCAACTGGGTGCTCTCGGTAAGACAAGTCTTGTTGAAGATCAATCTCTTCAAACGGAATCATGCGTTCAGGAGTCTTGAAGCATTTGCGGAGTTGAGACACATGAAACACATCATGAACATTGGCGAAGTTGGAAGGGAGCTCAAGTTGATAGGCTAGATCGCCTCTTTTGCCAAGGATCTTGAAAGGCCCGACGTATCTAGGAGCAAGTTTTCCTTTGATACTGAATCTTTGGGTGCCTTTCATCGGAGAAACACGAAGATAGACATGATCACCAATGTCGAAAGCCAAGTCACGGTGCTTGCCGTCATAGTAGCTCTTCTGACGCGACTGAGCGGCCTTGAGATTCTCACGTATGACTTTGCACATTTCTTCGGCTTCTGAGATCAAGTCATTGCCAAGAAGTTGACGTTCGCCTGTCTCAGACCAGTTGAGAGGGGTACGACACTTTCTACCATAGAGGATTTCAAACGGAGCTTTGCCTGCACTTGCTTGGAAGCTGTTGTTGTAGGAGAACTCGGCAAATGGAAGGCAATCTTCCCATTTCATGCCAAAAGATATGACACAGGCTCTGAGCATGTCTTCTAGAATCTGATTCACTCGCTCGACTTGACCACTAGTCTGAGGGTGAAAAGTAGTGCTGAACCTGATCTTAGTGCCCATGGCGGACTGAAAGGAGTCCCAGAACTTTGAAGTGAACAAACTTCCACGGTCTGAGGAGATAACTTGAGGAATGCCATGTAAGGACACAATTCTGAAAGTGTACAACTCTGCAAGTTGAGCTGCATTGATGGATTCTTTGACTGGAAGGAAGTGAGCGACTTTGGTAAGCTTGTCAATCACCACAAAGATAGAATCATTCCCTCTCTTGGACTTCGGAAAGCCAGTGACGAAATCCATTTCAATGTGGTCGAATTTCCACTCGGGAATAGGAAGAGGTTGGAGAAGATCGGCTGGACGTTGATGCTCTGCCTTCACTCTTCTGCAGACATCACATTCATTCACAAGTTGGGCAATCTCCCTTTTCATGCGTGTCCACCAGTAAGATTGCTTGAGGTCTTGGTACATCTTGGAACTGCCAGGATGAATAGAAAGGAGGGAAACATGTGCTTCTTCCATTATGAGCTTCCTAAGATCACCTTTGGGAACAACAAGTCTGTCCTCAAAGAACAAGGTATCTCTCTCATCAACGCGATAGCACTTGTATTTCGGATCACCCTTTGCAATACCATGTTTCACCTTCTGCACCATAGCATCACTGAGTTGGGCCTCACGGACCTGATCTTCCAAGGTAGGAGCAACTTGAAGATTTGCAAGAAAACCTTGCGGAACAACTTGGAGGTTGAGCTTCCTGAATGCTTCACAAAGCTCAGGCTGGAACGGCTTGATAAGAAGGCTGTTGCAATATGCCTTTCTGCTCAAAGCATCTGCAATCACATTTGCCTTGCCAGGAATGTATTCAATGCTGGGATCATACTCTTGGATCATTTCAACCCAACGAGTCTGGCGGAGGTTCAGATTCGGCTGTGTGAAGATGTACTTCAAGCTCTTGTGATCGGTGAAGATGTCGACTTTTCTGCCCAGCAGCAGGTGTCTCCATGTAATGAAAGCATGTACCACAGCTGCTAGTTCAAGATCATGTGTGGGGTAGTTCTTCTCACTTGGCTTCAACTGACGAGAAGTGTATGCCACAATTCTCTTGTCTTCCATAAGCACACCACCAAGACCTTGAAGAGAAGCATCACAGAATACTTCGTAGGGCTTGGACTCATCTGGAGGAGTAAGAACTGGAGCAGAGACGAGCTTTTCTTTGAGAGTTCTGAATGCCACTTCACAATCTGGAGACCAGTCGTACTTGACATTCTTCTGCATCAAGTTGGAGAGAGGCTTGGCAATCTTGGAGAAGTTCTCAACGAACCTTCTGCAATAACTGGCAAGACCAAGAAAGCTTCGGAGTTGCTTGACGTTCTGAGGAGCTTCCCAGTTGACAATTGCTTCAACTTTCTCGGGGTTTACCGCAATACCGTCAGCAGAGATGATATGGCCCAGATACAAGACCTTATCAAGCCAAAATTCGCACTTGGAGAACTTGGCATAGAACTTATGTTCACGGAGTCTGTCGGGAACGAGACGGAGGTGCTTTTCATGATCTTCTTCATTCTTGGAAAATACCAAAATGTCATCCAGATACACAAGCACAAACTCGTCGGTGTAGGGGTTGAAAATGTAGTGCATCATTCTCGAGAAGGTAGGTGGAGCATTAGCGAGACCAAAGGACATGACTGTATACTCATATGAGCCGTAGCTCGTTCTCAAGGCAATCTTGGAGATGTCTTCCTCGCGAATGCGAATTTGGTGATAGCCCATTCGGAGATCGAGCTTAGAGAACACTTTAGATCCTTTGAGCTGCTCGAACAGTTCATTGATGTTGGGGAGCGGGTACTTGTTCTTTATTGTCTTCTTGTTCAATGGCCGGTAATCGACGCAGAGGCGCTCCGTGCCATCCTTCTTCTTGACAAATAAGACACCACAGCCCCAAGGAGACGTACTAGGCCTGATGAGATCCATACGCTCCTGTTCATCAAGCTGCTTCTTCAATTCCTTCAATTCACCAGGAGAGAGCTTGTACGGACGCCGGCATGCTGGCTCAGTACCTGGCTCGAGTTCAATGATGAATTCCACTTGCCGATGAGGAGGCATGCCTAGAAGTTCTTCAAGAAAGACGTCTTGGTATTCGTTAACCACCGGAGTTTGAGATATGGCATTCATCTCGCCCTTGTCATTGAGAGAGAAAATCTGATAGTGTTATCCCTGGAGGCGAAGATAATCACATCATCATCGGAATGAGTAATCTTGACTTCCTTCTGTGCACAGTCAATTTGAGCATCATGCTGAGAAAGCCAGTCCATTCCGAGGATAAGATCAATGTCAGAATTGCCAAGAACCATCGGTTTAGCCAGAAATCGATAATCACCCATGCGAATAGAAACATCCGGAGCATACACACCAGAATTCATACGTCTCCCCGGAGAAATAACTTGCAACCTCTGAGGCAAATTTTTGGTGACAATGTTGTGCTTGGATGCAAATGGATATGACATGAAAGAATGTGAAGCACCCGAATCAAATAACACTTTTGCAGGAAAAGAGTTCACTGGAAGGTTACCCAATATGACATCAGAAGAATTCTCCGCTTGCGCTGCATTCATCAGATTGACCCTTGCTTGCTTGGGAATATGCTTGACAATAGCTGTACTGACAGGTGGAGGAGGCGGAAGGCGCTTCGGGTTGGGGCACTTGTTAGCATAGTGACCTTTCTGAGTGCACTTGTTGCAGACCACTTCTGAGAGAGGACGGTAATGAGAACCACTTGACTTGGAACCTTGAGACTGAAACTGGTTCTTCGACTGGTTGCTCGGGTTGGGTGGGTGGGAGAAACCACGGCCACTAGAGTTCTTGTTGTTGTTGGAGTTGTTGTACGGGGCTCGAATCACTTGAGGAGGAGGAAGCCAGAATTTTTGTTGCTTCGCGACCACTTGAGAAGATGAGGAGGAGTGAACGGCATCTCGAATCCTCTTTTTAGAAGCCTCCATCTTGAGCTGGGCTGCCTCTTGCTTAAGCGCCATGTTATAGAATTTGTCAAACTCCTCAGGCTCGAACAAGGTGAGAGCAAGTTGAAGTTCATCTTTCAGACCTCCACGGAACTGATAGATCTTGCTCTTGGCATCTGGTATGTCTTGCTTAGCATAGCGGGCGAGGTTTTGGAACTTGACATTATACTGGTAGACAGTCATAGAGCCTTGCTTCAGGTTGCGGAATTGCTCACGCATACCCTCGATGACACTTGTTGGAATGTGGTGAGAGCGAAAATCCTAGCAGAAATCCTCCCAAGAGATCACACGCCCTGGCCTGGAGTCTTTGTACTGCTGCCACCAGTCAGCTGCTTGGTCTTTGAGTTGGAAGGCTGCAAACTTCACATAGTCCTCTTCCCTTACGTTACTGCACTCAAAATGCTTCTTGATATCGGTTAACCAATCTTCAGCATCAAGAGGGTCGACACAGTAACTGAAAGCTTTTGGTTGATTGGCCAAGAACTGGTTGAGAGTAGCATGGTGCTGTTGGTTGAAGAAATTGCCTTGATTCCCTGGAACATCCTGATTAGCTTGATTAGCTTGCATCTGCTGCATCATCTGCACAACATCTGGGTGTTCTGATTTGTAGTCTGCATAATCACTCTCCAAGCCTCAGACGGAGGAGGAGGGGAAGGAGGACGGTCTGGGACCTCTTCACCCTCTGGGTTAGCGTTGGGAACTCGTTTCGGAGCCATCCTGAAAGAGATGACCACGAATCAACAATTGATTGAAAGAAGGTATAAGCTGAAACAACGGATTGAAATGCAACATAGCCTTCACAAGATTCATTCGAACAAGAGAACGAATGAAATTCTCAGTTAAATGATAACATCAATCTTCACGAGAAGCCACATAGGGGACAAAAGGTAAATAAGAAAAAAAAACAAGGTACAAATGGAAACAAACACAAGATAGGATCTTCGTTCTAACATCTTTGTGCTGTAAGCTTATGAACGCGTTACGAAAGGGTTTTGCAATCCCCGGATCAACATAGCCAAGGACCCTTTAAGATGCAACTCCCGATCGGAACATCGGTCATAAAACCACTTCACTCAATGTAGAACCCCGAACTCGCTAACCTGCATTCGTTGGAAGAATGCCTACGATCTACTGGATAAACCCACCTATGAATTTCCGAAAGTTTCCATTTATGCAATCAGGTGTTGGGGATACAGTGGAAGCACCGCGCAATCAACTCTAAACCTACATCCAGCTGTATCCATCCTTCAACACATAACCAGTCTTTCTCGGAAACCGTCTACCTCGGACCTTCGAAAAGCATCCACTATACCAAGCTATGGCAATACTCCCGAACTACCTCCCCAGTACTGGGTGATGTCGGGGTTATCTTGCCACTAACCGTATAGGAGAGATTTTCGATGTCGGCCGTCTTAAGTATTTAGTACTGCCGCGATATGCTTGTGACGACAATACCCCGAAGCTCAACTCCCCGGGACACTGCCACAACCCCTAATGTCAGGAGGCATCGAGAACAATATTCTCGTCACAAGAACATCGAAACAATCCAACAATACTCGCGAGATTCCTAAAAAAATTTGGTGCAATTTTTGAAAGTAGAAGAGGCAAGAGTAGTCGTCAGGAGTCCTCACCAGAGAGAAAGGGGATGAGAAGCAAAGAAATCCTACTCTCCGATATAATATAGGACTCAAAATATTTTTAGTGTGTGCCCAGACTCGACCGTCAACGATTCGATCAATCAGTGGGGGCTTCTAGGTCGGAGAAGGCTCTGAATACCAACTTGTAATGCCCAGGATGGGACTATATCTCCTACGTGTCGAGGCATGACTTAAAGATATAATCCCATTCTAGAATGATCGCAAGTTTAGTATCTTTGCACAACTCATGTAAAAATGGGGATGGAAAACATAAAAGATAGTTGGCTTACACTCGCCACGTCACACAAATTCATTACATGTTCAAGCATCATTCAAATAGAACATCACAGCCCATCTAAGGGTAAAATCCAAATGTCAAGATACCAAACATAACATTAAACCACAGGTCTAGATTGAATCCTAGTAGAAGAACCACTACTGATCAGTCGGATAGTTCACGTAGTAACGGCTACGCTCCTCGTCATACTCCAAGTCTAGCTCAGTGCCATCACCAGTGTAACTCACCATCGTACCTGCATCTGGTGTGGTGAAGTAACTGTGAGCCACAGAGGACTCGGCAATCCCGTTCCCGGGTAACATGATTATTTAAGCCTTGGGTGTGGAACAAGGCTGAAGAAAGAATAAGAAAGTGGTTGTAGCAGCACTAGCCTAGCTTACGTAAAAGAGAGCGAGAAGAGAAGGTGCCTCGGTCGAGAGATGATCACTAAGTGATCCTAAACTAACCAAGTCAAACATAACCCCACCGTGTTCACTTCCCGAATCCCATTCGGAAAATGACCGTCACGGTACACACGCTGGTAGTGTATTGTAACATGGTGTCAAATTTTCTACAACCGGATATTAACAAGCTCCCATCTGCCACATAACCGCGGGCACGGCTTTCGAAAGTTCAAACCCTGCAGGGGTGTTCCAACTTGGCCCATGACAAGCCCACGATCCGCGGAGTCGCAACTCCAAGGTGGGAAGACCCGAGTATTCTCGGAATCCCGTGCTCAAGATACTCCGGACTAAGGTAAGGCTAATCCAGCAAATCCTCCCGTCGTGCCGACACCCTGATAGTAGCCGCGCGTATCTCGTCTCAGGCCACGACCGGATGGGCGAGGCTACGGGTTTTTACCAAACCTCGAGTTTCCTCATGGTGGCCCCGCAGGCTCCCCGTTTCGGACCAACACTCATGTGGAGCACTGGCCCGGTGTTGTTGATTAAAATAAAAGGGATAGCTAGTCCCTATGCAAGTTTTATTAGTTATTAGGTGAATAGTACCAATGTTGGGACTTGCTGGAAAAGACTTAGCACTTAGCGGTTTATCGAGGGGGGCCCATAACCCCAACCGTGTGAGGAACGCATAATCAAGGAACATAACACCGGTTTATACGATTCCTAGCGGCATAAGTGGAACAAATCACCAAGCAAAAGGCTTAGCCTTCTACCCGTTGCCAATATATAGATGATTTCATTTAAGCATTTATATAGTGTGATATAACCCAACAAACTTCAATATGAAGCAAGCATCTTCAACTTCACCTGCAACTAGCAACGCTATAAGAGGGGCTGAGCGAAGCCTACGTATAGCCCAACAATGGTTTGCATAGGTAGGGTGCTTAGACATGATCATGGTTACAAGTAGGAGGCTGACATGAAAGACATGGGCATCGAGGCAAAACTATAGATCGAGACTTCTAGCAATAGGCAAAGATAGTAATGGTATCCGGGTACGGTCATCTTGCCTGAAGAGTTGTCGATGGGATCGTAAGAAAGCTCCTCGTTCTCAACCTCGGTAGTAACCTCGTTCTCGTACTCGTACTCAGCTTCCGGCTCTACTCAACACAACACACAAGGCACGAAATCAACAAGATGCAATGCGCACTCAAAATATGCTAGATGCATGACTGATGCACTAGGGAAGCACACGGAGCATGACAAAATGCGATCAAGCAAAATGCTTCAAAACATGATAACAATAGGATATTATGAATCTACATGAAAAATCACACAAGTTTCATATAGGACTTGCTCCAATCGGAGCTACGGGCTAAAAGTTACACACAAAACAATAAACATGCGAAAGCTGAAAATTACAGCAACATAGCAATTTCGGGGCAAGAAATAATTAAGCTACAGCACTCAAACATCATGGCAAAGAGTATGGACATAAACTAGACATATCCTACAGCAAATAAGTCCATTGGAGCATCCCCAAAGGAGCCATGGATCAATAGCAACAAGCTAGGACATATTGAACTTGACAACAAAATCCTGACAGCAGTATTTTATTGCAACTTGGGAGCAAAAGTTAAATATGCTACAGCCACTCAAATAAGCATGTGAGAGCATGAATGGATAGCCAACAATATGTACTACAAGGAATCATCAAGAGTCACCCCAAAACTATCATGGATTGGCCTAGAACAACAAGCAAACATGGCATCTGGAAATTACAGATTCCGGACTTAGTGAAATTTCACTAAGTGTTGAAACAGCAGTTTCATCATGGCATCTTTGAGAGCAAGTTTAAGTCACCTCAAAACTAAACATGGCAAGATTAATTCTATCATGCAAGCCTAAGCAATCAACATGTAGAGCATGACAAGACGAACACGTGGACATCTCATTTGCTTCATTTGGATAAACATGCTAAAAGTTATCACCTTGCAAAGATGGCATGAAAACAACAACTAACAGCAGTTTATATCAAGATGCACTCTTGCAACAGAATTTTAAGCATCTAGATGATCTCAAACATGCATGGCAAAATGGAATGAAATGTAGTACATGTCTCCACGAACAATTTGACATATCATTCACTCAAATCGGAGCTACGCACAAAAAGTTATCCACGAAACAAATATGCATCAGACAGGCAAAATATCTCAGACTTAGTGGATTTGGGGGCAACCTCAGCTCTGAAAAAAATAGGTCAACGGGCTCCTAGGCTTCGGGCAGCTCGGGCCGGATCCAGCGGATTGGGCGGCAACCGGGCAATCGGGCTCGGCCCGCTAGGTTGACGGGATCCGGATCGGGATCGAGGGGATCCTCCGATCCCCCGATCGGTGGCGTGGCGGCGGCCTCGAGCGCTGGGAGGCGGAAGGAGAGGCCCGTGGGGCGATGGCCCAGTTGGCCGATCGGGCCCAGGCGGAAGGCGACGGATTGGGATCTGAGGGAATCCCCTCGATTCCCCAAGGCGGCGGCGGAGGCTTCTGGGCCGGGGCGGCTGGAGGCCCGCGAAGGGAGCCGGGGTGGTTAGGGTTCAGCCCAGGCGGCGAAGTGGCGATCGGCTCGGGCGAGGGCTCCTCCCTCGCCCCGGCGGCGGACGGTGAGGGGGGATCCGGGGCGGCGGCTGCCTGTGGGCCGGCGGCGGGGCAAGGTGAGGCCGGCGGGGTGAGGAAGCCCCGGCGGCGGGTGGTTGTGAGGTGGCGCGGTGGCGCGGCGAGCTGCTCCGGCGGTGGTCCGGCGAGCTGCTCCGGCGGGGCTCCGCGAGCTCCGGCCGGAGTGGAGAGAGGAGAGGCTGGAGGTAGGGGATGAGGGAGCTAGGGTTTCCTTGTTTTGGGGCAAAATTTGAGGAAGGTGGACAAATATATAGGCACAAGGAGCTAGGGTTGTCCAAATGAGGTGTAGTTTTCGGCCACGTGATTAGAATTGGATGGCCTAGATGAAGGGAGGGGTTTGGGCTGGTTTGGTGGGTTGTTAGAGGGGTGTCTTGGGCCTCAAAGTGGAGGCACTTTGAGCCCACGAGAATAACTGTTGGGGCACCAAACGAACTCCAAACGCGACGAGATTTGACAGGCGGGTTACACACACCAAAACCACAACACACGACAAGTATCGCGCCAAACCGGTAACGTTACACGGCCAAACACCAAAGTAGGCCTCGGGGATGCCACGGACACGCGAGGGAGCCCCGGAACGCGAAATGGACAACGGGAAGGAACGCGTGGAACCGGATGCAAACAACAACACAAATGCAATGAGATGCACATGACTACATGATATGAATGAATGCCACACACGCACACGACAAAAGAACGAAAAACCCGAAAGACAAAGAACCCGGAATGGAATAGATGAAGCCAGAGATATTATAAATTGCCCAAAAGGGAAAGTATTACATCCGGGGCATTACACCGAGACTGGTGAACGTCAACTCCTTGGCAATGATTTGATCTCAGAGGCCGACGAAATGTGCAAAGTCATACGTGAGAATCTCAAGGCCGTGCAATCGCACCAGAAGAGCTACTATGAGGGCAAGCATCAAGACTTGGCCTTCGACATTGGAGACCATGTATATCTTCGTGTTTCTCCTATGAAGGGTACTCAGAGGTTCGGTATCAAGGGAAAGCTAGCTCCAAGATATGTGGCCCTTTCAAGATTGTTGGGAAAAGAGGTGATCTCGCCTACCAACTAGAGCTTCCTCCAAACTTCTCCAATGTGCAAGACGTGTTCCACGTGTCACAACTCCGCAAGTGCTTCAAGATGCCCGAGCGCACCATCGCCTTCGAATAAATTGATCTTCAAGCCGACTTGTCTTATCATGAGCACCCCATTGCTATCCTTGAAGAGACCGAGCGCAAGACTCACAACAAATCACTCAAATTCCTGAAAGTGAAGTGGTCACACCATACTAACAGAGAAGCTATGTGGGAAGGCGAGGATCACCTCCGTTCGGAATATCTAGAGTTCTTTCAGTCCTAGATGTCGGGAGGAGATCTTTTCGTAGTAGAGGAGAGTTTGTAACACCCCAGATGTAACCTTTCCAAATTTGGTAATATATCCAACTTGGTCCTCATCCTTTTCCTTGGGGGTCTTTCCTTGTATTTGGCTATGTTTCATTATTGCATTGTCATGCCACCTTATGTTGCATCATTGTCATATCATGTTGTGTTCTTGCCTACTGTCATTTTGCATTCTATTGTACATATCATGATTCATGGTGTGGGTTCATATCATGATGATCATGTGCTTTGAGTGAGGTAGCATGAGTGTTGTCTTGTTACATGTTTCATTTCAGAACCATGCACCCCACTCTCTCTTCTTTACCTAATCTATCCCTTTCTTAGTTCTTGTGGCAAGTCATCTTGCTAGCTTCAAGTAATGTCCATCCTTGTCTCATAAATCTTGTATCTTGTTCTAAACCTCTCAGCCAAAATTCACTCTTTTTGGAGCTGATTTGGTTAGGTTCAAAAATACCTCAAATTTGCAGGTAATTCAAACTTGATATATTTTTCTAAATGTAAAAATGTCCAACTCATTTTTATAAAATAGAGCATAATTCCAGGATCTCATATATGTGTTTACCTCTCCCAAATTCCTTACCTAGCTGCCTGGGCTTTTCCTTTTGATTTTTTGTCTGAAGAAAAAGAATACGAAAAGAGATAAGCAGCAGCAGCAGCCAGCCGCAACCCACAGAGCCACCTGGGCCTCACCAACCAGGCGGGCCCAGCCAACCCTCTCTCCCGCAACCCAACTAACCCCGGTGCGCATCCCTATGCCTCTTTCCCATCGGCGCACACACTCGCCCCTCTGCGTCACCTGCACGTGGCCAAGCTAGGCCCACGCATCAGCGATCGTGACCAACTCCCGCGCCCACCTTCTTCCACCTCGGTCCCCCCTTTCCAGCACGCACATGGCACGGCCGCGGGCGCCGTCGCGCGTCCCCGTCGCCCTAGCCCCTTTTAACCTCACTATCCTTGTCTACCAACCCCCTAAGGTTCCTCTCTCCCTCCTCCACGGCGCCAGGTGACCCTAGATCCAACAGAACCACCGCTACGAGCTCTTCCTGAGCGCATCTAGGAGCACGCCCTTGTTGCCGTTGTGCTCTCCATCCTCCTCCGCCTTGCCGTCCGTGTCAGGCTTCCTCCCCGACGTCGAATATGTCCACTACGTCGTATACGCGGAGCGGAGCGCCTCGTTTGCTTCCTCTTCTTCTTCCTCTTCGACTTCGGCCGCCGCGAGCGTTCGTCCGTCCTCGCCGTCGTCTCCGACCCCCTCTCGCCGAGCCGAGCATGTAAAAGTGTTCGTGGTGAGCTCATGAACCTGCTTGTGCTCTCCTTCCCCACTCTAGCACGCTCTAGCAACGAGTTTGTTGTCCGCCCGAATTCGCTCCTCGTCTCCGGTGAGTGATCTAGCCCCCTCTTGCATTTTGCGCATGTCGGGCGTGTTCCCCGCGTCCCGGTCACTCTATCCCATGCTCGCTGACACCTGTTTGGTCCCTCGCCTCGCCGCAGAGTCAAAGCAAAGCATCAACGTCCAGCGGGACTTCTCCAACCTTTGCCTATTCCCGAGTGGAAATTCGATCACATTGAGATGGATTTCGTCACCGGATTCCCCAAGTCCAAGCGAGGAAACGACGCTATATTTGTGGTCATTGACAAGCTCACAAAAGTGGCTCATTTTCGCCCAGTCAAGGAATCCATCAACGCAGCCCAACTGGCAGAGTTGTATACCTCCATAATTGTCTCTTCGCATGGTATCCCTCAAGTAATCTCCTTAGATCGTGGAAGCTTGTTCACTTCCAAATTGTGGGATTCTTTTCAGTAAGCTATGGGTACCAAGATTTGCTTCAGCATAGCTTTCCATACTCAGACAAGTGGTCAAGTCGAGAGGGTGAACCAAATTCTCGAAGATATGCTCAGGGCATGTGTCATCTCCTTCGGTATGAAATGGCAAAACTGTCTTCCATTTGCCGAATTCTCCTACAACAACAGCTTCCAAGCAAGTTCAGGCAAAGCACCGTTTGAAATTCTCTATGGAAGAAAGTGTCGTACCCCTCTCAACTGGTCCGAGACTCGTGAACGTCAACTCCTTGGCAATGATTTGATATCAGAGGCCGAAGAAATGTGCAAAGTCATACGTGAGAATCTCAAGCTTGCGCAATCGCGCCAGAAGAGCTACTATGACTGCAAGCATCGTGACTTGGCCTTCGACATTGGAGACCATGTATATCTCCGTGTTTCTCCTATGAAGGGTACTCAGAGGTTCGTTATCAAGGGAAAGCTAGCTCCAAGATACGTGGGCCCTTTCAAGATTGTTGGGAAAAGAGGCGATCTCGCCTAGCAACTCGAGCTTCCACCGAACTTCTCCAATGTGCACAACGTGTTCCACGTGTCTCAACTCCGCAAGTGCGTCCAGATGCTCGAGCGCACCGTCGCCTTCGAAGAAACTAATCTTCCAGCCGACTTGTCTTATCATGAGCACCCCGTTGCTATCCTTGAAGAGACCGAGCGCAAGACTCACAACAAATCAATCAAATTCCTGAAAGTGAAGTGGTCACACCATACCGATAGAGAAGCTACGTGGGAACGCGAGGATCACCTCCATTCCAAATATCCGAAGTTCTTTCAGCCCTAGATGTCGGGACGAGATCTTTTCGTAGTTGAGGAGAGTTTGTAACACGCCAGATGTTACCTTTCCAAATTTGGCAATATATCCAACTTGGTCCTCATCCTTTTCCTTGGGGGTCTTTCCTTTTATTTTGCTATGTTTCATTATTGCATTGTCATGCCACCTTATGTTGCATCATTGTCATATCATATTGCATTCTTGCATATTGTCATTTTGCATTCTATAGTCCATATCATGATGCATGGTGAGGGTTCATATCATGATGATCATGTCCTTTGAGTGAGGTAGCATGACTGTTGTCTTGTTGCATGTTTCATTTTAGAACCATGCACCCCACTCTCTCTTCTTTACCTAATCTATCCCTTTCTTAGTTCTTGTGGAAAGTCATCTTGCTAGCTTCAAGTAATGTCCGTCTTTGCCTCATAAATCTTGAATCTTGTTCTAAACCTCTCTGCCAAAATACACTATTTTTGGAGCTGATTTGGTTTGGTTAAAAAATACCTCAAATTTGAAGGTAATTCAAACTTGATATATTTTTCTACCTCTAAAAACGTCCAACTCATTTTTATAAAATAGAGCATAATTCCAGGATCTCATATATGTGTTTACCTCTCCCAAATTCCTTACCTAGCTGCATGGGCTTTTCCTTTTGATTTTCTGTCCGAAGAAAAAGAAAAGGAAAAGAGATAAGCAGCAGCAGGATCCAGCCGCAGCCCACAGAGCCACCAGGGCCTCACCAACCAGGCCGGCCCAGCCAACCCTCTCTCCAGCAGCCCAACTAACCCCGGCGCGCGTCCCTCTACCTCTTTCTCACCCATGCACACACTCGCCCCCTCTGTGTCGCCTCCACGTGGCCAAGCCAGGCCCACGCGTCAGCAACCGCGACCAACTCCCGCACCCACCTTCTTCCACCTCGGTCCCCCCTCTCCAGCACGCACATGGCATGGCCGCGGGCGCCGTCGCGTGTCCCCGTCGCCCTAGCCCCTTTTAGCCTCCCTCTCCTTCTCCACCAACCCCCTAAGGTTCCTCTCTCCCTCCTCCACGTCGCGAGGTGACCCTAGATCCACCGGAACCACCGCTACGAGCTCTTCCCGAGCGCATCCATGAGCACGGCCTCGTTGCCAGCGTGCTCTCCGTCCTCCTCGACCTCGCCTCCGTGTCAGGCTTCTTTCCCGACGTCGACTACGTCCACTATGTCGTCTACGAGGAGTCGAGCGCCTCGTCTGTTTCCGCTCCTTCCTTGTCTTTGACTCCGTCCACCGCGAGCGTTCGTCCATCCTCGCCGTCGTCTCCGACCTTGTCTCGTCGAGCCGAGCACGTCAACATGTTCATGGTGAGCACGCGAACCTGCCCGTGCTCTTCTTCCCCTCTCTAGCGTGCTTTAGCTATGAGTTCGTTGTCCGCCTAAATCCGCCGCCGTCGGACCTCGTTTCCAGTGGGTGTTCCGGCCCCCTCTTGCGTGTTGCGCATGTCCAGCGTGTTCCCCGCGTCACTGTCACTCTATCCCGTGCTCGCTGCCGTCCGTTTGGTCCCTTGCCTCGCCGCGTTCATCGCCGTCGTTGCCGCCTCTGTAGCGCGTCTCCGGTGTCGACTCCGTCGTCATCCGGGGCAGCTAGTGGCACCCAGGGGCACGGGATCCCTCTGCGGACCCGTCGCATGCCTCCGCCATCCTTTTTGGTCGCCGAAACCGCCCAGCGCATCGCCCTGTTGTCTTTGTCGCCGGCGAGCGGTGGCTCTGTCTGCATTGTTATGTTATGACAAGAGGAGCACAGCCCCAATCCTCAACCTCCCACGCCTAGCCCAGCTGGTCGAGGCGCCACGCTCTGACCTGGAGGTCTGGGGTTCGAATTCCCCTCGGGCCAGTGGAGAAATGCCCAGTTTTGGGTCTTTTGTCTCCCAGACAGCACGGTCCCACCCGTCATACAGTGCGCATGCACACACCCCTCCTACACACCCAGTTCCGCCACCTCAGCGCCCCCAGGGCCTACCTGTCATTGGCAGTGGCTGGCCCACGCCGGGTTCCTTCTGTTTTTCTCTAGTGTTTTGTTTTTTTTCAGCTTTACATTTGTTTTTGTTTTGCTTTTAACTCCATATCCATGCATCCATTTGAAATGAACTTTATATGAAATCTGTTTAGAATTTAGAGTAGTTTCACATTATGTAACTTTCTGCCATGCTAAAAATATTTAAAATGTTGGTTCCTTTGTTTTGTGAAATAACATGTTAAAACGGTTTAATTCATAACTTTTAAACCGTAGCTCGGTTTAAAATAATCTTTATATGTTTTTGGGGCCGAATTTTGCATAGAATAACTTGGTGCAATCTATTTTGCTGTTTAATAACAATAAAATGGTGTAATAAGCAGAACAGTACCAAATACAAATGTGCACATGGGGATTTTCCGGAATAGTTGTTTGTTTCTTTTGACTCCATTTAATTTGCTTGTGTGATGTGGTTTGTTTTGTGTTGCACTCTGTGCCATGTTAAATAACTTTTAAACTTGTTGAGTGCTTAACAAGATCAGCTAAATATCTCTATGTGGTGTTTTGTCAATATGCATTCTCTTGCATATTGGGATCCACTTAATAGAAGTATGGTTGTTGCATTTTCCCATGTCATGTTGTTGCACCAATCATGTTCCACGTGTGTGTGCATCATACCATGTTCATGCTCATACTCATCATTTCTTGCATCATGTGCTTATGCATTGCATCGTGATTGATTTTGTTCCGGTGTTTGTATTCTTGTGCTGGGTAGAGCCTGGTAACGATTCGGAGTTCGAGGGTCCTGTTGAGACCGTGTTCGAGGAGCAAGTTTACGATCCCACTGAAGACATACCAGGCAAGATGACCATTCCTTGATATCACCTCTATCGTTGCTATGCTACTTGTCTCGCTCTATTGCTTCATCGCGACACCTATCTGTTTGGCTGTCGGCCCCTACCTAGCCATGAAACCTTTAACCAACTTCCTAGCAAACCGTTGTTTGGCTTAGTTATGCTTTTGCTCAAGCCCCCTCTTATAGCATTGTTAGTTGCAGGTGAAGATGAAGTTTGCTCCATGTGGGGTTGGATTTTTGGGAATAACACAATATCTATTATTTACATTAATGCACCTATATACATGGCAATGGGTGGAAGGCTTGGCCTTTTGCTCGGTGTTTTATTCCACTCATGCCGCCTTAGGAACCAATAAACCGGTGTTATGTTCCTTGATTACGCGGTTCGGGTTTATGGACCCCCCCTTGGTAGTTCGTTTTGAATAAAACTCCTCCATCAAGGCCAACTTTGGTTTTACCATTGGCCTAATAACAACAAAATTTTGCAAAGGGACTAGCTACCCTGTGGATTCTTAATCAACAACCCGGGCCAGTGCTCCTCATGAGTGTAGGTCCAACCTAGAGCAGCTTGCGGCACCGCCCCTTGGCAACTTGGGGTATTTTGGTCGCTATAACCATAGCTCATCCATCATGGCCTGATACGAGATACGCACGGCTCATATCGGGGTGTCGGCAAATCGGGAGGTCTTGTTGGACTTGTTTTACCATTGTCGAAATATCTTGTACACCGGGATTCCGAGTCTAATCGGGTAGTCCCTAAGATAAGAGGACTTACCTCTGTTGATCGCGAGAGATTGTGATGGGCTAAGTTGGGACACCCCTGCAGGGTTATGATCTTTCGAAAGTCGTGCCCGCGGTTATGTGGCGGATTGGAGTTTGTTAATATCCGATTGTAGATAACTTGACACAAAAACTCAAACATAATACACTACTGTGTGAGTAGTCGTGATGGTCTCTTTTCGAGGGAGTTTGGGAAGAGAACACGGCTGGGTTATGCATAACTCGTAGGTAGACGTGATCATTTAGTGATCATGAATAGGTCATGACCGATGACTTTCACTTCTCTTCTCGCACTGAAGTTACGTAAGCTAGCCACCTCATCCACGCTTAGTGCTTGGAGCTGCCACTTATACACTTTCTCCTTACCCAAAGGCTTTGATAGTTTTGATACCCGGGAATGGGATTGTTGAGTCCTCGTGACTCACGGTTTACTACAAACACAGGTGCAGGTACAACCGAGTACAATTCAGGTGATGACCGGGAACTCAAGTGGGAGTTCGATGAAGAGCGTGGGCGAATGTATGTGACGTTCCCCGACGATCAGTAGTGGTTCCTACTGTGCCGATCGGGCCGATCGGGCATAGTGGGTGGTTATCTTCCTTCTCATATGTAATAGTCCGTAGTCAGACTTGTGTGTACTCTGAATGATGTATGACTTATTTATGCATTGTGTGATGTGGCAATTGTAAGCCAACTATATTATTTCACCTTTGTTCTTGTACATGGGAATGTGTGAAGATGACCATCTTGCGATCATACTAGAATGTGGTTATGCATCTAAGTCGTGCCTCGACACGTAGGAGATATAGCCGCATCTTGGGCGTTACATAAATCCTCCGGTCTGTGTTTGTGCACCGAAACCCACTCCGATGAGATGCCAAGTCTATCCTCCAGAGCTTGCAACACGAACTCCGACGAGATGCCTCTGCGCGCACCACTAGCGTAGCAACCATCCCCTAACGCAGGCGCCTCTCCGGATCATCCATCGTGCTCGAGCGCCTAAGCACACACAACTCAGACGCCTCTATCTGATGATACCATGGACCTAGGGTAGGGTCACAGACCTGACCTAGATACCCTACCCAAGGTCACTGCCCTAAAGATCAAAGACATTCCAAGGATGATAGAAGATACTGACTGGTATGGCCAAAGAGAGCAATTCACTCGACAGTATACCTCACTCGGATATCCCAATTCCATTCGACAGAATGAAGTCACTCGACCATGCAAGAAACCACTCGACTCTCAGAAGGTCTAAGGTCTCGTAAGGCTAGCAACGGTCGGTCATTCACTCCGTAGTAATGATGGCCTTTACTGTCCTTTATTACAGGCGTTATCAGTAACGTCCTGCTTTTATGTACATTGAACCCTCTGTAACATGGGGCGGCAGGGGTCCTGGCGCACTCTATATAAGCCACCCCCCTCCTCCAGTACAAGGGTTCGCACCCCCTGTAACACACACATACATCTATATTCTAGTCAACAGCCTCCGGTCATCGAGACTAGGGCTGTTACTTCTTCCGAGAAGAGCCTGAACTCGTAAAACTCGTTTGTACAACTATGCCGTAGCTAGGATCTTGCCTCCTCCTACGTACCCCTTATCCTTACTGTCAGACCTAGTACCACGACACATGGCGCCCACTGTTGGTAAGGTGTCTTAGCAACTTCCGGTGAGGTTGCAAGCTTTTTCCCGATCTCCATCATCATGATTTCCGGCGGTGGTCTGGCGTTGGGCCGCGAGATTCGACTCGGCGTGCTCATCTTCATCGCCGACGACTCCGCCTGTCTCCAGGAGGCCCCCCTAGATGTCGAGGCACTATCCGCCCGTGGGGCAGCGCACTTCCGTACGAGTGCTTCTGGCGTCCTTCTCCGGTAGTCGCCGACCCAGTATCGGTTGGCTCCTTCGTCGTATGCTCTCCCCGCTGCTCGCTGGCGCAAGTGATCCAGTCGGTCGCGGATCTAGCGGTGGTTGAAGCACGCAATGGCTTGCCAGTCGGCCACCCCCCCCCCCCCAAGTCGCAGCCATCGAGCCCGACGAGTACCACTACGGGCCGGTCGACCTGTCGGCTGGCTCTGTAGACACGCTTTCTGAGTGCGGGGGCAGTGACCCCGCTGAAGGAAATATGCCCTAGAGGCAATAATAAAGTTGTTATTTATATTTCCTTATATCATGATAAATGTTTGTTACTCATTCTAGAATTGTATTAACCGAAAGCTTAGTACATGTGTGAATACATAGACAAAACAGAGTGTCCCTAGTATGCCTCTACTAGACTAGCTCATTGATCAAACATGGTTATGTTTCCTAACCATAGACATGAGTTTTAATTTGATCAACGGGATCACATCATTAGGAGAATGATATGCTGGACAAGACCCATCCGTTAGCTTAGCACTATGATCATTTAGTTTTACTGCTATTGCTTTCTTCATGACTTATATATGTTCCTATGACTATGAGACTATGCAACTCCTGAATACCGGAGGAACACCTTGTGTGCTATCAAATGTCACAACGTAACTGGGTGATTATAAAGATGCTCTGAAGGTGTCTCCGATAGTGTTCATGGTGTTGGCATAGATCAAGAATAGGGTTTGTCACTCCGAGTGTCAGAGAGGTATCTCTGGGCCCTCTCGGTAATGCACATCATAATACGCCTTGCAAACAAATGACTAATGAGTTAGTCACGAGATGATATATTACAGAACGAGTAAAGATACTTGCCGATAACGAGATTGAACTAGGTATCGAGATACCGACGATCGAATCTTGGGCAAGTAACATGCTGATGACAAAGGGAACAACGTATTGTTGCTATGCGGTTTGACCGATAAAGATCTTCGTAGAATATGTAGGAGCAAATATGAGCATCCAGGTTCCGCTATTGGCTATTGACCGGAGATGAGTCTCGGTCAGGTCTACATAGTTATCGAACCCGTAGGGTCCGCACACTTAACATTTGATGACGATCGATATTATGAGTTTATGAGTTTTGATGTATCGAAGGTAGTTCAGAGTCCCGAATGAGATCGAGGACATGACGAGGAGTCTCGAAATGGTCGAGACGTAAAGATTGATATATTGGACGACTATATTCAGACATCGGAAAGGTTTCGAGTGATTTGGGTATTTTTTTGGAGTACCGGAGAGTTACGGGAATTCGTCGGGGAGTATATGGGCCTTATTGGGCTTTAGGGGAAAGAGAGAGAGGAGGCTGCGTGCCCCCCAAGGCTTAGTCCGAATTGGACTAGGGGAGGTGCTGCTCCCCCTCCTTCCTTCTCTTCTCTTTTCCCTTTCCTTCTCTCCTACTCCTACTACTTTGAAGGGCTCCTAGTTCTACTAGGAAAGGGGGAATCCTACTCCCGGTGGGAGTAGGACTCCCCAACGGCGCGCCATAGAGAGGGTCGGCCCTCCCCCTCCTCCACTCCTTTATATACGGGGGTAGAGGCACCCCATAGACACACAAGTTGATCAGTTGATCTCTCTCAACCGTGTGCGGTGCCCCTCTCCACAGAAACACACCTCGGTCATATCGTTGCAATGCTTAGGTGAAGCCCTGCGTTGGTAGCTTGATCATCTCCGTCACCACGCCGTCATGCTGAAGAAACTCTCCCGCGAGGTTCTATTGGATCAAGAGCTCATGGGACGTCATCAAGTTGAACGTGTGCTGAACGCGGAGGCTCCGTATGTTCGGTGCTTGATCGGTTGGATCGCGAAGAAGTTCGACTACATCAACCGCGTCACTAGACACTTCCACTCCCGGTCTACGAGGGGACGTAGAGACACTCTCCCCTCTCGTTGTTATGCATCTAGTAGATAGATCTTGCGTGATCGTAGGAAAATTTTGAAATACTACGTTCCCCAACAGTGGCATCATGAGCAAGGTCTATGCGTAGATGATATGCACGAGTAGAACACAAGTGAGTTGTGGACGATACTAGTCATACTGCTTACCAGCATGTCATACTTTGATTCGGCGGTATTGTTGGATGAAGCGGCCCGGACCGACATTACGCATACACTTATGCTAGACTGGTTCTACCGACGTGCTTCCCACACAGGTGGCTGGCGGGTGTCAGTTTCTCCAACTTTAGTTGAATCGAGTGTGGCTACAACGGGTCCTTGTGAAGGTTAAAACAGCACATACTTGACGAAAAATCGTTGTGGTTTTGTATGCGTAGGTAAGAACGGTTCTTGCGAAGCCCATAGCAGACACGTAAAACTTGTAACAACAAAGTAGAGGACGTCTAACTTGTTTTTGGAGGGCATGCTGTGATGTGATATGGTCAAGACATGATGAATTATACGTTATTGTATGAGATGATCATGTTTTGTAAAGTTATCGGCAACTGGCAGGACCCATATGGTTGTCGCTTTATTGTATGAAATAGAATCGCCATGTAATTGCTTTACTTTACCACTAAGCGGTAGCGATAGTCGTGGAAGCAATAGTCGGCGAGACGACAACGATGCTATGATGGAGATCAAGGTGTCGCGCCAGTGAAGATGGTGATCATGACGGTGCCTTGGAGATGAAGATCAAAAGCACAAGATGATGATGGCCATATCATGTCACATATTTTGATTGCTTGTGATGTTTATCTTATTATGCTTCTTATCTTGCTTAGTACGACGGTAGCATTATAAGATGATCCCTTACAAAATTTCAAGGTACAAGTGTTCTCCCTGAGTATGCACCATTGCGAAAGTTCGTCGTGCCGAGACACCACGTGATGATCGGGTGTGATAAGCTCTATGTTCAAATACAACGGGTGTAAGACAGTTTTGCACACGCACAATACTCGGGTTAAACTTGACGAGCCTAGCATGTACAGACATGGCCTCGGAACACTGGAGACCGAAAGGTCGAGCGTGAATCATATAGTAGATATGATCAACATAAGATGTTCACCATTGAAAACTACTCCATCTCACGTGATGATCGGACATGGTTTAGTTGATTTGGATCACGTGATCATTTAGATGACCAGAGGGATGTCTATCTAAGTGGGAGTTCTTTAGTAATATGATTAATTGAACTTTAAGTTATCATGAACTTAGTCCTGGTAGCATTAGCATATCTATGCTGGAGATCAATAGCTCGCGATGTCGCTCTCCGTTTATTTTGATATGTTCCTAGAGAAAACTAAGTTGAAAGATGTTAGTAGCAATGATGCGGAGTTGTTCCGTGATCTGAGGATTTTCCTCACTGCTGCATAGAAGTATTATGTCCTTGATGCACTGCTAGGTGACATATCTATTGCAGGAGCAGATGTAGACGTTATGAATGTATGACAACCTCGGTATGATAACTACTTCATAGTTTAGTGTGCCATGCTTTACGGCTTATAACCGGGACCTCAAAAATGTTTTGAATGCCACGGAGCATGTGAGATGTTCCAAGAGTTGAAATTAGTAATTCATACTCATGCTCGTGTCGAGAGGTATAAGACCTCTGACAGTACTTTGCCTACAAGATGGAGGAGAATAGCTCAACCAGTGAGCATGTGCTCTGATTGTCTGGGTACTACAATTACTTGAATCAAGTGGGAGTTAATCTTCCAGATAAGATAGTAATTGACAAAGTTATCTAGTCACTATCACCAAGTTAGTATAACTTCATAATGAACTATAATATGCAAGGGGTGACAAAAGTAATTCCCGGGCTCTTCGCGATGCTGAAATCGGCGAAGCTAGAAATCAAGAAAGAGCATCAAGTGTTGATGGTTAACAAGACCACTTGTTTCAAGTAAAGGGCAAAGGGATAGAAGGGGAACTTCAATAAGAATGACAATCAAGTTGTCACTCCCGTGAAGAAACCGAAAGCTAAACTCAAGCCTGAAACTAAGTGCTTCTACGGGAAAGCAAATGGTCACTGGAAGTGGAACTGCCCTAGATACTTGGCGGATAAGAAGGATGGCAAAGTGAACAAAGGTATATTTGATATACAGATTATTGATGTGTATTTTACTAGTGTTCATAGCAACACCTGGGATACCAGTTCAGTTGCTAAAATTAGTAACTCGAAACGAGAGTTGCAGAATGAACACATACTAGTTAAAGGTGAAGTGACGATGTGTGTTGGAAGTGATTCCAAGATTGATATGATCATCATCGCACACTCCTTATACTTTCGGGATTGGTGTAGAACCTAAATAAATGTTATTTGGCATTTGCGTTGAGCATGAATATGATTTGATCATGTTTGTTGCAATACGGTTATTCATTTAAAGTCATAGAATAATTGTTATTCTGTTTACATGAATAAAGCCTTCGATGGTCATACACCCAATGAAAATAGTTTGTTGGATCTCGATCGTAATGATACACATATTCATAATATTGAAGCCAAAAGATGCAAGGTTAATAATGATAGTGCAACTTATTTGTGGCACTGCCGTTTAGTCCATATTGGTGTAAAGCGCATGAAGAAACTCCATAGTGATGGACTTTTGGAATCACTTGATTATGAATCACTTGGTGCTTGCAAACCATGCCTCACGGGCAAGATGACTAAAACTCCGTTCTCCGGAACAATGGAGCGAGCAACTGATTTGTTGGAAATCATACATACTGATGTATGTGGACCGATGAGTGTTGAGGCTCATGGCGGGTATCGTTATTTTCTGACCTTCACTGATGATTTGAGCTGATATGGGTATATCTACTTGAGGAAGCACAAGTCTGAAACATTTGAAAAGTTCAAAGAATTTTAGAGTGAAGTAGAGAATCATCGTAACAACAAAATTAAGTTTCTATGATCTGATCACGGAGGAGAATATTTGAGTAACGAGTTTGGTCTTCATTTTAAACAATGTGGAATAGTTTCACAGCTCACGCCACCCGGAACACCACATCGTAATGGTGTGTCCGAACGTCATACTGTACTTTATTAGATATGGTGCGATCTATGATGTCTCTTACCAATTTACCATTATCGTTTTGGGTTATGCATTAGAGACAGCTGCATTCACGTTAAATAAGGGCACCATCTATATCCGTTGAGACGATGCCTTATGAACTGTGGTTTGGCAAGAAACCAAAGTTGATGTTTCTTAAAGTTTGGGGCCGCGATGCTTATGTGAAAAATCTTCAACCAAATCGGAGAAATGTGTCTTCATATGATACCCAAAGGAGACTATTGGGTACACCTTATATCGCAGATCCAAAGGCAAGATATTCGTTGCTAAAAATGGATACTTTCTAGAGAAGGAGTTTCCCTCGAAAGAAGTGAGTGGGAGGAAAGTGGAACTTGATGAGGTAATTGTACCTTCTCCCAAATTGGAAAGTAGTACATCACAGAAACTAGTTCCAGTGATCCCTACACCAATTAGTGAGGAAGCTAATGATGATGATCATGAAACTTCGGATCAAGTTACTACTGAACTTCGGAGATCAACCAGAGTACGTTCCGCGCCAGAGTGGTATGGCAACCCGGTTCTGGAAGTCATGCTACTAGACCGTGATGAACCTACGAACTATGAGGAAGCGACGACGAGCCCAGATTCCGCAAAATGTCTTGAGGCCATGAAATCTGAGATGGGATCCATGTATGAGAACAAAGTGTGGACTTTGGTTGACTTGCCCGATGATCGGCAAGCAATTGAAAATAAATAGATCTTCAAGAGGAAGAACGACGCCGACGGTAATGTTACTGTCTACAAAGCTCGACTTGTTGCGAAAGGTTTTCGACAAGTTCAAGGAGTTGACTACGATGAGACTTTCTCAACCATAACGATGCTTAAGTCTGTCCGAATCATGTTAGCAATTGCTGCATTTTATGATTATGAAATCTGGCAAATGGATGTCAAAACTGCATTCCTGAATGGATATCTCAAAGAGGAGTTGTATATGATGCAACCAGATGGTTTTGTCAATCCTAAAGGTGCTAACAAAGTGTGCAAGCTCCAGCGATCCATCTATGGACTGGTGCAAGCATCTCAGAGTTGGAAAATACGCTTTGATGAGGTGATCAAAGCATATGGTTTTATACAGACTTGTGGTGAAGTCTGTATTTACAACAAAGTGAGTGGGAGCACTACATCTTTTCTGATAAGTATATGTGAATGACGTATTTTCGATCGGAAATGATGTAGAATTTTCTGCAAAGCATAAAGGAGTGTTTGAAAGGAGTTTTTTCAAAGAAAGACCTCGGTGAAGCTGCTTACATATTGAGCATCGGGATCTATAGAGATAGATCGTGACGCTTGATGAGTTTTTTCAGTGGGTACATACCTTGACAAGTTTTTGAAGTAGTTCAAAATGGATCAGTCAGAGAAGGAGTTCTTGCCTGAGTTAAAAGGTATGAAGTTGAGTAAGACACAAAACCCGACCTCGGCAGAAGATAGAGAAAGAATGAAAGACATTCCCTATGCCTCAGCCATAGGTTCTATAAAGTACGCCATGTTGTGTACCAAACCTGTTGTGTACCTTACCATGAGTTTGGCAAGGAGGTACAAAAGTGATCCAGGAGTAGATCACTGGACAGCGGTCAAAATTATCCTTCATTACTGGATGACTAAGGAAATGTTTCTCGATTATGGAGGTGATAAAGAGTTTGTCATAAAGAGTTACACCGATGCAAGCTTTACACTAATCCAGATGACTCTAAGTATAAATTTGGATGCATATTGGAAGTGGGAGCAATTAGCTAGAGTAGCTCCATGTAGAGCATTGTAGACATAGAAATTTGCGAAATACATAAGGATCTGAATGTGACAGGCCCGCTGACTAAACTTCTCTCACGAAGCAAAACATGATCACACCTTAGTACTCTTTGGGCGTTAATCAAATGATGATGTGAACTAGATTGTTGACTCTAGTAGACCCTTTGGGTAGTGGTCACATGGCGATGTGAACTATGGGTGTTAATTCACATAATGATGTGAACTATCAGTATTAAATCACATGGCGATGTGAACTAGATTATTGACTCTAGTGCAAGTCGGATACTGAAGGAAATATGCCCTAGAGGCAATAAAAAAGTTGTTATTTATATTTCCTTATATCATGATAAATGTTTATTATTCATGCTAGAATAGTATTAACCAGAAACTTAGTACATGTGTGAATACATAGACAAAACAGAGTGTCCCTAGTATGCCTCTACTAGACTTGCTCATTGATCAAAGATGGTTATGTTTCCTAACCATGGACATGAGTTGTCATTTGATCAACGGGATCACATCATTAGGAGAATGATGTGATGGACAAGACCCATCTATTAGATTATCACTATGATCGTTTAGTTTTACTGCTATTGCTTTCTTCATGACTTATACATGTTCCTATGACTATGAGATTATGCAACTCCCGAATACCGGAGGAACACCTTGTGTGCCATCAAACGTCATAACATAACTGGGTGATTATAAAGATGCTCTACAGGTGTCTCCGAAAGTGTTCGTGGTGTTGGTATAGATCGAGAATAGGATTTGTCACTCCGAGTGTCAAAGAGGTATCTCTGGGCCTTCTCGGTAATGCACATCATAATAAGCCTTGCAAGCAAATGACTAATGAGTTAGTCACGAGATGATCTATTACGGAATGAGTAAAGAGACTTGCCGGTAATGAGATTGAACTAGGTATTGAGATACCGATGATCGAATCTCGGGCAAGTAATATACCGATGACAAAGGGAACAATGTAAGTTGTTATGCGTTTTGACCGATAAAGATCTTCGTAGAATATGTAGGAGCCAATATGAGCATCCAGGTTCCGCTATTGGTTATTGACCGGAGATGAGTCTCGGTCATGTCTACGTAGTTCTCGAACCCGTAGGGTCCGCACGCTTAACGTTTGATGACGATCGGTATTATGAGTTTATGAGTTTTGATGTACTGAAGGTAGTTCGGAGTCCCGGATGATATCGGGGACATGACGACGAGTCTCGAAATGGTCGAGACATAAAGATCAATATATTGGACGACTATATTCGGATATCGGAAAGGTTCCGAGTGATTCGGGTATTTTTTAGAGTACCGGAGAGTTACCAGAATTCGTCGGGGAGTATATGGGCCTTATTGGTCTTTAGGGGAAAGGGAGAGAGGTGGCTGCGCCCCCCCCCCCAAGGCTTAGTCCAAATTGGACTAGGGGGAGGGGCTGCGCCCCCTCCTTCCTTCTCTTCTCTTTTCCCTTTCCTTCTCTCCTACTCCTACTACTTGGAAGGGCTCCTAGTTCTACTACGAAAGGGGGAATCCTACTCCCGGTGGGAGTAGGACTCCCCTAGGGCGCGCCATAGAGAGGGACGGCCCTCCCCCTCCTCCACTCCTTTATATACGTGGGTATAGGCACCCCATAGACACACAAGTTGATCAGTTGATCTCTCCCAACCGTGTGCGGTGCCCCTCTCCACAGAAACACACCTCGGTCATATCGTTGCAGTGCTTAGGCGAAGCCCTGCGTTGGTAGCTTCATCATCTCCGTCACCACGCCGTCGTGCTGACGAAACTCTCCCGCGAGGTTCTACTGGATCAAGAGCTCGTGGGACGTCATCAAGATGAACGTGTGCTGGACGTGGAGGCTCCGTACGTTCGGTGCTTGATCGGTTGGATCGCGAAGAAGTTCGACTACATCAACCGCGTCACTAGACGCTTCCGCTCCCTGTCTATGAGGGTACGTAAACACACTCTCCCCTCTCGTTGCAATGAATCTAGTAGATAGATCTTGCGTGATCATAGGAAAATTTTGAAATACTACGTTCCCCAACACCCACGGCATAGGTCCTCATGGTTGACTCTCGGCGCAGTCCACCTGGGTACCCTCGCGGTGGCAACAGCGGTAGCGACGATGGTCAGTCATACGACCATGATGGGTATGTTCCCGAGCCCCTCACTGCCGAGCAAAGGGAAGAGCTTTGTCGCCGTAACGAAGAAGCGTTGTATACCCCTATCTTGGGAGACACTCCTGAGGCTCGAGCTCTGGAAGCCACCGTGGCCGAGCGCGCACGTCTGGAGAACCTTCAGCGTTCGCTCGACGGCCGCGGCAATTGTTCCTGCGCGAGCCCCGGGTATTTCGCACACCGATCCAGAACCTTGTAGCTACAGCCCGCATCACGAAGTCGATCCTGCCGTCTCAATCGGAGGCTGGAAGAGGCCTGCAGCAGATTCGGGCGCTGCTTCGAAGAGCTGGTGAGAAGAATGCAGCCGTGTCCCAGTCATGCAACAAGATTCATAGCAGATCGGTGGCAGCGGACGCCGTCTGGTCGGCCCATAGCCCGAGATCGCCCCCGTGGCATGAGGGTCATGGACCCCGTCAAGAGCAACACCCAGGTCGGAACTATGATCAGTACAACCGCCGACTCGGTCACAATGATCGCCGCCGAGTGCCTACGCCTCCTCCGGGGAGCGGATCGTAGTCGCCCCGACGACATGATGGCAGGCGCCCGTATGGTGACGAGCGAAGGAGCACCGTGGATCCCCAAAGACATGGCTTTGATGCAAGATCGATTCTTGTGCATGGTCTGGTCAACAGGAACCGGGCGCACCGAGAAGGACAAGACAAAGATCGTCTGAGTGGCAGCAGAGCGTACGTCTCTAGGCCCGAGTGTTTCAGCAATGCCATCAGGGCCGCAGAGATTCCCCCCAACTTTAGATTGGCAACAGGGGTGAGCAAGTTCACCAGTGAGTCGAAGCCAGATACTTGGCTGGAAGATTACCGAGTGGCTGTACAGATAGGTAGTGGCAATTATGATGTGGCTATGAAGCACCTCCCCTGATGTTAGGAGGCTCGGCCAGAGCTTGGATGAATCAGTTGGCCCCTGGTAGCATTTTCTGGTGAGAGGAGTTGGCCCGAGTGTTCGTCAGAACCTTTGAGGGCACTTGCAAACGGCCTGCTGGACTGGTAGAGTTACAACATTTTGTCCAGAAGCCGAATGAAACTTTGAGAGATTACATTCAGAGGTGGACCACTCTGCATCATACGATGGAGAACGTGTCCGAGCATCAGGTAGTCTGTGCCTTTAAAGAGGGTGTGTGGTACAGAGAGCTCAACCTGAAATTCTGTCGGATAGGTGATATGTCTCTGACTCGAATGATGGAGATAGCCGGTCAGTATGCTAATGGAGAAGAAAGTTCCTTGGGTCCCCAAGAAAGTGAAGATCAAGCAGGGAATGATGTGCTTGACTTGTCGTGTCCTATACACACGAAGAAGGATGAAGAGGGGAACTTTATTTACCCCAAACATACCACTCGACGGTGTCGAC
Source organism: Secale cereale (assembly GCA_902687465.1). Classification (NCBI taxonomy): domain Eukaryota; kingdom Viridiplantae; phylum Streptophyta; class Magnoliopsida; order Poales; family Poaceae; genus Secale; species Secale cereale. The sequence continues at coordinate 383,124,806 of LR738714.1, read as the reverse complement.
TCCTGATTCAGAACTTCCAGAAGGACCAACCCAATGAGAGAGAGAGAAAGAATCCGAGGAGACTGGAGACAAAGAGGGGATGGAGGTTACCCCCAAATAAACTCCACCTTGATGATTTTTGCTGACGTTGAAGGCAAGAGTCGACTGAAAGTTATCAACAGAGAAGTCAACATGGTTGCTCCGGCAGCAGCGACGTACTTAAAGTGGTCTAAGACTCCCATCACATTCGACTAGTCCGAACATCCCGCGCACATTGCTACCCCCGAGCGGCAAGTGTTGGTGGTCGACCCAGTTGTCGACGGTACGCGATTGACTAAGGATCTCATGGATGGCGGCAGTGGTCTGAATATCATGTACATCGAAACCCTCTAGGGGATGGGCATTCCGATGTCCAAACCGAGTGAGAGCGACATGAGATTCCACGGACTCATCCCCGGGAAGAAAGCCGACTCACTTGGTCAAATCACCCTTTATGTGGTTTTCGGTGATTCGACTCATTACCGCAAAGAAAAGTTGACGTTCGAGGTGGTGGACTTCCATAGTGCTTACCATGCAATTCTGGGAAGGCCCGCCTATGCCCGCTTCATGGCTCGACCGTGTTATGTATACCTCAAACTGAAGATGCTAGGACCCAAGGGCGTGATCACTGTCACTGGGGATCAGCAGAAAGCAGAAGAATGCTTCAAGAAAGGCTCAAAAATTGCTGATGAGAAGATGGTAGCAGTAGAGATGGAAGAATACCAGAAGAATGTGGATCCGAGTGATTTGTTGCAAGCTAAGAAGCCTGCTTTCGAGTCAGCATTCCAGTTGGCCGGAGAGACGGAGCCTGTGCATATTCATCCTGCCGACCCGAAGGCCGCTCTGACTCACATCTCAACCACACTCGACAGCAAATAGGAAGAAGCGCTCATACAGTTCCTCCGTGAGAACTGGGACATCTTTGCATGGAAACCATCCAACATGCCAGGTGTACCCAGGGGACTGGATGAGCATAGTTTGCGAGTCGACCCGAAAGTGAAACCTGTCAAGGAACATCTCCGGTGGTCTGCCGCGGAGAAGAGGAAAGCAATTAGTGAATAGGTGGCTCGGCTTCTAGCAGCTGAGTTCATCCGCGAGATTTACCACTCCGAGTGGCTAGCCAATGTGGTTATGGTCCCCAAGAAGGACAAAACACTCCGCATGTGCATCTATTTCAAACATATCAATCGGGCCTGCCCGAAAGATCATTTCCCTCTCCCTCGCATCGATCAAATCGTCGACTCGACTGTGGGGTGTGAGCGTTTGTCATTTCTGGATGCATATTTCGGGTACCATCAGATCCGACTGTTCGGACCCGATGAAGTAAAAAGAGCCTTCATCAGTGTTTTTGTTATGTTACCATGCCTTTTGGTCTCAAGAATGCCGGCGCGACTTTCATGCGCATGATCCAAAAGTGTTTGCTGAAGCAAATCAGTCAGAATGTGGAAGCATACATGGATGACATCGTGGTCAAGTCACGTAAAGGTTCTGACCTACTGACTGACCTCGCCGAAACATTCGCAAACCTGAGAAGTTATGATATCAAGCTCAACCCGTCAAAGTGCACATTCGGCGTCCCAGGCGGCAAGTTACTCGGTTTTCTCGTTTCCGAACGGGGAATCGACGCTAACCCAGAAAAGGTCAGTGCAATCCTCTGAATAAAACGCCCTGTGCGTATACACGACATTCAAAAGCTTACTAGTTGTTTGGCTGCATTGAGTCGATTCAACTCTTGTCTCGGTGAGAATGCATTACCTCTTTACCGACTGATGAAGAAATCTGACAAGTTCGAGTGGAATTCTGAAGTTGAAGCAGCGTTCGAGGAAATCAAAGCCCTGCTTTCCACCCAGCCGGTGCTTGCTGCCCCAGTCAGCAAAGAGGCTCTATTTTTGTATATTGCAGCCACTGGACAAGTGGTCAGCACAGTACACACAGTCGAGCGGGAAGAAGAAGGCGAAGCCTACAAGGTTCAACGCCCAGTCTACTACATTCCTGAAGCCTTGACTCCATCTAAGCATAGATATCCGCATTATCAGAAGCTTGTGTATGGGATCCACTTGACCACCAAGAAAGTTGCGCACTACTTCTCGGATCATTCAACTTCAGTCATCAGCAATGCTCAGGCAATAGTGTATGGGATCCACTTAACCACCAAGAAAGTTATCTGAAATTCTGAACAATCGGGACGCAACTGGTCGAGTGGCTAAATGGGCGATTGAACTCCTTCCGTTGGATATCAAGTTTGAAGCAAAGAAAAGCAATCAAGTCTCAGGAAATAGTGGATTTCATTGCCGAGTGGATCGAACAGGAGCAACTGACTCAAATCCAGTCGGATCATTGGACTATGTTCTTCGATGGATCCAAGATGCTGAATGGATCCAGTGCGGGCGTGATTTTGGTATCCCCCAGAGGCGACAAGCTCAGTTATGTCCTGCAAATTCACTTTGATTCTTCAAACAACGAAGCTGGATATGAGGCACTTTTGTACGGGTTGCGTATGGCCATTTTACTCGGCGTCCGTCGCCTGATGGTGTACGGCGACTCAGATTTGGTGGTCAACCAAGTGATGAAAGAATGGGATGTCAGGAGCCCAGCAACGACCAGTTATTGCAGCGCAGTGTGAAAGCTGGAGAAGAAGGTCGAAGGTTTGGAGCTCCACCATGTGCCTAGAATCAAGAACCAGCTTGCTGACGATGTAGCAAAGATAGGCTCCACTCGGAAACCTATCCCCAAAAATGTGTTCTTGGAGCATCTACACACCCCGTCAGTCAAGGAAGACCCTTTCACGGAAGAGCCCCCGCAACCGATATGTGCGTCCACTATCCGTGACATTTTGGTCCGAACGAAACTTTTTTTGTGATACTTATGACACTTCTATGACAATAATTGTGACAAAACACGGTATCATCATAGATGTGGTGGGGTCCTACTTCTATGACAAAAAATCATGACAGAAAATGAGCTTTTCATCCTGGACGGGCCGGAGACGCAGCTGCATGACATTCTTTGGGCCGTCCATGACGGAAAAAACCGTGGTAGAAGCGAGGGCGAGGAAAATATCGGGGCATTCCCAATTACGGTGGGTGGTCGGGGCCGAGCGATGTGCGTTTCTCTCGTACACGCACGCGCGTGGATGCGAGGCGTTGGGCTCTAACTGAACCTGAGCGAGGCGTTGGGCTCTAACTGAACCCGAGCGATTGCACTGCAGGCTACGCGTTACTGAACCCGAGCGATCGATCGATGGCTGTTAACTGAACTCGATCGAGCGATTCCTTTGCTATTGCTGCTAACTGAAGCCGATCGATGCTGCCTCTGCATGAACAGTGAGCTTGCTGGGGGGAATTGGATGAACAGTTCCCGGTGGGGGTGGCTGAACAGGACCCCGTGGTGTTGCCTCTGCATGAACAGGACCCCGTTCGATCGAGCCGGTTGGGGCTGCATGAAATGGACCCCGTGGAGGGCTGCATGAACAAGACCACCCCGTGGAGGGCTGCATGAACAGTAGACGGTGGAGGGCTGGATGAACAGTAGCCCGTGGAGGGGTGGTTGAACAGGAGCCCGTGGAGAGGGCTGGTTGAACAGTAGCCGGTGGAGTAGCGCACGGTGGAGGCTGAACAGTCATAGGTGGAGGCTGGAGGAGGTCGTCGGTGGATGAACAGTAGCACGTGGAGGCTGAAGGGGTCGACGGCGGTGATGAACAGTATCCCGTGGAGTCCTGTTTTGCGGTACGCCACACCCCTTCCGATGAACAGGACCCCTGTTTCGACCGTAGCGCTCCAACACAAGTCCGTTTCCTCCGTTTTGCGGTACGCCACACCCCTCCCGATGAACAGGACCCCCGTTTCGACCATAGCGCTCCAGCACAAATCCGTTTCCTCCATTTTGCGGTACGCCACACCCCTCCCGATCAACAGGACCCCTGTTTCGACCGTAGGAGGTCCGTTTCCTCCATTTTGCGGTACGCCAGACCCCTCTCGATGAACAGGATCCCGTTTTAAACGTGGCCGGTCGAACACAAGGCCATTTCCTCCGTTCTGTGGTACACCATGCCACGTTTCCATTGGCTATTCTATCCAAGCCCTCCCGATGAACACGACAACGCATTCCGTTCCGACCCAGCCGGTTGGCTATCCATGAACACGACGACGACGCTGTTTCTCCGTTCCGACCCAGCCATGTACACGAGCCCTGACCGTACGTATGCGCGAGTAGGTGTTCGAGACTCTGCCCGCATGTACGTATGTGGCCATATTTTCTTTCTTGCACACTTGCCGTTGTATGTACGTGTACATGCTACGTGCGCGCCTCTACTACGACACGTGCGCGCCTCTACATCGACCGGTATGTACATACACGTTCACGACCAGAATGCAACGCTACGTATGCTTCAACCAGGTGGGTCCCGACTGCCAGGCACTTCCTTCCGTGCGAAGATGTAGCTGGTGGGTCCCAGCAGTCAGGGGGCGTATCGTTTTTTTTTTTGCCCGGACGCACTTCCTTGCGTGCGAAGATGTAGCTGGTGGGTCCCAGCAGTCAGGGGGCAAATCATTTTTTTTCGGACGCACTTCCTTGCATGCGAACATGTAGCTCGTGGGTCCCAGTAGTCAGGGGGAAACATTTTTTCGTGAAATACGGTGGCCCGTCCGGTGGGTCCCTGTTGTCATGTGGAGGAATAATTATTTTGCGCGTAATAAGGAGGCACTTCCTTGTTGCGGCCATGGACCCAGCTATCAGCCTCTCCACATACAGTCCAAGTCCGATGGAATCCGTTCCTTGATCACGTTGACCACGCCGCGCCGAGAGCGCCAGGGCGGTGGACGACGGCGAGGCCTAGGAAGGGGACGACGACGAGGCCTAGGAAGGGGACGACGCGGAGCCGGGGAAGACGCAGCGGTGGATGCCCACGCGTAGAGGAATACGAGGGTTCACTGGTTCGCTGCGGTGTGAGGTTGTCGTCGCCGCAGAATAACAGGGGATGTGGGTGAGTAGAGGGATGGTTTGGCCTCCGCGGTAGCATAGCCGGCCACGGGAGGCAGGAGCATGCGGCACGACCGGCGCTACTTTGGGTGGCTGGAGCAACAAGACCAGAGGTTGAAGAAGCACTACGACCGTTGGATGGACATCATACGGTCACTGGAGCTAGAATCGTTCATATTGACTAAGTTGACAAAGCACTCCGTCCCCGTCAACTTAGTAGGCCCACAAGTCAGCCACCGACCATGGTGGGTCCCAACTAGCAGGGGGAGTATTCATTTTTTTGTGCATAATAAGGCGGCACTTCCGGTGGGTCCGAGCTGACAGCGGGGGGAATGTTTTTTTCGCGAAATACGGTGGCCCGTCCGGTGGGTCCCAGCAGTCAGGGGGACGTTTTTTTAGCCAAATACGGTGGCCCGTCCGATGGGTCCCTGCTGTCAGGTGGAGGAATAATTATTTTCTGCGTAATAAGGAGGCACTTCCTTGCGGCTGTCGTGGACCCAGCTGTCAGCCTCTCCACCTACAGTACTCTTCCGATGGAAGTCGTTCCTTGACCATGTTGACCACACCGCGCTGAGAGCAAGGACGGTGGACGACGGCGAGGCCTAGGAAGGGAACGACACGGAGGCAGGGAAGACTCGGCAGTTGTTTCCCACGCGGAGGGGAGTACGACTGTATGAGGGTTTACTGGTTCGTCTGCCGTCGCCGGAGAATAACAGCGGGTGTGGGTGAGTAGAGGGATGGCTAGGCCAGCAATGGGAGTACGGCGGGGCGGTGAGGCCTGCGCGGTAGCACAGCCGGCCGTGGGGAGAAGGGAGGAGGCAGTCCCGCCGGCGCTTGTTTGAGCAGCTAGAGCAGGAAGAGCATAGATTGAAGAAGCACAACGGCCGTTGGATGCACATCCAACAGTCACTGCTTGTGCGTCAACCTTTTTTTAGGAAAGCCTCAAATCTGTGGAAAACATCATACAGCCCATCTGCCATTATTTCTAATAATTTACATCCAATTTGCTAATTCTTAAGGTTTTTATTGGAGCCCATATTCTTTTTGTGAGAATTACAGCCCATATTGTGGCCACGGTAAAATATTATACGAAATTTTGCATATTTCGGTGCGGTCCGAACTGTTTTTAATCCCGAAATTTCGAGTCACAATCAAACTGATTTTATAAATAAATGTATATCAATATAAAATCCAACAAATTGTCCATGCATAAAAATCAATGCAATTTAAAATCTCGAAATGAAAAAAAGAAATTTGAAACTAATTGCCGGTTTGATGTGTTTTAAAAATGTAAAACCCATTTCTAATTGCGGATAGGCCATTTTCTCGGCCAGCCGAATGTAGCTCTCCTCATCTTGAAAGATTTGCAGCCCAACAGGCGTGACAAAGCGACTTACTTGGCAAATCACAAAAAAAACTGGGATGTGGCCGTGGACCCAGCTGTCGGCCTCTCCACGTACAGTACTCTTCCGATGGAAGTCAGTCGTTGACCACATTGACCACACCGCGCCGAGAGCACCAAGGCGGTGGACGACGGTGAGGCCTAGGAAGGGGACGACGCGGAGCCGAGGAAGACGCGGCAGTGGATGCCCATGCGGAGAGGAGTACGAGGATTCACTGGTTCGGCTCCGATATGAGGTTGCCGTCGCCGCAGAATAACATGGAGTGTGGGTGAGTACAGGGATGGCCTGGCCAGCGGTGGGAGTAGTAGGGGGCGGTGAGGCCTCCGCGGCATCACAGCCGGCCACGGGAGGCAGGAGCACGCGGCACGACCAGTGCTAGTTTGGGCGGCTGGAGCAAGAAGACCAGAGGTTGAAGAAGCACTACGGCCGTTGGATGGACATCGTACGGTCACTGGAGCTAGAATCGTTCATATTGACTAAGTTGACAAAGTCCTCCGTCCCGTTCAACTTAGTATGCCCACAAGTCAGCCTCCCACCAAGGTGGGTCCCAGCTAGCAGGGGGAGTATTCATTTTTTTCTGCGTAATAAGGAGGCACTTCTGGTGGGTCCGAACTGACAGTGGGGGGAACGTTCTTTTTGCAAAATACGGTGACCCGTCCGGTGGGTCCCAGCAGTCAGGGGGAAACATTTTTTCATAAAATACGGTGGCCCGTCCGGTAGGTCCCTGCTGTTAGGTGGAGGAATCATTAGTTTCCGCGTAATAAGGAGGCACTTCCTTGCTGCGGCTGTGGACCCAGCTGTCAGCCTCTCCACGTACAGTACACTTCTGATGGAAGTCGTTCCTTGACCACGTTGACCACGCTGCATTCCATTGCATGCATGCGTCCATGGGCGTTGTGCGTCCCCACTGTCAGCCTCTCACGTACATTCATCTTCCGATGACTCTCGATTGTTGACCACGTTGACCACACCGTGCCGAGCGCACCAAAGGCCGGTGGACTACGGCGAGGCCCCAGACTGGAACAACCTGGAGATGGGGAAGACGGGGCAGTGGAGTCGCAGATGGAGAGGAGTGAGAAACTTGACTGGTTCAGGTGCGCGGCAGCACAGCCGCGGTGCCGCCCATGGGAGACAGGAGCAAGAACAGAGGTTGAAGAAGGAGCACGGTTGTTGGATTAACATCCAACGGTCCAGCTGCTTGAATCATTTGTTGATTGAGTTGACAAAGCCCTGTGTACACGTCCGCTTAGTAGGCCCACAAGTCAGCCACCAAATCTGACGGGTCCCAGCTGCCAACGGGAGGAATAATTTCTTCGCATAACAATGAGGCACTTCCTTCCGTGCGAAGATACAGCCGGTGGGTCCCAGCTATCAGGTGGAGGAAACATTTGTTTTCAGCTTAATAAGGAGGAACTTTCCTTGCATGCGACCATGGACCTCGTGGGTCCCAGCCGTCAGGCTCTCCACGTACAGTCCTCTTCCGATGACTCTCGTTTGTTGACCATGCCGCACCGAGCACAGCGAGGCAGTGGACGACGGCGAGGCCCCGGACGGGAACGACTCAGAGATGGGAAGACGCGGCTGTGGAGTCGCGGATTGAGTGGAGGAGAAGGGTTATAACTGGTTCTATTGCGGCGTGGGGCTGCAGTCGGTGGAGAATAACAGGAGGTGTGGAGGGGTGGAGGGATAGCCTGGCCGGCTAGCCGCCGGAGTCCGGATCAGGCGGTCCCGGCGAAGCTGGAGGAAGAAGACGAGAGATTGAATGTGCATGCCGACCAAGTTGACAACGCCCTGTGTAGGCTTTGACCTATTGTCCCACATGTCAGCCTGCAAAAATGTGGCATATATTTGACCCATGTTTTCTAGAATGTACAGTCCATTTGCTGGGCTGGGTGAACAAATAATTTCGCGTCAATGCGGCCCATTTATATTATCTAAGAAATCCCAGCCCATTTGCACTTCCTTCAAATACATGAATTAGTTGGGCTCGTTATATATATAATGTTATGTTAGAAGGAGCAATTAATTAGCGAGTTATTGCTCAAAATAAAAATGAGTGCGTTATTATTACATTGGTCCTTAAAATCTTCGCAAGATTTTGTACGCAATCACCAGGATTTTCCTTGCCGGTGAATTAAAAACAACCAGGATTTTCCTTGCCAACTTCTGTTAAACATTTACTATTATAAGTTAATAACACGTGGCATGTTTTTATAATGTATATATAAGTCTCTATAAAATATACGATAATAGTAATAATATAAATATATATAATGTGGTTAAAAATACATTGGGCTGCCGATCTTTAAGAAAAAGCCCATAGGCCGGTATATTTTTTAGAAGAACAGGGAGGCCTCTCCCCGGTTCCATTAACCAGAATGAAACCATACAGCGTCTCTTTGTCGAAGTAACTACTGAAACTAAGGTTCACCAGTTCAGACTAAAACAGAAAATTACAGCCTTGCTCGACAAGAGCCAAAGGACAAGATGAAAACATACTGAAGGCAAAACAAGCGCTTGTTAACCAGTGATCACCCCACACAACTCGCCCGCTCCCCTCCGCTTGAGTGGTGGTGCCATAGCCGCCTGGGGTGACCAGCTGATTGCGAGGGTAGACATGGGGCTATTCACCATGGTCTTGCCGTCAGTGTCACGGTTCTTGGCCGGAGAAAAGAAACCACCGTCTTCAGAGATCTTGAGGCTGTCCCAGCATACCCCAGCATCCAATCCAGGGTTCTTCTTCAGCCACATGAGATCATCAAGGGTTGCTGGAGTAGCTTTGCCAGCGCACTCAAGAACTCCTCCACACGGGTTTTTCTTGTTTCTGGGATCAGAATCACCCAGAACTTGATCATCCTGTGTATCAGTCTCCACACCTGATTAATAGATGTCCAAATGGTGTTATTAAAAATTATAGAGTTCATATATTTCCATAAACACCAAAGGACGACAGAACTAACTACGTTCAAGGCTAAATTCTTTTTATTAGAGATCCAAAGTCGGGCCACAGATTCGAAGTTTGCACCCAAGTTCTTTTGGAAAAAGAGATTGACAAATGACCAAATATTTTTGGCTACAACACAGTCAAAAAATAAATGATGGTTTGTCTCTTGCTCAGCACAGAAGACACAATCAAGCGGCTTGATTATAGGTCTTTTCCTAAGGTTGTCTCTCGTCGTCAGCTTGTTTTGGGAAAACAACCAAAGGAAGACATGAATCTTCGGACACTTGGGTCCAATTTCGCCACTGTTGCAGGATGCCCCAATACTCAATCCATGGCCGGGGCAGGGGAGAGGTACGGCCAAGGGTCGACCTCTTCCAACTCTGAAGGCGGCGCCGACGGCATCTTCCCCTCGATGCACTCCCATCTCACCCGCCGCCGCGGATCTGTGCTCCTCGCCTCTGCTCGCGCCCAGTTGACGAAATCCTTCGGGGAGGCGGTCGGGTGTGGCATCCCCCTCTTCTCGTCCCAATTAACCTCGAAATAGATCCTCCGCGCCAGATTTAGGAGCTCGTAATCTGTGTTGGCACCATAGGTCTCGATTCCCCATGATACCCACACCTTCATCTCCGGATCTGGCTCCGCCTCCGCCTTTTGCTGCAGCGCCCTCCACTCCTTCACGCACAGGAGGTAGGAGGATGCGTCGTCACGGATCCGCGTGGCTCGCTACGTCCACCTCCGCATCCTTTTCGCTCGCAGGCTCTCCGGTGACACCGACCCAATCGGGCGCATCATCTCCGGGAAGGCCCAGTACACGAAGGGGGTAGGCATGTACGGGATTGTCGAGCCCGGGCGAGGAGGCCTGTCGACTCTCGGCATGGGGGCGGGGTGTAGGGCAGGGAGGTTCGCCGTCGCGAGGAAATCAGCGGCGAGGTGGGGTGGGTGGGGTGTCATCTGCTCTGCTCCGCCCCATAGGCCGGTATGGGCCTCCAAAAATAAGTTGAAACCACTGTCACCGTATGTCGTGGGCTACGCATGTTAAAATACAAAACCTAGGCCTAGCTGATACTTGTTCGCCCTCTGGAAAAAATGATACCAGATCCCCGAGCAAACTGGATTATAGAGGGGGCAGGCGGCATGACTGAAGAAGCACATCAGGAGTGATTTTATTTCTTCAGTGGATGGCTCTTGATGGCGTTTTTTTACTTGCCTCTGCACCATACAACTTGTATTTTTAGCCTCCCAGTCCGTGGTGGACCAGCAGCCCATTTGCTGGGCGGGCCAACCTACAGAAACCAGCACTCGATTTTTTATCAAGCCCCCAAAACAACTCAGCACTATGTTTGTTTTGAGGCCGAAAACATTACGGCAGGGGTTGAGCGGGGGAGGGGGCAAGACAGAGCAAAAAGATCAAAAAGAGCTAATGCGCCGTTGCTACCCTAACAAAGCAAGTGCAATTCTTCTCGGGAAGAAGGTGTGCTGTTGACACCCACACGTCACATACCCCACAGTAGGCATACTAACAAGTTCACACACAAGCAGAGTAGAAAAGGTAAACATTCGTATCAAACTCGGGTTCATGGGACATGTTCATATTCATAGCCAACATTCACTATCAACAACTCAAAAGATTCATATATACACAAGTTCAACATGTCTATGGATCCAAATGATTGATAGATCACACAACAATATTCATATATAATTCACAAAAAGATTCAGATATACACGTGTTCAATATGTTTATGCATCCAAATGATTGAGATCACTGCCAATGATCCATGGACGAACTTTAATTACCTAGGGTACAGACTGGTAAATGGTGTTCAGTCAGAGGTACTTCTTGCTAAAATTAATGCGTGTACGATTAACCTTTCGAGTACATAAGAGGCAGCATAGACAATCTGAACTTTGCTTGTAGGTTTATCCTCTAATAGTGGCCTCGTGCTGAGGGAGGTTTGAGCAACTTGGCCACTACTTTCAGCCAACTAGTTTACTCGCTCATCTTGGTCCTATAGCTCGCCAAAATTCTACATTGCAGACTGGTAAATGGTGTTCAGTCGAAGGTACTTCTTGCTAAAATTAATGCTTGTACGAGTAAACTTTCGAGTACATAAGAGGCAGCACAGACAATCTGAACTTTGCTTGTAGGTTTATCCTAAAATAGTGGCCTCGTGCGAGGGAGGTTTGAGCAACTTGGCCACTACTTTCATCCAACTAGTTTACTGGCTCATCTTGGTCCTGTAGCTCGCCAAAATTCTACATTGCAGACAAGAAAGGAGGCGGTTGAGAAAACAAACCACCAAATTTTTTTGTGCAGTTCAACTGAAATGGAGCATCCCTGGCGTGCAGACTGATTAAGTGCCAGATGAATATACGCGTCAACCAACTTGTGTGGAATCTTTAGACTCCATGCCATACAGTCCGCTACCATATCTGTCGATAACCAAAAGGCACAAGTTGGGACCAAAGACTGGACTGTGTTTTTTGGGCTATGCGCCAAGCAATATTTTTAGCGTTCACTCTCCTAATACTTGGATTTTGACAACTGGTTGACGCCGGTTGATACTCGAATGAATATAGACACTTCTTGTCAACATCGATGCTTGTCTGAGTGAACTTTGGAGTACATAACAATAGCATAAGTATCTGTCCATCTGATCTTTTGTGCAGTTCTACTAAAATCACCCAATGCAATGATTTGCTTGCGAGTTCAGGCTCCAAGTTACTCCTTTATAAAATCGGCAAACAGTAGCACAATACCAAATTACCGATACATGACAAGCACAATAATCAGGATAAAGACCTGTACCAACCTGTGTGAGGTAGCATATCAATTACTTTTTCCTTTGACTGGAAGCCGAGATAAGTGAAGCGACTGACAGCAAAGGAAGAAAGCAGGCCCAGATTAGTGACTGACAGGAAAGGAGGGAAGCTGACAAGGCAATGAAGCACCCAAAGTTTTTGTGCAGTTCCACCAAAATCGAGCATCCCTGTTGGCACATATATTGAGAGAGTGAGATTACTGTAATAGTGGGACTAGTTGATGAAACATACACTAACAAATAGAAGCACCCTCATTATCTTACTGCGTAAAGTTAGCAACATAGTAGTCTTGCTTAAAGAGAGGTATTAGTTTATTTAATTAGTGCCAATTAGCTCAACACTCAAAGCATTGCCATGTATCATATGTTGTAAAACTTTAACGTGCAAAGATAAAGGAGTTTCTCATGACAGTAGCACAATACAAATAGAGATGACAACAAACTAATATGGATGAAGACCTTAGGCCTATACCAACCTGAGGAAAAAAGCTTATTCATGTAGTCCCATAAGTGATGATGAAGCACTCACTGGAATCGCTCAATAGTACATATTTTTGTGCACTTCAAATGTATGGTTGAAATCACTCTTGTTTACCAGTGTTGAGATTATATCAAAAGATTATCAAGAACTTCCAGCAGAACTATAGCACGGGCTGGGATACAGTTCATTGTATTGTCTTGTGTAGTTCCACTAAAATGTATGATTGGCACAACATGATCCATGTTTGCACAAGTAGGAACAAGGTGAAACCTTCATTAGCATAGTGAGAAAGGATAGAAAGACGTTAGCATAGTACTCTAACAGTAGCATCAAATTCATGATGGACAATACACAAAACATTGCCTCATTGAACCAATGGCAATAAATTGACATGAAAAACAATAGCACTATTATGTAATGACACTAATAATATTCCCTCCCTGCTCCACCACATGATTCACCTCCATAGACAAACATACACACGTACATGATTCAGCATAGGGTGCTACTAAAAATTTGTTTAACTCCGACAGGAAAATTAGGCAGCAATAAATTAGTGGTACTTAAGTACTCCTAATTAATTAAGTGAGATAGCAGAAGTGGAAGGGCTCCCTGGAGGATCGTCTCACATGTAAGGTAGTCGTTGCCGGAGCCCTTGAATGGCCTCGACTGAGGCCTCTGGCTTCAGCAAGATCGCATTGGCACTGTTTATTCTTCTTCTTCTTCTTTCTCTTCATGCTCTGTTTCTCATTCTCCTCACAAGTTGGTGAAACCAAGTACATGATTGGCCTTCTATTTCAGAATTGGTTTCGTCAGTGAGGGAGTACAAGTGTACTAGTAAAAATAGCATTATTTTCTCATGGCAGTCGCAAAATAGAGATGAACACATGCATTAAGTATCATTCTTACCTAAAGGAAGGTTATGGTAAACCAACTGTTCCATTCTGACATTCCAGTTAAACAGCACAAAAGTCACTTCTTTTAAGAAAAGTTTTGTGCAGTGCACCAAAAGGTCACCACAGCAACCAGGTGAAATGGATATCCCTGTTTACACAAAAAGCTACAGAGGAAATAGTCAGAGTCTCAAACAATTACAAGCAAAAACATTTGGCTAAACTTGGCATGGCTTATAACAGTGGCATGGCTTCATTTTTACCAGGGGCATTAGATTAAGAACAGCTAAATATTTGGTATAAGTGCATGGGACAGTGGGAGCACCAGCAGTCCAGCATAGCACATATTAATAAAGGTTCCACATAGCAAATATCAAACAGTTTACACATAGATTCATAAGTAGGAAATAGCAAATAGCAAACTTGTCCACATAGTTTGACAACCCCTACTAAAACATAGATGCATATGCAATAGACATGTTTATAGGGAGGGTAACCCCCCCCCCTCGTATGTTACGCCTGGCCGTAGAGACAAATATGGCAGCGGATCCACCGGTTCAGGCGGAGGCGAAACGCTGGTCGGCATCCGGCCGTTCAATCACTCCCACCTTGCCTTGCCCGCTGGAGTTTTCGCCTTCGCCCTTCCCCAGCTGATGATATCGAACACCGATGCACTTGGGGGCGGCATCCTGGCTCTCTCCTCCGCAATGCTCTCGAAGTAGATCCTCCGGCCTAAATTGCGGAGCTCCCAATTGGAGTGCTGCTTGGCAACTTCAATGGTCCTTTCCCGGCGTTCACGGGAGACAGTTGGATCTCCCTCCATCTCTACAATCACTCTCTTGAACTCGTTCACACTCTGCGACCAACACTTAACATCTTTGGCGATCCGTTCTGCCCTCTCGTGCCACCGCACTGCCCTCGTCTCCTGTAGGAACTCGTCTGAAAAAGCTCCCACCGGCTGTAGAAGCTCGAGGAAGGACTCGTACATGTACGGAAGTGGCAAGGCAGAAGGGTCATGTTGGAAATGAATGGGCGATGGTTGCGTCACTGTTGCAGACCTAAACATATGGATCAAATAAATTGACATGAAAAACAATAGCACTATTATGTAATGACACTAATAATATTCCCTCCCTGCTCCACCACATGATTCACCTCCATAGACAACCATACACACGTACATGATTCAGCATAGGGTGCTACTAAAGATTTGTTTAACTCCGACAGGAAAATTAGGCAGCAATAAATTAGTGGTACTTAAGTACTCCTAATTAATTAAGTGAGATAGCAGAAGTGGAAGGGCTCCCTGGAGGATCGTCTCACATGTAAGGTACTCATTGCCGGAGCCCTTGAATAACCTCGACTGAGGCCTCTGGCTTCAGCAAGATCACATTGGCAATATTTATTCTTCTTCTTCTTCTTTCTCTTCATGCTCTGTTTCTCATTCTCCTCATAAGTTGGTGAAACCAAGTACATGATTGGCCTTCTATTTCAGAATTGGTTTCTTCAGTGAGGGAGTACAAGTGTACTAGTAAAAATAGCATTATTTTCTCATGGCAGTCGCAAAATAGAGATGAACACATGCATTAAGTATCATTCTTACCTAAAGGAAGGTTATGGTAAACCAACTGTTCCATTCTGACATTCCAGTAAAACAGCACAAAAGTCACTTCTTTTAAGAAGAGTTTTGTGCAGTGCACCAAAAGGTCACAACAGCAACCAGGTGAAATGGATATCCATGTTTACACAAAAAGCTACAAAGGAAACAGTCAGAGTCTCAAACAATTACAAGCAAAAACATTTGGCTAAACTTGGCATGGCTTATAACAGTGGCATGGCTTCATTTTTACCAGGGGCATTAGATTAAGAACAGCTAAATATTTGGTATAAGTGCATGGGACAGTGGGAGCACCAGCAGTCCAGCATAGCACATATTAATAAAGGTTCCACATAGCAAATATCAAACAGTTTACACATAGATTCATAAGTAGGAAATAGCAAATAGCAAACTTGTCCACATAGTTTGACAACCCCTACTAAAACATAGATGCATATGCAATAGACATGTTTATAGGGCGGGTAAACCCCCCCCCCCCTCGTATGTTACGCCTAGCCGTAGAGATAGATATGGTAGCGGATCCACCGGTACAGGCGGAGGCGAAACGCTGGTCGGCATCCGACCGTTCAAACACTCCCACCTTGCCTTGCCCGCTGGAGTTTTCGCCTCCGCCCTTCCCCAGCTGATGATATCGAATGCCGATGCACTTGGGGGCGGCATCCTGGCTCTCTCCTCCGCAATGCTCTCGAAGTAGATCCTCCGGCCTAAATTGTGCAGCTCCCAATTGGAGTGCTGCTTGGCAACTTCAATGGTCCTTTCCCGGCGTTCACGGGAGATAGTTGAAGGAAATATGCCCTAGAGGCAATAATAAAGTTATTATTTATTTCCTTATATCATGATAAATGTTTATTATTCATGCTAGAATTGTATTAACTGGAAACTTAGTACATGTGTGAATACATAGACAAAACAGAGTGTCCCTAGTATGCCTCTACTAGACTAGCTCATTGATCAAAGATGGTTATGTTTCCTAGCCATAGACATGAGTTGTCATTTGATCAACGGGGTCACATCATTAGGAGAATGATGTGATGGACAAGACCCATCCGTTAGCTTAGCAACTTGATCGTTTAGTTTTATTGCTATTGCTTTCTTCATGACTTATACATGTTCCTATGACTATGAGATTATGCAACTCCCGAATACCGGAGGAACACTTTGTGTGCTACCAAACGTCACAACGTAACTGGGTGATTATAAAGGTACTCTACAGGTGTCTCCAAAGGTACTTGTTGGGTTGGCGTATTTCGAGATTAGGATTTGTCACTCCGATTGTCGGAGAGGTATCTCTGGGCCCACTCGGTAATGCACATCACTATAAGCCTTGCAAGCATTGCAGCTAATGAGTTAGTTGCGGGATGATGTATTACGGAACGAGTAAAGAGACTTGCTGGTAACGAGATTGAACTAGGTATTGAGATACCGACGATCGAATCTCGGGCTAGTAACATACCGATGCCAAAGGGAACAACGTATGTTGTTATGCGGTTTGACCGATAAAGATCTTCGTAGAATATGTGGGAGCCAATATGAGCATCCAGGTTCCGCTATTGGTTATTGACCGGAGACGTGTCTCGGTCATGTCTACATAGTTCTCGAACCCGTAGGGTCCGCACGCTTAAGGTTTCGATGACAGTTTTATTATGAGTTTATGAGTTTTGATGTACCGAAGGAGTTCGGAGTCCCGGATGAGATCGGGGACATGAAGAGGAGTCTCCAAATGGTCGAGACGTAAAAATCGATATATTGGATGACTATATTCGGACATCGGAAAGGTTCCGAGGGATTCGGGTATTTTCGGAGTACCGGGGAGTTACGGAATAGAGGAGAGAGGCCAAAAGGAAGGAGGCGCGTGGCCCCCTTCTGGTCCGAATTGGACAAGGGGTGCAGCCCCCTTTTCCTTCTCCCTCTCCCCCTCTTTCCTTCTCTCCTACTCCGGAAAGGAAAGGGGAATCCTACTAGGACTTGGGAGTCCTAGTAGGACTCCCCGCACTTGGCGCGCCCCTTCTAGGGCCGGCCTCTCCCTCCCTCCTTTATATACGGGGGCAGGGGGGCACCTCTAGACACAACAGTTGATCTCCTGATCTCTTAGCCGTGTGCGGTGCCCCCCTCCACCACAGTTCTCCTCGATAATATTGTAGCGGTGCTTAGGCGAAGCCCTGCGACGGTAGAACATCAAAATCGTCACCACGCCGTCGTGCTGACGGAACTCTTCCTCGACACTCGGCTGGATCGGAGTTCGAGGGACGTCATCGAGCTGAACGTGTGCTAGAACTCGGAGGTGCCGTAGTTTCGGTGCTTGATCGGTCGGGCCGTGAAGACGTACGACTACATCAACCGCGTTGTTCTAACGCTTCCGCTTCCGGTCTACGAGGGTACGTAGACACACTCTTCCCTCTCGTTGCTATGCATCTGGTAGATAGATCTTGCGTGATCGTAGGAAAATTTTAAAATAATACGTTCCCCAACAGTGGTATCAGAGCCAGGTCTATGCGTAGATGATATGCACGAGTAGAACACAATGAGTTGTGGGCGATACTAGTCATACTGCTTACCAGCATGTCATACTTTGCTTCGGCGGTATTGTGAGATGAAGCGGCCCGGACCGACATTACGCGTACGCTTACGCGAGACTGGTTTCACCGTTAAGAGCACTCATTGCTTAAAGGTGACTGGCGGGTGTCTGTCTCTCTCACTTTAGCTGAATCAAATGTGGCTACGCCCGGTCCTTGTGAAGGTTAAAACAGCACATACTTGACGAAACATCGTTGTGGTTTTTGTATGCGTAGGTAAGAACGGTTCTTGCTAAGCCCGTAGCAGCCACGTAAAACTTGCAACAACAAAGTAGAGGACGTCTAACTTGTTTTTGCAGGGCATGTTGTGATGTGATATGGTCAAGACATTATGAGTTATACGGTTTTGTATGAGATGATCATGTTTTGTAATGTTATCGGCAACTGGCAGGAGCCATATGGTTGTCGCTTTATTGTATGAAATGCAATCGCCATGTAATTGCTTTACTTTATCACTAAGCGGTAGCGATAGTCGTAGAAGCAATAGTTGGCGAGACGACAACGATGCTACGATGGAGATCAAGGTGTCGCGCCGGTGACGAAGGTGATCATGACGGTGCTTTGGAGATGGAGATCAAAAGCACAAGATGATGATGGCCATATCATGTCACATATTTTGATTGCATGTGATGTTTATCTTATTATGCTTCTTATTTTTGCTTAGAACGACGGTAGCATTATAAGATGATCCCTTAATAAATTTCAAGGTATAAGTGTTCTCCCTGAGTATGCACCGTTGCGAAAGTTCGTCGTGCCGAGACACCACGTGATGATCGGGTGTGATAAGCTCTACGTTCAAATACAACGGGTGTAAGCCAGTTTTGCACACGCAGAATACTCGGGTTAAACTTGACGAGCCTAGCATATACAGATATGGCCTCGGAACACAGGAGACCGAAAGGTCGAGCGTGAATCATATAGTAGATATGATCAACATAAGATGTTCACCACTGAAACTACTCCATCTCACGTGATGATCGGACATGGTTTAGTTGATTTGGATCACGTGATCATTTAGATGACCGGAGGGATGTCTATCTAAGTGGGAGTTCTTAAGTAATATGATTAAATTGAACTTTAATTTATCATGAACTTAGTCCTGGTAGTATTAGCATATCTATGTTGTAGATCAATAGCTCACGATGTTGCTCCCCGTTAATTTTTTATATGTTCCTAGAGAAAACTAAGTTGAAAGATGTTAGTAGCAATGATGCGGACTAGGTCCGTGATCTGAGGATTATCCTCATTGCTGCACAGAAGAATTATGTCCTTGATGCACCGCTAGGTGACAGACCTATTGCAGGAGCAGATGTAGACGTTATGAACGTTTTGACAAAAGCTCGGTATGATGACTACTTGATAGTTTAAGTGCACCATGCTTTACGGCTTAGAACCGGGACTTCAAAAACGTTTTGAACGCCACGGAGCATATAAGATGTTCCAAGAGTTGAAATTAGTATTTCATACTCATGCCCGTGTCGAGAGGTATAAGACCTCTGACAGTACTTTGCCTACAAGATGGAGGAGAATAGCTCAACCAGTGAGCATGTGCTCAGATTGTCTGGGTACTACAATTACTTGAATCAAGTGGGAGTTAATCTTCCAGATAAGATAGTAATTGACAAAGTTCTCTAGTCACTATCACCGAGTTAGTAGAACTTCGTGATGAACTATAATATGCAAGGGATGACGAAGTTAATTCCCGATCTCTTCGCGATGCTGAAATCGGCGGAGGTAGAAATCAAGAAAGAGCATCAAGTGTTGATGGTTAATAAGACCAATTGTTTCAAGTAAAGGGCAAAGGGATAGAAGGGGAACTTCAAGAAGAATGACAAGCAAGTTGTCACTCCCATGAAGATACCCAAAGCTAAATTCAAGCTTGAAACTAAGTGCGTCTACTGCAAAGGAAATGGTCACTGGAAGTGGAACTGCCCTAGATACTTGGCGGATAAGAAGGATGGCAAAGTGAACAAAGGTATATTTGATATACATATTATGGATGTGTATTTTACTAGTGTTCATAGCAACCCCTCGGTATTTGATACTGGTTCAGTTGCTAAAGAGTAGTAACTCGAAATGGGAGTTGCATAATGAACAGAAACTAGTTAAAGGATAAAGTGATGATGTGTATTGGAAGTAGTTCCAAGATTGATATGATCATCATCGCACACTCCCTATACTTTCGGGATTAGTGTTGAACCTAAATAAGTGTTATTTGGTGTTTATGTTGAGCATGAATATGATTTGATCATGTTTATTGCAATACGGTTATTCATGTAAGTTAGAGAATAATTGTTGTTCTGTTTACATGAATAAAACCTTCTATGGTCATACACCCAATGAAAATGGTTTGTTGGATCTCGATCGTGTGATACACATATTCATAATATTGAAGCCAAAAGATGCAAGGTTAATAATGATAGTGCAACTTATTTGTGGCACTGCCGTTTAGGTCATATTGGTGTAAAGCGCATGAAGAAACTCCATAGTGATGGACTTTTGGAATCACTTGATTATGAATCACTTGGTGCTTGCGAACCATGCCTCATGGACAAGATGACTAAAACTCCATTCTCCGGAACTGTGGATCGAGCAACAGAGTTGTTGGAAATCATACATACTGATGTATGCGGACCAATGAGTGTTGAAGCTTGCGGCGGGTATCGTTATTTTCTAACCTTCACTGATGATTTGAGCAGATATGGGTATATCTACTTAATGAAGCACAAGTCTGAAACATTTGAAAAGTTCAAAGAATTTCAGAGTGAAGTAGAGAATCATCGTAACAAGAAAATAAAGTTTCTACGATCTAATCGTGGAGGAGAATATTTGAGTTACGAGTTTGGTCTTCATTTGAAACAATGTGGAATAGTTTCACAACTCACGCCACCCGGAACACCACAGCGTAATGGTGTGTCCGAACGTCATAACCGTACTTTATTAGATATGGTGCGATCGATGATGTCTCTTACCGATCTACAACTATCGCTTTTGGGGTTATGCATTACAGACAGCTACATTCACGTTAAATAGGGCACCATCTAAATCCGTGGAGATGACATCGTATGAACTGTGGTTTGACGAGAAACCTAAGCTGTCATTTCTCTAAGTTTGGGACTGCGATGCTTATGTGAAAAAGTTTCAACATGATAAGCTCGAACCCAAATCGGAGAAGTAAATCTTCATAGGATACCCAAAAGAAACTGTTGGGTACACCTTCTATCACAGATCCGAAGGCAAGGTCTTTGTTGCTAAGAGTGGATCCTTTCTAGAGAAGGAGTTTCTCTCGAAAGAAGTGAGTGGGAGGAAAGTAGAACTTGATGCGGTAATTGTACCTTCTCCCGAATTGGAAAGTGGAACATCACAGAAACTAGTTCCAGTGATTCCTACACCAATTAGTGAGGAAGCTAATGATGATGATCATGAAACTTCAGATCAAGTTTCTGCTGAACTTCGTAGATCAACCAGAGTTCGTTCAGCACCAGAGTGGTATGGCAACCCTGTTCTGGAAGTCATGTTACTGGACCATGATGAACCTACGAACTATGAGGAAGCGATGATGAGCCCAGATTCCGCGAAATGGCTTGAGGCCATGAAATCTGAGATGGGATCCATGTATGAGAACAAAGTATGGACTTTGGTTGACTTGCCCGATGGTCGGCAAGCCATTGAAAATAAATGGATCTTTAAGAGGAAGACTGACGCCGATGGTAATGTTACTATCTACAAAGCTCGACTTGTTGCGAAAGGTTTTCGACAAGTTCAAGGTGTTGACTACGATGAGATTTTCTCACCCGTAGCGATTCTTAAGTCTGTCCGAATCATGTTAGCAATTGCCACATTTTATGAAATCTGGCAAATGGATAACGAAACTGCGTTCTTTAATGGATTTATTAAAGAAGAGTTGTATATGATGCAACCAGAATGTTTTGTCAATCCTAAAGGTGCTAGCAAATTGTGCAAGCTCCAGCGATCCATCTATGGGCTGGTGCAAGCATCTCGGAGTTGGAATATACGCTTTGATAAGTTGATCAAAGCATATAGATTTATACAGACTTGCGGTGAAGCCTGTATTTACAAGAAGTGAGTGGGAGCACTACAACCTTTCTGATAAGTATATGTGAATGACATATTGTCGATCGGAAATGATGTAGAATTTTCTGGAAAGCATAAAGGAGTGTTTGAAAGGAGTTTTTCAAAGAAAGACCTTGGTGAAGCTGCTTACAAATTGAGCATCAAGATCTATAGAGATAGATCAAGACGCTTGATAAGACTTTCGATAAGTACATACCTTGATAAGATTTTGAAGTAATTCAAAATGTATCAGTCAAAGAAGGAGTTCTTGCCTGACTTGTAAGGTGTGAAGTTGAGTAAGACTCAAAGCCAGACCACGGCAGAAAAATATAGAGAGAATGAAAGTCATTCCCTATGCCTCAGACATAGGTTCTATAAAGTATGCCATGCTGTGTACCAAACATTTTGTGTACCTTGCCATAAGTTTGACAAGGAGGTACAATAGTGATCCAGGAGTAGATCACTGTACAGCGGTCAAAATTATCCTTAGTAACTGGATGACTAAGGAAATGTTTCTCGATTATGGAGGTGATAAAGAGTTCGTCGTAAAGGGTTACGCTGATGCAAGCTTTGACACTAAATCCAGATGACTCTAAGTATCAATCTGGATGCGTATTGAAAGTGGGAGCAATTAGCTAGAGTAGCTCCATGCAGAGCATTGTAGACATAGAAATCTGCAAAATACATACGGATCTGAATATAACAGACCCGCTGACTAAACTTCTCTCACGAAGCAAAACATGATCACACCTTAGTACTCTTTGGGTGTTAATCACATGGCGATGTGAACTAGATTGTTGACTCTAGTAAACCCTTTTGGGTATTGGTCGCACGGCGATGAGAACTATGGGTGTTAGTCACATGGTGATGTGAACTATTGGTGTTAATCACATGGTGATGTGATCTAGATTATTGACTCTAGTGCAAGTGGGAGACTGAAGGAAATATGCCCTAGAGGCAATAATAAAGTTATTATTTATTTCCTTATATCATGATAAATGTTTATTATTCATGCTAGAATTGTATTAACTGGAAACTTAGTACATGTGTGAATACATAGACAAAACAGAGTGTCCCTAGTATGCCTCTACTAGACTAGCTCATTGATCAAAGATGGTTATGTTTCCTAGCCATAGACATGAGTTGTCATTTGATCAACGGGGTCACATCATTAGGAGAATGATGTGATGGACAAGACCCATCCGTTAGCTTAGCAACTTGATCGTTTAGTTTTATTGCTATTGCTTTCTTCATGACTTATACATGTTCCTATGACTATGAGATTATGCAACTCCCGAATACCGGAGGAACACTTTGTGTGCTACCAAACGTCTCAACGTAACTGGGTGATTATAAAGGTACTCTACAGGTGTCTCCAAAGGTACTTGTTGGGTTGGCGTATTTCGAGATTAGGATTTGTCACTCCGATTGTCGAAGAGGTATCTCTGGGCCCACTCGGTAATGCACATCACTATAAGCCTTGCAAGCATTGCAGCTAATGAGTTAGTTGCGGGATGATGTATTACGGAACGAGTAAAGAGACTTGCTGGTAACGAGATTGAACTAGGTATTGAGATACCGACGATCGAATCTCGGGCTAGTAACATACCGATGACAAAGGGAACAACGTATGTTGTTATGTGGTTTGACCGATAAAGATCTTCGTAGAATATGTGGGAGCCAATATGAGCATCCAGGTTCCGCTATTGGTTATTGACCGGAGACGTGTCTCGGTCATGTCTACATAGTTCTCGAACCCGTAGGGTCCGCACGCTTAAGGTTTCGGTGACAGTTTTATTATGAGTTTATGAGTTTTGATGTACCGAAGGAGTTCGGAGTCCCGGATGAGATCGGGGACATGAAGAGGAGTCTCGAAATGGTCGAGACGTAAAAATCGATATATTGGATGACTATATTCGGATATCGGAAAGGTTCCGAGTGATTCGGGTATTTTCGGAGTACCGGGGAGTTACGGGAATAGAGGAGAGAGGCCAAAAGGAAGGAGGCGCGTGGCCCCCTTCTGGTCCGAATTGGACAAGGGGTGCAGCCCCCTTTTCCTTCTCCCTCTCCCCCTCTTTCCTTCTCTCCTACTCCGGAAAGGAAAGGGGAATCCTACTAGGACTTGGGAGTCCTAGTAGGACTCCCCGCACTTGGCGCGCCCCTTCTAGGGCCGGCCTCTCCCTCCCTCCTTTATATACGGGGGCAGGGGGGCACCTCTAGACACAACAGTTGATCTCATGATCTCTTAGCCGTGTGCGGTGCCCCCCTCCACCACAGTTCTCCTCGATAATATTGTAGCGGTGCTGAGGCGAAGCCCTGCGACGGTAGAACATCAAAATCGTCACCACGCCGTCGTGCTGACGGAACTCTTCCTCGACACTCGGCTGGATCGGAGTTCGAGGGACGTCATCGAGCTGAACGTGTGCTAGAACTCGGAGGTGTCGTAGTTTCGGTGCTTGATCGGTCGGGCCGTGAAGACGTATGACTACATCAACCGCGTTGTTCTAACGCTTCCGCTTCCGGTCTACGAGGGTACGTAGACACACTCTTCCCTCTCGTTGCTATGCATCTGGTAGATAGATCTTGCGTGATCGTAGGAAAATTTTAAAATACTACGTTCCCCAACAATAGTTGTATCTCCCTCCATCTCTACAATCACTCTCTTGAACTCGTTCACACTCTGCGACCAACACTTCACATCTTTGGCGATCCGTTCTGCCCTCTCGTGCCACCGCACTGCCCTCGTCTCCTGTAGGAACTCGTCTGAAAAAGCTCCCACCGGATGTAGAAGCTCGGGGAAGGACTTGTACACGTACGAAAGTGGCAAGGCAGAAGGGTCGTGTTGGAGATGAATGGGCGATGGTTGCGCCACTGTTGCAGACCTAAACATATGGATCAAATAAAAAAATACATATATCAAGATGGTAGGAACTCGTCTGACCAAGTGCTGACGTGTATAAGGACCCTATCGCCAAGGGCCCTGGTGGTAGCCTGTCTAACCCTGTCGCCAGAGCCGGTGGCGGTAAGAAAAAGGGTCAAGTCCCGAAAAAAATCTAAAAGGGGTCAGATCTTGAATTTCCATCCAAAAAGGGTCAAAACACGAAAATTTGTCGCACCATGTACCTAAACAGGGGCATAAAAGTGGTGATTCATAGTTTGTTGCCCCGAGAAACAAACATCCAAGAAACATATCTGGGTTGGTCCCATTTTTGTTCACTCTAGCCACCTACTCCTATGTGTGGATAGCAAATCTAGTCCTGGTCATACCACTATGTTCAGCGTTACCCCTATATTTCCCTTTTCGACCAAGAGACCGGTTGGATGACCAGTATGTACTACTTTCACGCCCTTTCCTTCCTATTTATACCAAGTCTGATGTACTACATACTAAATTCCCCCACCCCCACTTTATTTCTTGTTTGAACCAAGTACAAGATTCGACTCCATGAAGTAGCTTTACCTCTAACAATAGAAGAAAAAATTAGGTGACGTTGGACCATCCGATCAAGAGGGGCTGAGAGGTAGAAAATGATGCACATGCAGCGACGTAGCGAGCTGGGGAAGTAGAGCTAAGGCGGTTTCGAAGGAAGATATACCTGAAGGTCGTCCGGATGCATAGATAGGTGGGCGGCGGGAGGCCGGATCCGCCCACACTAGGGCAACGACGAAGGGATCGGAAGACCTCCCGCGCCGGCGCTCAGCCAGAGATAACGGTCCGGCCGGTAGTGGGTCTCCTCCCTCGCTGTCGACGACGGCCTAAATGCTACCCCTCCTCCCCTTCACCGGCGGAGGGGGATACGTCCGGATCTGTAACCAGCGATGAGGATAGAAAGACAGTGTTTTTTGAAGGGAGAAAGACAGTGTTGCCACCCCTATCTTGTTTAGATCTGGAGAGGATGAGAGTGCGTGAATAGAGCAACCCTAGCAAGCAAGTGCGGAGGCTCCGGCCTATATATACGTAGTGGGGTAGTTTTCTTTTTTCACTCCATCAAAACACTCATTTAAAATTGTGTACTACGTGCTAGGTCGCCGTTTTTTTAGTTGTTGATTGTTTTTTGAGATAGCTACCCGCTTGTTCCAAGTGGTGTTACGGTGTGTCAGGTCGCACTTCGTATCGTTCAAGTCTGGTACAAGTCCCTTAGGCAAGCCAAAGTGTGTCTAACAATTTGAGCAACTCAAGTTAGGCAAGTGTGGCAAGTGTGGGTAAAATAATGTGGCGACACAAGACAAACATAGTCACAATCCAAACAGCCCCGTAATTTTTTGTGACATGCATGAAAATTTGGTTAGTTAAATATATAGTAAAATTTTGGCAAGGTGCATCAAATCAACACATGCAAGTATCAAAAGGGAAGTCACGGAACGCATGCATGCGTTGTACTCCCTCCGTTTCCAAATATAAGTCTTTTTAGAGATTGCAACAAGTGACTACATACGAAGCAAAATATGTCTACATACATCCATATGTAGTAGTCCATTTGAAATGTGTAAAAGGACATATATCGAGTGCAGTGCTTTGATGTGTCGCGTCAACTCGTACGAGACCGAGAAATTTGATTACTACAATGCCCTCTCCCTCGCGGACTGAGCTCCGGTGCCTTAACTGCACCTGCCTTTGGCTGCATGACAGGTAGGCCAACCACCTGTTGGGCCCACCTGTCATAGACGCAAAGGCAGGAGCAGTAAGTCAATGAAGCTGTGTCCCTCCCTCGCGCATGAGCGTGGTGACTGGCAGGACCAGTAGGAGCGTTCGCTACACGCTTCTTGATGGCGGCGAACTTGCGGATAGAGTTGACCATCATGTCGTCCATGCGAGAGGCGAAGCCGGCATCGGCGAGGGCTACGACGCCGGCGGTCGCCAGCACCGTCTGGAAACGATGCGCGGTGCGGGGCCGCAGGCCGGCGCCTTGGATGATTTGGCACAGCCGACTGCCGCTTGCGACCATCGCCTCCATAGGTGCTTCTCGCTTCTGGTCACTTGGTCTTGGATTGGAGTGAGCAGTGTTGAGCAGCCATTGAGAAAGAACATTTAGGGGCTGTTTGGTTTGAGACTAAGCCTAAGGCTAGGCAAGTTTGACCAACTTAGGTGTGTGTTTGGTAAGATTCCCTTAGGCAAGTTTGGTAACAATTGTATGGTAAAGTGTGGCACTCCTAGGCCTAGAACCAAACAGCCCCTTATTGTCAATCTAACCCTGCCATCCATACACCTCTTTGGTTTAGAGTTAGTTCAGGGTTAGAATCTAACTCTAACCTCTAACTGAGTTAGTAGAGTTCTCCTCGTCTCGGTTCATCACCATCATACTTTCCCCATTTCTGTGTTTTCAGTATCCTGCGAATCAAAGAGGTCCTTAGACTGGTTTAGGTTTGGTAGTTTTTTATAAACGTGTTATGTCCAAAATTTAATGAACGTGCTCCGGTTTCTACGAAAATAATCTGGTTTCATGTAGTAATTCATTTATTTATTTATTCTTATGCGGGGGGTTTGCATGTAATTCGTGACGTCTGAAATGTAAAGTACCCTAGCATATGCTCCGAGTCGTGCATGCACTACGACCCAGATGCTCTATGTCCCACATGTCAGCGAAAGGGAGCACGTGGAAATAGCCTAGGAGTACATATAGGAGGATAATGTGTGAAAAAATATGTACGGTCAAGCGTAGCTGCAGTTCGAGAAAAGACCTAAAGTGATGACAGGTATAGGTCGCACGCACTGAACTAGTGGTAGTACTAGACATACGACTGCTTTTTCCCTAAAAAAAAGAGGTACGAGTGCTCAGTACTCCTATTCTATCAACGCAAGTCCCATCTGACAACAGCGTCTGTGCTACAGCTTGCTCTTCTCCCTCGTTTCTCTCTTCTAATTCTAAACTCAGCCGAAGCCCGGTGGGCGGGGTGGGGATTTGTCGATGGTCGGTTTTCTCAACTGCGGCCTCACCTCATAGTGAAAACGTTACTACTAGAATAAAAATGCCATATACTCCTATATTAATAAAAAATTAAGGCCAGGAGGCGATGCAGTGCTGGTTATAGGAGGCAAGAAGAAGAGATGCATCCATCGACGATGTCCTCCTCCTCGACTCAGGGCGCCGGCACACCGAACGGCGGCTAAGTAGCAGCGGCTTTCGTGGCCAGGTCAACGTGCTTCTAAACAATGGCGTCCAAAGATTCCAGCCGCTGGAAGAAGGCCAATGTCTTTCCGTCCTCGCTGGCCTTGTAGTGGCCTATGTAGACGATTTCCTCGTAGACGTAGATGTGTAGGTCGACGGTTTCTTGCATGGCAAGGCGTTGCGCGATGAGCGCGGCCTCGAGGTGCACATTCTTCATCGCGACCTCCGGCAACTGCAGGGCCACCAGGGCTTGAAAGAGTTCATCACCATGGAGGCCGATGAGGGTGGCAGGCAATGAGGAGCCTGGGCGGGCGGGCTGGAGCAATACGGCAAGGTCGTCCGCGCGCTTCTTGACAGCGGTGAACTTGCGGATGGAATTGACCATCATGTCGTCCATGCGAGAGGCAAAGCTGGCATCGGTGAGGGCTACGACGCCGGCGGTCGCCAGCACCGTCTGGAAATGCTGCACGGTGTGGGGCCACAGGCCGGCGCCTTGGATGATTTGGCCCAGCCGACTGCCACTCGCATCCATCGTCTCCATAGGTGCTTCTGGCTTTTGGTCACTTGGTCTTGGGTTGGACTGAGCAGTGTTGCGCAGAGACTAAGGAGTAGATGGATTGGAGTGGTGGGGCACCTTTATATGAGAATCCAAACTCTGTTGCATTGGCATCGTGTTGGCTCTATTCTGCTTCTCCAATTTATTCCCTCTGCATGTAGAGTAATTTGAGGATGCTTCATTGACCGTTCAACGTCTCGGGAACCTCTACCCTCTCCCTCCTTGGCATTCAAGCACCTATGTAGGCGACTGCCGCTCGCGTCTATCGCATGTCAGGAGACGTTCCCGTCGACGATGAGGTGCCTATGGTGACTTCGTAAATTTCAAGATGATACTAGTATACTCAATATTGTGAACCGCGACCAAGGCCGAGAGGAAAACGAGAGAACTACGTATTTATTTACGGTGTAGATTCACTCATTTTGCTCCATATGTACTCCGTCTCGGTGTAGTCTAGTCACTTGTTGAAATCTCTAGAAAGGCAAATACTCCTTTCTGGTTTAGAGGGCTATACTAGCAAGTAGTACTACAATAGTGGGCTCACATAGCAATTTTGTTTCATGCAAGAGCTTGGCTATATGCATGCTCCAAGGTTCGCAACTTCCACGTTTGGGTTGCACTACTGCTTCTACGGTATCAAATCCACTGCTGCATGTCCGTCCACCGCGAGCGGGAGGGATAGCTTGTTTGTTGTAGTACTATAAGCAAAAGCATGTCCTCGTCTGCGAGCCACCGCGCGCAAGTGCGAGGGAGAAGGTGTGTAGTAGTAAAATCAAGCTTCTCCTCGTTGTACGAGTTGACGCGACACATCATAGCACTGGCCCCACATGGTTGCCTCTAAACTTGGCTGAAAGACCCGCAGTGTACAATACTCCATTTGCTGCAACCTCTAACATTTACCCCACCACAAATTAAAATATATATTCCTGTCTTGACCAGATGAGCGTGCAAACTAGAATCACCAGGATGACGGGTAGGGCCAGAAGATTATTTTAATCAAAAAATTATAGCATGGAGCCGAGTAGCCGACCCCAATGATTTTAAGCTTACAGGCACGGTACACGGTATCCTAGACTACTCTACACATGAAATTACCACACAAGCGTCCGGGCTGCGCTTGGCTCTTCGCCTCTTCGGGGGTACTACTGTAGTGGAGGAGTACTACAGTATGCTTCTAGCCATGTGACACTGATTGAACTCATGCATGTGCACTGCGTACGGGAGGGAGAGCGTGTAGCGAACGAAAGCTTCTCCTAGTCCTGCCAGCCACCACGCTCATGGGCGAGGGAGGGACGCACCTTCATTGACTTACTGCTCCTGCCTTTCCGTCCATGACAAGTGGGCCCAACAGGTCGGTGGCCCACCTGTCATGCAGCCAAAGGCAGGTGCGGTTAAGGCGAGAGGGCGTTGTAGTAATCAAACTTCTCGGTCTTGTACGAGTTGACGCGACACATCAAAGCACTGGACTCGATATATTTTTCAATAATTTGCGTTTACCGATGCATTAATTACAACGCATGCATGGATGCCGTGACTCTCCTTTTGATACTTGCATGTGTTGATTTAATGCACCTTGAAGTAGTATGAATATGTGACGGTAAAGCTTTGTAATGCCCCGGCCCTAATAAAGCGAGAGATGGTTGTGCACGAGGAGGGCGAAATCATGTAGACGGAATAGGACCCGACGATGGAGCTCTCTATGGTCTCGATGGACCTCACCTTGCTCCACTGCCCCTTGTGCCTCCGCCCCTTGAAGCCTCCAGTGTATGAGGTTCGAATACACCTCGAACGTTCAGCTGATCGAGCAAGGTGCAGGTTTCTTGATTGATGTGTTGTTCGATTGATTTGTGTAGTGCAAGGGAGGGAACCTGGCTTGCGCGGACTGCGGCGTCGAGCGCCCTGGGAACCAGCGGCAGTGCCAGAAGTGCAAGCGCGGCGGTGGCTTCCACGTGCGGAACATAGCGGTGGATGACGTCCTCTCCTCGGTGAGGGTGGAGTGCCCGCACGAAGGCTGTGGGCTCTATGTCACTTACCACAAGCTCGCCGATCACCAGAGCGTGTGTACGCTCGCGCCCTGTAAATGCCCCGTGCCAGTATGCGGCTATGAAGGCCCACCGCCGGTGCTCTCCCACCAGATCAGCACCGTGCATCCCATGCCCGTGCACAGGATCCAGTACGGCAAGGCGCTCCAGCTACAAGTGCCACTGTCGGAGCCACAGCTCTTGCTGTTCGCGGAGGAGGACGGCCGCGCGTTTTTCTTGGTCGGCGGCATGCTCGACATCGGCACGCCTATCGTCGTGTCGGTCATTTGCATCAGAGCGGGGGCGTCCCCACTACCGCACTATGTGGCCAAGCTGTGGGCGAACGGCCCGCCAGGGGAGCCCAAAGGCAGGACTGACGCCGTCAAGGTGGAAATGGAGGTGACAAGCAGCAGGGATCCCGGCGACGTCGCCGTGCAGGAGCTGACCTTCTTCACAGTTCCGCCCAAGCTGCTGGCCGGGCTAAGCTGGTGTCCCTCCTCATTCAGATTGACAAGCTCAGGTCCTAAATTATTCTACAGTGCCTTATGTTTATCTTAGTAATATGCTAATATAGGGTTGGCTCGATCTACTTTAGCTTAAGAGATGGTGGGTTTTGGTGGCGATGCAGCAATTACCTCGACATCAGATCAGCAGTGAAAGTAATTTCGAACAGTCGAATGGATATTTTGTGTCTGTTGGATATAAAGATCCTTTGGGTAAGAAGTAACAGCTTATATGCTTTTTTTCGAAACGGAACATCGATACTATTATAATTTTTGTTGACATGCACTAATATTTTCGAAACGGACGTCGGGCTGTAGCTAGAAGGGCGATTGGGACGCGGCATCAGCCCATACCGCGGTGACCCCCGATTGGGACGCACCGACAGTGGATTTTCTCCCTCACCGATGTCGACCGTGTCTACGCAGAACATTGTTCCCTTCCCCCAGCTGCGGGATCAGGCCGGATATGTGACCAGCGGTGTGGCCACCGTCGTTCTATGCTTGTGAAGAGAGCAACCCAAGCAGGCAGGCTTGTAGCTTAGGCTCCTACTAGTGTATATATAGTGGTTTTCTTTTTCTCTCCATATCAACCATTTTATATTGTGTACGTGTCATTGAAGAGTGAAATGATGGTTGCTTCTTCCGACTAACTTACTGTGTGATTTGACTGCTCCTTTAGTGGCCCCTACACGTACTCCCCCTACGTGTATGCAACAGTCACACGTACACATGGAAGCAAAAACGCGCGCGACGCCCTAATGCATGCATGTCCGAGAACACGACGAAACACACACGGTCACGCTCAAGTGCTCAACATACACGTGCATGCACACACATACTCAGCCAGGGTGAGCTAGTGACCGTATAAACACCGGAAAATGTATATATTGAGCGCAATGAGCATATTATGAAGTCCACTGACCGTATTTTTACAAATATACAGTGACAGACAGTGTATTTATCTCGTTTAAAATTAATCCATATTAACCAGAGAGGAGGCAGTATGGACTAGCATTACTTTGCTGTGTCCCGTCAACTTGCCGAACGAGGAGAAGCTTGCAGGACGGGAGAAGCTTGCGCGCGGTTGCTCGCAGGACAAGGAGAAACTTTTGACTAATGCAAGTTGTCCTTCGCTCAGGCGGTGGAAGTGCAACAGTTAATTCGGTGTCAAATTGCCAGAAGCATACACTATACTAGTAGTACTATTATTGTTGCACTTCCCGAAGAGGCGAACAGCCAAGCCTAAAGCTTATAGTAGTCTATAGAGGTACACTAGGAACCGGATGGAGGAGCGTCTGCACTCTTATTATATTTTTAAAATGTGATAAAGAAATCTTCAACACATTTGGTTCTCTTCGAGGGTTCCCGCATGTGATAATGGAAGTTGATTGCATGGAACACTCGCCACAATTCTCGCTTAATTCTGGCTCATATCCTATTACAAATAGGAGCGCTCGGTAATATTTCCTCTTTTTTTGTTATTCAGCATGTAAACAGGCCAGCAAACCTTGCGGCGCATCTTTGTGCGAACCATGCTTGCTGCACTTTGAATGTGGCCGAGAGCTGGCTTGATGAAACACCTCGCTTCCTACTTCTTTTTTTGCGGGGTACCTCGCTTCCTAGTGACCAGTGTCTTGGTTAATCGTCCTAAGAATGCTTATATATGAATAAAGCTCTCTCATTTACCCGCAAAAAAAAGATTAAGCCATATTAACCGGAAAGGAGGGAGTATGGACTAGCACTACTTGTTGGTGTGTCCCGTCAACTCGCAAAACGAGGAGAAGCTTGCAGGACAAGGTGAAGCTCGATTATGCCTTTTGACTAATGCAACGTACCCTCGCCCAGGCGGTGGACATGCATCAGTTCATTCGGTGTCAGATTGCCAGAGGCGTACACTGTAGTACCGAACATGCGGAGTACCATCATTGTTCGACTTCACGAAGAGGCGAAGAGCCAAGCGCAAGGTTTAGTAGTGCGAGTAGTACTACTACTAGAACCGCATGGTGGAGCCTCTATACTCTTATTTTTCTTTAATCTCTGATAAAGTACACATTTATTCCGGGGAAGGGCGGAAAACGGCAGTCCAACATGTAATGATGATATCAATCAACCATGCTCGAATATGTCTTGGCCTCTGTGCGAGCCCGTCTGTGTGTTCTCTCTCCTCGTCTCTCTCAAGGAACGGCGGGTTGGCCATTTTGCCGTCAATTGAGATCGGTTTGCTCACACTCTGGTCCCACATGTCAGTGATATGGCCAAGAGGAGGTGCGGTGACCGACTAGCCGTACGCGTACTTGGTTTTGCACCTTCATACTACTCCTCCCTCTGTCACAGTTTACAGGGCACGCTTCATTATGATGCATTTCTCTCAATGCATTTCCACTAGCAGAGAGACTTTAGACGCATTTGGTTTAATGCTCAATTAATTAGGGCGTGGTAACCGCAATTTTCTCTCGATGTAGTACTACGGAGTGGAGTAAGTGCGTGCATGTGTGTACCCGGGGTGGAAGCACTGCATGCATGTGTGTACGCATTATTTCCTCTAGTAATAGACGTCGTGCTATAACTACCAACGCTATTTTTCAGGTCGTTCGCTAGTCGCCTTGGTCCCAGAGATTTTCTCTTTTTCTGAAGCGCGCTCTATATACAGTGATGGATGGAGTAGTATGAGCGGATTCAAAGAAGAGCGTATTGATGGTTGCTTCTTCCGAGCAACTTACAGTGGGAAAGGTGGGGCTTATGATTTGACTGCTCATTACTCACTATTAATGTGGCGCGACGACCGGTCCGAGTCTCCCATGTGGATGTGCACTACCCCCTCGGTTCTCAAATATACTCCGGAGTATTTGTCTTTCTAGAGATTTCAACGAGTTACTACTCAAATATTTTTCTTTTTAGAGATTCAAATGGACTACTACATACGGATGTATATAGACATATTTTAGAGTGTAGATTCACTCATTTTGCTCCGTGTGTAGTCACTTGTTGAAATCTCTAGGAAGGCAAATCTTTAGGAACGGAGGGAGCACACATACGAAGCAAAATGAGTGAATCTACACTCTAAAATATGCCCATTTGAAATTTGTAAAAAGACAAATATTTAGGAACGAAGGAGTATAATTTTGTGCATGGCACATGGACCCGAATGCAGAAGAGGCTTTTGGCAATGCTATCAAGCTTCCATCATTTGTTTACATAATTGATGTACTATACAAATAATTTTCCAGTGACATGAAATTGTACAATGGTGTGAGCTTTCAGCTTTTGTTTCGTGTGTCTTGCCATTGATGCTCTTTCGGAAACAACAAAAAACTAACTTCCTTGTTAATCAGAGCTAATATTTACATCACAACTGAAGACAAAGTTGTGAGAAGGTGTTAAATTAAAATTGATCCATTCTTTCATTGGCAGCAACCTCCCCCTAGCTCTGTCTAAATCAACAAGGCATGTTAGGAAAAAAGTAGCTGTCTGGAGCATGCAACATTCCGATCATTTTGTGCAGTTCCACTAAAATAGAGTTGAGCGTCCCTGTTCCAAAGATATTAAGTGTGATTACGATAATAGAGGACTGCTGATGAAACAATAAACACACAAATAGAAGCCGATCACCTTTGTAGTCTCTCTTAAGACTAACTAGTTGGAGAAGATTAGGCTCGGAGTTGGATGAGGAGGATAGAGAAAAACCAATCTCCCTTTGTGCAGTCGCACTAAAATGTAGAGACGTTGCCCGTGTGACATTTTGGTAGAACTGCACAAAATACTCTTAAGAAAAAAGTGATTTGTGTAGTTCACCAAAAGGTCGCAATAGCAACGAGGTGAAATGGATAGCCCTGTTTGCAAAAAAGAGGTAGAAAGGAAACAATTACTGGCCAATAACAGTTGATGACACATGCGACGACAAAAAAGAAGCATATTCCTTGTCCTAAGGGAAGATAACCACACGGTTGTGTTTGTCTAAAATGGTGTGAGGACGAGATTGCAATATGGAAAGTACGTTGGACGAGCTACATTTTGGGCAAAGAACTATGAAAGATCCACATGCAGTGACGTGGGAAGACGGGCAGTGGAGCAAGGCCGGAGGGGATACCTGGAGGTCGTCAGGATGTGACTAGCTGAGCGGCGGCGGGCGGAATCTACCCATATTGCGGCAGCGAGTAGGTGACGTAGGCCCTACCACGCCGGAGCTTGGTCAGAGAGAACGGCGTGTACCGCAGATCGAGACGTGCTGCCTCAGCGCCATCGAACAAAGAAACGATGCACGTCCTCCCTTTCCACCGGCGGACAGGATGCGGTCGAATCAGTGACCAACGGTGAGAGAGAGAGAGGCCACCGCAGCCTTGTGTGAGATACTCTAAAGAGAGACAAACCAGGCAGGCAGGCTCCATTGTATATAGTGGAGCGTACTACCTTTTTCTCCATAAAAATCATTTTATATTCTGTGTGCGTGCCATTGAGTGATATAACTTTATTTAAAAATAATGCGCCGACGCATCAAGCCGAACTTTGTTCCGTGCACGCGTGGTACACGACCTCCGTAGGTAAACAACCGCTACACGCATTCAAATTAGCACGTGGGCTGCCATTTCGTACAGAAATGAGCTACACTGTGTACCTGCGCGGGTGTGGCTGGGCACGAAGCGTGAGTACGTGCACGGTGCACCTATTCTCTTCTTGTATACATACACCACCTACGTGGGGTTGTGTGAGAGAGGTACAAACGTAGAGAGATATAGTGTGTGGGTTCGTGAGAGTTTTT
>LR738714.1:383077942-383088973 GCA_902687465.1 Secale cereale | reverse complement strand
GGGGTCAATCAAAAAATGTAACATATGCAATGTGTGTGAAATAGAGTCCTAGATATATCATATATATAGAGGGGGCGATCTATGAGAAGAGAGTGGAGGTATCATCGGCTTGAGGTGTCCATAGAATCGAAGGGAGGGGTGTTGTGTGTGTGTGTGCGCGCGCGTGATCGATAAAGAGTGCCATCGAATGTGTGTGTGCCCGTCAAAGATATAGAGTGGCTGGCCTATTGGAACGTGAGAGGGGACATGTGTTGTTTGTCTCTGTGGCATGGATACCTACCTACAACACTTGACTATCAGTTTGTGGTGGGGGGAGGGAGGCCTAATTAACTATAGAGGTACAATGGCTGTTATATGTGTGGAGGAGGAGAGAGGCCTACCTCATGTATTAAGGGAGATCGATCGGCATCCATGCATATGTGTAGGAGAGGAATAAGGTTGGGAGAGAGACAAAGCTAGAGTGTTGGAGGGCGTGGTAGTGGAGTTGCTTCTAACAAATGGTGGGATAGGCTTGCTAGACAACCGGAGGGCACGCCTGCAATATCAATAAGAGAGGGGATGGCTGCCGCCTGCCTGTCTGTGCACGTGTGTGTGAGAGACGGGTCAGGAGGCATGTACGAATGATGAGGGGGGCGATATGGCTGTGGTAAGAAAACATAACTACATAGGAAGATCAATCATCCTTTGTCAGAGAAAGGAGAGACACAACTTGTGAGGTACGTCGATCGATGGGGGGGATAGTTAAAGTCGACCTAGGTATATGTTGGGAGATCGACCGGTATACATGCATGTGCGTGTTAGAAGCAAATGAGGCACGAGGAGAAGGATAGAGAGAGAGGGATGCATCTAGGAGGTGGTGCGAGAGTCATACTATATCGAGGGGGAGGAGTGTACGAGTACGAGATCAATGAAGAGAGTGGTGGGAGTGAGGCATGGAAGGTGATAAGAGAAGAGGGGAAGCTTGTGTTTTGTGCTAGGAACACCTGGCTAGAGAGGCTTATCGATCGATGTGTGTCGTAAAGAAGGAGCTGGGGGGCCTACACACACCGTGGGTGAACGACCTAAAGTGAAAAGAAGAATTTGCGCGATGGGGCTAGAGAATGCTGAGGGAGGGTGAGAGGTATGCGGGCGTCTGCATGCATGAGAGAAAGTTAGCGGTAGCTAGCTACAAAGATAAGAGGATTGTGTGGGTGTAAAAGACGAATAGAGATCATACTTCGTTATAAAAAGCAAATTCGGATATTTGAAGAATTTATCATAGTGTTTTAAACCAACGCATGTGTGAATATATATAACGGTGATACACATGGTGTGGTTATGAACATGTTATACTACATATAATATATTTTATCTCTACTCTTACAAAAAAACGGAGTTGTTGATGATGGTGCCATCCTGCAATATAGGTCGTCCGATTTATATCTGACGGATAGGAAGGAAACTATGGCAATTTTGAAAAAAGATACCCACACCCCTCTCCATATTTGCAAATAAGGCCTCCCCTTGATCGTGTTGATGTTTTGTGGAACGCATGGGCATCTTGCTAGTACTACGTATAACATATGAACATTGATCATAATTTGGGCTAATGTGTGGCTTTTGTAGCTCAGGTCTAAATACTTGTCACAATGTAGGGGGCGGGGCACTATACTATGTGTGATAAACACGGTGTACACGTATGGAACATGGTTTAGATTATGAATATATAGTTAGTACATCAAATCTACTATTATTTGGAATCAACATCAAGTGTATTCAAAAAATAGAATTCGAGTTCATGTAGTACACATACTTCAGATCTATCTCTATAGTAATCATGTGGTATGTTATTAAGGTAATACACGAATGATGGTTGAAGTTGGCAACAATCATGATTGTAGATTGTTATTGAAATAGAGAAACGAATTAAAATTCAGCTCGAATTGCAGCGGTAGTATAGACATTTGGAATGCACTAAAATGTTGGTATGAGTAGGTTACATGCATTATACAGCAAGCGAAAAAATTTAATTGGACATAACATGGATTCATACTACCGAATAGCATTTAATTGCACTAAATTGTTGGTATGAGTAGCTTTAAATAGCATTTTTATAGTAAAACGGGGCAAGAATCTCTCTTTGTGTGGTGTGAATAGTTTTATTTTTTTCGTTTTCTTTCTGGTTGAGGGAAGTGCGAATTGATTTCGTACGTACAAGTACAATATTACACGTTAGGCTTGTCCCTAAAATTCAATCCGCGCCCCGAAAATTCAGATATCATGCTCCCAAAACTTGCGCCTTCACAACCCGCACCTTGCTATCCCGAAATTACAACGCGCGCGAAAACTCCCTCCAGCTGCCAAATCCCGACACGCGAAATCCCCCTTCTAACCCTGAGCTGAAAGGTCCGCTAGTTCAAATCGGTGGGGGTACTTTTGTAACACACCCTACATTTTGGACAAGCGCATCTCCATTGCCTCCTTTTTGCCATTCGAAATCACAGGCCGCCATAACCTCTCTGCTCCAGCCGCGAAACCCCACCCTCCTCCGTCCGCCACCTCACCGCTGCCCCGCCGAAGCCTCTTCCCCGACGACGTCATCCACCACAACAGCTCGACGTCCCTCGTCCACCTCCCCGGATGAGGATCCGTCGTCCATCTCGTCGTCCCGTCGGTTCAGCCGCCCCGTCCTCCACCTCCAAGGAGTTGCTCCAACGATTGCCTCGTCTATCGCGGCTGCTCCATCCCCACAGCGCCACCTTAACCTGCTCCACCGGAACCGCAGCATCCTCACCGACTCCACGACGAAGCCGAGGCCTACTCGGTGCCACCAAAGAGGTTGTACACTCATCGCATCGCACCTTCTCCTTAGCTCGACCTCCCGGCGCCGACGGTGGTCCATCCCACACCCCCATGGAGCGGCTACCTTGAAGCCAGCGCCATGGGCGACATCTCCACGGTGGCTCTCCCCCAGTGTGAGGCCCCTTCGGCGACGGCGCCCATACCAGCCGGATCTGCTGCTACTACTCCGGCTCTCGCTCGCTCGCTCGCTCGCTTGCGCTGCTGCTACTCTCCCCCTCGCTCGTGCTACTGCTCTGCTCCGATTTAGCTACACTTCAGTCGACTGAATCGACTTTTGGGTTAGTCGATTTTTAGGGGGTGGGGGGGCTCGCCGGAGTTAAGGAAGAACCACCCGCAGCGAGGACGGGGCTCGCCGGAGAGGTACCCCACTATCTATCTTAGGGTTCAGGGTGGGGGCGGGGGGCCTATAGGGCTGGCCGAGGCGGCAGCGGACCGGCGATGGGGAGTTGTTTCGGGGCGGCGAGGCGGCACTGGGGCCGGCGGTTCGGCCGGTGGTGGCTGGCGGCTCAGGGGGGTGCAGGTTGAAGATGAACTGCAGGCCCTCCCTAAACTACATGTCAAATGCCTCTCTGCTACTGTTGCGTTCAGTTTCGACAGTAACATT
This sequence comes from Secale cereale, assembly GCA_902687465.1. Lineage (NCBI taxonomy): Eukaryota > Viridiplantae > Streptophyta > Magnoliopsida > Poales > Poaceae > Secale > Secale cereale. The sequence continues at coordinate 383,085,528 of LR738714.1, read as the reverse complement.
CAGATTCCATAGTAAATTTCAGTTTCGATAGTTAAGTTCAGAGTCTTCAGTTTTTACCTCATCTGATAGCCACCTCTGCCTCAACTGCTTCAGCGACCAACCCAATGATGCGGAGGTCGACACGGCTATGGCAAAGAGGTTGTACACTTGTTGCATCACTTATTACTATACATTCATGTCGATCCATTAGGGCTATTTTGGTTCGACGAAAAAGCATAGCAATAGGGAATTTTCCAATGGCACTCTACTATTCAATTATTCATGCATTTTGTTGAAAGGAATGAAGCAAAACATCCACATGGACCTACTTTTCAAAATCATATGCATGAAAGCAAGACCAAGTGCATTAGTGGCCGAATAACATTCTAACTGTACACGCTTTCATATGGTTTCACTTTATTTTGGCCATGTTTCTTTGCATTCTTCTGCTCTTCCAATTCCTTTAAACCAAACACCCAAGTTGACAGAAATCATGTGTTTTCAAATGCTCTATTTACCATGTGCACTCCTATCCTATTCCGGTGTTTTTCCTATCTCTGCGTTTTTAGAATCATGCAAGCCAAATGATCCCTTACAGAATTACTTCAGTTACAGGTAGGTGTCGACGGCAACTTTGTGTGGTTTGTCGTGCACCAGCCGCAACGTCGTCCACCTCACCTGAGGTGCTCCACCGACAGAAACATCCACCAAACCAGACATCATGACTCCTGACCGTCTTTCGCCGCCTCAGATCTCCTTCCCTGTCGCCGGCACGCACCGCAACGGCATCACCATCATCGACTCAGCAGATGAACCTGAGGAGTACACTGGTCCACAAGAGAGGTCGCACTCGATTCTGCTTATGTTATGCATTGCTTAAAATTACATGCTACTTTATCGTCCTGTTCACCTCTTGGACTCCAAGTCAGGTCCAAATTAATGTTCAAACTTGAGTTCTAAATTAGTTGTGGGGCACATATCGAGGAAGCAATGAATAGTATCTTTGTCTAATATCTGATTTACCTAAGGTATGCCTATGTTGTTCATCTTGGGTGGGAAACAAATAGTAAAGCAATCATCATCTGTCTTTTTATTAAATTAAAGCAATCATCAGCCTGCTATCATTATTTTTGGATCCATCCACTGGTTGTTACCATCACTCTAAATTTCTACATGCTCTCCTTACATAATCTCACCATATTTCTTTCGTATGCATGTCAGATATTGTACACAGTCATGTTGAACATGTAGAGAAAAAGAGAAGAGTTTTGCGCGGCAATACAATGTCATGCAGACATCGCTCCATGGTGGGTTCAATGGCAAACCCTTCCCACACCTCTCCAGATTGTAATCCAGAGGAAGATATCTGTTCTGGGGCAGATTCAGACGCCGCTGACCACTCCTATTTACCCCCCAAGGTGTTTGCTCTACCTCATGCATATGTTGCCTTGCAGTGCCTACTTTTGACATCATATATGTCATCTGCTTAGTTCAGACATGTCCGGTCACCTCCTGTTTAGTTTCTATATCATATATGGGAATTATGCAGTCTCATGTCTTTTAGCCAGCCATAATATATGTGTGCAATTCCATCCTGTTTAACAAGACATCATATATTTGAATGATATCTTGCCCATCCTTTTCTTCATTACATTTGCATTTGTCGACAATGTTTGTACATTAAACTACTCTTCCTGTGAATCATCCATTTGGGTGGGAGATTGAAAAATCTAGAGTGAAAACAAGGCCTTCAGAGCAGACAGTGCTACATGTCGAAGCAGATCTCTTGTTGGGTCCCGATAGCTCCTCAGTGATGGATTCAGAGACTGATGACCAATCCTATCCCCCACCGAGGTGTATGCTCTAACTTGGCACGGCGTTTTAGTTATTCATCATATCTTTGAATTATGTTATGCTATGATATCCAGTTTAGATAGACATCATATATGTGAAATTATGTCATGCTATCCATTTTAGTTAAACAATATACATGTCAACTATTTCATGTCCTCTTTTTTCTACACTATCTATTGCATCTGTCTCTAATACAATGTTTGTACATTCAACTATGTTTCCTATTTATCAGCCATTTGAATTGGAGCGGGTGATGCCAGCATCTAGCGAACTAAAAGCACGGTCTTCAAATAAAACAGTGCTACGTCTTGGTGGAGATAACACCCCGGTTGTACATGCACGAGAACCAGCTCTACCACACATAACCCAAACTCTCGCAGATTGTACCCCTACTGCAATGGACAAAGAACCAGCTTCACCCAATCTAACCCCAACCCCAGCAGATAGTAACCCAGTTCCTGTTGACACAACACCATCTCCATCACAGAGCTCCCAAACAAAAGCAGTTAGTAAGGCAACTCCAGTGCCCAAAGGGCTAGTACTACCATGGCGAACCCCAACTCCACCAATTAGTACGCCTATTCCTGTGGTGGAAGCACAACCAGCTAGTCGTACTTTAGCATCTATCGCATTTGATGTTGTTAAATCGTATGTGCGTATCTTCCCATCTTGGAAATAGTATACTGAAGATGAAGGAAAATGCCTGATGCAGGTGTTTGTCCAGGAGTTATGTGTAAGTAATGTTATTCATGGCAATTACTTTGCTTTGTCCCATACATCCTACCTCCATGATGGTTATAATACAGCAAATTTTCCCATTTTTCTCTATAGAGAAGGACCGATTTGGAAACTCAGGATGAGGTAACCTGTGCTAATACCTCTGCGATCTTCAAGAATGCTTGGTGGCAGTATCGGAATTGCCTGAAGAAAACGTACTTCATCGGCAAAGAAACTCATCAAATTCCCTTACGTTCTCTTGAGACACATTTACTAGATGATGACTGGGAATGCCTAGTTCTGTACTTGTCCCGAACCAAGAATGTCGTAAGGTCTATGAGCTCATTTTCTATTTTTAAGTACTATATTCTTGCGTCTTACTATACTCTGTTCATGTAGAACAAGTGCATAAACCTGAAGAACAACGGTTCTAATTTAAGATTCCATTGCTATCATAGTTCCAAAAAGCGCTAGGCGTTAATTGTGCGTTTTGCCACCGCCTTGCGCTCTAGTGACCAAAGTGCATGCTTATGCGCAGTTATGCGCAGATTAAGCATAGTTATGCGCAATGCGTTTCGCCAACGCCTCGAGCCTAGGCGCGCTTAAGCGCTCGCTTAGGCGCCCCTTTTTTAACTATGATTGCTATCGTGCATACTGCTTTGCTCTTGTATCACTATATTTACTCATACAAACTTATTTTTAAATTGAAGGATCCAATCAAAACTCCAATGGCACAGCAGGTATGTCCACGCATGTTTCTTTAATAGGCTTGCTCTTATCAATAGCTCTGTTGATTTCAATTTCAATTGTGTATACATTTGACTTCTCATATCATGCACATTACTAGCATCACAACAAAGCAAATAGTGTTGTTGTACATGTAGACCCGTGGTACCCATCTGAAATCTTGTTGTGCCGTGTAGTTTCTCACGCTTTGTATTCTTTCACTGCTGCTTTGTCTTGAACTGATATGATTTGAACCGTGTCTCTATTTTGATTTGGCAAGACAATGCACTGACCATAGGACATAGATATATGTTTGTTTGATGCTTTTATTATGTACTAGTACTTGGCAATAGGAGACTTGGTAGTTTAACCATGTCCACCTTACTAATGAACTGGTTCACCGAAATGAGTTTCATATACTAGTACATGCTAAACTGTTATGTGTCTGCTTGTTTCTTCTTTTAGAATGCTGACAGAATATTGGGGAAGAGTGCCTTATTAAGCAATGGTAAAGGAAGTAATGCAGATAAGGTTCGGGATAGTGACACATCCTTGTTGGTCTCCAACAAAGCTGATAAAACAGCTAAGGAAGACTATCTCGGAGACAGTGAGACAACCCCAAAGTCCTGTCTTGGTTTAGTGTTGGAGTTATTGGCCACTACCGCTTGCACAAGCTATTCAAACTCACTGTCTGAATCAGTTCGGTTTCTTGAGTCTCGACTACAAGCTGAAAGACATCGATCAGTTATGCTGCGACAAGAAGCGGAAGGACTGCGGAAGTCCTTGGAGCATTCAGATGCCTACTTTCTGGTGCAACAGCAAGCGTTGGAGGATTTTAGCGCCAATCAGGACAAAGCTAATAAGCTTGCTAAGCTTATTGCCAGCATGGTGGATACCACGTTTCTTGAGCTCTTCTGAAGTTGTTTTAGTTATGCTCATGTTTTGCTGTCGCGTTTATTTGCACCGGTGGCCAATTTTGACGGCCAGTGTATGTAATATGCTGCTTTGTTCCCTATATTTGCACTGGTGGCGAACTTTGATGCCCAGTGGATGTAATATGTGTAATAGCGGTAATAGGCTAGTCTTAATTGCTTGCTTATTTATTTCCTTATTGTCTTGTTTATTTGTTTTCTTGTAGTCAGTCCAGTTCTTTTTCCGTGGTTTGCTAGTGGCCGGAATAACCTACTTATTTAAACTAGGCCACATTAACAACGGGCTACATATTTACTGTAGTTAATATGGGCCTCCTACGGGCCGTATAAACAATGGGCCTTCTAAGGGTCGTAGAAACAATGGGCCTTCTATGGGTCGTTGACACAATGGGCCTTCTACGGGTCGTATCATCAATGGGCCTTCTACGGGCCGTATCATCAATGGGCCTTCTACGGGCCGTATGATCGGTTGGCCAAACATGGGCCAATAACAGACCACATTATGGACGTAAATGGGCTAGAGTTGAAATCGTCCATTCATGGGCCGAACATAACGGGCCATCGTCATTAGGCCGTATTTGATGACGCTATGAAAACGGCCAACGTATTAACGGGCCACAAACGGGCTGACCGTAACCACGGGCTGAATTTGGCCCACAAGCAGGAAATGACAGTAACGGGCCGAAAGTAAATGAATGTTGGAAATGAGCCCAAACATAAATGGGTCGTATCTGATGACGCTATGAAAACGGCCCAACGCATTAACGGGCCACAAATGGGCCGACTGTAACCACGAGCTGTATTTGGCCCACAAGCAGAAAATGGCAGTAACGTGCCGAAAGTAAATGAATGCTGGAAATGAGCCCAAGAATAAATGGGCCCTGAGAAGGCCGAACGATAACATGGGCTGGAAACGTCCCAACGGAATAATGGGCCGTTGATGGGTATAAAGTGATACACTGTTCATTACGGGCCAGTTTTACCATGGGCCGTTAATGGGCCGAGAGTAATAAGGGCCTCATATGGGCCGAAAGACGTCATGGGCCATACATGGGCCAGAAGTTAAAACGGGCTGGAATTATATTGGACGGCCCAGATGACGCTACTGGGCCTAATTCGGATAGGCAGTAAACGGGCCCTGGGTTAGCGGGCTGTAAATGGGCTATATGCGAACATGTCGTTAACAGGCTTGCCGTGGGCTGGCCCGCCACCTTTTGACCAAGTCAAACAGGCCGGCCTTTTCATAGGAATGGGCCTCTGTTGGGCCATGCCACGTGTCGACGTATCATAGGCGCTTTGGGTCCAATGAGTGGATGACATTTGTCCCAACGGTGAGCCGACACGTGTTTCCTACAGCCAATGATGATTTTAGACGTGGAAAATCCCCATTGGTTGGGGCTGTTAATGGGTTATCGGATCCAAAACCGGACTCGATAGCTTAACGGCATTCCATTACGATGGATGCCACGTGTCGGTCACCCTTGGTGAAAGCACTTCTGTGACGCGCAATTTGTCGTCATGGAAGTGGACACTTCCGTGATGATCCTTTTGGTAATGTCATGGAACACTTCTATGACAGCACAGTATGACTATCTTCATTCTGTCATAAATTTTTCATGGATGTACATGCATGACAAAAAACATGACCTACTGTGACAAACATGTATCATCACGGAAGTGTATTTTTTTGTAGTGGTCCAACACGACCGAAATTGAAGTCCCAGCCGTGGTCGACTTGATCATGGAAGACTTGGTGTCACACCCGACTAGACAGTGTCGTATATCACGTACTTGCTCAGCCAGGAACTCCCAGAGGATGAGGATGAGGCGCGTCAGATTGTTCGTCGATCCAAAGCCTTCCCTGTGATACAGGGATAACTCTACAGAGAAAGTTTCACGGGAGTCGCTCAGCGTTGCATCACCCCAGAGGAAGCCCAACTGATTCTAAATGAGATACACTCAGGAACCTGTGGTCACCATGCGTCCTCTCGGACCATTGTTGGCAGCGCGTACCGAGTCGGGTTTTACTGGCCCCGTGCGAACGAGATGGAAAAAGATATATTCGACAAATGCGAGGGCTGTCAGTTCTACTCAAACATGTCCCACAAACCTGTGTCTGCCTGGAAGACTATCCCGTTGGTCTGGTCGTTTGCTGTTTGGGGATTAGACATGGTTGGGCCCTTCAAGACAGACAGAAGTGGCTTCACTCATTTGCTCGTGGCAGTCGACAAGTTTACCAAATGGATCGAAGCCAAGCCCATCCAGAATCTCGGTGCAAGCACCGCAGTCAGCTTCATCAAAAAACTGATATTTAGATATGGAGTCCCTCACATCATCATCACAGATAATGGCTCCAATTTTTATTCGGACAAGTTCATAGCATTCTGCACCTCCCAGGGCACTCGAGTCGACTATGCATCCGTTGCACATCCACAGTCGAATGGGCGGGCAGAAAGGGCAAATGGCTTGATCCTTCCAGGGTTGAAACCGCGGGTGATGCGTGATCTCAAGCATGCCGCTGGTGCTTGGGTGACTGAGCTACTGTCTATTTTGTGGGGACTGAGAACAACTCTGAACCGGTCGACTGATCGAACCCCCTTCTTCATGGTGTATGGTGCTGAGGCCGTACTTCCGAGTGACTTATTGTACAATGCCCCCGGGTAGAGCTCTTCTCAGAAGCTGAAGCTGAACAAGCTTGCCAAGATGCAGTCAACCTCCTGAAGGAAGAGCGCGAGATGGCTCTGATCCTCTTAACCATATACCAGCAGGACATGCGTCGATTCCACGCCCGTAATGTTCGAGGCTGAGCATTTCAAGAAGGAGATCTTGTGCTCCGAGTACGTCAGAAACGACCTCACAAGCTTGCTCCGGCCTGGGAGGGCCCCTTCATCATCACCAAAGTACTCCACAACGGGGCGTACCACCTCTACAACGTGGCCAAGAAAATAGATGAGCCACGCTCATGGAATGCAGATCTGCTCCGCCGATTTTACACTTAAAGCACTCGAACGGACGAGTTGTAATAAGAATCCTTCAGTTTGCTTTTCAAAGACAAGTTTGTGGCAATGTCATAATGATTGTTGTTCCAAAGGCACATGTACTCAAATCCCCCAGTGGGTGACTTAGTCGCGAATCCGATTCACCTAAGTTTCAAAAACACTCCGAGTGGAGAGCAACCCTCTCACTCGGGGGCTTAGCTGCGACCCCGTAATCGCCTAAGTTTCGAAAACACTCCGAGTGAAGAGCAACCCTCTCACTCGAGGGCTTATTTGCGACCCCGTAATCGCCTAAGTTTCGAAAACACTCCAAGTGAAGAGCGACCCTCTCACTCAGGGGCTTAGCTGCAACCTCGTAATCACCTAAGTTTCAAAAACACTC
>LR738714.1:382782819-383077834 GCA_902687465.1 Secale cereale | reverse complement strand
TAGATGCGACCCCGTAATCGCCTAAGTTTCAAAAACACTCCGAGTGAATAGCAACCCTCTCACTCCGGGGCTTAGTTGTGACCCCGTAATCCCCTAAGTTTCAAAAACACTCCGAGTGAAGAGCGACCCTCTCACTCGGGGGTTTAGATGCGACCCCGTAATCGCCTAAGTTTTGAAAACACTCCTAGTGAAGAGAGACCCTCTCACTCGGGGGCTTAGTTGCGACCCCGTAACGCCTAAGTTTCAAAAACACTCCGAGTAAAGAGCGACCCTCTCACTCAGGGGCTACGAGCTACGCCACAAGTACAATTTACCTTGGCTCTCCGAGCTACGCCACAAGTACAATGTACCTTAGATCTCCGAGCTACGCCACAAGTACAATGTACCTTAGCTCTCCGAGCTACGCCAAAAAAACAATGTACCTTGGATGTCCGCGCTATGCCACAAGTACAATGTACCTTGGCTCTCCGAGCTATGCCGCGAGTACAACATACTTTGGCCTTCTGAGCTGTGCCATAAGTACAATGTCCACTCGGAACCAAAAGATCCACAAGCATCAGAAGCAAAGCAAACATATTCCAAAGGAAATCAAGTTCGGATAGAACCCACAAGATTCGGGCAAAAGTACACGGGCGTCGAGCCTGAAAGAGTTTAACGGTTACAAAATCATTCGGCATTCCGAGGAAAATTGAATTGGGGCATAAAGTTTGTTCACTCTTCAGGAAGAGGAGGGCTTGCAGGCACGACATATTCGTCCAGGTCGCCCGTCGGCGATGCGAGTGGTGGCTTCGAGGAAAGTCTCCATGAATGACTGAAATTGAAGCTTTTTGGTATTGGCAACCTTGAGAGCCGCCAACCTTTCTTCCTTTACCTCCTTGCAATGCACACGGACCAGAGACAGCGCCACGTCAGCACCACACCGGGCGGATGACTTCTTCCGTTCTTGCACTCATCCAGGGATCTCACTACACCGAGTCATCAGAGACTCGAGGTCGTTCTCGAGCACCATCCCCCGCCAGAGCGCTGTGTCAATCCGCGACATCACCGCCTTCAGCTGCGCAAGATAACCGATGGCATTGGTAAGGTGAGACTCCAGTCGCAAGACGTCCATCGCAACCTCGTCCTTGACAAGAGAGTTGACGGGATCCAAACCCGTCTCGATCCGTCCAGTCTCTTCCTCAAAGTTTTGGCAGAATTCTGCACACACAAAAGTATAATGAGTCGACAGTTGGGTTATGAGTCGACAGTTATGATTCAGTCGGACAAAGGAAAATACCTTCGAGCATGAGGAACATCTTTTTGGCCAGATCGCCCAGATAAGTCTCCAACCTGTCCCTGTTCTGCGAGAGGTATCCAATCTTGTCGTCCAGAGCCACCTTGTCCTTCTTCAGTCGCATCACTTCTTTGTTGGCCTCGTCAAGGGCAGTCTTCAGCTTGGCATTTTCCTCTTCCAGCTTGCCGACTGAAGCCAGCTTCTGTTCAGCATGCTCGGTTTTCTCCTGCGCCTTCTGCTACACCGCCGCCAAGTAAAGATCCTTCTACTCCAAAGTTGCCTTCATTTGATCTGCAAGAGATAATGCAAGACAGATGAGCCCGAGGATATCCGCGTTCCGCTGGACACGTTCATTTAAATACAGTCGACAGATTTTGTACTTTTCATACCAGATGCTTGATACGTCTCCAACGTATCTATAATTTTTTTATTGTTCCATGCTATTATTTATGATGTTTTGGATGTTTAATGGGCTTTGTTATACACTTTTATATTATTTTCGGGACTAACCTATTAACCCAATGGCCCAGTCCAGATTGCTGTTTTTTGCCTATTTCAGGGTTTTATAGAAAAGGAATATCAAACGGAGTCCAAATGGAATGAAACCTTCGGGAGAGATATTTTTGGAGCAAAATACACACGGGAGACTTGAGAACCACGGAGTAGGGCAGACGTGGCGTCCACAAGGGTGGGGGCGCCCCCCCCCTACAGGGCGCGCCCCCTGCCTCGTGGGCCCTAGGTTTGGCCCCCGGTGCCCTCCTTCTTCCTATATATATCTACGTACCCGAAACCATCAGACGAACAGAGAAAACCCTAGTTCCACCACCGCAACCTTCTATTCCCGTGAGGTCCCATCTTGGGGCCTGTTCCGGAGCTCCGCCAGAGGGAGGATCTTTCATGGAGTGCTTCTACTTCATCATCATCGCCTCACCATGATTTGCGAGTAATTTACCACAGACCTTCGGGTCCATAGCTAGTATCTAGATGGCTTCTTCTCTCTCTTTGGATCTCAATACCAAGTTCTCTTCGGCCTTCGAGGAGATCTATTCGATGTAATCTCTTTTTGCGGTGTGTTTGTCGAGATCCGATGAATTGTGGGTTTATGATCAAGATTATCTATGAGAAATATTTGGTTCTTTTCTGAAGTCTTTATGTATGATTATAATATCCTTGCAAGTCTCCTCGAATTATTGGTTTGGTTTGGCCTACTAGATCTATAGTTCTTACAATGGGAGAAGTGCTTGGCTTTGGGTTCAATCTTGCGGTGTCCTTTCCCAGTGATAGTAGGGTCAGCAAGGCACGTATTGTATTGTTGCCATAGAGGATAAAAATATGGGGTTTATATCACTATGTTTGAATTTATCCCTCTACATCATGTCATCTTGCTTAGGGTGTTACTCTGTTCTTATGAACTTAATACTCTAGATGCATGCTGGATAGCGGTCGATGTGTGGAGTAATAGTAGTAGATGCAAAATCGTTTCAGTCAACTTGTCTCGGACGTGATGCCTATATATAAAGATCATGCCTAGATAGTCTCATAAGTATTCACTTTTCTATCAATTGCTCGACAATAATTTGTTTACCCGCCGTAGAATACCGCTATCATGAGAGAAGTCACTAGAGAAAACTATGGCCCCCGGGATCTATTCTCAACATATCAATCTACAATATACTTTAATTTTCTGCTTTTACTTTCTGTTCTTATATCCAAAAATACCAAAAATATCAAACTATCATCTCTATCAGATCTCACTTTCGTAAGTGACCGTAAAGGGATTGACAGCCCCTTATCACGTTGGCTGCGAAGTTCTTATTTGTTTGTGCAGGTGCGAGGGACTCGCATGTGGTCTCCTACTGGATTGATACCTTGGTTCTCAAAAACTGAGGGAAATACTTACGCTACTGTGCTGCATCACCCTTTCCTCTTCGAGGGAATACAACACAAGCTCGAGAAGTAGCAAGAACAATTTTTGGCGCCGTTGCCGGGGAGGCTTATGCAAAAGTCATATACCAAGTACCTATCACAAACCCTTATCCTTCACATTACATTTATTTGCCTCTTGTTTTCCTCTCCCCCACTTCACCCTTGCCGTTTTATTTGCCCTTCTTTCTGCCGTGTGTTTACCGTTCGCTTGCCTCTTGTTTGCTTGTGTTGCTATGTGCCCTCTATTAGCTTGCATCTTAGCTTGCTAAATTATGGATCCTCATCCACTTGCTAATCTTTTTAAGAGATCCAATTATGTCGAACCAATTTCTAGTAAGTTGCGTGCACTAGATTATCTTTATGGGTTTTGCTTGAAATTCATGAATCTGAAAATTGTGAAGAATTGTTAAAAGAAAAAGTGATTCATGATAGCTCCTTGAATGAAAAGCATGATTGCAATGATGTTATTATAAATTCTATTAATGTCAATTGTGCTAATGATATGCAAAACCCTAAGCTTGGGGATGCTTATTTCGCTATGCCCACTACTTGTTGCAATGATCATGATTGGGGTGATTCTTCTTATGATCTTGAAAATTTATTTAAGCCCCATGATATATATGAGATTGATAATAATGTTTGCAATAATATTGAAAGTGGGTTTGGAAGAGTGTCAACTTTAGATCCCACATATTTGGAGAATGTTCAATCTTATGAAATTTTTGATAGAAGTGGGTTTGGAGAGGTCATGACTTTAGTTAATGTTGATCCCACTATTTTGGAAGAGTGTCAACTTCGTATGCATGAGGATCGTATTGAGAATATGTTTCGTGATAGCTATATTGTTGAGTTTGCTTATGATCCTACATGCAATTATTATGAGAGAGGAAAATATGATCGTAGAAATTTTCATGTTACTAAATTACCTCTCGTTATGTTGAGATTGCTATTGTTTCTTTCTTCTTCCTTGCATATGCTAGATCTTGCTTGTCTTACTAATTTGTTTTCCTACAAAATGCCTATGCATAGGAAGTATGTTAGACTTAGATGTGATTTTCACATGCTATATGATGCTCTCTTTGTGCTTCAATTCTCATCTTTCATGTGAGCATCATCGAATTCTCAAGCATATCTTAATGGCTATAAAGAAAGAGCGTGTTGGGAGGCAACCCGATTTTATTTTCTTTGCTTTTGCTTCTGTTTAGGAATAAATATTGCATCTAGCTTCTGTTTAGATGTGGTTTCGTGTTTTAACTAGTGTTTGTGCCAAGTAGAACCTTTAGGAAGACTTGTGTGAAGTTTATATGATCTTGCTGTGAAAAACAGAATCGTTAGCGCTCGATAGAATGGTCACCAGATTTTACTCGAGCGTGTTATTTAGTTGATTCCTTTTGCAGATGATTAATAGACAAATTCCTCACGTTTACCAATTTATTTCAATTTTTTTGGAGTTACAGAAGTATGCGAAAGTTACAGATTACTACAGACTGTTCTGTTTTTGACAGATTCTGTTTTTCGTGTGTTGTTTGCTTATTTTGATGAATCTATGAGTAGTATTGGAGGATATGAATCATAGAGAAGTTGTAATACAGTAGGTTTAACACCAATATAAACAAAGAATGAGTTCGTTATAGTACCTTTGAGTAGTGGTTTGTTTTCTTATACTAACGGAGCTCACGAGATTTTTGTCTAAGTTTTGTGTTGTGAAGTTTTCAAGTTTTGAGTATTGCTTTGATGGACTATGGAACAAAGAGTGGCAAGAGCCTAAGCTTGGGGATGCCCAAGGCACCCCAAGGTAAAATTCAAGTACAACCAAAAGCCTAAGCTTGGGGATGCCCCTGGAAGGCATCCCCTCTTTCGTCTTCATCTATCGGTAACTATACTCGGAGCTATATTTTTATTCACCACATGATATGTGTTTTACTTGGAGCGTCGTGTATTGTTTGAGTCTTTGCTTGTTAGTTTTCCACAATTATCCTTGTTGGACACACCTTTTTGAGAGAGTAAAATATGGCCTAGGAATTGTTAGAACACTCTTTTTGAGAAAGGCTAAATAAAGAAAGCCCCTCCAGAAAAAAAGAAAAAAAGGAAGGAAAGGCCAAAGAAAAATAGAAAGGCCCAAAAAAGGGACAATTGCTACTATCTTCTTCCACACTTGTGCTTCAAACTAGCACCATGTTCTTCATGATAGAGAGTCTCATGCTTAGTCACTTTCATATACTAGTGGGAATTTTCATTATAGAACTTGGCTTGTATATTCCAACGATGGAATTCCTCAAATGCCCTAGGTCTTCGTGAGCAAGCAAGTTGCATGCACACCCACTTAGTTTCTTTTGTTGAGCTTTCATACATTTTTAGTTCTAGTGCATCCGTTGCATGGCAATCCCTACTCACTCACATTGATATCTATTGATGGGCATCTCCATAGCCTGTTGATACGCCTAGTCGATGTGAGACTATCTCCCTCCTTTTTGCCTTCTCCACAACCACCACTCTATTCCACCCATAGTGCTATGTCCATGGCCCACGCTCATGTATTGCGTGAAGGTTGAAAGGTTTGAAAGAATAGAGTATGAAAACAAGTTCTTGGCTGAAACCGGGGTTGTGCATGATATGAATATTTTGTGTGATGAAGAGGGAGCATAGCCAGACTACATGATTTTGTAGGGATAACTTTCTTTAGCCATAGTATTTTGAGAAGACATGATTGCTTTGGTAGCATGCTCGAAGTATTATTATTTCTTATGTCAATATAGACTTTTGTCTTGAATCTTCCAGATCTGAACATTCATGCCACAATTAAGAGAACTACATTGAAAATTATGTTGGTTAGCATTTCACATCAAAAATTCTGTTTTTTATCATTTACCTACTCGAGGACGAGCAGGAATTAAGCTTGGGGATGCTTGATACGTCTCCAACGTATCTATAACTTTTGATTGTTCCATGCTATTATTTATGTTGGTTTGGATGTTTAATGGGCTTTGTTATACACTTTTATATTATTTTTGGGACTAACCTATTAACCGAAAGGCCTAGTCCAGATTGCTGTTTTTGCCTATTTCGGGGTTTTACAGAAAAGGAATATCAAACGGAGTCCAAACGGAATGAATCCTTTGGGAGAGATATTTTTGGAGCAAAATACGCACGGGAGACTTGAGAACCACGGAGTAGGGCACACGTGGCGTCCACGAGGGTGGGGGCGCCCCCCCCCCCCTACAGGGCGCACCCCCTGCCTCGTGGACCCCACATTTGGCCCCCGGTGCCCTCCTTCTTCCTATATATATCTATGTACCCCAAAACCATCAAACAAACAGAGAAAACCCTAGTTCCACCACTGAACCTTCTGTTCCCGTGAGATCCCATCTTGGGGCCTGTTCCGGAGCTCCGCCGGAGGGGGGGGGGTCTTCCATGGAGTGCTTCTACTTCATCATCATCGCCTCACCCTGAGTTGTGAGTAATTTACCATAGACCTTTGGGTCCATAGCTAGTATCTAGATGGCTTCTTCTCTCTCTTTGGATCTCAATACCAAGCTCTCCTCGGTCTTTAAGGAGATCTATTCGATATAATCTCTTTTTGCGGTGTGTTTGTCGAGATCCGTTGAATTGTGGGTTTATGATCAAGATTATCTATGAGAAATATTTGGTTCTTTCTGAACTCTTTATGTATGATTATAATATACTTGCAAGTCTCTTCGAAATTATTGGTTTGGTTTGGCCTACTAGATCTATAGTTCTTGTAATGGGAGAAGTGCTTGGCTTTGGGTTCAATCTTGCGGTGTCCTTTCCCTGTGACAGTAGGGGCAGCAAGGCACGTATTGTATTGTTGCCATCAAGGATAAAAAGATGGGGTTTATATCACTATGTTTTAGTTTATCCCTCTACATCATGTCATCTTGCTTAAGGCGTTACTCTGTTCTTATGAACTTAATACTCTAGATGCATGCTGGATAGCGGTCGATGTGTGGAGTAATAGTAGTAGATGCAGAATCGGTTCGGTCTACTTGTCTCGGACGTGATGCCTATATATAATGATCATGCCTAGATAGTCTCATAAGTATTCGCTTTTCTATCAATTACTCGACAGTAATTTGTTTACCCGCCGTAGAATACCGCTATCATGAGAGAAGCCACTAGAGAAAACTATGGCCCCCGGGTCTATTCTCAACATATCAATCTACAATTTACTTTACTTTTCCGCTTTTACTTTCTGTTCTTATATCCAGAAATACCAAAAATATCAAACTATCATCTCTATCAGATCTTACTTTCGTAAGTGACCGTAAAGGGATTGACAACCCCTTATCGCGTTGGCTGTGAAGTTCTTATTTGTTTGTGCAGGTGCGAGGGACTCACGCGTGGTCTCCTACTGGATTGATATCTTGGTTCTAAAAAACTAAGGGAAATACTTACGCTACTGTGCTGCATCACCCAACGCAAGCTCGAGAAGTAGCAATGCTTCATCTTTGGCTTTCTGCAAGTTCTCCCTGGCCAGTCCCAGATCAAGATTGAGTTGGATCTGCTTCTTCTCGAGATCCGCGAACTTAGCTCCGAACTCACAAGATTTCTACAGTAAAAAAAGACAAATCAGTCAACAAGGACAAAGACAGTCGTTTCCACTCGGAGAGGCGCATAGAGCAAAGTGTTATGATAAAAGAGTTCTAAGACTACTGCCGAGTTAAACACTCAACAACAGCCTCGGGGACTACACCCAGTGGGTGCACTTCGTGTGCCCCCACTGATTCCCACTCGACTAGATTCGTCCTGTATGAGTGGAAGATGAAAAAAAGAGTTACAGATTGTTCTTAGGCCATAGCCGACTGCCAGCAGTCGACCAGGGTCTCGGGGACTACACCCAGTGGGTGCACTTGGCATGCCCCCACTGTTTCCCACTCGACTGGATCTGTCATGTACGAGTGGAAGGAGTTCAAAAGCAGACAACAACATCAGTTCTTAGACCATAGCCGACTGCCCGTAGGTGACCATGGCCTCGGGGACTACACCCAGTGGGTGCACTCAGCGTGCCCCCACTGGCCCAATCGTCACAACCAGACCAACTGGATCACAAGACCTATTTGGCAGGATCCAGAACACCTAGTGGGTGGAATATCATCTGACGAACAAAGAGCGGTTTTCAGGTGGAATATCATCTTACGAACAAAGCGGCAGTTTTCAGATAGAAGATCCTAACAGAATAACAGTTAGTCAGAAAAGACTCACCTAGACGTTGGTCTGAAGGGCCGAACTGGCATTATAATCAGCTATGCTGGCCTCATATGCTGCCTTCGTCTGCTCCATCATCAGACCTGCTTGACGAACGGCTTCCTTAGCCGTGTTCACGGGGTCCTCCGGGACATGATGAGTAGCAAAGAGTGAAGACGACGGGACAGTCGGAGCAGCCAAAGGATCTGCAGCTTGGAGCTGCGCAGACGAGGTAGGGACTTGGACAGTCAGCGCAGAAGGACGAACAGTCGACACGGGAACGTCAAAAGAAAACGCAGCCCGAGTTGTGTCTCCTTGTTGCTGAGCATCTGAACGAGCAGGCATCTTTCGAACTCTCCTTCCTGTGTTCCTCCGAGGCACTTCTACATGCTCATCATCATCATCATCAGGCAACTCGATAACATTGGATGGTGCTATTAAAAATTCGACCAAAAGGAAAGCTCAGTCGACTGACAGAGTGGTGAACAAAGGTAAAGACATTACCGAAAAACTATACCCGCACTGGATGTGGCCATGTCTGCAGTCTCCTCGTCGTCGCGGCCCTTGTTAATCTCCATAGAGGCCCCAGAAGCTGCAGCGCTGAAGATTTCAGAACACACTCGGTGAAGCGGATAAGTGAATCGGCAAGGCACATCGGATTTGTTGAACAAGAGAAGAACAGAGAAGAATGACACTCACGTGGAAGCAATCGGAACGTCCACCTTGATCTTGGGCAGGGCCTTCCGAGGCGTAGAAGCAGCAACCTTGGGCTGCTTCGGAGCCTTCTTAGTCGGATCAGGGGAAGACGTCCGAGTGCATTTTTGTACCAGGGAACTGGAGGGAGCCGTCTTGGCGCGCACATTGTCCGGATCGTGGGTCAGCTTGGAGCACCTCTCGATGCGAGGCGGTGACTCGACTTGTTCATCGCTGCTCGAGTCCTTGCTCTCACGTCAGTCTCCTCGTCGGACTTCCACTCGGTGGCTTCGCCAACGCCCTCCACCCCCTCTTGGACTTGCTCTCCATTGGGCACCAAATACATCTCGGTATAAATGTACAAGATAAAGAGTTGATCAAACATCATTCAGATTCATAGACAACCGCAAAAGCAAATCGGTAAATTCACTCGAAAATTGAAGCCAAACCTTGTATGGCTTGTGATTTGCGTTGAACGGGCGGACTCTCCTAGTCCCCCGAGGGTTATCCTTGTTCCCAGTGATGCTCTTCGACCACTGCTCCACCATCTTCTCGGTGACATCCTCCGGGTGGACCCGAGCGGTGTCGTTGGTGCCCGAGTACATACACATTGGATGATCATGGGCTTGGAGAGGCTGAATCCGTCGACTGAGGAACACCTCCAGCAGGTCCATCCCAGTTACTCCATCGCGGACCAGCTGAACCACTCGCTCGACCAACATGTCTACTTCTACTTTCTCAGCCCGACTCACAAGCAACGGAGGAGGCTGACTGACTCGATCCAAGGTAAAAGGAGGAAGTCCGGTCGACTGACCAGGAAGCGGGATGTCCTTGCAGTAGAACCAGGTCGACTGCCATCCTCTGACCGACTCAGGAAGGACCATAGAAGGAAAGGTACTCCTAGACCTAGTCTGAATTCCTAAGCTGCCACACATCTGGATCACGTGTGTCTTCTCGTCACTCGGATTCGCCTTCTTGACGGATTGGGAACGACAAGTGAAAATGTGTTTGAACAAACCCCAGTGCGGTCGACACCCCAGAAAATTCTCACACAAAGAGATGAAAGCGGTGAGGTTCGTAATGGTGTTGGGGGGAAAGTGGTGCAATTGAGCGCCATAAAAGTTCAAAAAGCCTCGAAAGAAAGGATGCGGGGGCAAAGAGAAACCTCGGTCGACGTGAGTCGCGAGGAGGACACATTCACCCTCTTGCTGCTGTGGCTCGAGCTCGTCCCCTGGCAGCCTCCAAGAATCGCGGGCGATAAGCCCCCCTGAAAGTGCAGTATATCGACTAGAGGGGGTGAATAGGCGATTTTTATGGAATGCTTCAAAACATGGAAGTTTCGAACACAAACAATAGTACTGATCCTATTTATATGCAGCGGAAGGTAGACTACACTAGACAAACCATAGTCAAGTATTCAATGAAGTGAAAGCATGAAGACTAATAGCAGCTAGGCAGTAAGGATCAGGATGCAAGATTGAATGAAGCCAATCAAGACAGGTAGTCACACAGTGAAGTCAATCAGATAAGGCAATTAGGCAATGACTTCACAACATGAGACAGTAAGTAAAGGGAGGGAAAGGATAGAACCAGTAGCTCGGGGAAGATAGTGATTTGTTAGACCAGTTCCAGTTGCTGTGACAACTGTGCGTCTGGTTAGGGAGGCTGAGATTTAACTCGGAAGACCGCGTCTTCACCTTATTCCCCTTGAGCTAAGGACACCTAGTCCTCGCCCAATCACTCTGGTAAGTCTTCAAGGTAGACTTCTAAACCTTTACAGACTTTGTTCACCGGCAATCCACAATGACTCTTGGATGCTCAGAACGCGACGCCTAACTGGCTGGAGGAAACACAGTCCTCAAGTGTGACAAGTCTTCAGGTCACACAGACAGAAAGACTTCAGTGATGCCTAAAACTCTTTGGCTCTGGGTGTTTGGGCTTTGTCCTCGCAAGTATCTCTCTCTCAAATGCTTCGGAGGTGGGTTGCTCTGAAACGACAAAAGCTGTGTAATAACTCTGAGCAGCCACCAATTTATGGTGCAGGGGGTGGGCTATTTATAGCCACTAGGCAACCCGACCTGATTTGTCCGAAGTGACCCTGGGTCACTAAGTAACTGACATGTGTTCCAACGGTCAGATTTCAAACACACACGGCAACTTTACTTGGGCTACAAGTAAAGCTGACTCATCCAGCTCTGGATAAGATTTGCTCTCATTGTTTTCGCTCGAAGACATAGGATTTGGTTGAGCATCACTTCAGTCACTCTGACTTGGTTCACTTGGACCCCACTTAATAGTACGGTGGTTCCTATGACTCAACAAAGAAGAAAAGGAAACAACGAAACATCTAAGTCTTCGCGCTCCATAGTCTTCACACAATGTCTTCTCTTGTCATAGTCTTCAATATGATTATCTTCATGTACCACCATTGTCGTCAATGTCTTCATACATTTTTAGGGGTCATCTCCGGTAGGTAAACCGAATCAATGAGGGACTACTACCTGTGTTATCCTGCAATTCTCACAAACACATTAGTCCCTCAACCAGGTTTGTCGTCAATACTCCAAAACCAACTAGGGGTGGCACTAGATGCACTTACAATCTCCCCCTTTTTGGTGATTGATGACAAACTGGTTGAAGTTTTCAACGGGGATAAACGTATGTGAAATTATAAAGGATAAAGGTATTGTCTTCGTAAGTAGCAAAAGGCTCCCCCTGAAGATGTGCATATAGTTGATTTGCCTTTGAATGCAAATGCACATGGCAGGTTGTACTTGTGGAGATCCTCTTCAACTTATGAAGACAATTCATCATGCACAATTGATATGTCGAATATAATGATATGCATAATGAGAAATTGACGTCTGCAAAAATGACTAAGTGCGGAATATAACGTAGCACATGCGGAATTTATCATCGCATTACAGAGTACCAGAAAATGTAGCAGACGACCATCAAGTTTAAGTGTTACAACTCAAAGAACCAAATGTAGCAAAAAACGAGAGTTGTAAGCACTAGGCAAAATATAAAGCACCCGCCCATATGGACCCGCTTGAAGACTATCAACTCATATGCTTCTCCCCCTTTTGTTAATAAGGACCAAAAAGGTTTAAAGACATAGAGCCTCTACTCGTTCCCAGTTGGAGCAGGAGAGGATGCAGGGTCAGCATTGGTGTTTGGCAGTGCAGAAGTAGTTTGTGCAGTGTCGACACGCGCTGAAGGAGGAGGTGGTGAGGTAGCATCATCTTGATCATCTATCACCCTGGCGTCAACCGTTGCAGCGGAGGAGGAGTAGTCAGAGTCTTCAAGAGATGGAGTTCGACGCAGAACAATATTCCTTGGAGGAGTGTGGTCAAACTTGAATCTTTCTGTGAAGCCATCGTCTTGAAGATCCGCTTCAGCACTCAACAAAGTTAAACTCTTCCATGACCTCCGACAGGTTTCATGAGCAACAAAGGCATTCTTGGTGGCAAGGTTGCGAATGCGATTGACGTCCACCAAGAGGCTTTGCATCTGACGCTTCAGCCAGTAGTGATGCTTATCCTGTTTCTGATGTAGGGCAACGAGAAGCTCTCGGTTATTGAGAACATGAGAACGCTTCCGAGGCCTTTGGGCAATGGTGCTTTCAATAGCTTCAGTCTCTGCATGACGAGGTAGGCGAGTACGGCCAGCCAGAGGGTACACGCGAGAGACTGCTGGAACTCCTTCAATTTGTTGAGTGAAGCTCTGGTGATCTGTGTTGTGAAGACTAACAGGTTCTTTGGCAGGCTCTTGGTATATGGCTTCAGCTGACATATCAACCTCTTACAAGAATATATGATGGTTGCGAGCAGAAGGCTGATAGGTGATAGCAGAATGAAGCTTGATGAGGCGCATAATCCATGGAGCGTAGAATTTGAGACCAAATAGATCAGAGCCTGACACAGCCAACTGCCTGATAAAGAAATCTTGAGCATTGAAGCTGATGCCATTGAAAATATAGAAGACCAATGTCTTAATTGTGCCTTCAAGCTTAGCTGATGAAGAATGTCCTTTGACAGGCCATAGAGTTCGCCTGATGATATGATAGATGGTGCATGGAAGATACTCTATGTTTCCAACAAAGAACTCCCTTGGATATTCAGCATCGAGTGGCAAAGGCTTCATCATGCTCAGCATCTGGCTCATGTTGGGCTTGCGCTTCTGAAAGATGCTCTCCAAAGCTTCGTTGTGCAATTGACAGCCAGGTTCATACAGTTCTCCTAGAGTGGGCAGGTCAGTAAGCTCAATGAGATCAAAGGCTTTGGCTTCATGATGGACATTGCCTGTCAACCACTCAAGGACCCATGTCTTTGGATCCCTGTTGTAGCCCCGAATGTGGAGGGTTGCATAGAATTGCAGAAGCAGCTCTTCATTCCAGTGCTCTTTGTTAGTTACAAAATTGAGCAAGCCATCATCACGGAAGCAATCAAGAGCTTCCTCAAGATAGGGCAGTCCAGCAATGGCTTCAGTATCAAGACGCGTATGAGGAAAAATGCGCCCTTGATCATAGAGTACTCGTGAATAATAACTGCATTGCTGATGGCTCCAGAACCTATCGGATGATATCCTTGGCTTGGAATAGGGATTCTTGGCGCTGTCAAAGAATGTGTTGTGCGTAGTGAAGCCATTTGCATTGAAGGACCCTTGAGAGGTGGCAATACCTGGGAACGTTGGCAGTCTTGGCTTAGGCTTCTGAACCTGAGGCCTGTGCTCAACATGGTGGTCAAATTGAGGACCAGCTACAGGCGGTCCAGCAGCAGGCGGAGGAATCAGAATGGGCCATCTGACAGAGATGGGCTGATCATCTTGGTTGTATGCTTGCTCAATTGTATGGGGCCTTGGAGGCAGAACAGGAGCAGAGGCAGTGGCTTCAGGCTGCTGAGTGGCTTCAGGTGCAGCACTTGCTTCAGGCGCCATCACTTCAGGTGCCACATTAGCTTCAGCCATGACAACGTCATTGGCTTCAGTGGTGGTAGTGGCATCCTCGGAATTTTTAACCTCCACTTCAGGAGCTGGAGGGTCGGACACGTTCTCCTCGAGAACAGGGGGTGTGGCAGCACGTGCTTCTTCTTCTAGGGGTTGTTCTTCTTCATCGGCTGATGCAGCCGAAATATCTTCAGCCGCTTTGGCTTCAGACTCTGGGAGGTTCATAGTAGGAGTAGCTTCAGGAAGTGATTGTTGCTCTTCTCCTTCTGGAGCACTTGGGGTAATGACTTGAGGCCTTGGTCCTTTGCGAAGCCTGTGGAATGCCGGCGACGCCTGTGGTGATGGAGTTGGTTGGGCCTCAAAGTATTCATCTTCAAGCACCGAACTGGTGACTTGAGTTGGGGAAGTTGCTGGTGTATCTTGTGGGTGATCAGCCCACGAGTCATCATGTGCAATTGGCGTCAATGGACGACCAATGCTGATGCATTCGGTGGCCGTGAGAACAGGCGAAGATTCACATTGTACTCGATCTGAGCAAGGACTTCATCATCTTCAACATTGCCATGAGGACCAATGTCTTCAGCTGCGGTGGGCTCAATAGCTGGAATGTCTTCAGCCTCTGTGGGAGCAGGCTCATGAACTGTCATGCGACGTTCCTAGTGCGCAGATGCGGGACGAGCAACTGAAATGGGCTCGACAAAAAGGGGCTCTGTGGGAGCAGCCCGAGCCTTCTTGATCGTGCGCTTCTTAGTGGGGGAGCATCATCAGTGTTGTTCTTGTGCTTGCGAGCTTCAGCTTCAGCCACCTTTGTCTTCTTAAGCTCTGAAGCAGCTGGGGTGACCTTAGGCTTCGTGCCTGTCTTGCTGGCAAGGAAGACAATGCTAGGCTCTTCCTGCCTTGATCCTTCAGCTTGGGCCACAGTTTGCTTCTTCTTCTTCTTGGCAGCCATCCCGGGGTCAATGCCAGGACACCCAAGGGCCTTGCGCTTTTCAGCTTCATTGTAAGCTTGGACGCATTTGGCAGCCAAGGCCTTGATTCGCTCACGAGAACCTTTGGCTTCTTCACACCTCTTGCGAAAAGCTTCCTTGAGCTCATGCATCATGACCTTGAAGTTCTAGATTTCTTGGACGCTGAGCTTGTCCATATGCTTCTTGAACTGAGCCTTTCATAGTCAATCTTTTGCTTCAGCAAGAGCTAGCTCAGAAGCAATGGTGCCATTTAAGGAGACGCTGAGGCCAACTGGAAGCTGCAGATCATCAAAGCTGAGGTTGGGGGTGTCAAACCATTCATCAATGAAGTTGTTCAACACTTCCACGTCAAAGAGCGGCAAATCATTGAAGATTTTTGCGTCTTGCTTGCTCTTGATCAATTGCTCCAGAGCGTCATCAGCTAGATCTTCATTACTTGATAGATCAATGGCTTCATTGGCGTTCTTCAGAATAGCATCAGGAGTGAGAGCTGGACTGGGGTTGCGCATGGGCTTATTCCTGAGCTGTTTGCTCTTGGAAATGCGAGAGTGCTTCTCAGATTGCACAATGGGTGCTGGTGGAGCAGTGGCCAACGGCTTCACTCTCTAAGCAATTGGTGGAGTGGTCTTCGAAGCCTTGGATTTCTTCTTCTTCTTGGGCTTCGGAGTTGCAGGCGCTTCATCAGAATCAGCGTCATCTGCAGGTTGATCCACACATCCGCCCCTTGAACCCTTATGTGACTGATGAGACCTTCTAAGTTGTAGAAGGGCCCAACCGGGTTAGGTTCAGCTTCGCGCGTGCCATCGGCACGGGGCGCGGAGGGGCCAGGATTGAAGTCCAATCCCCAAGTCTTCTTGTTCTCTTTGGCCGAGTTCTTGGCATACTGAAGATTTCGCTTGAATAGATTGTCGTCGCGACACCATAGCAGTGAAGATGGGTCGGCATCTGCTGGTTGTGTCCCTCTGACCATACAAGGATAGAATCCTTGAGCAATGGCTTCAGCTTGAGTCCTGGGTGGAAGATTCTTGTACGTAATGTCTCCCCATGGACACTTGATAGCATTCTTTCCAGCATACTCTTGGGTCACGAATCTGTACTTGAACCACTGTTCAGCCCAATATCTTCGAATCCATTGGATTCGAGTCTTCCTCTGATTGTAGTCCTCCTCGGATCAGTCTTGTACATTTCACTGAGATCAGGAGGCAAATCTTTTGAGGTGTTGCCACGGCGCTGTTTGCCACCCTTCCTAACTGATTTGTCGGCTGCCATTGGGTTCAATCTGAAAGGCTTCAAACTGAAGGCTTCAACACTGGCAAATGCTTCGGTCTGCTGGTCAGATAGGAGCTGGCTTCGGGAGAGTGACTATGACGCTGCAAGAATTCTGCAAATGAATGCAGACTATGAGAACCAAGGGATTCTCCCACGGACATGTACCTGTGACAGCATTAGAGATGCGAGGGAAGGGGAAGAGGCCATATGCATTCTCAGAAGATTTTGAAGATAAATCAGTTTAGAAGACTTTGACCTCATAGCACGAAGACATTCACTTATATGTTGAGAGTTGGTTCCAGATTTGTACGAATCCATGAATAGGTACAAGTGAGGAATCTAACTACGTGTGTAGCATAAGTGAATATTCTAGGCAAAGTATGAGATGCAGACATGATAGATCCAAATATATGGAGGCAGAAACTTCTTATGGTAAAAAGTGATGAATCTATTGGATCAAGAAGATGGTAAAAAGAGAGTTTTAATTTACCACACGATGAACTGCTAGACAGAGAAGAAGTGGATGCCGAGCAGTTCGATCTTCCGTGCCCTAACTTGGCGATGGAGGACACCTACGACGACGGCGGAGAAGACGATGTCCGCGGCCGGCGTGAAGACGGCGTCGACGAGGTCGCGGCGGCGAAGCGCTTCGTCGTCAGCGTCGTCAAGAGCTAGCAGAGGCGCTAGGGTTGGTCGAGGTGGAGAGGTGGTAGAAGAAATTTTGACCGTGATGTAACGTGCATTTATAAGCATGGGAGATGGCACATCGCAATTACGCATGTGCCCCTGGCGGTTCACGTCTAAGGGACACGTGGCGGACATGTAACACACTGGGAGTTGGCCCACGATCCCACGTACGCCTGGACTGTCGGGGTGGTCGTTCCGGATTTACCGGGTTTCAGGCATAAAGGATTGAGCATTAAAATCAGATTTAAAGTTTGTCTCTGTATCTTCTGCTCACAAGGACGCAGAGAAGATATTCGACGATTCCAACAGAATGCATATGATTTGGACAGATAGAGTTTGAGAGGAGAAAGCATAGAGAGGTTAGGGTCCGATCACATTCACTTAGTTCAAAAGATTCAAATAAGAAGACATAGCTATAAGTGAATGCTGTAGAGGACAGAACACAAGTCTATATTTGTCCTATATGAAGATAAACCAAATGCGAAGACTATGCAAATGCAACGCCATGACAAACACTTCAAACAAAGATTTGGTGGTGGCGTTACCCACCGTATAGGAAGTATTAGACCTAGACACGGCGCACAATTATTGTGGCGCTCCGAAGTCAAATTCCGCGTTAATGTATTCCCACTTAGAATGTAAGTCTTCATTGATTGAAGATATACTTTACTTCGTGTGTTGCACATCTAAGTCATCAATATGCATAAGTGTTAGGAACTTAGGATGTGCGCCTGATTACAAGACATTTGAGGATTCTAAGATATTTAGCTCACACCGCAACTTGCAAAACCTTTTCTCATCCAAGGGCTTTGTGAAGATATCTGCCAGTTGCTCTTCAGTGTTGACGTGTATGGTATCAATATCTTCCTTCATGCCATGATCTCTGAGAAAGTGATGACGAATTTCAATGTGCTTTGTCTTCAAGTGTTGAACTGGGTTGTTGGCAATCTTGATGGCGCTTTCATTGTCGCAGTAGAGTGGCACATGCTTCAGATGGACACCATAGTCCTTGAGCGTTTGCTTCATCCAGAGAAGCTGAGCGCAGCAAGATCCAACAGTAATGTATTCCGATTCAGCAGTGGAGAGTGATACACAGTTCTGCTTCTTTGAAGACCAACAGACAAGTGATCGTCCTAGAAAGTGACATGTGCCTGATGTAGACTTGCGATCAACTTTGTCACCCGCATAATCAGCATCTGAGAATCCAACTAGATCAAACTCTGAGCCCTTTGGATACCATAATCCTAGTGTTGGGGTGTAAGCCAAATATCGAAGTATTCGCTTCACAGCTAAGTGATGCGACTCCTTTGGTGCCGCTTGATATCGAGCACACATGCAAAAACTAAGCATAATATCTGGCCTAGATGCACATAAATAAAGTAAAGAGCCAATCATGGAGTGGTATACCTTTTGATCGAAATCTTTACCATTGGCGTCGGGACCCAGATGGTGTTTAGCTGGCATAGGCGTCGAGTAACCTTTGCAATCTTGCATTCGAAACTTCTTCAGGCAATCTTTGAGATATTTCTCTTGAGATATGAAGATGTCGTTGCTTTGCTGACGAATTTGAAGACCAAGGAAGAACTTCAGCTCACCCATCATGGACATCTGATATTGCTCTTGCATCATGTGACCAAACTCATCACTGTATCTTTTGTCAGTGCAGTCGAAGATAATGTCGTCCACATAGATTTGGCAGACAAACAGTTCATCATCATATGTCTTCGTGAAGAGTGTGGGATCCAGGGATCCAGGTTTGAAGCCTTTGCTCTTCAAGAAGTCTTTGAGTGTGTCATACCAAGCACGAGGGGCTTGTTTGAGGCCATATAGTGCCTTGTTGAGCTTGTATACCATATCAGGATGTTTTGGATCTTCAAAGCCATGTGGTTGTGCAACATACACTTCTTCTTCAATCCTTCCATTGAGAAAAGCACTCTTCACATCCATTTGATACAGAAGTATGTTGTGATGATTTGCATAGGCTAGCAGTATGCGAATAGCTTCCAGCCTAGCCACAGGAGCAAATGTTTCATCGAAGTCAGTCCCTTCAACTTGAGTGTATCCTTGAGCAATAAGACAAGCTTTATTTCTGACAACTTGACCATGTGCATCTTGCTTGTTGCGATATATCCATTTTGTGCCTATTATGTTGTGCTTGTGAGGGTCAGGACGCTTGACAAGTTCCCATACGTTGTTCAGCTCAAACTGTTGAATCTCTTCTTGCATTGCTTGAATCCATTCGGGTTCCATAAAGGCTTCAGCAACTTTCTTGGGTTCAGATATTGATACAAATGCAAAGTGCCCACAGAAATTTGCTAGTTGTGTTGCTCTTGAACGAGTAAGTGGACCAGGTGCATTTATGATGTCAATTATCTTCTCAACTTGCACTTCATTTACAACACGAGGATGAGCTGGACGAAGATTTTGCTCTTGCTGTACATTGTCATCATCAGGAGGATTGTCTTCAGGCTGAGTATTGTCGTCAGGTTGATTTGGAGCAGAAATGATGAGTTCCTCGTCAGGCTGTGCTTCATAAGGCATGATTTCATCGGTTCCCATTAACTTGATAGATTCATGAGGTGAAGCTTCATCCAGCACATTTGGCAGGAACTCTCTTTGTGAACCATTCGTTTCATCAAACCGCACATCCACAGTTTCAACTACTTTATAGAGAAAGATGTTGAAGACTCTGTAGGAGTGTGAGTCCTTTCCATAGCCGAGCATGAAACCTTCATGTGCTTTTGGTGCAAATTTTGACTTGTGATGTGGATCCTTGATCCATCACTTAGCTCCAAATACTCTGAAGTAACTAACATTTGGCTTCTTGCCAGTAAGGAGTTCATAGGATGTTTTCTTCGGAAGCTTGTGTAGATAAACACGGTTGATGATATGGCATGCAGTATCAATAGCTTCGGGCCAGAACTTTCTTGGTGTCTTGTATTCATCGAGCATCGTTCGAGCCATCTCAATTAGGGTTCTGTTCTTGCGTTCTACGATGCCATTCTGTTGAGGTGTGTACGGAGCTGAGAACTCATGGGTGATTTGTAATGCCCAGGATGGAGTTATACCTCCTACGTGTCGAGGCACGACTTAAAGGCATAAGTCCATCCTAGAATGATCTCAAGTTTGGTAATCTTTGCACAACTCATGTAAAAGAGGGGATAGTAAACTGAAAATAGCTGGCTTACAATCGCCACGTCACAGAATTACAGAACAAGTCTCAAACATCATACATTAAGAGCACTACAACCCTCTAAGGGCAAAAGCCAAATGTCAAAGTACCAAACTCAGATAAAAAAACCACAGGCGGATCGAATCCTAGTAAGAGACTCCACTACTGATCGTCCGGGTAGCGCACGTAGTACCGACTACGCTCCTCGTCGTACTCCCAATCCAGCTCGGTGCCATCACCTGGATAGCTCACAGCTGGACCTGCATCTGGTGTGTGAAGTAACTGTGAGCCACAGAGGACTCAGCAATCCCGTTCCCGGGTAACAGAACTATTTAAGCCTTTAGGTGAGGGAAAGGCTGAAGAATGAACAAGTCTGCAGCAGCAACTAGCATCTAGCTTACGCAAGTGAGAGCGAGAAGAGAAGGCATCGGCGAGAAGTGATCACGAAGTGATCCTAGCTACAAGCTCACAATCATAACCCCTCCGTGTTCAACTCCCGAATCCCTATTCGGAAATTGACAGTCACGGAACACACGCTGGTAGTGTATTAGTATCATTGTGTCAAGTTATCTACAACCGGAATTAACAAGCTCCCATCTGCCACATAACCGCGGGCACGGCTTTCGAAAGTTCAAACCCTGCAGGGGTGTTCCAACTTGACCCATTACAAGCCCACGATCCGCGGAGTCGCAACTCCAAAGTGGGAAGACCCGAGTATCCTCGGAATCCCGTGCTCAAGATATACCGAGCTAAGGTAAGGCTAATCCAGCAAATCCTCCCGGCGTGTCGACACCCTGATAGTAGCCGCGCGTATCTAGGTCTCAGGACACGTCCGGATGAGCAATACGTACAGATACCGAAGATCCCAACGAACCGGGTGGTATCCGCAAGTGGCTCTAGTTTGGACCAACACTCAAGTCGAGCACTGGCCCAGGGGGTTGAATTAATTAAGCCTCGGGTTAATTACTCCCTCGGAAAGTTTTTAGTTGTTTATGCAAATAGTACCAAGGTTGGGACTTGCTGGAAAAGACTTAGCACTTAGCGGTTTATCGAGGGGGTCCCATACACCCCAACCGTGTTAGGAACGCATAATCAAGGAACATAATACCGGCTTATACGGATCCTAACGACATGAGTGGAACAAATCACCAAGCAAAAGGCTTAGCCTTCCACCCTTGCCAATATATAGATGATTTCATTTAAAGCATTTATATAGTGTGATATAACCCAACCAAACTTCAACATGAAGCAAGCATCTTCGATCTTCACCTGCAACTAGCAACGCTATAAGAAGGGCTGAGCGATGCGTACTTAGCCAAGCAACGGTTTGCATAGGTAGGGTGGTTAAACATGGCAATTGGTTACAAGTAGGAGGCTGACAAGAAGAACATGGGCATCGAGGCAAAACTATAGATCGAGACTACTAGCAATAGGCAAAGATAGTAATGTTATCGGGGTTCGGTCATCTAGCCTGAAGAGAAGTCGTTCGGATCGTAAGAAGGGTCCTCGTGCTCAACCTCGTTGGAAACCTCGTGCTCAACTTCGTACCCGGTCTCAGCTTCCGGCTCTAAACAAGACAATCACACCAAGCACCAATCAACAAGATGCAATGCGCACTCGAAAAACATGAATGCATGATGGATGCACTAAGGATGCACACGGAGCACGGAAAACATCACTCAAGCAAAACACCTCAAAACAAGATAACAATCTGATATTATTAATCTACACAGAAAAACAATCAAGTTTGATATAAGATTCGCTGAAATCGGAGTTACGGGCTAAAAGTTATGCCCGCAACAAGATTTGAGCGAAAGCTGAAAATTACAGCAACATAGCATCTTTGGAGCTCAAAATAATTAAGCTACAGCACCCAAAAAGCATGGCAAAGGACATGAACACAAACTTGACATAAAGTACAGCAACTAGGTCCAAAGTGCACCCCCAACGGAGTCACGGATCAATAGCAATGACCTTGGACATATTGAACTTTGCAATAAAATTCTGGCAGCAGAATTTTATTGAAACTTTAGAGCAAAAGATAAACATGCTACAGCCACTCAAATGGACATGTGAGGACATGAATGGAAAGACAACAATATATACTACAAGGAACAATCAAAATCCACCCCAAAACTAACATGCTTTGTCCTAGAGCATCACACGAACATGGCATCGGAATGTTACAGATTTCAGACTTAGTGAAAAATCACTAAGTCCTAAAACAGCAATATCATCATAGCACCAAAAAGAGCATGTTTAAGTCACCTCGAAACTAAACATGGCAAAGGGTAAGCACCTCATCAAAATATATATGACGGTGATCCCGAAACACACAAGCATGCATCATTGAGGTGAACACAACGATTGCAACGAGCTCAACAAGATGGCATTTCATAACAAGTGAAAACACAACATATGAACATGGCACTTTGCAACGATGATAACAAGGCAAAAATAAATCTACCATGCAACCTATCACAAGCATCACGTAGTTCGTGGCAAGACGAACACGTGGACATGTCATTTGCATCGTTTGGACAAACGAGCTAAAAGTTATCACAAGTCAAAGGTGGCATGAAAATAACACATAGCAGCAGTTTATAACATGATGCACTCTTGAAACAGCAAAACAAGTGTCAAGATGACATCTAACATGCATGACAACAACAGGTAAAACGTAGAGGACATCTCCACGAACATCTGGACATGCTACACGCGCAAAACGGAGCAACAGGCACAAAGTTAGAGCAGGTCAAAGTTGCATCTCAGAACAGGATTAAAAAGGACTTAGAGGAATTAGAGTCAACCTAGCAGATCTGAGATGAACAGTAACGGGCCGGCGGCGGATCTGGCCCGGAACTGTTCGGAGGCAGAGGCGGCGGCCCGATCCGGCGCGGGGCGGCCCGACGGGAGGCGGCCCACTGGCGCGTGGAGGCGGCGGCTGGTGCGGGGCCTCGGCCCAGGCGGAGGCCGGTCGGCCCGCGGCGCGGCTGGCGAAGGCGGCGGCCCGCAGAGGGCGCGGCTGGCGAAGCGGTGGCCCGCAGAGGGCACGGTGAAGGAGGCTGGCGAGGCGGCCTGCGCAGCGGCCCAAACCGGCGGGGCGTACGGGCCCTCGGCGGCGCCCTGAGGCTGCGGGATGGAGGCGAGCTGGGCCAGCTGAGGGAGGGAACGGCCCAGCCGCGGCGAAGTAGCCTGGCGCGGTGGAGCGAAGGACGAGCGAAGGAGGCGGAACGGGCCTGCGAGGACCACTTCGTCGCTCGGAGGAGTACGGGCCGCGACGCTGATGAGCTGGCGCGGTGCGGTGCGGCTCCAGTGACGCGCGGGAGGAGCGCGCGAGGCGACTGGAGGATCCGGCGGGGCGCCGACGCGTTGACCTCGCCCAGATCGAGGGATCCTTCGGGATCCAGAAGAATAGTGGATTGGATCTGAGAAAAAGGGAAAAAAAGTGGAGAAGGGGGAAGAAGAAGGGGATGCCCAAATAGACTAGGGGGTCTATATGTAGCAGTTTTTAGGGTTAGGAGGGGATTTAGGGGCGCTAGGAGCCCTCCGATCGCGATCCGACGGATTCGATCGCGGGGACAGATTTAAAGGGCCTAGACGGAGATAAAAGAAAGCAGTAGGGGTATTTCCGGGACACGAAGCGAAGGCACTTCGGGCCCACACGAACAACGGATGGAAAAGTCAACGGAGTCCAAACGAGACGAGATTTGAGAGGCGGGTTGCACACAACAAAACAACAACACACAACACAACCTCGCGGCACACCGGTAACGTAAAACGCCCGAACAACAAAGTAGGCCTACGGGACGTCACGGACACGTGAGGGAGCTCCGGAACGCGAAACGGACAACGGGAAGAAACACAACGAACCGGATGCAACCCACAACACAAATGCAATGCGATGCACATGTCTACATGATATGAATGAATGCCACACACTCACACAACAAAACGATGAAAGCCCGAAAGACAAAGAACCCGAAATGGAAATAGATGAAGCCGGAGATATATTATATACCCAAAAGGGAAAGTATTACATCCGGGGCATTACAAACTCTCCTCTACTACAAAAAGATCTCGTCCCGAGATCTAGGACTGGAAAAAGGAAGGGTACTCGGAACGAAGATGATCTTCTCGTTCCCAGGTAGCTTCTCGGTCTGTGTGATGTGACCACTTGACTTTCAGAAACTTGATGGACTTGTTGCGAGTCTTGCGTTCGGTTTCTTCGAGAATTGCAACTGGATGCTCTCGGTAGGAAAGGTCTTGTTGAAGATCAATCTCCTCAAACGGAATCATGCGCTCAGGTGCCTTGAAGCATTTGCGAAGTTGAGACACATGGAAGACACCATGAACATTTGCAAAGTTGGAAGGGAGCTCGAGCTGATAGGCTAGATCTCCTCTTTTGCCAAGAATCTTGAAAGGCCCGACGTATCTAGGAGTAAGTTTTCCTTTGATACCGAACCTTTGGGTTCCTTTCATCGGAGAAACTCGGAGATAAACATGATCACCGATGTCAAAAGCCAAATCACGATGCTTTCCGTCATAGTAGCTCTTCTGACGCGACTGAGCGGCCTTGAGGTTCTCACGTATGACTTTGCACATTTCTTCGGCTTCAGAGATCAAGTCATTGCCAAGAAGTTGGCGTTCGCCTGTTTCAGACCAGTTGAGAGGGGTACGGCACTTTCTGCCATAGAGAATTTCAAACGGTGCTTTGCCTGCACTTGCTTGAAAGCTGTTGTTGTAAGAGAACTCGGCAAATGGAAGACAGTCTTCCCATTTCATGCCGAAGGAGATGACACAGGCTCTGAGCATATCTTCTAGGATCTGATTCACACGCTCGACTTGACCACTAGTCTGAGGGTGAAAGGCAGTGCTGAACCTGATCTTAGTACCCATGGCGGACTGAAAGGAGTCCCAGAACCTTGATGTGAACAAGCTGCCACGGTCTGAGGATATCACTTGAGGAATGCCATGTAGGGACACAATTCTGGAAGTGTATAGCTCTGCAAGTTGAGCTGCATTGATTGATTCTTTGACTGGAAGAAAGTGAGCGACTTTGGTAAGCTTGTCAATCACCACAAAGATAGCATCATTGCCTCGCTTGGATTTAGGAAAGCCAGTGACGAAGTCCATTTCAATGTGGTCGAACTTCCACTCAGGAATAGGAAGAGGTTGGAGAAGACCGGCTGGACGTTGATGTTCTGCTTTCACTCTTCTGCATACATCACATTCGTTCACGAATTGGGCAATCTCCCTTTTCATGCGTGTCCACCAGTAAGATTGCTTGAGGTCTTGGTACATCTTGGAACTGCCAGGATGAATGGAAAGGAGAGAATCATGAGCTTCTTCCATTATGAGCTTCCTGAGATCACCTTTGGGAACAACGAGTCTGTCCTCGAAGAACAAGGTATCTCTCTCATCAACACGGAAGCACTTACATTTTGGAGTGCCCTTTGCAATCCCATGTTTCACCTTCTTCACCATGGTATCACTGAGCTGGGCCTCACGGACTTGATCTTCCAAGGTAGGAGCAATTTGGAGATTTGCAAGAAAACCCTGCGGAACAACCTGGAGGTTGAGCTTCCTGAAAGCTTCACAAAGCTCAGGCTGGTACGGCTTGATAAGAAGGCTGTTGCAATATGCCTTTCTGCTCAAAGCATCTGCAATCACATTCGCCTTGCCTGGAGTGTACTCAATGCTGGGGTTGTACTCTTGGATCATTTCGACCCAACGAGTCTGGCGGAGGTTCAGATGCGGCTGTGTGAAGATGTACTTCAAACTCTTGTGATCAGTGAAGATGTCGACCTTTCTGCCCAACAACAGATGTCTCCACGTAATCAGAGCATGTACCACAGCTGCTAGCTCGAGATCATGTGTGGGATAGTTCTTCTCACTGGGCTTGAGCTGCCGAGAAGTATATGCCACAATTTTCTTATCTTGCATAAGCACACCACCAAGGCCTTGAAGAGAAGCGTCACAGAACACTTCATAGGGCTTGGTTTCATCCGGAGGAGTCAGAACTGGAGCAGAGACAAGCTTCTCTTTGAGGGTTTTGAAAGCCACTTCACATTCGGGAGACCAAAAGTATTTGACATTCTTCTTAAGCAGGTTGGAAAGAGGCTTGGCAATCTTGGAGAAGTTTTCAACAAACCTTCTGCAATAGCTGGCAAGACCCAGAAAACTGCGGAGCTGCTTGACGTTCTGAGGAGCTTCCCAGTTGACAATTGCTTCAACTTTCTCGGGATTAACCGCAATACCGTCAGCTGAGATGATGTGGCCCAGGTACAAAACCTTATCGAGCCAAAACTCGCACTTTG
The DNA here is from genome assembly GCA_902687465.1 of Secale cereale. Classification (NCBI taxonomy): domain Eukaryota; kingdom Viridiplantae; phylum Streptophyta; class Magnoliopsida; order Poales; family Poaceae; genus Secale; species Secale cereale. The sequence goes on along the minus strand of LR738714.1, from coordinate 383,051,377 downwards.
AGAACTTGGCATAGAATTTATGCTCTCGGAGTCGATCAAGAACCAGACGCAAGTGCTTTTCGTGATCTTCTTCATTCTTGGAAAACACCAGAATATCATCCAGATACACAAGCACGAATTCGCCAGTATAGGGGTTGAAGATGTAATGCATCATCCTTGAAAAGGTAGGAGGAGCATTGGCGAGACCGAAGGACATGACGGTATACTCATATGAATCGTAGCTCGTTCTGAAGGCCGTCTTGGAAATGTCTTCCTCGCGAATGCGAATTTGATGGTAGCCCATTCGGAGGTCAAGCTTAGAGAATACTTTAGCTCCTTTGAGCTGCTCAAAGAGTTCGTTGATGTTGTGGAGCGGATACTTGTTCTTAATCGTCTTCTTGTTCAATGGCCGATAGTCAACACAGAGACGCTCCGTGCCATCTTTCTTCTTGACAAATAAGACACCACAGCCCCACGGAGATGTACTCGGTCTGATGAGACCCATACTCTCCTGCTTATCAAGCTGCTTCTTCAATTCCTTCAATTCATCCGGAGAGAGCTTGTATGGACGCCGGCAAGCAGGCTCAGTGCCTGGCTCGAGTTCAATGACAAACTCCACCTGACGGTGTGGAGGCATGCCTGGAAGATCTTCTGGAAAGACGTCTTGATATTCGTTCACCACTGGAATTTGCTCTATGGCATTAATTTCACCCTTATCATTAAGAGAGAAAAGCCGAATAGTATTATCCCTGGAGGCGAAGATAATCACATCTTCATCAGAATGAGTCAATTTGACTTCCTTTTGAGCGCAATCAATGTGAGCATCGTGCTGAGAAAGCCAATCCATTCCGAGGATGAGGTCGATGTCAGAATGACCAAGAACCACCGGAGAAGCCAAAAATCGATAATCTCCCATGCGAATGGAAACATCCGGAGCATAGACAGTAGAAGACATACGTCTCCCTGGAGAAATAACTTCCAACCTCTGAGGCAAATTTGAAGTGGCAATACTGTGCTTGGATGCAAATGGTTGAGACATGAAAGAGCATGATGCACCCGAATCAAATAACACTTTAGCTGGAAAAGAGTTCACTGGAAGGTTACCCAAAATGACATCAGAAGAAGCCTCCACTTGTGCTGCATTCATCAGATTAACCCTTGCAGACTTTGGATCATGCTTGACAATAGCTGAACTCATAGGTGGAGGAGGAGGAAGACGCTTCGGATTCGGACATCTGTTGGCATAATGACCCTTCTGGCCACACTTGTTGCACACCACTTCAGAGAGAGGACGGAAATGAGAGCCACTGGACTTGGATCCTTGAGACTGAAACTGCTTCTTCGACTGGTTGCTTGGGTTGGGTGGGTGGGAGAAACCACGACCACTAGAGTTCTTGTTGTTGGAGTTGTTGAAGTTGTTGTATGGAGCTCGAATCACTGGAGGAGGAGGAAGCCAGGATTTCTGTTGTTTCACAACCAACTGAGACGATGAGGAAGAGTGAACAGCATCTCGAATTCTCTTCTTAGAAGCCTCCATCTTGAGCTGAGCTGCTTCTTGTTTCAAAGCCATGTTATAGAACTTATCGAATTCATCTGGCTCGAACAAAGTGAGAGCAAGCTGAAGTTCATCTTTGAGACCTCCACGGAACTGATAGATTTTACTCTTTGCATCAGGAATGTCTTGCTTTGCATAGCGAGCGAGGTTTTGGAACTTGACATTATACTGATAGACTGTCATGGAGCCCTGCTTGAGGTTGCGGAATTGCTCACGCATACCCTCGATAACACTTGTAGGAATGTGGTGCGAGCGGAAATCCTTGCAGAAATTCTCCCAAGAGATCACTTGACCCGGCCTTGAGTCTTTGTACTGCTGCCACCAGTCAGCTGCTTGATCTTTCAGTTGGAAGGCTGCAAACTTCACATAGTCATCTTCTTTCACGTTACTGCACTCAAAATGCTTCTTGATATCGGTTAGCCAATCTTCAGCATCAAGAGGGTCGACACAGTAACTGAAAGCTTTAGGATTGTTAGCCAGGAACTGGTTGAGGGTAGCATGGTGCTGCTGGAAGAAGTTGCCTTGGTTCATTGGAACGCCCTGATTAGCTTGATTAGCTTGCATAGCTTGCATTTGCTGCATCATATGCATCATCAACTGAGTGTTCTGAGCAGTAGTCTGCATAATTGCTCTCCAAGCCTCAGGCGGAGGAGGAGGTGAAGGAGGACGTTCTGCAACCTCTTCACCCTCTGGGTTGGCGTTCGGAACCCTTTTCGGAGCCATCCTGTAATAGATGACCACGAATCAGCAATTGATTGACAAAAGGAATAAGCTGAATCAATGGAATGAATTGCAACAAGTCTTCACAATAACCATTCGAACAATAAGAACGAATGAAATCATCCGAACAAGAGGAACGAATGAATTTCTTAGTTAATTGATAACATCAGTCTTCACGAGAAGCCACATAGGGATCAAAAGGAAAAATAAGTAAACAACAAGGTACGGAAAGGAACAAACACAAGAGAGGAGTTTCGTTCTAACATCTTTGTGCTGAAAGCATATGAACGCGTTACGAAAAGGTTTTGCAATCCCCGGATCAGCATAGCCAAGGACCCTTTAAGATGCAACTCCTGATAGTAACCTCGGTCATATAACCCCTTCACTCAATGTCGAACCCCGAACTCACTAACCTGCACTCGTTGGAAGAATGCCTACGATCTACTGGATAAAACCCACCTATAGTTTTCCGAAAGATTCCAGTTATGCAATCAGGTGTTGGGGATACACGGGAAGCACCGCACAATCAACTCTAACCTACATCCAGGTGTATCCATCCTTCAACACATAACCAGTCTTTCTCGGAAACTGTGTACCTCGGACCTTCGAAAAGCATCCACTATAACAAGCTATGGCAATACTCCCGAACTACCTCCCCAGTACTGGGTGATGTCGGGGTTATCTTGCCACTGGCCGTATAGGGGAGATTTTCGATGTCGGTCGTCTTAAGTATTTAGTACTGTCGCGATATGCTTGTTACAATGATACCCCGAAGCTCAACTCCTCGGTAACAGGAGGCATCGGGAACAATATCCTTGTCACAAGAACATCGAAACAATCCCAGAATACTCGCGGGATTCCTAAAAAAAATTGTGCAAATTTTGAAGATAGGAGAGACAAGAGTAGACGTTAGGAGTCTTCACCAGAGAGAAAAGGGATGAGAAGCAAAGAAATCCTACTCTCCGATATAATATAGGACTCAAAAGTTTTCAGTGTGTGCCTAGACTCAACCGTCAATGGTTCGATCAAACAGTGGGGGCTCCTAGGTCGGAGAAGGCTCTGATACCAACTTGTAATGCCCAGGATGGAGTTATACCTCCTACGTGTCGAGGCACGACTTAAAGGCATAAGTCCATCCTAGAATGATCTCAAGTTTGGTAATCTTTGCACAACTCATGTAAAAGAGGGGATAGTAAACTAAAAATAGCTGGCTTACAATCGCCACGTCACGGAATTACAGAACAAGTCTCAAACATCATACATTAAGAGCACTACAACCCTCTAAGGGCAAAAGCCAAATGTCAAAGTACCAAACTCAGATAAAAAAACCACAGGCGGATCGAATCCTAGTAAGAGACTCCACTACTGATCGTCCGGGTAGCGCACGTAGTACCGACTACGCTCCTCGTCGTACTCCCAATCCAGCTCGGTGCCATCACCTGGATAGCTCACAGCTGGACCTGCATCTGGTGTGTGAAGTAACTGTGAGCCACAGAGGACTCAGAAATCCCGTTCCCGGGTAACAGAACTATTTAAGCCTTTAGGTGAGGGAAAGGCTGAAGAATGAACAAGTCTGCAGCAGCAACTAGCATCTAGCTTACGCAAGTGAGAGCAAGAAGAGAAGGCATCGGCGAGAAGTGATCACGAAGTGATCCTAGCTACAAGCTCACAATCATAACCCCTCCGTGTTCAACTCCCGAATCCCTATTCGGAAATTGACAGTCACGGAACACACGCTGGTAGTGTATTAGTATCATTGTGTCAAGTTATCTACAACCGGAATTAACAAGCTCCCATCTGCCACATAACCGCGGGCACGGCTTTCGAAAGTTCAAACCCTGCAGGGGTGTTCCAACTTGACCCATTACAAGCCCACGATCCGCGGAGTCGCAACTCCAAAGTGGGAAGACCCGAGTATCCTCGGAATCCCGTGCTCAAGATATACCGAGCTAAGGTAAGGCTAATCCAGCAAATCCTCCCGGCGTGTCGACACCCTGATAGTAGCCGCGCGTATCTAGGTCTCAGGACACGTCCGGATGAGCAATACGTACAGATACCGAAGATCCCAGCGAACCGGGTGGTATCCGCAAGTGGCTCTAGTTTGGACCAACACTCAAGTCGAGCACTGGCCCAGGGGGTTGAATTAATTAAGCCTCGGGTTAATTACTCCCTCGGAAAGTTTTTAGTTGTTTATGCAAATAGTACCAAGGTTGGGACTTGCTGGAAAAGACTTAGCACTTAGCGGTTTATCGAGGGGGTCCCATACTGTCGGGGGAAACTGTCCGCCACGAACACCTATGGGACCGGAGCCCCTTGTCTGTGCGGTACGAGGGCGGAGGGAGCACGAAGAGCAGATCGAGGCAGACGCGCGGGCAGTTTTTACCCAGGTTCGGGCCGCACGGATGCGTAAAACCCTACTCCTGCTTGGTTGTGTATTGGGTTGAGCGCTCGGGAGCTTGAAGAAGCAGCTACACCGTGCGTGAGAGTAATCTAGGTTTCGAACCCCCCTCCACGTTGTGCATGGGCCTCCTTTTATAGTGCAAGGGGTCACCGACAGGTGTCAACGTAGGAGAAAGGGGTAAAAATGTAAAAGAGGTGGTAGTTGTAATAGTGCGGGAACAGTGGAGCTACAGTACAGAACAGTGGTCTATACCTACTTTAACAGTGGGGGACAAGGGCATTTAATGCCCGTCGCCGTCGACCCCAAAAGCTCCCGCCGTTGCGTCTCCGTCTGCCACGGCGATGGATCCTCTGCCGTGGAGTGCCGCCGTGTCCCCCAGGCTGCACAGCCATCCGCCACGCGTCCCTGGAGTGGCCCCAGGGCGACGCGTGGGCCGATGAGCTGGAGCGCGGGCACACAGCGCACCTCCCCCGGCAAGCACCTTGCCGGGGATCTCGACCTTGCCGGGCCCGGAAGCTTGCCGCTCCCCGAGCCCTTGCCGGGTCTTCTAAGATAAAATCTTCTATTTGTCCTGACAAGCTCCTCTTGCCAGGGCCTCGTGCTAGTTAAGCAATCTCGAGCCTGGGACGGCCTTCCCGGCAAGCTCCTCTTGCCGGGGTCTTGGTCTTCTGTCTTGTATACTTTGTTTTTGAATGGCTAGATAAGGGGCAGGAAGGTTTCCGGCAAGCGCGTGATGAACCCTGCCGCGGGGAGCCGCCGCTGCCCGTGCACAAGTTGGGGTACTAGGGTACCCCTACCTTAGTACACCGACAGGAGCCCCCGGGCCTGGGCCACACACGGTGCCGAGCGCTGTTGGGCCAGGCCCAAAACAGTGCACGGGCACCCGCGGCCCGCGGCGCGCCGAATCCACTTCCATATCCGCCGCACCCCACGGCAACGGCACGCGTCGATTGCGGCGCCGTGGGATGGGACGTGCCCACGATTTTTTTTAATGGGAAGGGCGAAACGCCCCCCCACTCTCCCATAAAAGCAGAGAGAGCGGCGCGGTTCCCCTCCCTGCGCACTCATTGCCATCGTCTTCTTCCTCAGATTCCTCTGCGCTTCGCCTCTACTCCTCCGCCACCACCAAGCTCTTCGTCCCCTTCCTTCCACCGCATCCGCCATGGCCCCAAAGACCGACAAGGCGAAGTCGGAGAAGTCCAAGCGGGAGAAGTCAGATCAGGCGGCGAAGCTCGCCGCGTACCGGAAGGAGCACATTGTCTTCGCGCCGAAGCTCGGCGTGCGGGAACTTTGGAACAAATATTATTTGTTCTGGGCCAAGGAGACCCCAGCGCACCCCCGCACGCGCGTCTACCCGGCCGTCGCCAAGGACCACTACCCCGGCGGGTATTACTTTTTCGCAGCCTTCTTCCACTGCGGTCTGTGCCCTCCCTTCTCAAACTTTTTCTGTGATATCATGAATACTTATGGCCTCCACCTCCTCGACTTCACTCCCAACGCCATCCTCACCATGTCCGTTTTCGCACACATGTGCGAAAACTTCGTAGGAATCCAGCCCAACGTAGCTCTCTTTAGGCACTTTTTCATCCCCAGAGTAGAGGCCGACGCCCCCCTCTCCGGAGGAATCTCTTGGGTGTTCAGGCTGAATAAGAAACCCGCCTACTTGCCGGGGGAGCTCCGCGGCAAGTGGGAAGAGTGGCGTGCGGAGTGGTGCTGGGTCGTCGAGGAGCGGCCGCAACACTTCACCGCGCCGCGCACATCGCCCATCGTGCGCGGCAGGGATTGGAGTAACTTCGATTCCGACGACTCCAAGCTGGATATTGCTCTCGTCAGGATCATGCGTCTTCGTTTGGCGCCGCTGTCTGTCGCTGAGGTGGGCAAGGACTTTCTTCGTCGCCGGATCGCCCCCCTCCAAGACCGGAAGAGGCCGGCGTGGCAATATGGCGGCCCGGCAGACATCATGAGGCTGCGCCCCGGCCTCAATTTTAACTTCACAACACTCGAGCTGCGGGGTATGGTCAGGGAACTTTTCAAGTTCGACCCGGCCCACCCCGAGTACTTCCGCGCTCCCCGGGGAGTGGTGCCGCTCTGCGCCAGCAGCGCCCGGGATCGCCTCGTCGCTATGATGCCCGCGTGCGACTCGCATGGAGTGGAGCGCACGTGGATTGCGCCCAAGCCCATCGACGTCCTCGAGTTCTACGACCGCCTTGTGGAGGTGTTGGAGAAGAAGGACGATCTCAAGCTGCACACGCGGGCCACCACCGACCAAGAGATTGCTTACATAGCTTCTCGCGCTGAAGAAGTCGCCGCAGCCGCGGCGGCGGGAAACTTTGGATACACACCCGCGGAGGCGGAAGCCGCGGATGCCGCCAGCCAGGCGGACAATGAGGAGATTCGCAGGCTGCTAGAGCTCCCTCCCGACGCGCTCGCCGTGATCCCCTCGTTGAGGCACTCCGGGATTAGTGGGATCGCGACGGAGGCCGCGGCAATGGAGGGAACCGTCGGAGGAAGCAGAGGCGCCGCGAGGGGCGGAGGCGCCAAGGGGAAGAGGGCCGCATCGTCGGATGCTGGGCCCAGCGAGCCGGCCGAGGCAGAGGAGGAGGAGGAGGAGGAGGCCGAAGGCTCCGGCGGATCGACAGAGTTGTACGCCGACGACCTCTCCTCGTCGGAGAGCTCCCCGCCCCCGGCAAGCCCGAAGCAGTCCCCGTTGAAGCGTCTCCGCAAGGCGGCGACGGGAGAGCAGACGCGAGCGCCCCGGCAACAGCCAGCTCGCCGGGCAGCTCCCCGGCCGAGCCAAGCCGCGCCAAGGGCGGCCGGCGTGCCGGCCACGGCAGAGGCGTCCCGCAGGCCGGCACCGAGCCGGCAAGGATCTTCTCGGAGCGGAGCAGCTGCTCCGCCCCCTTCTCGGGCGCCGGCCACCACAGGGGCTGGGCCTACGCAGCCCCCAGCCCCGGCGGCTCCGAAACGCGCGAGGGAACCTTCATCCTTCGCTCCTCGCGCCGACGCGCCCACCGTGGAGTTCGACTTCTCCGCGCTGAGCGAGGACGACGAGGAGGACCAAGAGTAAGGACCCGAGACCTTACTCCTTCTTGATTTTTATATCTCGATTGTTGCTGACGCTTGATTTTGCTTGTTGCTTGTGATTGCAGGACCTTGGAGCAGCGCGCGAAGAGGGTCAAGGTGCCCACGGTTGAGGTCGGGGAAGACCCATCTGTCGCGGAAGCAGAGATCGCGCCGGAGCCGAGCTTGCTGGACCCGAGCGCCGCTCCGGGGAGCAGCCCCCAGCGCAGCCCCCAGCGTAAGTTAGAGTTTTACTGTTTTTGCTCGTCGGGGCGCGCTTAGGGCTTTGATCTCTGAATGTCTTGGTTCTTCTATCTTCTCTTGTGCAGAGGTGGAGCCGCAGCGGGAAGAGCGCCCGGAGGCCGCCACCGAGGAGCCGCAGGCCCCGCCGTCCCCGGCAAGGCAAGACTCTCCGGCGAGGGAGAGCGCTCCGCCAAGGGCGGGTACTCCGCCAAGGCAGAGTACCCCGCCAAGGGCGAGCAGCCCGGCGAGGACGGCCACTCCGCCAGGGCCGAGCTCCCCGGCAAGGGAGCCCGCCGCAGAGGACGTCCGCCAAGGTACGTTCTGTACTTGGTTTTCTTGACTTTGCTTCTTTTTAGATCTTTGCTTGATTTTGAACTTCTTTTTCTTCTAGATCTTCCTCCTCCCCCTCCCGCGCCAATGGAGACCGAGGTCATCAATATCGAGGATGAGGAGGGCGCACAGGGCGGCGGCGATGACGCTCCCGTCGTCGTGGAGATGGCCGAGGCCACCGCGGAGACGGCCGAAACCACCGAGCCGGCCGTGCAGGAGACCGCTCCGGCTGCAGATGCAGCGGCCGGGGAGGGGGACGGCGACCGCACCGCCAACCCGGAGGTGGCGGGAGCATCAGATGCTGCACCGGCCGCCGGTCCCTCCGCCGGCGAGGAGCCAGCCGGTTACTATCTTCGTGCCCCCAATGGCATCTTTATCCAAGTGCCTTGGGGGTCTTCATCAAGAGCTCCCGCGGAGGGCGAGGCGTTTGACGGGGAAGTCCTCGCCTCCGCGGGTCTGACAGTCGTCGAAGCGCCCGGCGAAGGAGATGGGCCCGAGGAGGAGAAGCTTCTCCACCGACTCCTGGCCCTTTACCGGGCCAGGCAGGCGAAGCTTGCCTCCCGGGAAGCCCTTGCTGCCCAGGCCGCCGCTGAAATGGAGAAGCGTGCGGCGGAGCTCAGTGCTGCCCACAAGGCGGGCCTCCGCGAGGTGGCGGAGGCGCGCGAGCGCCTTGCCGGCGAATATGAAGAATGGGTGCTGGAGAAGGCCGAGGCTGAGGAACAGCAACGGCTCGCCGGGGTGGAGATGTCCCGGCGAGAGGGAGAGCTCGCGCAGCGGAAGGTGGATCTCGACTCCCACGAGGAGGACCTTGCCGCTCGCGAGGCTGCTCTTGGCGGGGAGCTGAAGGAGGCGAAAGCCGCTGCTGCTGCCGCGGAAGACGCCAAGAAGGAGCTCGCCGCCAAGGTCATCCAGTTGGAGAAGGCGATGAAGGTGAGCGCCGAGAAGGTTGCCGCGCTCATTACTGAGCGCGAGAAGGACGCCCACACCAACGCGGAGCTCCAAGTAAGCTTATCAAAGAAGGGCGACGAGTTGAAGGCCGCCAAGGATTCCATCGAAGACTTGGAGCTGAAGGTCTCAACTCTGAGGGATTCAATTGACGCCGCCAAGCTTCGAGAAGACAAGCTGAAGGAGGAGCTCCGCAAGGAGCGGACTTTGGTGGATAGCGTCAACAAGGCGTCTGAGCTATTCCAGCAGACCATCGAGGCGTGGACCGAAGAGCTGGCTTCTTCTGCGTCCAACATTGACCAGGAGTTGCTTGCTTTGAAGGCCGAGCATCTTATCTATTCGCCGGATCCAGATCTCCCGCACAGCGCCAAGCTCAGCCTCTTCTTCAGAGGCGTCGCTCCGGCCCTTGCAGGTCTCCGGAACCGCATCCCCGCGCAGCTGGCCGAGGAGTCGCGCCGTCTCTGCGCGGGAACTCTGGAGCGGGTCTTGACGAAGATCGTGTTCCGCAACCCGGGGATCAACCTGACGAACGTTCTTCGCAGCTTGCCGGAGGATGCGAACACGGAGGCCCTGAAGGAGCAGGTCAGCCACATCATCGCCAAGGTGGCAAAGCTTGGCAGGAAGGAGGGCGACCGCGTAGACTAGGGCCCCATCTATCTTTATCTTTTTGTTGCTGCATGTTATGTTATGAACTCATTAGTTCATTGCGACAAGTTATCCTTGTAAGATATTTGCTTTACTTCAATCAATCAGTGCAATGTTATCTTCCTTGTTCCAATCTTTGACTTTGTATGTTTTTCACCCTACGCTCCCGGGGAGCTTGCCGGCAAGGGGCCCTTGCCGCGAGCGCTGAGTGCTGGACTCTGAGCAGCCTGCTGGCCAAGGTCCTCGCCGGCAAGCAACCTTGCCGCAGCAGGTCGCAACGCACTTAGCTTGCTGAGTGTACTCGGAAACGAGGCAAGGGCGCGACACTTGTCGCAGCTCACTTAAATCGTTGAGTGAACTCGAAACAAGATAAGGGTGCGGCAAGCCACGGGTAGGTTCCTCCGCGCACAGGTTTTCCATACAAAGTGTGATCGTTCAAGGAAGACAACCAAAATTTAAAATTTGAACTGGTCAAATTCTAACAACTTATCTTTCATATGCTGCTTGCTCATGTTGTTTGCTTTCCGGTAAGGCTCTTCCTTCTTGAACGGCACTTAGTTCCTCCTCCATCTCCTTCCCCCCCGGCAAACTTGTGCGCGAGGAACGTTCCTCCTGCTTAAGAGAAAAAGGAAAAGGAGGGGGGAACAAGCATATCGCCTTTCGGCGTAATAGTGCTTACCGAGTATCTAAGTGTTGCATCAAATGCCAAATAAAACACGCAAATAGCAAAGAGAAGCATGCGAAAGGCAATCGATGCGAAAACACGAAATCTTTACTGATGCACGGGGTCTGCGCCCGGCTTTGTACAAAGGGTTACATGCAACAGCGGCAAGGCTTGTACAAAAGGTGGTTGCCGGAGCGGATCACGGCAACCGCGCCTTAGGGGTGAAACTTGCGAAGATGCTCTATGTTCCAGGAGTTGCTCACCGGTAAGCCTTCTTCGGTCTCGAGGCGGACAGCGCCGGGCCTCGTAACTTGTCTCACCCGATAAGGGCCTTCCCACTTCGGCGTCAACTTGTTGGAATTCTTGGCGGACTGAACACGCCGAAGAACAAGGTCGCCTTCCTCGAGACTCCTGGCCTTGACTTTGCGGCTATGGTAGCGGCGCAAAGCTTGCTGGTATCGAGCAGCTCGTACAGCAGCCTGGAGACGTCCCTCCTCAAGGAGCAATGCGTCATCTTGCCGCAGTTGCTCTTGCTCGAGCTCATCATAAGCGAGCACTCGAGGAGATCCGTATACGAGTTCCGTGGGGAGAACTGCTTCTGCTCCATAGACTAGAGCAAAAGGTGTCTGCCCGGTGGCTCGACTCGGTGTCGTTCTTATTGACCAAAGAGCCGCCGGGAGCTCCTCTATCCAATTCCTTCCGCACTTGCGCAGCCTGTCAAAGGTCCTTGTCTTGAGTCCGCGCAGCACTTCAGCATTTGCTCTCTCCGCTTGACCGTTGCTCCTCGGGTGAGCAACAGAAGCGAAACAGACCTTGGCGCCAAGGTCTTGGACGTACTGCATGAAGGTGCGACTAGTGAATTGTGTACCGTTGTCGGTGATGATCCTGTTAGGGATCCCGAAACGGCAAACAATCGACCTGAAGAACCTGACTGCTGACTGTGCTGTCACCTTTCTCACTGGCTCCACTTCTGGCCACTTTGTGAACTTGTCGATTGCAACGTACAAGTACTCAAAGCCCCCGGCGGCGCGAGGGAAAGGGCCGAGGATATCGAGCCCCCAGACCGAGAAGGGCCATGACAAAGGGATTGTTTGGAGAGCTTGAGCTGGCTGATGTATTTGCTTTGCATGGAACTGGCACGCTTCACACTTGGTTACTAGCGCAGTTGCATCTTGGAGGGCTTCTTGCCAAAAGAACCCTTGCCGGAAAGCTTTCCCGGCAAGTGCCCTTGCGCCAATGTGGTGGCCGCATATGCCTCCGTGTATTTCTGCCAACAGCTTCTGTCCATCTTCTCTGGAGATGCACTTCAACCTGACACCATTGAGTCTTCTTCTGTACAGCTCGTTATCCACAAACTGATACATACTTGACTGCCTGGTTATCTTCTCTATCTCTTGAGGGTCGTCGGGAAGTTCCCCAGTTTGCAGAAAACGGACGATCTGCTGTGCCCATGCCGGAGCCCGGGGCTCGACGGCAAGGACTAAAGGCCCGAGGGCCGCTGCGGGAACCCCAGCTTCTACGGCAAAGACCTCTGGTCCTGTCGGAGCTGACGGTCCCCCGGCAAGCTCGCCGGGGCGAGGCTTGTCGGGAACACTTGCTTCAACTGCACAAGCCCGAGGGCTCGCAGGAGCAAACTGTTCCTCAGCGTTGTCGTTGATCTTGGGAACTTTGGCGGCGGGTTCAGGAAGATCCGCCGGCAAGTAGTCGCCGGAGACCAACTTTCTCTTCTTGGACTGCCCAACTGATGGTGTAACTGATGGTTGAGTCAGCTTGAGCAAAAAGGTCCCTGGTTCCACAGGTAGCTTCATCGCAGCACACTTTGAAAGGCCATCTGCAATTTCATTTTGAGCTCTCGGGATGTGCTCCATTTGCAGACCTTCAAAGTGTTCTTCAAGCTTCCTCACTTCATCTACATATGCTTCCATCAAAGGGCTCTGGTAGCTCTTGTTGACTTGTCGGACCACCAACTGAGAATCGCCCCGCACAATCAGCTTCCTGATCCCAAGTTCGGCCGCAATCCTGAGGCCGGCAAGCAAGCCTTCATATTCTGCGGTGTTGTTTGTCGCTTGCTCCCTGGGAAAGTGCATCTGGATAACATATTTGAGGTGCTCTCCGGTGGGCGCGATGAGTACCACGCCGGCACCGGCGCCTTGCAGCGAGAAGGCACCGTCAAAATACATTACCCATTCACTTGTCGCTTCTTGCACGGGTACACTCGTTTCTTGAATTTCTTCTTCTGGCGTTGGGGTCCACTCAGCAATGAACTCTGCCAAAGCTCGGCTCTGAATGGTTGAAGTACTTTCAAATTTGAGTCCAAAGCTTGACAGCTCCAGTGCCCACTCGACGATCCTGCCTGTTGCTTCTGGATTGTGCAATATCCTCTTCAACGGAAAGCGAGTGACCACTGTTATCTCATGGGCTTGGAAGTAGTGGCGCAGCTTCCTCGAGGCCATGAGGAGGCCGAAAAGCAATTTTTGCACACCGGAGTACCTTGATCTAGCTCCCTGGAGAAGGGAACTTACAAAATACACTGGGCGCTGCACCATCTTCTTCCGCACCTCTCCTTGTTCCTGCGCAGAGTCTTCCTTGTCGGGGCCAGAGCTTGTCGGGACAGCCCCCTGCTTGTCGCTAGATTCGCTTGCCGGTGACGCTGGCTCCTTGTCGGACTCCCTCTCCGCTACCAACGCAGCACTAACCACCTGGTTGGTTGCCGCTAAGTATAGCAACAACTTTTCCTGTGGTTTAGGTGCGACAAGTATAGGAGTGGAGGACAGGTACCGTTTCAAATCCTGCAACGCCGCCCCCGCTTCCGGAGTCCACTTCATGGGACCTGCCTTCTTCAAGATTTTGAAGAAAGGTAGGGCGCGTTCCGCGGATTTTGAAATGAACCTACTGAGGGCAGCAACGCAACCTGCAAGCCTTCTGACATCCTTGACGCGCTTCGGGGCTTCTATCTGCTCGATGGCTTTGATCTTGTCGGGATTGGCTGCAATCCCCCTTTGTGATACAAAGAACCCGAGAAGCTTGCCGGAGGGAACTCCAAAGACGCACTTCTCGGGGTTCAGCTTGAGCTGTATCCTGCGCAGGTTCTGAAACGTTTCTTCTAAGTCTTGAATCAGTGTTTCTTTGCTCTTGCTCTTCACCACGATGTCATCCATGTAGGCTTCTACATTCCTGTGGATCTGTGGCTCAAAAGCAGTGTACACTACCCTTGCAAAAGTGGAGCCTGCATTTTTCAGTCCAAATGGCATGCGGATAAAGCAATATGTGCCACATGGAGTGATAAATGCAGTCTTCTCTTCATCTTCCTTAGCCATGAAAATCTGGTGATAGCCTGAGTATGCATCAAGAAAACAGAGTAGCTCACATCCGGCAGTGGAGTCAACGATCTGGTCAATGCGCGGCAAAGGGAAGGGATCCTTGGGACATGCTTTATTGACATCAGTGAAGTCTATACACAGTCTCCACTTCCCGTTGGCTTTGCGCACGACGACTGGGTTTGCCAACCACGTCGGATGGATCACACCTCTAACTAGGCCTGCTGCCTCTAGTTTCTTGATCTCCTCGTTGATGAACTCTTGGCGCTCCACGGCTTGCTTCCTCACTTTTTGCTTGATGGGCCGCGCATGAGGGCAGACAGCAAGCTTGTGCTCAATCACCTTCCTGGGAACACCGGGGATGTCAGATGGTTGCCAAGCAAACACATCAACATTCGCCCGCAGGAAGGCGACGAGCGCGCTTTCCTATTTGCTGTCAAGGGTGGCGCTGATGGTGAAGGTACCACCAGCGCCATCCTCCTTTGCGGACACCTTCTTGGTTGCCGGAGGAGCAGCCATTCCTTTCTTGCTCTTGCCGGTGGAGCTCGATGGAACGTCCTCGACGGCGGCGCAGCACTCCGAAGAGGTGCGGTTGCCGGAGTGTGTCCCAGAGCACTTGCCGGACTTGGTCTTCGTCTTCTTCCCCCCGGGAGCTTCAGCGGCAAGAGTATCCTTCTCGGCCGCAGCTGCCGCATCCCGGTAAATCTTGTCGGCGCAAATAAGCGCATCTTTCTTGTCGCTGTGGACGGTGATGACGCTTATCGGCCCCGGCATCTTCAGCACGTTGTAGGCATAGTGGGAAGCTGCCATGAACTTGGCGAGGGCGGGACGGCCGAGTATCCCATTGTAGGGCAATGGAATATCAGCAACGTCAAAGGTGATGCGCTCAGTTCTGAAGTTGAGCTCCCCGCCAAAGGTCACCGGCAGAGTAATCTTTCCTTTGGGCTTGCTCCTTCCCGGGTTGATTCCTTGGAATGAACCGGTCTCTTCGAGCTCGCCGTCTTGAATCTGGAGTTTCTTGATCACAGCAGAGGAGATCAAGTTCAGCCCGGCCCCGCCGTCAACCAACATTTTGGTGACCTTGAGGTTGCGGATGGTGGGTGAGACCAGCATCGGCAAGCACCCGACCGCAGTGGTGCGGTCAGGGTGATCCTCAAGGTCAAAAATGATGGGCGTGCTGGACCATTTGAGGAGCCTGCGCGACTCCACGGGCGGCTTGGCTGCATTCACCTCACGCACCCACTGTTTCAGCTGGCGGTGGGAGGTGTGCAGGGAGGCGCCACCGTCGACGCACAGGACTTCCGTGGCCTTCTGGAACTCCTGCTCGCTGTTCTCGTCGTCCTCCATGTCTTCATCGTCGTCTTCGTCGTTGTCGCGGCCCCGGGGAGGTCGATCTCCTTGCCGCTGCTTGGCCTTGCCGCGGCGTCCTCCCCGGCCATTGAATGGCCGCTTCTTGCTGGGCTCTTCCCCGCCACCTTGGGCCTTCTCCTTGTCGCGCCTCTCGTACTCGGCCTTTTGCTGCTCGACGAGGTACTCGACGCGCTTACAGTTGGAGAGGTCGTGACCCTTGGTGCGGTGAATCTTACAGTATTGCTTGTCGGAGCTACCCGGCTTGTCGGCCGCCGCCGCAGGGGCAGGCTCCTTGCCGGAGCCGCCAGCCTGCGCTTGCTTGGCGGGGGCCTCCTTGCCGGACTTCTCGACGGCAAGCACTTCCTTCTTGCCCTTCTTCCTGTTGTTCCGCCGCCGGCTCTTCTTTGCCGGGGCGGCGTCGTCGCTGTCGCTTCCCCCTGCGCCAGCATCCTCCCCGGGGAGTTTCCTCCCCTCTTCTGCACGGGCGCACTTGTCGGCAAGAGCGTAGCGCTCGCTGACGTCCCTGATCTTGGTCATCGCCATCTCCTCACGCATGCGGCGGTTACGCACGTTCTGATGGAACGCGCTGATAACCGCAGCAGGGTGAACGTCGGGGATGTTGTGCTGTACCCGGCTGAAACGTTGGATATACTTGCGCAGGGGTTCGCCTTCCTTCTGGGCCAAAATGTGGAGATCGCTCTCCTGGCCATGGGGTTTGTGGCCGCCGGTGAAGGCGCCAACAAACTGATGGCAGAGGTCGGCCCAAGAAGAGATAGAGCCTTCCGGCAAGTGCATGAGCCACGAACGGACGTTCGGCTTCAGCACGAGCGGGAAGTAGTTGGCTAGGGTCTTCTCGTCGCGCCCCCCGGCAGCTTGCACTGCTATGGTGTAGACGCTGAGAAACTCCGAGGGGTGCGTCTTGCCGTCGTACTTCTCCGGTACGTCGGGCTTAAAGTTCTTCATGCTGGGCCACTGGACGCGCCGCAGCTCGCGGGTGAACGCAGGGCAGCCTGCCGCGTACGGCAAGTCGCCTGGTTCACCGGGCGCGGGTGCGTCGACAGCGTTCCCAGCTCTCTTGTCGGATTGTCGCCGAGCTTCTCGGCGGCGCCCGATCGTGGTCCGAGCGTCTTCATCTCGCCGGTCGTCGAGGACCTGGCGCTGGTCCCGACGGGCCCGCGGGTCCGACGAGGCTGTGGAGCCGTCGTCGGGGTTGTTCCGGCGGGGCGGCGTCTTCTGCTTCTGCGGCGGGGAGTGCACGCTTGTCGCACCCCCGGCAGTCTTGTCGCCGATAGCCTTCGTCTTCTCGGCCTGCCGCGGCCGTGAGGCCGACGGCTGTTGCGGAGAGTCGTTGTTGGCGAAGTCTATCAGGCTCCGGATAGTGGCCCTCCATTCCTCGGCCTTGTCGGCCGCTGGAGGAAAATCGAGGAGCAGCTGCGCCCTTGCGAGCGCTTCTGCCGGAGTAGTGGGGAACGCGGGCGAGCGGTGCGAGGAGCGGGATACGCTCGGACTTCTAACAACGTTAGAAGGAGCGGGGTCCCGTGCCGGCGCCTTCGCTTTGCTTGTGCCCGGACGGGGGTCCGGGGCGTCCCGCGAACCTCCAGTATGGCCTTGTCCCAGCAAGCGGATACCACCTCCCGTGGTATGGCGCTGCGGGGTCGTCGTATGTTGCGATGGACGTGGTGCGTCTACGGAGACCGAGGTCCGGTCGTCCGTCCTGTTCTTGGATCTGGTGGCACCGTGAGTGTCCTCGCCGGCAACCACCCTTCCGACGGCGTCTCCCCCGCCCACCGTTGGCTCTGGTGGCGGCGGGTGAGACGCAGACGGGCCTCCGACCTCCGAAGGCTTCTTCTTCGGGGCCATGGAGTTGTTGCTGATGAAGTTGTTGATGAAGCTGGAGAGGTTGATGAAGATTGCGCCCGCGCGAACGCCGGATCAGGTTCGCACAACCTCGACGCCCCCTACCTGGCGCGCCAAAGATGTCGGGGGAAACTGTCCGCCACGAACACCTATGGGACCGGAGCCCCTTGTCTGTGCGGTACGAGGGCGGAGGGAGCACGAAGAGCAGATCGAGGCAGACGCGCGGGCAGTTTTTACCCAGGTTCGGGCCGCACGGATGCGTAAAACCCTACTCCTGCTTGGTTGTGTATTGGGTTGAGCGCTCGGGAGCTTGAAGAAGCAGCTACACCGTGCGTGAGAGTAATCTAGGTTTCGAACCCCCCTCCACGTTGTGCATGGGCCTCCTTTTATAGTGCAAGGGGTCACCGACAGGTGTCAACGTAGGAGAAAGGGGTAAAAATGTAAAAGAGGTGGTAGTTGTAATAGTGCGGGAACAGTGGAGCTACAGTACAGAACAGTGGTCTATACCTACTTTAACAGTGGGGGACAAGGGCATTTAATGCCCGTCGCCGTCGACCCCAAAAGCTCCCGCCGTTGCGTCTCCGTCTGCCACGGCGATGGATCCTCTGCCGTGGAGTGCCGCCGTGTCCCCCAGGCTGCACAGCCATCCGCCACGCGTCCCTGGAGTGGCCCCAGGGCGACGCGTGGGCCGATGAGCTGGAGCGCGGGCACACAGCGCACCTCCCCCGGCAAGCACCTTGCCGGGGATCTCGACCTTGCCGGGCCCGGAAGCTTGCCGCTCCCCGAGCCCTTGCCGGGTCTTCTAAGATAAAATCTTCTATTCGTCCTGACAAGCTCCTCTTGCCAGGGCCTCGTGCTAGTTAAGCAATCTCGAGCCTGGGACGGCCTTCCCGGCAAGCTCCTCTTGCCGGGGTCTTGGTCTTCTGTCTTGTATACTTTGTTTTTGAATGGCTAGATAAGGGGCAGGAAGGTTTCCGGCAAGCGCGTGATGAACCCTGCCGCGGGGAGCTGCCGCTGCCCGTGCACAAGTTGGGGTACTAGGGTACCCCTACCTTAGTACACCGACACATACACCCCAACCGTGTTAGGAACGCATAATCAAGGAACATAATACCGGCTTATACGGATCCTAACGACATGAGTGGAACAAATGACCAAGCAAAAGGCTTAGCCTTCCACCCTTGCCAATATATAGATGATTTCATTTAAAGCATTTATATAGTGTGATATAACCCAACCAAACTTCAACATGAAGCAATCATCTTCGATCTTCACCTGCAACTAGCAACGCTATAAGAAGGGCTGAGCGATGCGTACTTAGCCAAGCAACGGTTTGCATAGGTAGGGTGGTTAAACATGGCAATTGGTTACAAGTAGGAGGCTGACAAGAAGAACATGGGCATCGAGGCAAAACTATAGATCGAGACTACTAGCAATAGGCAAAGATAGTAATGTTATCGGGGTTCGGTCATCTTGCCTGAAGAGAAGTCGTTCGGATCGTAAGAAGGGTCCTCGTGCTCAACCTCGTTGGAAACCTCGTGCTCAACTTCGTACTCGGTCTCGGCTTCCGGCTCTAAACAAGTCAATCACACCAAGCACCAATCAACAAGATGCAATGCGCACTCGAAAAACATGAATGCATGATGGATGCACTAAGGATGCACACGGAGCACGGAAAACATCACTCAAGCAAAACACCTCAAAACAAGATAACAATCTGATATTATTAATCTACACAGAAAAACAATCAAGTTTGATATAAGATTCGCTGAAATCGGAGTTACGGGCTAAAAGTTATGCCCGCAACAAGATTTGAGCGAAAGCTGAAAATTACAGCAACATAGCATCTTTGGAGCTCAAAATAATTAAGCTACAGCACCCAAAAAGCATGGCAAAGGACATGAACACAAACTTGACATAAAGTACAGCAACTAGGTCCAAAGTGCACCCCCAACGGAGTCACGGATCAATAGCAATGACCTTGGACATATTGAACTTTGCAATAAAATTCTGGCAGCAGAATTTTATTGAAACTTTAGAGTAAAAGATAAACATGCTACAGCCACTCAAATGGACATGTGAGGACATGAATGGAAAGACAACAATATATACTACAAGGAACAATCAAAATCCACCCCAAAACTAACATGCTTTGTCCTAGAGCATCACACGAACATGGCATCGGAACGTTACAGATTTCAGACTTAGTGAAAAATCACTAAGTCCTAAAACAGCAATATCATCATAGCACCAAAAAGAGCATGTTTAAGTCACCTCGAAACTAAACATGGCAAAGGGTAAGCACCTCATCAAAATACATATGACGGTGATCCCGAAACACACAAGCATGCATCATTGAGGTGAACACAACGATTACAACGAGCTCAACAAGATGGCATTTCATAACAAGTGAGAACACAACATATGAACATGGCACTTTGCAACGATGATAACAAGGCAAAAATAAATCTACCATGCAACCTATCACAAGCATCACGTAGTTTGTGGCAAGACGAACACGTGGACATGTCATTTGCATCGTTTGGACAAACGAGCTAAAAGTTATCACAAGTCAAAGGTGGCATGAAAATAACACATAGCAGCAGTTTATAACATGATGCACTCTTGCAACAGCAAAACAAGTGTCAAGATGACATCTAACATGCATGACAACAACAGGTAAAACGTAGAGGACATCTCCACGAACATCTGGACATGCTACACGCGCAAAACGGAGCAACAGGCACAAAGTTAGAGCAGGTCAAAGTTGCATCTCAGAACAGGATTAAAAAGGACTTAGAGGAATTAGAGTCAACCTAGCAGATCTGAGATGAACAGTAACGGGCCGACGGGGGATCTGGCCCGGAACTGTTCGGAGGCAGAGGCGGCGGCCCGATCCGGCGCGGGGCGGCCCGACGGGAGGCGGCCCACTGGCGCGTGGAGGCGGCGGCTGGTGCGGGGCCTCGGCCCAGGCGGAGGCCGGTCGGCCCGCGGCGCGGCTGGCGAAGGCGGCGGCCCGCAGAGGGCGCGGCTGGCGAAGCGGTGGCCCGCAGAGGGCGCGGTGAAGGAGGCTGGCGAGGCGGCCTGCGCAGCGGCCCAAACCGGCGCGGCGTACGGGCCCTCGGCGGCGCCCTGAGGCTGCGGGATGGAGGCGAGCTGGGCCAGCTGAGGGAGGGAACGGCCCAGCCGCGGCGAAGTAGCCTGGCGCGGTGGAGCGAAGGACGAGCGAAGGAGGCGGAACGGGCCTGCGAGGACCACTTCGTCGCTCGGAGGAGTACGGGCCGCGACGCTGATGAGCTGCCGCGGTGCGGTGCGGCTCCAGCGACGCGCGGGAGGAGCGCGCGAGGCGACTGGAGGATCCGGCGGGGCGCCGACGCGTTGACCTCGCCCAGATCGAGGGATCCTTCGGGATCCAGAAGAATAGTGGATTGGATCTGAGAAAAAGGGAAAAAAAAGAAAGTGGAGAAGGGGGGAGAAGAAGGGGATGCCCAAATAGACTAGGGGGTCTATATGTAGCAGTTTTTAGGGTTAGGAGGGGATTTAGGGGCGCTAGGAGCCCTCCGATCGCGATCCGACGGATCCGATCGCGGGGACAGATTTAAAGGGCCTAGACGGAGATAAAAGAAAGCAGTAGGGGTATTTCCGGGACACGAAGCGAAGGCACTTCGGGCCCACACGAACAACGGATGGAAAAGTCAACGGAGTCCAAACGAGACGAGATTTGAGAGGCGGGTTGCACACAACAAAACAACAACACACAACACAACCTCGCGGCACACCGGTAACGTAAAACGCCCGAACAACAAAGTAGGCCTACGGGACGTCACGGACACGTGAGGGAGCTCCGGAACGCGAAACGGACAACGGGAAGAAACACAACGAACCGGATGCAACCCACAACACAAATGCAATGCGATGCACATGTCTACATGATATGAATGAATGCCACACACTCACACAACAAAACGACGAAAGCCCGAAAGACAAAGAACCCGAAATGGAAATAGATGAAGCCGGAGATATATTATATACCCAAAAGGGAAAGTATTACATCCGGGGCATTACATGATTCCCATTGTATCCAGAAAAATATCAAGGCCGGTGTTCTTGAACTCAGTGCCATTGTCACTTCTGATATGCTTGATCTTGATGCCATAGTTGTTCATGGCACGGTTGGCGAAGCGTCTGAAGACATTTTGTACTTCAGTCTTGTAGAGAATTATGTGCACCCATGTGTATCTTGAATAATCATCAACAATGATGAAGCCATAGAGACAAGCTGTGGTAGAGAACGTGGAGTAGTGAGTAGGGCCAAATAAGTCCATGTGAAGCAGCTCGAAGGGTTTGGATGTCGTCATGATTATCTTCGAGGGATGCTTGGCCCTAGTCATCTTCCCAGCTTCACAGGCACCACATAGATGATCTTTCTTGAACTTGACGTCCTCGATGCCCACGACGTGCTTCTTCTTTGCGAGAGTGTGCAAGTTCCTCATGCCGGCATGTCCTAGCCTCCGATGCCAGAGCCAGCACTCTGAAGCTTTTGCTAGAAGACATACGGTCATCTGCGGTCCAGCTGAGAAATCTACCATATACAGATCACCTTTTCTGTATCCTTCAAAGACTAGAGACTTGTCAGATTCCATTAGTACAAGGCAACGATATTTTCCAAATATCACAATCATGTTTAAGTCACAAAGCATTGAGACAGACATTAAGTTGAAACCAAGGGATTCAACAAGCATGACTTTATCCATGTGATGATCCCTTGAGATTGCAACTCTACCTAGACCCCAACACTTTGCTTTTACCAGTATCACCAATTGTAATGTGACTCTTGTTAGATGGACGTAAGGTTGAGTCCATAAGAAGACTTCGATCTCCAGTCATATGATTTGTGCATCCGCTGTCCATAATCCATTCTGAAGACTTTGGTGTCACTCCCTACAATGCAGTTAGGGGGATAGGCTTCACCAATAGTCAATGTGAAGCATAAACATTTGATGTACACGTGGATTATGAAAGCTTAGATCCAAGTTAGGACAGATAAGAATATTAGCAAGTGATACATGAACAAAATGGATATTAAGACCATTTGGGCATTTGATCTTGCGCCCTACAAGTTGTTTTAGGTCCCCAGCAATAGCATCAGATGCCTTTGATTTTCGACCGGGGACCTTTCCCTGCAAGAGAAAGTTAGTTCTTCTTAACCACCCACATCTTCAGGGGTGGCTTAGAAGCAATGAGTCTAAGAGCAACATCTGAGAATTTTGGCTTTAGAGCCCTAGCAAATAGTCTTGCAGGAGGAGAATAATACTCATAAGAATAAGCAGAAAAATTCTTTGTTTTGTGGATATAGCGGTTTGAGGAAACACGCTCATATTCATGGGTCTGATATAATTTCCCTGCATAACATTGGCGTTAGGGTGACTCAGGTGAGTCCTTTGTCTGTATGAAGCCTTAGGACCATATGAAGCCTTTGGTCTGGGGTTTGTCTTCTTCCCAGGTGGTGTCATGATGAAATTTGCTGGAAGCTTCTCAAGACAACCTTTGGGAACCCAGATCTTCTTCATAGGTGCCCCATTCCTGCAGTTAGTACCAATATACCTGGCAAACACTTCACCATTCTGATTCTTAAACAGTTTATAGTTTGCATCAAAGGATTCATCAATGATAATAGGATTATCACAAGTGAAGCCAGATAAGGTAGATGGATCCACTGAAGGTTCCTTTGCAGCAACCCATGTGGTTTTGGGGTACTGCTCAGGCTTCCAGTACGAACCATCAACATTCATTTTCCTCTCGAACCCTACACCCTCTTTCCTAGGGTTTCAGTTCAGTATCTGCTTTTTGAGGACATCACATAAAGTCTGATGCCCTTTGAAGCTTTTGTACATCCCTGTTTCAAGCAAAGTCTTCAACCTAGCATTTTCATCAGCAATAGTAGTGGTATCCTCAACAGAGGGGTTAGTTACCACATCAGTAGTTGAAGATATTGCAGCAGTGGCAGCAGTAGAACATTCAGCAACATATGTAGCATTATCACACTCAATGCATTTTAGACATGGTGGAATAAACTCTTCCTGAGAAGCACTGATTTGTTGAGCAAGTAATGAATCGCGCTCCTTCTGAAGATCTTCATAACACACTCTTAGCTTTTCATGATCAGATAAGAGAGTGTTATGATGACTTTGAAGCGTGTTTAACTTAGTATGAAGTCTCTAAAGACTTTTAGCCAAGGTTTTCGACTGATCCATTTCTCACCCAACATATCATTGCTCTTATTAAGCATTTTTTGGACTTTTTCCAAAGCAATTTGTTGTTTAGTGGCAAGGGAAGCAAGTTTGACATAGTTGGGTCCAAATTCATCACCAGATTCATCATAACTAGACTCAGATAGGTAGCATTCGGTTACCTTGGCACCTTTTGCCATAAGACATGGTGCTGAGGATGATGGTTCTGGATCGAAAGTCATCATCTTGAGAGATTCTTTGAAATCCTCAAACCCGGGATCATCACGAGTTCGATGACCCTCATAGACTTCAGAGAGACGGTCCCATATAAGCTTGGCATGATCGAGATGCATGACGTTCCTGAACTGATTTTGAGACAGACAGGAGCAGATGACGTCCTTCGCTGTGAGGTTGGGAAGAGTGAACTTGTGAATGTCATCAGCTTCTGCCATCTTGCACAAATCGGTAAGACCAATCTCAATGACGGTCCACAACTCACTGTTTATCGCCATGAGACGTTTCTTCATCATGGCCTTCCACTTGGGATACTCGTGACCGTCAAACATGGGGCAAGACACTGTCTTCATTCATGTGGTCGACATAACTAAAACTCCAGGTGGTTAAACCGAATCACACAGAACAAGGGAGTACCTTGCTCTGATATCAATTGAAAGTGCAGTATATAGACTAGAGGGGGGGTGAATAGGCGATTTTTATGGAATGCTTCAAAACATGGAAGTTTCAAAGACAAACAATAGTACCGATCCTATTTATATGCAGCGGAAGGTAGACTACACTAGACAAGCCATAGTCAAGTATTCAATGAAGTGAAAGCATGAAGACTAATAGCAGCTAGGCAGTAAGGATCGGGATGGAAGAATGAATGAAGCCAATCAGAACAGGTAGTCACACAATGAAGTCAATCAGATAAGGCAAGCAGGCAATGACTTCACAACATGAGACAGTAAGTAAAGGGAAGGAAAGGATAGAACCAGTAGCTCGGGGAAGACAGTGATTTGTTAGACCAGTTCCAGTTGCTGTGACAACTGTACGTCTGGTTAGGGAGGCTGAGATTTAACTCAGAAGACCACGTCTTCACCTTATTCCCCTTGAGCTAAGGACACCTAGTCCTCGCCCAATCACTCTGGTAAGTCTTCAAGGTAGACTTCCAAACCTTCACAGACTTCATTCACCGGCAATCCACAATGACTCTTGGATGCTCAGAACGCGACGCCTAACCGGCTGGAGGAAACATAGTCCTCAAGTGTAACAAGTCTTCATGTCACACAGACAGAAAGACTTCAGTGATGCCTAACACTCTTTGGCTCTAGGTGTTTGGGATTTGTCCTCGCAAGGATCTCTCTCTCTCAAATGCTTCGGAGGTGGGTTGCTCTCAAACAACAAAAGCCGTGTAATAACTCTGAGCAGCCACCAATTTATGGTGTAGGGGGTGGGCTATTTATAGCCACTGGGCAACCCGACCTGATT
Organism: Secale cereale; assembly: GCA_902687465.1. NCBI lineage: Eukaryota > Viridiplantae > Streptophyta > Magnoliopsida > Poales > Poaceae > Secale > Secale cereale. The sequence continues at coordinate 383,026,593 of LR738714.1, read as the reverse complement.
TGTCCGAAGTGACCCTGGGTCACTAAGGAACTGACACGTGTTTCAATGGTCAGATTTCAAACACACACGACAACTTTACTTGGGCTACAAGTAAAGCTGACTCATCCAGCTCTGGATAAGATTTGCTCTCATTGTCTTCGCTCGAAGACATAGGATTTGGTTGAGCATCACTTCAGTCCCTCTGACTTAGTTCACTTGGACCCCACTTAACAGTACGGTGGTTCCTATGACTCAACAAAGAAGAAAAGGAAACAACGAAACATCTAAGTCTTCGCGCTCCATAGTCTTTACACAATGTCTTCTCTTGTCATAGTCTTCAATATGATTATCTTCATGTACCACCATTGTCGTCAATGTCTTCATACATTTTTAGGGGTCATCTCCGGTAGGTAAACCGAATCAATGAGGGACTACTACATGTGTTATCCTGCAATTCTCACAAACACATTAGTCCCTCAACCAGGTTTGTCGTCAATACTCCAAAACCAACCAGGGGTGGCACTAGATGCACTTACACCCCCCTCCACCACCTCCTCCATATCCTCCACCTGCATCGAGGACCTGATCCAATCCCCCTAGATCCAGCCGGGCGGCAGCCCGGTCCTCGACGTCGACCCCCGATTGGTCTTCTTGTCCTTCCCCATCATCGGCTCCTTCTTCCGTGCGCTCCAGGGCCGCCGTCTTTTCCTTAACCATGGGGCGAGCTGCGCGCGGGCGGGGCAGCAGTGGGCGAGGATAGGTGGTGCAGCGGAGAAGCGGAGGAAGAAGAAGAAGTTTGGGCGCGCAGTGCCTACACATCGGCCGCGACTCCTTCCTATTGCCCAGCTGTCGAGTGGCTGACTTGTGGGCCCAAGCAATCCTGTCAAATCCCGCAACAGTCGCATGCCCGATACGTGGCGAAAAAGGCGGCACAGGAATCGAGGCGCCTGTGTATATCCAGTCCGATTACCGCGGCTCATTCCGTCCCGCGCGCTTCCCCGAAATTCAAATCCCGCAAAATCCGGGAACCGCAGAGCAGTCAATCGCACCGAAAACCGCGCACCCCGTCGACACTCGAAACTACTCACAAAAGTTCACTCGATGGGTTCTGACTTGATCAAGGCGGCTGAATTAAGGTTGAAGGGCCAGCCCGATCCCCCGGTTCGAGGAAGATGCCTCCGAAGTATCAGATTTGGATTGGAATCAACTTCAACCCTCTTTTTTCACTTGGACCTCAATCCATTCGGGGGCTACTGATGATACCATGGACCTAGGGTAGGGTCACATGCCTGACCTAGATACCCTACCCAAGGTCACTGCCCTAAAGATCAAAGACATTCCAAAGATGATAGAAGATACTGACTGGTATGGCCAATGAGAGCAATTCACTCGACAACATACCTCACTCAGATATCCCAATTCCATTCGACAGAATGAAGTCACTCGACCATGCAAGAAACCACTCGACTCTCAAAAGGTCTAAGGTCTCGTAAGGCTAGCAACAGTCGGTCATTCACTCCTCAGTAATGATGGCCTTTACTGTCCTTTATTACAGGCGTTATCAGTAACATCCTGCTTTTATGTACATTGAACCATCTGTAACGTGGGGCGGCAGGGGTCCTGACGCACTCTATATAAGCCACCCCCTCCTCCGGTACAAGGGTTCGCACCCCCTGTAACACACGCATACATCTATATTCCAGTCGACAGCCTCCGGGCACCGAGATGTAGGGCTTTTACTTCTTCCGAGAAGGGCCTGAACACGTAAAACTCGTGTGTACAACCTTGCCGTAGCTAGGACCTTGCCTCCTCCTACGTACCCCATATCCTTAATGTCAGACCTAGTACCACGACACCATCTCCAAACTTGCTGCATGTTGAGCCGTGGTGCTGTCAGGAAGGGCCACACCAGCGGCGCTGCCCTAGCAGCCGGGGGAGGTGGGGGAGGGGGAGGCGTAGGAGTCCGGACTACCTGCCCGCGACGCGCATCCACCCCAACTGTCGAGCCCGAGGCAGACCGCCTCGCCACCTTAGTCGTCGCCTCGCGCCTGAGCTCCTCCACCGGCGATGGGCTGCGGGGGCGCTTGCAGTCCTTAGAGCCATGCCCGGGTAGGCCACATCGATAGCACACCATGTCGTTCGTGCAGTCCTTTAAGAAGTGCCATTTCGCCAAGCAACGGAAGCACTTGTCCCGCATGTCCGGCGAGATCTCCCTGTGGCCTGCAGGACGGGACGCACCCGCCGTCGCCGCCGCGGCCGCAAAGTCCCGACCTATCCCGCGCTTCCAAAGGGTCTTCTTCGTGGCCGGCGCCGGATGCCAGGATTTCAGCCGCCGACATGAGAGCACCTCCGCACCAGGGGCGGGCGGGGTCTCTGGATCATAGTATTATAGTGTTTATCGAGTTGCGTGACTAAATCACATCTATAGATCGCATTGTAGTGTTTCTGGACAAAATTATATAGTGCGGCAGAGAGCGAGAGTTTACGAAGAAACGTGTAATTATAGTGCGGACGCCGGGTGGGAAACACCCGACATTCGCCGGTGCATCCCGCGGACGCGCCGTCGCCACCCGTCCATTCCGGCTCGAGAAAACCTCCATGTTGACTTCTTCACCGTCGCCACCATTTCCTCCAAATTAGAGGTCCAAATTACTGCACGCCCACACGACGCCTGCGCAGCTTCGACCCAGCTCACGCTCCACTGTCACTGATCCACTCTCTCCCGCTGCCCGCCCAGGGAGCCACCACCTCCCACGCCGGCCGCGCTCAAACCCCGCAAAACCCTAGCCACCACAACCGAACCACCATGCCGGCAACCCCTCTCGTCCTCGCCCTCTTGCTTCTGCTCCTCGCCGCCGGGCCGCGCCCCGGGGCCCCCGCCTCCACCGACCGCGCCGCGTTACTCGCCTTCCGCGCGTCCCTCTCCCCGCCCTCCCGCGCGGCGCTCTCCTCCTGGCATGGCCCGCTCACGGCGTCCTGGCTCGGGGTATCGCTCCACCCACCCGCCGCCGCCGCCGTGGCCGCTCCGCCCTCCGTCGCGGCGCTCGCGCTCCAGGGCCTCAACCTCTCCGGGCCGCTCCCGGCCCCTTCGCTCGCGCTCCTACGCCGCCTCCGAGAGCTCGACCTCTCCGCCAACGCGCTCTCCGGCGAGCTCCCCTGCTCCCTACCGCGCTCGCTTGTCGACCTCGACCTCTCCCGCAACGCGCTCTCCGGTGCCATCCCCACCTGCCTCCCTGCCTCGCTCCCGGCCCTCCGCACCCTCAATCTCTCGTCGAACTCTCTCGGGTTCCCACTTTCCCCATGGTTCTCCTTCTCCTCGCGCCTCGTTGCCCTCGATTTCTCCAGCAACGCCCTCTCTGGCGCCGTCCCGCCGCGTATCGTGGCCGACCCCGACGCATCCAGCCTCCTCCTCCTCGACCTCTCCCACAACCGCTTCTCCGGCGAGATTCGTGCGGGGATAACGGCGATACGGAGCCTGCAGGGCCTGTTCCTTGCGGACAATCAGCTCTCCGGAGAGATCCCACCCGGGATTGGGAACCTGACGTACTTGCAGGCGCTGGATTTGTCACATAATCGGCTGTCCGGTCTAGTGCCTGCGGGGCTTGCCGGCTGCTTCCAGCTTCTGTACCTGCGTCTCGGGGGGAATCAGCTCTCTGGGGCGCTGCGGCCAGAGCTTGATGCACTTGATAGTCTGAAGGTTCTAGATTTGTCCAACAACCGGATATCGGGTGAGATTCCGCTGCCACTGGCTGGATGCCGGTCTCTCGAGGTGGTGATCTTGTCAGGAAATGAGATTACAGGGGAGCTCAATGGGGCTGTGGCGAAATGGCAGAGCTTGAGGTCCCTGTCCCTGGCTGATAATCAGCTCTCTGGCCAGCTACCAGATTGGATGTTCTCATTCCCGGCTCTCCAATGGCTTGATTTGTCTGGCAATAGGTTTGAGGGTTTCATCCCTGATGGTGGTTTCAATGCAAGTTCAGTGCTTAATGGCGCAGGAGGTGGTCAGGGCATTCCATCAGGTGCTATGATTTCACCTCAATTGTTTGTGTCAGCGTCTGTAGATGCCACAGGCCAGCAGCTTGAACTGGGCTATGATCTTCGGGCAGCTCCTGGTATAGATCTATCAACGAATTTGCTCCATGGAGAGATACCTGAAGGGTTAGTTGCAATGAAGGGATTGGAGTATCTGAACCTCTCTTGTAATTACTTAGCTGGGCAGATCCCTGCAGGGCTTGGGGGGATGGGGAGGCTGCGGACGCTGGACTTCTCGCATAATGGGTTGTCAGGGGAGGTGCCTCCAGTAATTGCTGCCATGACAGAGCTCGAGGCGCTTAACCTCTCTTACAATAGCCTATCTGGGCCTTTGCCAACAACAGATGGGTTGCGGAAATTCCCAGGAGCGTTGGCAGGAAACCCTGGGATATGCGGTGGGGAAGGGTGCTCTATGGATGCAAAGATGCCAGAAGGGGAAATTTCAGGAAATAATCGTCATGGCTGGCTCAGTGACTGGCATGGAGAGAATGGATGGGTGTCCCTTGGGGCGTTCTCTATCAGCACGATGACTAGCTTCTTTGCGTCGTTGGCAACCTTGCTATGCTCCCCCAAGGCTAGGAATTTCGTATTTCGGCCTGTGAGGATAGAATATTGAGATTAGAGGGGGGATCGGACAATAAGTTCTGTAAATACGAGAATGTGTGCGAACCTTGAGTGATTTTAGTGTGCAGCTAATCTTGATGAAGGCAAGTTGTGTAGCTTGCTTGAATGATCAGGTATTATGCCTAGTATTGTTGTTGTACGGAGGTCTAAACCTTTTTCTGGTGTATTTGCATCCTTGCGTGCCATTTCAGAGGATTGAACACCGGTTTCTAGTTGAGGTCAACAAGTCCTGTTACGGAGGTTGTACATGATTAGGTGATGTGTTGGCCATCAACCGATGAATGTCGTATGAGCAATTTCAGATGTAAATACCCCGTATCCATTTTATCATGTTGGGGCAGGTTTAAGTCGAAATTCCGTTTCCTGTTCAGTTCATAACTTATTTTGATTTGAGTACCGCAGATCTACCTTTTGATGGTCTGTCAATTTGATTGGAGATCATTGGTCTATATAGAACTGTTTATCTCTAAACTTGCATTGGTTGTTCTGTAGTAGCATTAGTATTACAGTACTACAAAAACATTAATTGCATTGGTAGTTTAGCCTACAAGAACGGCTTATATTTTGAGACGGAGGTTGTACCATTTTGAAAGTCATGTGATAGTTTCCAGCGAGGTGGCAACCATTCTCTCTCTATATCATGGTAAGCGCTCCTATTTTCAGATCAATAGAGGTGAAACAAGTTACCACTGAGCATTTGAGAAGTAACTCCACCATGCATTTGCAATTGCAGCTTAAGGAGTCTTACTGTACTCATCACTTGGATTCTTATTTTTGAAAAGGGAGGGGAATCAGCATCATGCCTTTCAAAAGGAAGAAAAATCTTGCAATAAAATCAGTCAGTGCCGGTATGGAATCAGGTTCTTGTTTATCCACATCTACTTTAGCTGAACTTGCTGCAACCAATGTCACAGTGCACACCACGGAATTTTCTCATGATGTGACTTTTTCGTAGCAAATTAGCTTTGTTCAGAGCTTTTCATACAAACTTGGGATGGGACGTGTATTGGTTTTGTAACTTAATTCCTACTGCCTTTGGTGGATTGCTTCAGACCTCAGATGCAGCCCTTAAAACTTGTTTGATCTCATTTCCCAAGCGTCCTTGTATTGTGGCAATCTTCATATATTAACATTGGCAATGTTGAATTAATTGCCTGACTGCTGCCCTCATCTTCAAAACTATGTGGAAGAATGCATCCATGCTCAGATACAAGATTCTTTTCTGGCTGCTCTTATATGATAGAGTGAACACAAGTAATCTACTCCAGAGGAAATCCATTTCCTACCCTCATCTAGCTGTGTGACTCAGGAGCTGAGGAAACTGCTCAACACCTCTTTTGGGATTGCTCGTTTGCTAGAGATTGCTGGGATAGCATCATCCCCAGTAGATATCGAGGAATCTCTGTCATGGACGGGATCCTACTGATTGTGCTGAAGCTGCCGGCTAATATAGCCTGAGAAATCATTATAATGGGCTGCTGGAACATCTGGATTTAGAGAAACAACAAAAAAATTGAGGCTTTGACTCCCTCCACCTTGTGATGGAGAAGACAGATGTTTGCAGATCTATCTCTTCTAAAACACAGGATTAAAAGGAAGTTTGAAGAATCTCTCTTACTTGGATCGAGCATCATCTTTCCTAATCTCATGTTCATAATGGATTGCCCTAGAACTGAGTGGATGCACACTTCCTTGCACCATCCTCCTTTGGTTTGGAGGAATCTTGTACGATTTCTAGAGGATATGAATTTTGTAGGAAAAATTCCTACGGAGCCCTTTGGTTTGTAGGAATGAATTCCTATTCCTATATAGGATAGGAATCAATCCTTCACATTTCAAAGGAAAAAAAACGTTAGCCTAGACTCAATGAAAAAATTCCTATCTTATGAATCAAGTGACATCCTTTTTCCTATAGGAAGTGAGATGCATGTCACCCCACTTCCTATGATTTTCCTATTCCTATGATATTCCTATCCTATGAATCAAAGGAGTCCTAGTTCTACTAGTATTTTTTTAATTAATTATAGTAACACAGTGAAGATGGTTACTGGCTGGATGCCGTTGTTACTACTACGTAACCTTAAATTATTATTGTTGTGCGTCATCGTACAACTACACCCTCTGATTACTAGATGCCCTTTTCAAATTACCATGTACCAGACCCTCTGATTACTTGATGCCCTTTTCAAATTACCATGTACTAGTTGGGTTAGACTAAGTGCAGAACTTTGTCTTCGTCAAATTGTATTTTCCTTTTTTTTTTACCCTAAAACAGTAAGGCAAAAGCCCTACTGTGTGTCATTTTTCATTAATAAAGACAGGAAACATAAAAGAGTTTTACAATGGTTGGTGGGGGAACAACCATAGAAGTCTAGGATTACATAATAAAGAGAAGAGGAAAGAAAATTAAATATTGTCAATCCAGGATGACATGCCATCCTTCAGACTAGGTTTGGCTCTAAACATGGTCAACTCGAAAGTTCTGATGAAATCATATCTGCATTCTGTGATTGAGCAAGGAATTCCTTCAAATACCAATCTAGTTCTTTGATTCCAGATGCTCTAGCTCTGCCCACAATCATATCCATGAAAAAAGCAAGATGGTATCTCTATTTAGCTTCAATTATCATATCATGGATGCTCATGTCTGTGTTCCATTCAATACCAATGTTCCACCAAAAACCTTGACTAAATGGGCGAGAAGGTGAGTTATGTCTAGGGGTGGGCATTCGGTTTATATGGTTAATTCGGTTCAGTTTATTCGGGTTTCTAGAATTTCGGTTTTTGAAAAATGACAACCGAAATAATCATGATAAAAATTGCCACCGAACCTTATTAACCAAAATATATCTGTTCGGTTTGTTCGGTTAACCAAAAAACCAAAATGCATGTGCACCACCATCAGTTGAAGCAACGTATCATGTAACTATTTATTATACTTTCTACGAACATAGCCGTCAATCATCTTAAAAAATAGCTACCAATTAGTATTTGCATGCATGAGATCCTATAATATATGCACTAGCCCCATGCTCTTGTGATTGCATGAATCTATGTATAATTTCCAAAGCGATACACAACTAGCTAGCGACTTAGACAAATTAGCTATCTTATTGTGCTTGTGCGGAGAGAAACAAGGGTAGTGGACTCATAATTCGGTTAGTTCGGTTTATACGGTTTTTCTAAATCAAAAACCAATTTAAAATTAAACACCAAATAATTTATATTTTCAAACCAAACCGAATAACCAAAAACCGATTTAGCCTATATTTCGGTTAAAATGGTTTGGTTCAGTTTGAAATTTCGGTTTTCGATTTGAAAGTGCCCACCCCTAGTTATGTCTTCCATATTTTCATCATTACATAAAACACAGTTGGTAGAATCAAGGTGCATACTCTTCCTTGTCAAAAGATCACAAGTATTTATTCTGTCATTGAGCATTAACTACCAGAAGAATTTATGCTTAGGTAAACATCATGATTTCCATATCCATTTAAATGGATCAGCAACTTCATCATTTTTCATGAGGTAGTTATAGATCTTCTTGGTCATGTTGGTAGAACTGCCCCAACTAAAATGCCAGTTGTCATGATCATTATTCTGCCTGATGTGATTTAACTGCTCAGATAACAGGTGAAACCGTTGATGGGCAGTAATCGATAATGGTAGTTGAAAAATATTATAATAATTCTTCGAACAATTGGCTGCCCAAATAGATATGTTCTCCTATTGATTGAAGGAGTGCAATTCAGGAAACTTCAGTTTCATGATGGAACCATTCCAATTGCCCCCCACAGTAGAGTAGAATTTCCTGAGTTAACATCACAGGTAGTCATGTCTTTAAATAATTCAAACAATTTCATGCAGTCTTTCCACCAGAAAGAACCTTTGTTGCCGCTAGAGTGTGGTACTACATTGTTCTGATAGTAAGCATACCAAAGTAATTTAACCCATGGAACATCAGTCTGATTGTAGAATTTGTATAGGTGCTTGATAAAGGGAGCTTTATTTTGTGCTCTTAAATTTAGAACACCAAGACCTCATTGATTTTTTGGTTTGCATATCATATCCCAACTAGCCAGACATTTGCCTCTTTTATTAATCTCATTTTCGTACAAAAGGAAATTTCTGCTTGGTTTATCAACATGATCCAATATGGTGAGATGAACTTTAAGAGAGCACATAGCAAATATAGGCATGGAGGCAACCATAGAGTTTATGTAGGTGAGTCTGCCAAAATGGTTCATGAATCTAGCCACTCCAGACAGTCTCTTATCAATTTTGGAGATCACAGGAATAAGGTCCTAGACAGTGGGTTTGGTGGTGCCCATGGGGAGTCCCAAGTAAAAGGTAGGCTCTCAACCTTGCATCCAAAAGTATTTGCTAACATAGACATTGATTGTTGACCAATATTAATAGGGATTATTGAGGATTTGCTGAAATTGACAAAAAGACCAATAGATAGACTGAAAAGATGGAGTAGATACTTCAGATGAATCAACTGATCTTCATTAGCTGGCATAATCATTAAGGTGTCATTCGCATATTAGATGATTGGGTAGTCTTGACCATATGCATGATTGATGGGTAGAGAGAGCTCTCCATTTGTCCAAGTAGCATTCACAACTGATTGCAGTAAGTCAGCAACAATAATATATAGGAGATGAGAGTGTGGATCACCTTGTCTGACCCCTCTTTTGCATATATTTTTTTACCCGCAACTCCATTATGTAGTAGAGAGGTAGAGGCATAATACAATACATTTGTCACCCAATTTATCCATCTAGGTCCAAATCCTTTAGCCCTTAACATAGCAATAATGGCCTTATATTCAATCTTGTCAAAAGCCTTTTCAAAGTCAAGCTTGAGTATGATGATAGGTTTTTTTGATTGGTGGCATAGGTGAAGATATTCAAAGGCATAACCCAAACAGTCTTGGATGTTCCTTCCTTTGATATATCCATATATATTTTGATGAATAAAAGAGGTGATGATTTTCTATGCTCTGTTAGCCATTAGTTTGGTGATAATTGTAAGAGGAAGGCTAACCAAGGATATAGGTCTGAAATCATTCATATTTTCAGGGTTTGAAATCTTGGTATGAGAGTAATGAAAGCAGTGTTTATACTTTGAATATCATAGTTTCCTTCAAAGAAATCCCAAATCATAGTGTAGATATCTTGTTTGTTAATATCCCAACAATTCCTCAAGAAAGTGCCATTAAAGCCATCAGGTCCAGGGGCTCTGTCAGGGGTAAATCATTAACTACCTCATCAATCTCATCCATAGAAAAAGGTGCCTCAAGTTCTGAAAGATCCTGTGGTTGGATAAGTTCTTGGAGGTTGAATAGCATAGGAGAATCAATGCATTTGCCCAGTCTATCTTTGTAGGATTGCCAAATAATTGCAGCCTTATGATCATGATTATGATAAGAAATTCCACCATCACCAAGGATAGTAGTAATATAATTTTTCCTGTAGCTTTGGGTGGCAATAGCATGAAAAAAAGTATTTTCATCATCTAATCTTATACTTCTCATTTTAAATTTGGATTTCCAATAAATTATTTTAACTTCCAATAGCTTGGAGATGTGCTTCTTCAGTATTTTCCTGAAATTTGATTCCATGGTACTCAGATCCCTTTGATCTTCAATGTCATCAAGCGTAACAAGAACATAATTATAGGCAATAATATTGGTATTAAGTCTAGAAAGGTTCTTACTCCATTTCTTGAGACCCAATCCGAGGCATTTAAATCTGGCAGCAACATCCTTGGCAGAATTACTTAATTGGTGATTTTTGTTCCAGCATTGTAAAACAGTCTCATAAAATCCATCAAACTCAAACCAGTAGTTTTCAAATATGAAAATGGTGGCCCTTGGAATGTCACTGCCAATCTGAATGTGGATGGGATATGATCTGGTGACACTCTAGCAAGTGGGTGAGCTAAAGTATTTGGGAAGGATAAAGTCTAATTTGTAGAGGTGAAAATCCAATCTAACTTTTCCAGAAGGGGCAGATCCTGCATATTACTACGTGCGAAATTTCTTCCTTTAAGTGGTATTTCCACGAGGTCTAATTGTTGCAAAAGGCTACTGAACATAAGCATATTATTTGTGTCTCCACCTGGTCAAATTGTATTTTCCTATTACCACATGCCCTTTCGTAATTATGCATGAATCTCACTACTAGAATTCTGGGGAAATCTATGATCAACAAATGAAGCACATCATAATGTCCACTCGTTGATTACAAGACTAACACTAGTTTACTATTTTTTCCATGTGAATCACAATCACATCTAGTACCAGTAGACAGTAGTACATAGTAAAGAGCTTACTACAAAAGTAGAAGTATTACGATCAAATTACGAATGTGGTGCATGTGTGGGTTAGTTGGCTGGGCAGGGTGCGTGGTTAGACCGGCGCGTAGGATAAGCCATAATGCGCTCAACCATAGTTTAGCACTACTCAATACACCGTAGAACTATTGTTCTACGATTATTGGTTAAAAAAGCTAGATCGACGTTTGCAGTTCTGATTGCAGAATATCTTTGTGTGTGTTTTCCACAACTGATTTCTTTGTTTCCTCGAATATGCATGAGTGTGCATATCATATATTAAAGAAGAAAGGCAAAGTATGCCTCCACCAAAGGTTACGAAGGTATTAGTACATGCTACTCCTCAGTGCTCTCCCACCTCTATACCCTACTGAAAAAGGGGGCTACATTCCATTTTAGTAGTCCGGCTGACGACCATACTAAACCCTCTTGTCTCACTCTACGTAGTAACGGCTCGATCGAAGCCGCGCTCCCTCAAAGAGAATGGCATTCCTATGCTTCCACAACTTCCACCATGTTAGCGCGAAGATGGTGCGTAGATCCTTCCGACTCATGTTGTTTGGTCCTCGCTTGTCGACGGCCCACTCCGCAAGTGAGTCATGCTGAGATGGTGTCCATTCCAGCCTGTCCAATGCCTCGCAAATCGCCGCCCAATCCGTCCCAGCAAACACACATGTGAGTAGTATATGTTTAATCATTTCATCCTCCTGGTCACAGAACGGACACGCGTCCTGGTGAGGTAGCCGTCTCCGTGTAGACGATTCGAGGTCCAGCATTTATCCCTCGGGGCGAGCGATGTGAAAAATATGCACTGTGAGGGAGCTCGCGACTTCCATGTTAGATCCGCCGTTGGGATCACCTCCCTACCCCAAAATCCAGCCGCATATGCTGACCTCACCGAGAACTGCCCATTAGTCTCCTAGGACCAAGCTATCTCATCCGACACATTCTCAGTTGGCTCCCAATTGATAACCCTCTGCCAAAGTGAAATAAACTTCTGCAGTGTGTCCGGCCCTATGTTGGGACAATTATCCATCGCCCAAGACCCATTCTCCACAACCGTACTTTCTAGTCTAGACGATCTGATGCGTGGTGGAACCATGCCATATATAAGCGATGTAATTTCCTGTATTCTCCTCCCATCTAACCATCGGTCTTTACAAAAGAGTGTCGTGAGGCTACTATGCGATGTACTCCTCATGGCCGCCTGGCATATCATCTTCGCTTCTTCAAGAACTTCGATTCTGAACTCATTCCATGGTCTAGTCTCGTCTTTCCTTTTGAGCCATGGCCATCGAGCCTGCATGGCCACATTCATCCAGCGTAGGTTTGGCAGACCTAATCCACTCGCCCACTTTGGTGCACACACCACGTCCCAAGCGACCGCACAGTTTCCACCACTACTATGGAAATGCTTATAGGCAGGACCTCAGTAGTAGCGCTGGAAAAAAGAAAACATTGCTGCTAACTATTAGTAGTGTTGTCCTGTGGAAGCGCTACAAGTAAGTCTTTAGCAGTAGCGCTGGAAAAGTTAAAAGCGCTATCACTAAGTGGGGCCCAATGCTCCCACTGACGCTAGCCGTAGTGGCAACGCTGTCCAGAAAGGAGCGCCACTACTAAGTTTTTAGCAGTAGCGCTTTATTTTTTAGCACCGCTACTGCTAACGGCCCCCACTTAGTAGTAGCGCATTTCCTGGAAAGCGCTACTACTATGTGCCGTAGCAACAACGCTTTCTGGGAAACAACACTACTACTAGTTACGGTTGGTGCCACCTTTTTACCCCTCCCTCCCCCTCCTCCCCCCTTTGCCCTCTCTCTCCCCCAATTTCCCCTCTCCCCTCTCTAAGTTAGTTATCCACCATTGTTGCCCTTCTTCTCTCTTCCTCCTACCTCTCTTGTCTCCCCATTAATGCCCCCCCTCCACCATAACTCTCCTCCATAAATGGCCTTCTCATCTCTATGGCTCCCCCTCTCCATTAGTTAGCTCATCTCTCTCCCTCTACATCATTTATTTAGCTCATCTCTCTCCCTCTCCATTAGTTACACCTAGAGTCATCTCTCCTCCCCAATAACTAGATATAGCTAGGTATTTAGCCATCCACACTTTCGATCCCCTAGGCCTCATCCAGTCGGTCTCTCTCGGGAGATAGCTAGGTAAGTAAAAAGTTGTTCATTTCAAGAATGGGAATATGTGTGTGAATGGGAATATGTGTGTTTGGGATATGAAGAGATTTGTGCGAGTGACATGTGCCCCGGCCGAGTTGCTTATGTTTTGCCAAAATGTTGATTTTGTTCCATTTCGGTGAATTTCGAGCAAACTCGATATGTCCTATTTTTAGGCAAGGTCATGCCAAATTTTTATATGACTTTGAAGCTTGCATGTATTTTGTTTATAACCCTTTTGCTTGTTATACCGTGCAGTCCGTCATGAAGGTGAGTGGATGGAACGTGGATCGATAGATGCAATCCGCGGTGGTGGACATGTATGCAAATAGTCAGACTAGGATTAGATGTCCGTGTGCAAGATGCAAAGAAGGAGTCCTTTTGGACCCTTTTGATCGTGGCACTTTGAAGGCGCACATGCTGATGAATGGTTTCATGGATGGCTATACTCGATGGAAAAGTGAAGATGATGATGATGAGGATGTCTAAATGGCAGGGAATAATGACATGGGGCTAGACGAAGAGATGGCCGATCAAAACGAAGACGATGACCCCGGACATGGCGGCAGAGAAGAGTCCGGAAATGACGGCGGCGGAGAAGATTCCGGACACGGCGAACAAGAGTCCGGACATGGCGGAGAAGAGGCGGCAGTCACGCTGCAGTCTTCGACGCTACTAAGTGCAGTCGTGCAGGACCCTCATGTTCGAAACCTCCTTCGCAAGAGTACGACTAGCGAGAGAGCTGCTTCTAGAGAGGAGGCCAAGCTGGCGCAACTTGAAGTAGACTCGAAGACTCCATTGTATGACGGTTGCCATCCCGAGGTGACCCGCTTGAGTTTCACGCTCGAACTTCTAAAGACGAAGGCCAAAAACAAATCGACAGACAAAATCCTCGATGAGCATTTGAAGTATCTACATAATAAAGTTCTTCCCGTGGGGAACCTGTGTCCTGCTAGTGTCGAGGAGGCCAAGAAAATCTTTGCCCTTTTGATTTGCCACACATTAGGTACCACACATGCATCAACGATTGCATCATTTAACGGGGGGAGCATGCGGAAAAAATCAGCTGGCCAGTGTGCAATGCTTTTTGATACAAGAAGCCATGAAAGAAAGCTCCTCAGAAAGTTGTATGGTACTTTTCGATCACTCCCCGTCTGCAGCAGTATTTCGTAGATCCTAAGGAAGCAAAGCTCATGCGCTGGCACACGGAGAGGAAGAAGCCCGATGATGGAGATGATCCGAACCTGAGACACCTCGCAAATGGTAGCCAATGGAGAGCATTCAACGGCGTATATGGATTTGGTGCAGAAGATCCAAGGAACATCGTGCTTGGCGCGAGTACCGATGGCATGAATCCGTTTGGAAACCAGAACACCAACCACAACACATGGCCCGTCTTTGTATGGATGTACAACCTCCCCCCCCATGGAAGTGCATGAAGACAAAGTACATACACATGAGCATGCTGATTCAAGGGCCGAAACAACCGGGAAATAATATTAACCTGTATATGGGGCTTCTGCAAGAGGAGCTAGACACGTTATGGAAAACACCAGCATGGACATGGGACGCCAGCAAAGGAGAGTATTTCCATATGAGAGCCGCGCTGATGTCGACGGTGCACGACTATCTCGGTTACTGGTACACCTCAGGTCAGGTGTGCTACGAATACTGCGGATGCACAAGGTGCATGGATGATATAACGTCTCAGCAGATTACGTCAACGAAAGATGGCGGGTTGATACGTCTCGAACATATCTATCATTTTTTATTGTTCCATGTTGTTATATTATCATTCTTGGATGTTTTACAACCATTTTATAATCATTTTATATCATTTTTGGTACTAACCTATTGACATAATGCCAAGTGCCAGTTGCTGTTTTCTGCATGTTTTTTACATTGCAGGAAATCAATATCAAACGGAGTCCAAACACCGCAAAACTTTTTGGAGATTTTTTTGGGCCAGAGGACACCCATTGGGCCAGAGCTACACCTGGGGGGGTGCCCCGAGGGGGGCACAACCCACCAGGGCGCGCCAGCCCCCCAAGCGTGCCCAGGTGGGTTGTGCCCACCTCGGTGGCCTCCTGCACCGCCTCTTTACCCTATAAATTCACAAATATTCTGAAATCCTTCGGGGTAGACCTAGATCAGAAGTTCCGCCACCGCAAGGCTCTGTACTCCACGAGATCCAATCTAGAGCCCTTTCCAGCACTCCGCCGGAGGGGGAAATCATCACCGATGGCCATCTTCATCATCCCGACGACCACCATGATGAGGAGGGATTAGTCCACCCTCAGGGCTGAGGGTATGTACCAGTAGCTATGTGTTGTATCTCTCTCTCGCTCGTGTTCTTGATGGCACGATCTTGATGTATTGAGGGCTTTGTTAATATAGTTGGATCATATGGTGTTTTCCTCTCTCTTGTTGAGATGAATTGAGTTTTCTCTTTGAGATTTCTTTGGATTGAATACTTTTATGGATTTGAGAGCACTTGATATATGTCTTGCAATTGAATACTCGTGGTGACAATGGGGTATCATATTGATTCACTTGATATATGTTTTGGCACTCAACTTGCGGATTCCCGAAGTGACATTGGGGTAATCTATGCATAGGGGTTGATGCACATTCTTGTCTATGTTTCTCCGATAGAAATCTTGGGGCACTCTTTGAGGTTCTTTGCGTTGGATTGAGTATTATAAATCTGAATATGTTTTGGTGTTATGTTAGTAGGAACTCTTGGTAGATCCATCGGGAAGGATAACTTTGTATTATCTTAGTACGAACTCTTGAAAGATCGATCGGAAAAGATAACCTTGTGTTATTCTAGTATGAACTATTGGATAGATCGATCAGAAAGGGCAACTTTGTGTAACTTTGAGGTGGTTTCGCACCCCACCAACAATTTCTTCTTATGTTCTCCGCTAGATAAGAACTTTGGAGTGATTCTTCATCGCACGTTGAGGGTTAGTTATATGATCCAATTATATTAGCGTCGTTGAGAGATTGCACCAGCGAAAGTACATACCCTAGGCCTTGTTTTCAAGCATCGCAATACCGTTTTTGTGTCCGTTCACTATTGGCTACCTTGCTGTTTTTTATTGTTCGCACTACAAAAATCAATATCTACCATTCGTATTACACTTGTATCACCATCTCTTCGCCGAACTAGTGCACCTATACAATTTCCCATTGTATTTGGTGTGTTGGGGACACAAGAGACTTTTTATTATTTGTTTGCAGGGTTGTTTGAGAGAGACCATCTTCATCCTACACCTCCTACGGATTGATAAACCTTAGGTCATCCACTTGAGGGAAAATTGCTACAGTCCTACAAAACTCTGCGCTTCGAGGCCCAACACGTGTCTACAAGAATAAAGTTGCATAGTAGACATCACGGGTCCGGGAAAATCATGTACACGGGGCATCGTTGATGGCTTGAGAAGGATGACCCGTGGAGATCTATTCAATGGGTTGGCTGAGCATCGAGGACCTCCAAGTAAGAAGAGCGACGCTGAAATCAACGAGCTGTTGAAAAACTGGGAATAGTGCCCCACTTCCGGAAAGACGAAAAAGGCGCCGGAGCCGCTGCTGAAGGTATGGAAAACGAGGTCTATTTTCTGGGACTTGGAGTACTGGCCCAATCACGACACGTCTCATTGCCTTGATCAAATGCATATCACGAAGAATGTACTCGAGAGCTTGCTTGGCACACTAATGAACATGCCGGAGAAGACCAAGGATGGACCGAAGGCAAGGAAAGACTTGGAAGATTTGAAGACCTGGAAAGATCTCCACCATAAAAAGTCGATAGAGGAGATGGAGACGGAGACGGAGGAGGGCGAAAGGGGCAGAAAAGTCAACAAGAAGGAGGAGAATTATTGCCCCCCTCTTGCTTCACCTTAAGTGCGAAGGAGATTGATCAATTCATCAAGTGCCTTACGGGAATCAAAGTTAGTTCCGGTTACTGTGGGAAGATAAGCAGATTTCTAGACCCCAAGAAGAAAAGGTTCAGCGGGATGAAGTCTCATGACCATCACATGATGATGATGCAGATACTCTCGGTTGCCATTAGAGGGATAATGGAGAAGCACGTCCGTGACACGCTTACTGGTCTCTGCAAGTTCTTCGACGTTATCTCTCGAAAGTCCATAAGTGTGAAGCAGCTCCGAAGGCTAGAGGAAGAGATCATTGTCATACTATGTGAGCTTGAGATGTACTTCCCACCCACGTTCTTTGACGTCATGGTGCATCTTTGACGTCATTGTGCATTTGTGTGTCCACATCGTGGATGACATATCGACCTCGGGCCGACATTCCTTCACAACATGATGCCGTTCGAGAGGATGAATGGGGTCATCAAAGGATTCATTCTTAACATGTCCCGTCTCGATGGGAGCGTCGTCCAGGGGTATCTGACACATGAGTGCATCTCCTTTTGCGAGAATTATATAGGCATCGGAGACCATGTTGTTGGTTTGCCCGTCAAGAAGCATGATGGGAGGCTCAAAGGAGAAGGTCACAACAATGGCCGGAGGGAATTGCACATGGACTACTCGGATCGACGGAACGACTTTGACAGGGCTAACTTAGTAGTGCTACAACACCTACATGGTAGATGATTATGTGGCACGACACAAAGAAAGCATCACAAAGAAGTACCGTGATAAGGGGATGCTCAAGACGGACGATGAAGTTACTGTAGAGCACAACGCCACTGTCAGGACCCCGATCCTAAGTCACACAGGTCTAGCCTGTAACACATCATATCACTTTGCGGCCTCACGCACGGTATCCCCACGGGTGCCACCTTACCTGGCCCGGGACCATTTGCGCATTTTGGCACACGTATATGATAGTGTCGCTAGCATCCATATGACAGAGAACCCGGGCCAACATGACTAGTTATAAACCAAAAGTGGCGCTAAATTACAGAGACAGGCATACATGACCCAGCAACGAACGTATCGGTCATCAACGTATGATCCCAAGTCGTAGCAAGCTACAAGGACTTAAAGGAACAACGCGTAACATTTCCCCTAAGGGACAGACACAGGAACGAAGAAGGACACATGCCGGCCAGCCTAAATGTTCCGGAGCAGTAGCAAGGTACCTAGGCTCAGTTGAAGCACTAGGAGACATTTCCCTGTAAGATAGGCTACCAAGGGTAAACAACTAGGTGTCGGATCCCACACATAGCAATACACATTACACGTACGCATAACATGCAAGTATGTGATGTACAACATGGCATCACAACATAACTCAACAACTCATATAGATAAAGGCCCAGAAGAGCCATCATAACATTTATTACAAACAGAGGTCACATGACCCAACATACAGAGCATATAGGCAACAGAAGCATAACATGTCTGAGTACAGACAACTATAAATGAAAAAGGCTGAGGAGCCTGACTATCTAGAAGACCCTCCCAAGGGTACAAGATCGTAGCTGAGGTAACAAGCTAAACGTCGAAGTCCACACGGAACCACTAGTGAGACTGAAGTCTCTCTGCAAAACATAAATTAAGCAAACGTGAGTACAAAGGTACTTAGGAAGACTTACATCAAAACTAGCTACATATGCATCAGTATCAACAAAGGCGTGGTGGAGTTTGACTGCAGCAAACCAGCTTTGACTCGGTAGCTATCCTGAACTACGACTGCAAGTAACTCTTTTGAGGTGGCGCACACGAGTCCACCTATTCACCAATGAATACACCACTATGGATCCGCTCCCGTCTCCCTACGAGAAGGCCATCCATAGCACTCACGCTTATCTTGCGTGTTTTAGAGTATCCACTTTCACTTGTCTATGAACTGTACAGGCAACCCAGAAGTCCTTTACCGTGGACACGGCTATTCGAATAGATCATATATAACCTTGCAGGGGTGTACTTCTTCACACATGCTCTCACCACTTACCGCCGTTTACACGACATGTACTAGGCCACCTTCAAGCGGAAGCCTGGCGAGGGTGTCGGCCACGACCTGACTAACCACACAAGTCCTTAGTCCAGGTTTAACGCCTATTTGGGTTCCATCCGTGGGGAGATCCGGCCGGGGTGTCGCTCACGGCCCCAAACGATGTGTACAGGGTTCCCGAGTCACCAAACGGGCGACCGGTACACCGTGCCATGTACCTGCCGCGTCACAGCCCACCCCGAGGGTCAGTGCTGCACACGACCTCCAGTAAACTACAAACTCCAGAAACTAGTTGCAACTCCTGGACAGAGGACAAGGGCAGTTAATAAGTTGAGAGGGTCCATTGGTTTCGGGCCCAATGTATGGTAGTAACTAGTCATGGAGCACAAACATAGAACTCAGTTCCCGAGGATGGCTGCAATGAGACAACCCACTATGTACTCCTACATGGCCTCTCATCGCTACCTTTACCAAATCGTG
Source organism: Secale cereale (assembly GCA_902687465.1). Lineage (NCBI taxonomy): Eukaryota > Viridiplantae > Streptophyta > Magnoliopsida > Poales > Poaceae > Secale > Secale cereale. Next base: position 383,007,046 of record LR738714.1, on the reverse strand, counting down.
TTCACACACTTAGCTCTCAACAGTAGGACATGTTCACCACATTCCAATTCATCCCCGATGAATCAGACCTGACACAACTCTAAGCAATAGCAGGCATAACCAGAAAGCATGAATGAGTAGGCACAACATGGCTCAAACAATTCCTACTCATGCTAGTGGGTTTCAACTATTTACTGTGGCAATGACAGGTCATGCAGAGGAAAGGGGTTCAACTACCGCAGTAGGTAACAGTTGAGGTGTTGTTGTCCTAATGCAGTAAAAGAGAGCAAGGTCGAGAGAGTGGGTTTGTATCAGAATGCTCAAAGAGGTTTTGCTTGCCTGGCACTTCTGAAGAGAGTACTGTGTCTTCATTAGTGTCATCGATCACATCATCGAAACAACGTCTACTGAGAGGGGACAAACACTGGCAAACAAGAGAGAACACAATCAATGCAATGCGACAATATGATGCATGATCATGACATGGCAATATGATGTTGATTGAGCTAATGCAACTAGCAACCATGTTAAATGAAGTTGGTTTGAACCAAGGTTCAAATTCAAACTCCATATGTGATTTTTCAAATGCCATTTAATTGATTTGACCCGAACAGCAGGTTTAACTTGTTCTAACATGCATGAAAATGCCATAAACAGATTCCTTCAAATTTTCTGATCATTTTTCATATATAAATTATTTTCATGTGAGTTACGGTTGATTTTATATGATTTTTAGAAGTTTTGAATATTTTCTGAAATAAATATTTCATCTCTGATTTATTTTAAATTCCAGAAAATACTTACTGCGTCACCATGACGTCACTGTGATGTCAGCAGTCAACAGGGGCTGGTCCAAGTCAAACCTGACTAGTGGGCCCCACTGGTCAGTGACTCAGGGCTGGTTTGGGTGGATGACAGGTGGGACCAGTCAACGTTGACTTGACCAAAGTCAAAACTGACACGTGGGGTCCACAGGATTAGTACTAATCTAAATAGGAAAATTAGACTAACCTAATTGGGCGCGGGGGCCCACATGTCAGTGTTAGTAGGCTAAACTAAAACTAATTAGCACTAAACTAACCCTAACCTAGATTTAAAAGGGGCCAGGGCCCACTTGTCGGCGACCCGGGGAGGTCAAACCCGGTGGGCTTGGGTCAAACCCACCGGCGGTTAGCCGCCGGCGAGGCCGAACGCGGCAGAGGGCATCGGAAAACCGCCTCCGACGACCATTCGAGCGGCGGAGGGCACCTACAGGACGCGAAGGCTCTTGCGCCTCCAACGCACCAGGCGGCAACAACTGGGGTGGCCGGAATCATCGCCGGCGTCGAGCCAGCGGCTGCCGGAGTTCGGGCATCGACGGTTTAGGTGCTACGGTGCACGAGAGGGTGAGGGAGTGGGTGCGTTAGGCTCCTGGGGGCTTTCGGAGCACGATGACGCGCTCCGTTGTGAGCTCGTGCGGTTGTGGCCACGGCTACGCCATGGCCGGTGGCGAGAAGCTCTCGACCGCGAGACGAAACAGAGCTAGGGGACAAGCGCGAGCACGAGAGAAGAGGGGAAAAGAAGAGGCGCTCACGGCATGACGAAGAGGAGATCAGCGAGCTTGCGGAGGTCCAGGTGGCGGCGAATCGTCGGCGGCGGTCGTCGGATGCAGAGGAGGAAGACGACGTCGACGACGGCACTCCAGGGCGTCCGGCGTCATGTGGCTCGGCGGAGAGGACAAGGGCGTCACAGCGGAGCTCGGGGGCGCATCGGGGAGGGTCGGAGTTGGCTGTGGCCGTGGGGGAGCTCGTCGGCGGCGACGGCTGCGTCCGATCGCGCTCGTGGAAGAGAGCAGAGGAGGGGAGGGTCGACCAGAGGGAGAAGGGAGTGGACGAAGGGGTTCCGGGCGTCTCTGTGGCGTCGTCTAGGCGCATCGAGGGGAGCCAGGCAGGCAGGGAGGAGCTGGCACGGCTCGGCGGCGCGCCTGGCACGCAGCTGCTTATCCTCCTGGCAGGAGGAAGAAGACAGCGCTGCCCCTGGTGGGTCGGGCCGCTACAGCGCTGGGCCAGGTGGCTGTGGCAGGTGGGCTAGGTAAGTCGTTCTCTCCCTCTTTTCTAATACTTTCTGTTTTCTATTTTCTGTAATTGTTTTGGCTTTATTAAAAATGCCAGAGCATTTTCAAAAATCATGAGACTGGTTGTGGCCACTGTTTGGATTATTTCCAACAACCAACATTTCAGTTCATGAATATTTAGACATTTAAAATAATATATAAAATTTAAATGCCCAAATGGAAATAAGGTATGATTTAATTCAGTGCCCAAAACATTCCACAAAAATGTTCACTATTTTTGGTTTGGTCTCAAAGCCTTGCCAAAATTATCAACATTGATGAAGGCATTTTGGGTCATTGGAAATGATTTTATTCTTGACCCTAGTTGAATTCCTTTGGTGCTAGGGTTTGAACATCCCCATTTCCAACTTTATGAGAAGATTAAAAATGATGCACATGATCATGCAGAGTCAAGCAAAGGCTAAGCTATACGGCTGTGACAGCCACTTTCTTGCGTTGGTTCAAAGAGCAAGTTTTGAAAATCCCCCGGAAGAGGGCAGTTCAGACGGATTGCTCATACACACCTTAGCACATGGCCCCGCGCCCAAACTCGCGACCTATCAGTCATATGATATCAACGGGTACACGTTCTACACGGAGGACAAAGACGTGGACATTGATTACCAGAACTCTGGGGTCACAATTGAATGCGTGACCGACGCCAACGGCACAACTGAAAGATTATACGGAAGGGTCAAAGAGATCTGTGAGCTTGACTATACTGGAATGCACGATGCGACAATGTTCCGTGTCAGATGGGATAAGGTCGTCGTAAGATAAAACAACTATTTCACTACCATGTCTATACCCGATGCGAAGAGCACTCCCGTGAACGTTAACGTCATCGCCAAAAATGAGCCATGGGTACATGCTAAGCACGTGACACAATGCTTCTTCGTAAGCGACCTGGCCAATCCCAACCGTGTTGTCGTGAGGAGAGGCAAAAGGAGCATCGTCGGAATGGATGGAGTCACCAACGAGGAAGACCATGACCAATACGGCAACCCGATGAGGGAAGATGATGATGGCGATGAAGCATACGTGAAAAGAAGAATCAATACTACATTACCTAAGAAAGATCGCACTCCATGGTTCCGGAAAAGTCACAAGGATGGGCTCAATTATTCGGCAACAAACAAGAAAGGGAAGAAGCTCAATGTGAAACGTCGTCGACGCAGCTGAGAAACCATCATTTATATATATGTATACATTTTGTGTATGCACTTAAGTAACTGCTATCGGTCAAATGATGTAATCGTATACCCCTTCAATTACCACCACATGCATGGTTCCGATGATGTTCGCGCAATGTCGGAGGGAGACGCCGTAGTCGGGAGAAAAACAAAAAAAACAAATACAAAAGGGAGAAAGCAATACAAAAGAAAAAGAAAAGTAAACAGAAAATAAAAGGAAAATAATAAAAAGAAAAGGAAACTAAAAACTAGAAAAGGAAAATAATAAAAAGAAAAGAAAAATAGCGGTAGCGCTGGTTTGGAATCCAGCGCTATAGCTAACTTAGCTATACCGCTAGATACTAATCCAGCGCTACCGCTATTTTGAGTTAGCAATAGCGCTGGTTTAGGATCCAGCACTATAGCTAAGTTAGCTATAGCGCTGGATTCCAACCATCGCTACCGCTATTTTGAGTTCACCCCCCGCCGCACGGGCTCAAAATTTCACCAAGTCATTTCCCCCCATCTCCACCTCTTCCCCCTCGATCTATTGCCGACCGTCGCCCCTGCCCGCCATCGACGCCCCTACGCGCCGTCGACCTCGACGCCGGCCATCTCCCGAGCCCTCCCTCGACCTCACCGTCACTGCTCGGGCCTGCCCTCGACCTCGCTGCCACCACCCTATCCCCTGCCCTCGACCTTGCCACCGTCGCCCTCGACCTCACTGCCGCCGCCCTCTCCTCCACCCCGTAAGCCTCTCCCTCTCCTCTCCCGTGCCCTCTCTCTCTATGCTCTCTCTGCTCTCTACTACCTCTTGAGCTTGTGTTGTATTCCCTAGAAGAGGAAAGGGAGATGCAGCACAGTAGCGTAAGTATTTTCCTCAGTTTTTGAGAACCAAGGTATCAATCCAGTAGGAGACCACGCGCCAGTCCCTCGCACATGCACAAACAAATAAGAACTTCGCAGCCAACGCGATAAGGGGTTGTCAATCCCTTTACGGTCAGTTACGAGAGTGAGATCTGATAGAGATGATAATTATATTTTTGGTATTTTTGGTATAGAAACAGAAAGTAAAGAAAGCAAATAAACAACGGCGACAGAAATTGGCTAGTTGACGGGAAAGTAATATGATAAAGATAGACCTGGGGGCCATAGTTTTCTCTAGTGGCTTCTCTCATGATAGCGATATTCTACGGCGGGTAAACAAATTGCTGTCGAGCAATTGATAGAAAAGCGAATAATTATGAGACTATCTAGCCATGATCATTGTATATAGGCATCACGTCCGAGACAAGTAGACCGACTCCTGCCTGCATCTACTACTATTACTCCACACATCGACCGCTATCCATCATGCATCTAGTGTATTGAGTTCATATGAACAGAGTAACGCCTTAAGCAAGATGACATGATGTAGAGGGATAAACTCAAGCAATATGATGAAAACCCCATCTTTGTATCCTCGATGGCAACAATACAATACGTGCCTTGATGCCCCTACTATCACTGGGAAAGGACACCGCAAGATTGAACCCAAAGCCAAGCACTTCTCCCATTGCAAGAACTATAGATCTAGTAGGCCAAACCAAACCAATAATTCGAAAAGACTTGCAAGGATATTATGAGCACACATAAAAAGTTCAGAGAAGAACCAAATATCTTTCATAGATAACCTTAATCATAAACTCACAATTCATCGGATCTCGACAAACACACCGCAAAAAGAGATTACATCGAATAGATCTCCTCGAAGACCGAGGAGAACTTTGTATTGAGATCCAGGGAGAGAGAAGAAGCCATCTAGATACTAGCTATGGACCCGAAGGTCTGTGGTAAACTACTCACAACTCATGGTGAGGGCGATGATGATGATGATGATGAAGGCCTCTGTGATGGATCCCCCTCCCGGAACAGGCTCCAAGATGGTATCTCCACGGGAACAGAAGCTACGGCAGTGGAATTAGGGTTTTCTCTCTGCGTATGGAGTTTCTGGGGTATGTAGGTATATATAGGAAGAAGGAGGGCACTGGGGCCGAATGGGCCAGCCTCGAGGCAGGGGGCGCGCCCTGGGAAAGGGGGCGCGCCCCCACCCTCGAGGGCTGGCCCTTCGTCCCCTGACTTTGTCCTGATGTTTCCCGAGCGTGATTTCCTCCAAAAATATCTCTCGCGAAGGTTTCATTCCGTTTGGACTCCGTTTGATATTCCTTTTCTGCAAAACTCTGAAATAGGCAAAAAAAACAGCAATCTGGACTGGGCCTTTGGGTTAGTAGGTTAGTCCCAAAAATGATATAAAAGTGAATGATAAAGCCCATTAGACATCCAAGACTTCATAAATAATAGCATGGAACAATAAAAAATTATAGATACGTTGGGGACGTATCAAGCATCCCCAAGCTTAATTCCTGCTCGTACTCGAGTAGGTAAATGATAAAGAAAGAATTTTTGATGTGGAATGCTAACCAATATAGTTATTCAATATAATTCTCTTAATTGTGGCATGAATGTTCAGATCTGAAGGATTCAAGATAAAAGTCTATATTGACATAAGAAATAACAATACTTCAAGCAATACTAACAAAGCAATCATGTCTTCTCAAAATCCTATGGCTAAAGAAAGTTATCCCTACAAAATCATATAGTGTTGGCTATGCTCCCTTGTGATCACAAAAAATATTCATATCATGCACAACCCCGATTTCAGCCAAGCACTTGTTTTCATACTCTATCTTTTCAAACCTTTCAACTTTCACGCAATACCTGAGCGTGAGCCATGGATATAGCACTATGGGTGGAATAGAGGTGCTTGTGGAGAAGACAAAAAGAGGGAGATAGTCTCACATCGACTAGGTGTATCAACGGGCTATGGAGATGCCCATCAATAGATATCAACGTGAGTGAGTAGGGATTTCCATACAACGGATGCACTAGAGCTAAATATGAATGAAAACTCAACAAAAGAAACTAGTGGGTGTGCATCCAACTTGCTTGCTCACGAAGACCTAGGGCATTTGAGGAAGCCCATCGTTGGAATATACAAGCCAAGTTCCATAACGAAAATTCCCACTAGTATATGAAAGTGACTAAGCATGAGACTCTCTACAATGAAGAACATGGTGCTACTATGAAGCACAAGTGTGGAAAAAGATAGTAGCAATTGTCCCTTTTTTTCTTTTTCTTTCTTTTCTTTCTTTTTTGGGCCTTTCTTTTTTCTTTTTTTTTTGCGGAGGGGCTTTATAGATTTAGCCTTTCCTCCCATGGGACAATGCTCTAATAATGATGATCATCACACTTTCATTACAACACGAAATTACAACTCGATACTAGAACAACAAAGTATGACTCTATGTGAATGCCTCCAGCGGTGTACCGGTAGGTGCAATGAAATAAGAGTGACATGTATGAAAAGATTATGCATGGTGGCCTTGCCACGAATACGATGTCAACTACATGATCATGCATGGCAATATGACAATATGATGCATGTCATACAAATGGAACGGTGGAAAGTTGCATGGCAATATATCTCGGAATGGCTATGGAAATGCCATGATAGGTAGGTATGGTGACTGTTTTGAGGAACAATATGGTAGCTGTTTTGAGGAAGGATATATAGTGGGTTTATGGCACCGGCGAAAGTTGCACGGTACAAGAGAGGCTAGCAAGGGTGGAAGGGTGAGAGTGCGTATAATCCATGGACTCAACATTAGTCATAAGAACTCATATACTTATTGCAAAAATTTACGAGTCATAAAAAAAGCAATCAACGCATGCCCCTAGGGGGGAGGTAGGTAGGAGTTAACCATCACGCGCCCCCGACCTCCACACAAAGGTTGACACTCTACAAATACCTAATGCTTTAACTTAGTCACACAACGGTTCACCATACGTGCATGCTACGGGAATCACTAACCTTAACACAAATATGTCTCAATTTTATAATCACTCCACTAGCATGACTTTAATATCACTATCCTCATGTCTCAAAACAATTATCAAGCATCCAACATCTCTTTCTATTCAATGCACTTGATGTGAATTTTTTTACTACATTGACATTGGATGTTTATCATGTGAAGACTAGTTTCTTTAGCCTAAACACTTTACCATGATGTTTTAATAGACTCTGAAATAGATATAAGTGAAGCATGAGAGTTCAACAATTTCTACAAAATATTACCACCACCATGCTCTAAAAGATATAAGTGAAGCGCTAGAGGAAAAACTATTCAACTCAAAAGATATAAGTGAAGCACATAGAGTGTTCTAACAATTTCTAGGCCATATTTAACTCTCTCAAATAGGTGTGTCCAGCAAGGATGATTGTGGCAAACTAACAAGCAAAGACTCAAATTATACGAGACGCTCCAAGCAAAACACATAACATGTTGCGAATAAAAATATAGCTCCAAGTATAGTTACTGATGGATGAAGACGAAAGAGGGGATGCCTTCCCGGGGCATCCCCAAGCTTAGGATTTTTATTATCTTGAATTTACTTGGGGTTACATGGGCATCCCCAAGCTTAGGCCTTTGCTACTCCTTGTTCCATAGTCCATCGAAGCAATACTCAAAACTTGAAAACTTCACAACACAAAACTTAGACAAAAATTCTCGTGAGCTCCGTTAGTAAGAGAAAACAAACCACTACTCAAAGGTACAGCAAGGAATTCATTCATTGTTTTTATTGGTGTTAAACCTACTGTATCCAAGTTCTCTATGGTTCATATCCTCCAATATTGCTTATAGATGCATCGGAATAAGCAAACAACACACGAAAAACAGAATCTGTGAAAAACAGATCAGTCTGTAGTAATCTGCTGGGTTCGCCTACTTATGGAACTCCAAAAAATTCAAACTAAATTGGTAAATTTTAGCAATTTGTCTACCAATCATCAGAAAAAAGAATCAACTAAAAATCATGCTCCAGTAAAATCTTAAGACTACTTTAGCCAGCGCCAACGATTCTGTTTTTCACAGAAAGATCGTATAAACTTCACACAAGTCCTACCAAAGGTTCCACTTGGCACAAACACTAAACAAAACATGAAAACACATCTAATCAGAGGCTAGATGAAATATTTATTCCCTAACATCAACAAAATCAAAAAACATAAAATTGGGTTGCCTCCCAACAAGCGCTATCATTTTATGCCCCTAGCTAGGCACGATACAAGATAGATCTAGGTATTGCCATCTTTGGAAGGCAATCCATAAGTGGCTCTCATGATAGATTCATATGGTAATTTGATTTTCTTTCTAGGAAAGTGTTCCATGCCTTTCCTTAACGGAAATTGGAATCTAATATTTCCTTCCTTCATATCAATAATTGCACCAATCGTTCTAAGGAAAGGTCTACCAAGAATAATAGGACATGAAGGATTGCAATCTATATCAAGAACAATGAAATCTACGGGCACATAATTCCTATTGGCAACAATAAGAACATCATTAATTCTTCCCATAGGTTTCTTAATAGTGGAATCCTCAAGATGCAAATTTAAAGAACAATCATCAAGCTCATGGAACCCTAGCAAATCACACAAAGTTTTTGGGATAGTGGAGACACTAGCACCCAAATCAGACAAAGCATAGCATTCATGATCTTTTATTTTTATTTTGATAGTAGGTTCCCATTCATCATAAAGCTTTCTAGGTATAGAAACTTCCAAATCAAGTTTTTCCTCATAAGATTGCATCAAAGCATCAACTATATGTTTAGTGAAAGCTTTATTTTGACTGTAAGCATGCAGAGAACTTAGCACGAATTGCAACAAAGAAATACACTCAATCAAAGAGCAATTATCATAATTGAATCCCTTGAAATCCAAAGTAGTGTATTCATCACTATGCAAAGTTTTAATCTCTTCAATCCCACTTTTAGTAATTTTAGCATCAAGATCTAAAAACTCCGAATTATTGGGACACCTTAAAGCAGAATCATCTCCGATCCTATTCTCATCAAGATTAGTACTAGAAAACAAGGATCTAATAGGAGACACATCAATAACTTTCAGATCTTCATCTTTATTTTCATGATAACTAGAAGAACATGATTTAATATAATCTTCTCTTTTAGCACGCATTCTAGCAGTTCTTTCTTTGCATTCATCAATGGAAATTCTCATGGCTTTGAGAGACTCATTGATATCATGCTTAGGTGGGATTGATCTAAGTTTCAAAGAATCAACATCAAGAGTAATTCTATCCACACTTCTAGCTAATTCATCAACTTTAAGCAATTTCTCTTCTAGCATAGCATTGAAATTCTTTTGCGAGATCATAAACTCCTTAACACTAGTTTCAAATTCAGAAGGCATCTTTCCATAAGAGTTGTTGTAGGAATTACCAAAATTATTAGAGGAATTACTAGGAAAAGGCCTAGGATTAAAATTACCTCTATAAGCATTGTTACCAAAATTATTCCTACCAACAAAATTCACATCCGAACATTCATTGTTATTCTCAATCAAAGTGGATAAAGGCATATCATTAGGATCAGAAGAAGCACTCGCAGCAGCAAACAATTTCATAAGTTCATCCATCTTTCCACTCAAAACACTAATTTCTTCGATAGCATGCACTTTCTTTACTAGTAGATCTTTCGGTGTGCCATTGAGAATAATAAAACATAATATTATCTAGGAGTTTGGTAGCTTCTCCTAAGGTAGTTTCCATGAAAGTGCCTCCGGTGGCCGAATCTAAAAGATTTCTAGAAGCAAAATTCAAGCCATCATAAAAGTTCTGAATAATCATCCATAGATTCAAACCATGTGTAGGGCAATTACGTATCATTAATTTCATTCTGTCCCAAGCTTGTGCAACATGCTCATGATCTAGTTGCTTAAAATTCATAATATCGTTTCTAAGAGAGATGATCTTAGCAGGAGGGAAATACTTAGAGATAAAAGCATCTTTGCACTCATTCCACGAATCAATACTATTTCTAGGCAAAGAGGAGAACCAAGTTTTAGCACGATCTCTAAGTGAAAATGGAAATAACTTCAATTTAACAATATCGTTATCCGTATTCCTTTTCTTTTGCATATCACACAAATTAACAAAGTTGTTTAGATGGGTAGCGACATCTTCACTAGGAAGGCCGGAGAATTGATCTTTCATGACAAGATTCAACAAAGCAGCATTGATCTCACAAGATTCAACATCGGTAACAGGAGCAATCGGAGTCCTAATAAAATCATTGTTGTTGGTATTGGAGAATTCACACAATTTGGTATTTTTTTGAGCCATAGTGACAAGCAAGCAATCCAACACACACAAGCAAACAAGAAGCAAGCGAACAAAAAACACACGGTGGAAGAAGGGCGAAGAAAACGGCAAAGGTGAAGTGGGGGAGAGGAAAACGAGAGGCAAATAAATGTAATGCGAAGGATAAGGGTTTGTGATAGGTACTTGGTATATGACTTTTGCGTAAGCCTCCCGGCAACGGCGCCAAAAATTCTTCTTGCTACCTCTTGAGCTTGCGTTGTATTCCCTCTAAGAGGAAAGGGAGATGCAGCACAGTAGCGTAAGTATTTCCCTTAGTTTTTGAGAACCAAGGTATCAATCCAGTATGAGACCATGCGCCAGTCCCTCGCACCTGCACAAACAAATAAGAACTTCGCAGCCAACGCGATAAGGGGTTGTCAATCCCTTTACGGTCACTTACGAGAGTGAGATCTAATAGAGATGATAATTATATTTTTGGTATTTTTGGTATAGAAACAGAAAGTAAAGAAAGCAAATAAACAACGGCGACAGAAATTGGCTAGTTGACGGGAAAGTAATATGATAAAGATAGACCCGGGGGCCATAGTTTTTTCTAGTGGCTTCTCTCATGATAGCGATATTCTACGGCGGGTAAAAAATTACTGTCGAGCAATTGATAGAAAAGCGAATAATTATGAGACTATCTAGGCATGATCATTGTATATAGGCATCACGTCCGAGACAAGTAGACCGACTCCTGCCTGCATCTACTACTATTACTCCACACATCGACCGCTATCCAGCATGCATCTAGTTTATTGAGTTCATACGAGCAGAGTAACGCCTTAAGCAAGATGACATGATGTAGAGGGATAAACTTAAGCAATATGATGAAAACCCCATCTTTTTATCCTTGATGGCAACAATACAATACGTGCCTTGCTGCCCCTACTGTCATAGGGAAAGGACACCGCAAGATTGAACCCAAAGCCAAGCACTTCTCCCATTGCAAGAACTATAGATCTAGTAGGCCAAACCAAACCAATAATTCGAAGAGACTTGCAAGGATATTATGAGCACACATAAAAAGTTCAGAGAAGAACCAAATATCTTTCATAAATAACCTTGATCATAAACTCACAATTCATCGGATCTCGACAAACACACCGAAGAGATTACATCGAATAGATCTCCTCGAACGAGGAGAACTTTGTATTGAGATCCAGAGAGAGAGAGAAGAAGCCATATTGATACTCTCTATGGACCCTAAGGTCTGTGGTAAACTACTCACAACTCATGGTGAGGGCGATGATGATGATGATGATGAAGGCCTCCGTGATGGATCCCCCTCTCAGAACATGCTCCAAGATGGGATCTCCACGGGAACAGAAGCTACAGCGGTGGAATTAGGGTTTTCTCTCTGCGTATGGAGTTTCTGGGGTACGTAGGTATATATAGGAAGAAGGAGGGCACCGTGAGCCGTGTGGGCCAGCCTCGAGGCAGGGGGGCGCACCCTTGGGAGGGGGCGCGCCCCCACCCTCGAGGGCTGGCCCTTCGTCCCCTGACTTGGTCCTGATGTTTCCCGAGCGTGATTTCCTCCAAAAATATCTCTCGTGAAGGTTTCATTCCGTTTGGACTCCGTTTGATATTCCTTTTCTACAAAACCCTGAAATAGGCAAAAAAACAGCAATCTAGACTGGGCCTTTGGGTTAGTAGGTTAGTCCCAAAAATGATATAAAAGTGAATGATAAAGCCCATTAAACATCCAATACTTCATAAATAATAGCATGAAACAATCAAAAATTATAGATACATTGGAGACGTATCACTCTCTACTCTCTCTCTCCCTCTAATATGAAACTTAGCCTAGCTAAGTGTTGGATGTATGAACCCTAGCTAGGAGATGTAGCAGAGAGAGAGAGAGAGAGAGAGAGAGAGAGAGAGAGAGAGAGAGAGAGAGAGAGAGAGAGAGAGAGAGAGAGAGAGAGCAATTTAGTTTAGTGCAATTTAGCAAATTTAGTTTAGTGCAATTTAGCAATTTAGTTTAGGGCAATTTTGTTTAGGGCAATTTAGTTTAGGGTATATAAAATACATATAAATATAGAACACTAGAAAATTGAACTAAACTAACAAACAGTAGCTAATTAGTTTTTGTAGGTATATAAATTAGATATAAAAAAGTAGCAAAAATTTATAAAAACAATAGCTAATTAGGGTAGTATCAAATATAGCTAGGGCCATTTTTTTTAGCAAATTAGCAAATTTATCTATAAAAAATAGTATCAATTTTTTTGCTAAGGTTTTGGGTTTTCGAAAAGACCACTAATTTGCAATGTTTAGTGAGGTCATTCCATTCTATGTACTTGCTTGAATGATATATTTTGCAAATGATATATGTCATTGATGTTATATGATTCTGGAATGTTGGTTGAATGTCTAAAAAAATCCGAGTGGCCTATGTTTTGCCAAAATGTTGATTCATTTCCGCTCCGGCAAATTTCAGGCGGTCCATATGTCCACTTTTTAGCAAAGGTCATGCCAAAAATTTCCATGATTTTCGGCATGACTTGTGCTAGAAACTAGGACATATGGAGTGCCCGAGATTTGCCGGAAGGGGAATGAATCAACATTCTGACCAAATATAGGCACCTTTTCTCTCTTCCTTATATCTTTTATTTACAATTGTTGAATAGGAAACATGTCTACCCACACCGAAGCTGGGGGTTCCGCTCGCCTTGAAGAAGACCCCATCGAGGCAGCATATCACTTTTTGATTACCTGGACGAACACCAGATGGGGTTGCATGGTGGAGACATTGGCACCAACCCCGACACCGACGCTGACACTGGCAATAACACCAACACCACCCCCGAGAGCGGCAACGATGCTGTCGTAGCCGGTAAAGCACTAAAAAGAAGAGGTCACGAAGACCAAACAAGCTCGGCATCGGACAAATTGTGGTCAGGGAGATGCACCCCAAGAAGTTAGAGCCAACGGCATCGGAGGAAGCGCGCTCGTGCTGGGGCAAGCAACTAGGATGCGGTAGCGACCCGACCCGAATGGATCAAGTCTCTATGCTTTAGTGTCATCCCTGGATCGATAATGCTGACACACACAATACTCGAAGGATTTATAACAGAGTAGCAATCACACACTTATTACATCGAATGTCTCAAAAGAGAACTTATTACAAAAGATATGGCTTAAGGCCATCTAATACGATAACAACGGAAGGCTTGGAAGATAAAGTGAGTCCATCAACTCCAACGGCATAGCTGAGTGCATGACAAAACGACCTAGCGCACCTTACTCCTCGTATGAAAAGTCTGCAACATGATACGTTGCAGCCCGAAACGGGTCAGCACATGGAATATGCTGGCAAAATAACACAGTAGAGCAAGGAACAGATAAATGCTATCACTACATGCATATATGGCTGGTGGAGGCTCTAAGGTTATAATGTTTTGCATAAAGCCAATTTTTCCCTACAACAAAGGAATAAATTTATTTTAACTATCATGGTAGTTGAAACATCATTGAGAAGGTTCCTCCAACTCAATCCCAATTAAAGTAATCATTACCAACCCATCAAAATTAATTTAGAGTGATGAGATTAAATCAATAATTCAAGTACCAGATACTCAAGATATCCATAACCGGGGACACGGCTAATCATGATTAGTTTGTACACTCTGCAGAGGTTTGTGCACTTTTCCCCACAAGACTCGATCTCCTCCGTTGGATTTCTCGCACTTCATGGTGTTTGAGATACGGATGACAGAGACACGGTCTTTCAGAAACATTAAGTCTTTACCCTGGGTAGACCGTTACACCTACTTTCCTCTACATCCGCTAGTCTACCACCGAAAGAGGTCATGCAACATACTCAACTATGTTAGAGCCCATAATAGCTTGTGGCTTCACACGGAAGTTTCTAGCATGAATAATCTTATGATCCTTTTAAGCCTGGGTGGCATTCCATAGGATAATCACACGGGTCCTCCGGGATTTCCTAGGACAACACTAGATTCTCCAGGTGCCCTGCAACCAATCCACCCAGATGTGTATTAAAGTTGCCACCTTAAGTTGAACCATTAATTAGCAATCTCACACCTGTCATGGATACTCTCAAATCCAATCCACGTCTACGAGCATAGCATGGCAATATAAGCATAACGTAGAGGTAACTCCCAAGGGTTCGGTAGTAAAATAGGTAATAGGTTCTACCTCATCAACTACTTCCTAGACCCACATGTTAAGAGATCCTACTCATGCAATGTGTGAGGGTTGAAACTAATGCATAAAAACTCGGTAATAAAGGGGTATGATCAATGTGTTACTTGCCTTGCTGACGATTCGCAAAACCTAGTGACTCGTAGTAGCAAGCTTCGCACTCCGGGTATTCTATCGCAAACAAACAATAGCATACATAAGAAATCAAGCAAAGATGCACAGGTAAATCTCAAATAAGAATATCTAACCGGAAAGTTCAACTGCAGAACTCCGTTTTGCAAAAAGAATCAAATCAAACGGAGCAACAAAACTCAAACCACAAAAGAAACAAGATCCGTTTACTAAATTTAGTAATGTGAAATTTTAAAGTACCAAAATCTTGTTCAAGTTGGTTAAGCAGAAAGAGGGCTTCGAGACGAAGATCTAGGCGCTTGTTTCACCTGATTCGGATAAACGAGCGAAAAGATAAACTAAAACGAAGATCAGGGCAGAAATCACGATCGAAAATAATCGCGGAAAAACCCTGAAAAAGAAAACGAGACAAACAGGCTAACGAACGAACGTCCGCTGTCTGCGGCTAACTGACGAAAAACGTTCGTTAAAACAAACGAACGGACGAACATTCGCTAAATAACTAAACCGAGAAAACCGAACCGATCTATCAAAAAACCGAATTAGTTTTTTTAGAAAACAAGGGTTTTTACCTAAAACCGAAAAAACCGGCGGCTCGGATCCGGGAACGGCGGCTCGACTCCGGCGGCGGGGCGACTCCGGCGGTGCTGGCGCGGTGCGTGGCGGCGGGGCAGGTGGCGGTGCGGCAGCGGCGCGGCGGCCGGGAGAGCGGCGGCGGCTCGGTTTGGTGGCCGGGGTAGGCAACGGCAAGCGGCGGCGCGGCAGTGTCAGGTTCCAGGAGGGCTCGACTCTGCTTTTATAAGGGGAAGGGGGGCGGTGGCTTGCGGGAGGGGGCACGGCGGTGGCGCGGCGTCGGACTCCTAGTGGAGTCCGGCTCGGGGACGACGAGGTAGGTGGTGCGGCGGCTGGGCTGGCTCGGCCTCGGCCCAGTTCGGTCCGGCGGAAGAATTTTTTTAGCTGATTTCGCCAGAAAAACCCTAGAAAATAAATAAAAATCTAAAAATGCCAGAACAAATTTTCACCGTCTAAATAAAATATTTAGAACATGATGAACATTTTCTTGGCCCTAAAATGCAATTTTTAAAATATGCACATTTTTTTCTAATTTAAATAAAATTGTAGAAAAACCAAATAAAACTATTTATTTGATTTTAATATTTTTCTTCCAATATTCCATTTAGTTTGGAGAAGTCATATTATCTCCTCTCATATATTTTAATATAGAATACTTTCAGAGAGAAAAATAATTAAACCATAATGATCCTCGTTCCAATATTTGAGAAAATTCAAATATGAAACTGTAAAATTCCCAACTCTCTCCGTGTGTCCTTGAGTTGCTTAGAATTTCGAGGATCGCAAAACGAAATGCAAAGTAAAATATGATATGCATATGTTGACCTATGTATAACATGCCAAATTGAAAATTTGGGATGTTACAAACCTACCCCCCTTAAGATGAATCTCGCCCTCGAGATTCGGGTTGGCTAGAAAATAGGTGTGGGTGGTCTTTGCGTATATCATCTTCTCTTTCCCAGGTGGCTTCATCCTCGGTATGGTGGCTCCACTGTACTTTGCAAAACTTGATAACCTTGCTGCGTGTGACTCGGCTGGCAACCTCGAGAATCTTGACTGGTTTCTCCTCGTAGGTTAGATCACTATCCAACTGAATTGCTTCCAGGGGCACTATATCTCTCAAAGGGATATCAGCCATCTCAGCATGGCACTTCTTCAGCTGGGAAACGTGAAATACATCATGAACTCCTGATAGTCCTTCAGGTAACTCTAATTTGTAGGCAACCTCTCCCATGCATTCCAAAACACGGTACGGTCCTACGAATCTCGGGGCTAGCTTTCCCTTAACTCCAAAACATTTGACTCCTCGCAGAGGCGACACTCTCAGATATGCTCTATCTCTGATTTCATAGACTACCTCCTTGCGTTTTGAGTCTGCATAACTCTTCTGTCTAGACTGAGCTACCTTCAGTCTATCTTGAATCAGCTTAACCTTCTCTTCTGACTCTTTAATCAAATCCGGTCCAAATAACTAACGATCTCCAACTTCATCCCACATCAGCAGTGCTCGGCATCTTCTTCCATACAATGCTTTGAACGGTGCCATCTTCAAACTGGCCTGGTAGCTGTTGTTGCACGAGAATTCCGCGTAGGGTAAGTTGTCTTCCCAACTAGATCCATAATCTAGCGCACAAACTCTCAACGTGTCCTCTAGAATCTGGTTGACTCTCTCGGTCTGTCCATTAGTCTGCGGGTGAAAGGTTGTACTGAACTCTAGCCTAGTACCCAAAGTCTGGTGCAACTGATGCCAAAACTTTGAAGTAAACTGTGTTCCTCTATCTGATACGATGGTCCTCGGAACTCCATGCAGACATACGATCATGGTCTGTATATCTTGGCCAACTTTGCACTGGTATAGGTGGTTTTCACTGGGATAAAGTGAGCCACTTTGGTCAAGCGATCCACTACTACCCAGATAGAGTCATATCCCGATCAAGTTCTGGGTAATCCGGTGATAAAATCCATGCCAAGATTGTCCCACTTCCATTCGGGTATCGGCATAGGCTGCAGTAATCCTGCTGGCTTATGATGTTCTGCCTTCACTCTCTGACATACATCACATACGGCTACATATTCGGCAATGTCCTTCTTCGTCCCCGTCGACCAGAAATATTCCTTCAAATCCAAATACATCTTAGTGTTTTCGGGGTGTATCGAGTATGGCGAGTCATGTGCTTCTTGTAGTATCAACTTATTTATCTCGGCGTTGTTGGGCACATAGACACGGTCCTCAAACCACAAGGTGTCGTGTTCATCCTCACGAAAACCCTTCGCTTTTCCTTCACTCATCTTCTCCTTTATTTCGGCAATTTCTTTGTCATCCTTCTGAGCTTCTCGTATCTTTCCAATAATGTTGACTGAACCTCCAATGCTGCAACAAAACCTCTAGGAGCTATCTCCAAACGAAGCTCCCTGAGATCTTCTGCTAACTCCTTAGGCAATCCTCCGTTTACTGGTATTGATATAACTCTTCCGGCGCAAAGCGTCTGCTACTACATTGGCCTTGCCGGGATGATAGTGCAACTTCATATCATAATCCTTTATGAGCTCCAACCATCTCCTCTTCCTGGGGTTCAGATCCTTCTGAGTGAGAACGTGCTTCAAATTCTTGTGATCCGTGTACACATCACTGTTGAGGAACATAGTATTTCAAAAAAAATTCTTACGATCACGCAAGATCTATCTACTAGAAGCATAGCAACGAAAGGGGAGAGTGTGTCCATGTACCCTCATAGACCAGGAGTGGAAGCGTCTAGTGACGCGGTTGATGTAGTCGAACTTTCTTCCTGATCCAACCGATCAAGCACTGAACGTACGGAGCCTCCGCATTCAGCACACGTTCAGCTTGATGACGTCCCACGAGCTCTTGATCCAGTAGAACCTCGCGGGAGAGTTTCGTCAGCACGACAGCGTGGTGATGGAGATGGTGAAGCTGCCGGCGCAGGGCTTCGCCTAAGCACTGCAACAATATGACCGAGGTGTGTTTCTGTCGAGGGGGGCACCGCACACGGTTGGGCGAGATCAACTTGATCAACTTGTATGTCTAGAGGTGCCCACTGCCCCCATATATAAAGGAGCAAGGGGGAGGATGGCCGACCCCTATGGTGCGCTCTAGAAGGGCCACTCCTACTAGGAATAGGATTCCAATCCTATTCCTAGTAGGAGTCCACCAAGAGAGAGGGGGAAGGAAGGAGAGGGAGAGGGAGAGGGAAAGAGGGGCCGCGTGTGATGGCCTGGCTTATTAGGGATGATGGACTACTCATATCAATAAGGAATTCCTTCTTTTCCGAGAGCCCATTCGGATAGAACTCCAAAGTTAAGCGTGCTCAGCTTGGAGTAGTTTCAGGATGGGTGACCGACCGGGAAGTTGCTCCCGGGTGCACACGAGTGAGGACAAAGTGCGCAGAAAAGACTAGTATTGATATGTGGGGTCAGTCTAGATCCCGCCAGGAGTAACGACCACCGGAGGGTGTGTCCGGAGCGTTACAAGTTGGTATCAGAGCCGACCCGCGCGGTTACATGGATGTTTGCGGACAGCTTCGCGGTCATGTTGTTCATGACGTTTGTGACCCATCGTGGCACACGACATGGCACATGTATCGGACTGGATGCACAGACGTTTGTGCCAAGAGGGAACGTTCCTGTGGCCCGACGAGGACGTCGGTTCCTCTGAGTGAGGGTGTATGTGATGGCCTGGCTTATTAGGGATGATAGACTACTCATATCAATAAGGAATTCCTTCTTTTCCGGGAGCCCATTTGGATAGAACTCCAAAGTTAAGCATGCTCAGCTTGGAGTAGTTTCAGGATGGGTGACCGACCGGGAAGTTGCTCCCGGGTGCGCACGAGTGAGGACAAAGTGCGAAAAAAGACTAGTATTGATATGTCTTTAAACGTTAAGCGTGCGGACCCTACGGGTTTGAGAACTATGTAGACATGACCAAGACTCATCTCCGGTCAATAACCAATAGCGGAACTTGGATGCTCATATTGACTCCTACATATTCTACGAAGATCTTTATCGGTCAAACCGCATAACAACATACGTTGTTCCCTTTGTCATCAGTATGTTACTTGCCTGAGATTCGATCGTCGGTATCTCAATACCTAGTTCAATCTCGTTACCAGCAAGTCTCTTTACTCGTACCGTAATACATCATCTCGTGACTAACTCATTTGTCATTTGCTTGCAAGGCTTATTATGATGTGCATTACCGAGAGGGCCCAGAGATACCTCTCCGACACTCGGAGTGAAAAATCCTATTCTTGATCTATGCCAACAACACGAACACTTTTGGAGACACCTGTAGAGCATATTTATAATCACCCAGTTACGTTGTGACGTTTGATAGCACACAAGGTGTTCCTCCGTTATTCGGGAGTTGCATAATCTCATAGTCATAGGAACATGTATAAGTCATGAAGAAAGCAATAGTAGAAAATCTAAATGATCAAAGTGCTAAGCTAACGGATGGGTCATGTCCATCACATCATTCTCCTAATGATGTGATCTCTTTGATCAAATGACAACTCATGTGCATGGCTAGGAAACATAACCATCTTTGATCAATGAGCTAGTCTAGTAGAGGCATACTAGGGACACTTTGTTTTGTCTATGTATTAACACATGTACTAAGTTTCCGGTTAATACAATTCTAGCATGAATAATAAACATTTATCATGATATATGGAAATAAATAATAACTTTATTATTGCCTCTAGGGCATATTTCCTTCAGTCTCCCACTTGAACTAGAGTCAATAATCTAGATTACAAAGTTATGATTCTAACACCCATGGAGTCTTGGTGCTGACCATGTTTTGCAAGTGGAAGAGGGTTAGTCAACGGTTGTGCGACCTTCAGATCCGTATGTATCTTGCAAATTTCTATGTCTCCCTCCTTGACTTGATCGCAGATGGAATTGAAGCGTCTTTTGATGTGCTTTGTTCTCTTGTGAAACCTGGATTCCTTCGCCAAGGCTATTGCTCCAGTGTTGTCACAAAAGATTTTCATTGGACCCGATGCACTAGGTATTACACCTAGATCGGATATGAACTCCTTCATTTGTTGCTTCCGAAGCAGCTATGTATTCCGCTTCACAAGTAGATCCCGCCACGACGCTCTGCTTGGAACTGCACCAACTGACAGCTCCACCGTTTAATAAAAATACATATCGGTTTGTGACTTAGAGTCATCCGGATCAGTGTCAAAGCTTGAATCGATGTAACCGTTTACGACGAGCTCTTTGTCACCTCCACATGCGAGAAACATATCCTTTGTCCTTTTCAGGTACTTCAGGATGTTCTTGACCACTATCCGGTGATCCATTCCTGGATTACTTTGGTACCTACCTGCTAAACTTATAGCAAGGCACACATCAGGTCTGGTACACAGCATTGCATACATGATAGATCCTATGGCTGAGGCATACAGAATGACTTTCATTTTCTCTCTATCTTCTGCGGTGGTTGGGCATTGAGTCTTACTCAACTTCACACCTTGTAACACAGGCAAGAACCCTTTCTTTGACTGGTCCATTTTGAACTTCTTCAAAACTTTATCAAGGTATGTGCTTTGTGAAAGTCCAATTAAGCATCTTGATCTATCTCTATAGATCTTAATGCCTAACATGTAAGCAACTTCACCGAGGTCTTTCATTGAAAAATTCTTATTCTAGTATCATTTTATGCTATCCAGAAATTCTATATCATTTCCAATCAACAATATGTCATCCATATATAATATCAGAAATTCTACAGAGCTCCCACTCACTTTCTTGTAAATACAGGCTTCTCCAAAAGTCTGTATAAAACCATATGCTTTGATCACCACATCAAAGCGTATATTCGAACTCCGAGATGCTTGCACCAGTCCATAGATGGATCGCTGGAGCTTGCACACTTTGTTAGCACCTTTAGGATCGACAAAACCTTCTGGTTGCATCATATACAACTCTTCTTTGAGATATCCATTTAGGAATGCAGTTTTGACATCCATTTGCCAGATTTCATAATCATAAAATGCGGCAATTGCTAACATGATTCGGACAGACTTAAGCATCACTACGGGTGAGAAAGTCTAATCGTAGTCAACTCCTTGAACTTGTCGAAAACCTTTCGCACCAAGTCGAGCTTTGTAAACGGTAACATTACCGTCAGCGTCGGTCTTCCTCTTGAAGATCCATTTATTTTCAATGGCTTGCCGATCATCGGGAAAGTCAACCAAAGTCCATACTTTGTTCTCATACATGGATTCCATCTCAGATTTCATGGCCTCAAGCCATTTAGCGGAATCTGGGCTCATCGTCGCTTCCTCATAGTTCGTAGGTTCATCATGGTCTAGTAACATGACTTCCAGAACTGGGTTGCCGTACCACTCTGGCGCAGAACGTACTCTGGTTGATCTACGAAGTTCAGCAAAAACTTGATCTGATGTTTCATGATCATCATCATTAGCTTCCTCACTAATTTGTGTAGGAATAACTAGAACCAGTTTATGTTATGTACTAGTTTCCAATTCGGGAGAAGGTATAATTGCCTCATCAAGTTCTACTTTCCTCCCACTCACTTCTTTCGAGAGAAACTCCTTGTCTAGAAAGGATCCATTCTTAGCAACGAATATCTTGCCTTCGGATCTGTGATAGAAGGTGTACCCAATAGTCTCCTTTGGGTATCCTATGAAGACACATTTCTCCGACTTGGGTTCGAGCTTATCAGGTTGAAGCTTTTTCACATAAGAATCACAGCCCCAAACTTTAAGAAACGACAACTTTGGTTTCTTGCCAAAGCACAGTTCATAAGGCGTCATCTCAACGGATTTAGATGGTGCCCTATTAACGTGAATGCAACTGTCTCTAAAGCATAACCCCAAAACAATAGTGGTAAATCGGTAAGCGACACCATAGACCGCACCATATCTAATAAAGTACGGTTACGACGTTCAAACACACCATTACAGTGTGGTGTTCCGAGTGGCGTGAGTTGTGAAACTATTCCACATTGTTTCAAATGAAGACCAAACTCGTAACTCAAATATTCACCTCCACGATCAGATCGTAGAAACTTTATTTTCTTGTTACGATGATTCTCTACTTCACTCTGAAATTCTTTGAACTTTTCAAATGTTTCAGACTTGTGCTTCATCAAGTAGATATACCCATATTGTAATGCCCATGATGGGACTATATCTCCTACGTGTCGAGGCACGACTTAGAGACATAACCCCATGCTGGAATGATCGCAAGTCTGGTATCTTTGCACAACTCATGTAAAAGATGGGGATGGAAAACATAAAATAGTTGGCTTACACTCGCCACGTCACACAAATACAATACATGTCCAAATAATCATTCAATAAAACATCACAGCCCTCTAAGGGTGAAATCCAAATGACAAGATACCAAACATAATTAAATCCACAGGTCGGATCAAATCCTAGTAGAAGTTCCACTACTGATCATCAGGATAACGAACATAGTATCGACTACGCTCCTCGTCATACTCCCAGTCTAGCTCGGTGCCATCACCTGGATAGCTCACCATCGGACCTGCATCTGGTGTGGTGAAGTAACTGTGAGCCACAGAGGACTCAGCAATCCCGTTCCCGGGTAACACGACTATTTAAGCCTTGGGAGAGGATAAGGCTGAAGAAAAGAATAAGTGTCTGCAGCAGCAACTAGCACTAGCTTACGTGAAAGAGTGCGAGAAGAGAAGTGCCCCGGCCGAGAGATGATCACGAAGTGATCCTAGCTAAAGCTCAACAAACATAACCCCACCATGTTCAACTCCCGAATCCCTATTCGGAAATTGACAGTCACGGTACACACGCTGGTAGTGTATTAGAACAAAGTGTCAAGTTATCTACAACCGGATATTAACAAGCTCCCATCTGCCACATAACCGCGGGCACGGCTTCCGAAAGTTCAGAACCCTGCAGGGGTGTTCCAACTTGGCCCATGACAAGCCCACGATCCGCGGAGTCGCAACTCCAAGGTGGGAAGACCCGAGTATTGTCGGAATCCCGTGCTCAAGATACTCCGAACTAAGGTAAGGTTAATCCAGAAAATCCTCCCGGCGTGCCGACACCCTAATAGTAGCCGCGCGTATCTCGTCTCAGGCCACGACCGGATGGGTGATGCTACGGGTTTTTACCAGACCTCGAGTTTCCTTGAGGTGGCCCCGCAGGACCCCCAGTTCGGACCAACACTCATGTGGAGCACTGGCCCGGGGTTGTTGAATAAGAAAGAGGGTTAATTGCTCCCTATGCAAGTTTATTTAGTTATTAGGCAAATAGTACCAATGTTGGGACTTGCTGGAAAAGACTTAGCACTTAGCGATTTATCGAGGGGGTCCCATAAACCCCAACCGTGTGAGGAACGCATAATCAAGGAACATAACACGGTTTATACGGTTCCTAGCGGCATGAGTGGAACAAATCACCAAGCAAAAGGCTTAGCCTTCCACCCTTGCCAATATATAGATGATTTCATTTTAAGCATTATATATAGTGTGATATAACCCAACAAACTTCAACAAGAAGCAAACATCTTCAGACTTCACCTGCAACTAGCAACGCTATAAGAGGGGCTGAGCGAAGCGTACTTAGCCATTCAACGGTTTGCATAGGTAGGGTGGTTAAACATGGTCATGGTTACAAGTAGGAGGCTGACATGAAAGACATGGGCATCGAGGCAAAACTATAGATCGAGACTTCTAGCAATAGGCAAAAATAGTAATGGTATCCGGGTTCGGTCATCTTGCCTGAAGAGTAGTCGTTCGGATCGTAAGAGGGGTCCTCGTTCACAAGCTCGGTGGTAACCTCGTGCTCGTACTCGTACTCGGTCTCAGCTTCCGGCTCTAAACAATACAATCACACAAGGCACAAATCAACAAGATGCAATGCGCACACAAAAATGATGGATGCATGATGGATGCACTAAGGAAGCACACGGAGCACGGAAAATAAGCATTCAAGCAAAAGCTTCAAAACAAGATAACAATAGGATATTATGAATCTACACGAAAAATCAATCAAGTTTCATATAAGACTCGCTCAAAACGGAGCTACGGGCTAAAAGTTATGCCCGAAACAAGAAATATGCACAAACTGAAAATTACAGCAACATAGCAACTTCGGAGCACTAGATAAATAAGCTACAACACTCAAACATCATGGCAAAGAGTATTAACATAAACTAGACATATCCTACAGCAAATAAGTCCAAAGGTGCACCCCCAAAGGAGCCACGGATCAATAGCAACAAGCTTGGACATATTGAACTTGACAACAAAATCCTGACAGCAGAATTTTATTGCAACTTTGGAGCAAAAGTTAAATATGCTACATCCACTCAAATAAGCATGTGAGAGCATGAATGGATAGCCAACAATATATACTACAAGGAACCATCAAGAATCACCCCAAAACTATCATGGATTGCCCTAGAACAACAAGCAAACATGGCATCTGGAAATTACAGATTCCAGACTTAGTGAAATTCCACTAAGTGTTAAAACAACAGTTTTATCATGGCATATTTGATAGAAAGTTTAAGTCACCTCAAAACTAAACATGGCAAGTGGTAAGCACCACATCAAAGTACACATGATGGTGATTCCGAAACATACAAGCATGCATCATGGAGATAAACACAACGATAGCAACGAGCTCAACAAGATGGCATCTCATAACAAGTTAAACAACATCACAGCCACATGGCACTTTGCAACGAAGATAAACATGGCAAAATTAAATCTATCATGCAACCTAACACAACCAACATGTAGAGCATGGCAAGACGAACACGTGGACATGTCATTTGCATCAATGGGATAAACGAGCTACAAGATATCACTATGCAAAGATGGCATAAAAACATCACTAACAGCAGTTTATAACGGGATGCACTCTTGCAACAGAAAAATAAGCATGTAGATGATCTCAAACATGCATGGCACAATGGAATGAAACGTAGTGCTAGTCACCACGAACGTCTGGACACCTCATTTGCGCAAAACAGAGCAACACACACAAAGTTATCAGCATCTGAAACTAGCATCTGCACACATCAAACTCAAGGAATTAGGAGGAAAAGAGGCAACCTCAGACTGGGAAAAGAAGTCAACGGGCTGGACGGATCGGCGGGACTTGGCCGGCGGGGAGACTTCGGCCCGCGCGAGAGGGAACTGGCGAGGCGGCGGCCTTCGGGCGCAGCTGGGCCGCCGGTGGGAGGTGCTGCTGGAGGAGGCCCGCGGTGGAGGCGGCGCGGCTGAGGTGGCTGGAGGGCGGAGTGGGCCTTGGCGCCGGCCCACCCGGGCGAATGGAGCGGCGGAGGCGACTGGCGTGGTGGAGCGGCGCGCCTGGCCTCGGGCGGTCGGGAGCCTGGAGGATCTTGGGCCTGCGCGCGAAGGAAGGTGCTGGAGAGGGCCCAGGAGGGGAGGAGCGAGCTGGCGCCTGGCGGGTCAACGGCCCAGGCGGGTGACCGATCTGGATCGGGGCCTGGTGCCCCCCGATCCGATCTGGAGGAGGCGGCGACGGTCGTCTTCGAGCCGGCGGCAGGATCTGGGAGATGGCGACCGTCGGGGTGGAGGGGCTTCTGCCCGGCGGGAGGAAGGCGGTGGTGGCGCCTGGTCGGCGAGGTGGTGGCGCCGGCCGGCGGGAACGGCGGTGAGGTGGAGGTGGCGGCGGTGAAGAATTTCAGGTGGTGGTCTGGCGAACTTCCGGCGAGATTCCGGCGAGGTCTCCGGCGAGGTGGCTGGAGGTGGAAGAAGAAGTGGCTAGGGGAGCTAGGGTTTCCTTAATTTGGGGCAAAATTTGGGGGAGTGGACAAATATATAGGCACAAGTAGCTAGGGTTGTCCAAATGTAGTGCGGTTTTCAGCCACATGATCAGAATTGGATGGCCTAGATGAAAGGAGTGGCTAGGAGTGGTTTGGTGGGCTGTTGGAGGGGTGTCTTGGGCCACAAAGTGGAGGCACTTTGAGCCCACGAGAATAACTGTTGGGGTAGCAAACGGACTCGAAACGCGACGAGATTTGACAGGCGGGTTACACAAACCAAAACAACAACACACGACAAGACTCGCGCAAAACCGGTAACGTTACACGACCAAACACCAAAGTAGGCCTACGGGACGCCACGGACACGTGAGGGAGCTCCGGAACGCGAAACGGACAACGGGAAGGAACGCGTGGAACCGGATGCAAACAACAACACAATGCAATGCGATGCACATGACTACATGATATGAATGAATGCCACACACGCACACAACAAAACGACGAAAACCCGAAAGACAAAGAACCCGGAATGGAATAGATGAAGCCAAAGATATATTATATGCCCAAAAGGGAAAGTATTACATCCGGAGCATTACAAACTCTCCTCTACTACAAAAAGATCTCGTCCTGAGATCTAGGACTGGAAAAAGGAAGGGTACTCGGAACGAAGATGATCTTCTCGTTCCCACGTAGCTTCTCGGTCGGTGTGATGTGACCACTTGACTTTCAAGAATTTTATGGACTTGTTGCGGGTCTTGCATTCGGTTTCTTCGAGAATAGCAACGGGATGCTCTCGGTAGGACAAATCTTGTTGAAGATCAAACTCTTCAAACGGAATCATGCGTTCAGGTGCCTTGAAGCATTTGCGGAGTTGAGACACATGGAACACATCATGAACATTGGCAAAGTTGGAAGGGAGCTCAAGTTGATAGGCTAGATCGCCTCTTTTGCCAAGAATCTTGAAAGGCCCGACGTATCTAGGAGCAAGCTTTCCTTTGATACCGAATCTTTGGGTGCCTTTCATTGGAGACACACGGAGATAGACATGAACACCAATGTTGAATGCCAAATCACGATGCTTGCCGTCATAGTAGCTCTTCTGGCGCGACTGAGCGGCCTTGAGATTCTCACGTATGACTTGGCACATTTCTTCGGCTTCTGAGATCAAGTCATTGCCAAGAAGTTGACGTTCGCCTGTTTCAGACCAGTTGAGAGGGGTACGGCACTTTCTGCCATAGAGGATTTCAAACGGAGCTTTGCCGGCACTTGCTTGGAAGCTGTTGTTGTAAGAGAACTCGGAAAATGGAAGGCATTCTTCCCATTCATGCCAAAAGAGATGACACAGGCTCTGAGCATGTCTTCTAGAATCTGATTCACTCGCTCGACTTGACCACTAGTCTGAGGGTGAAAAACAGTGCTGAATCTGATCTTAGTGCCCATGGCGGACTGAAAGGAGTCCCAGAACTTTGAAGTGAACAAACTTCCACGGTCTGAGGATATAACTTGAGGAATGCCATGTAAGGACACAATTCTGGAAGTGTACAACTCTGCCAATTGAGCTGCATTGATGGAATCTTTGACTGGAAGGAAGTGAGCGACTTTGGTAAGCTTGTCAATCACCACGAAGATATAATCATTCCCTCTCTTGGACTTAGGAAAACCAGTGACGAAATCCATTTCAATGTGGTCGAATTTCCACTCGGGAATAGGAAGAGGTTGGAGAAGATCGGCTGGACGTTGATGTTCTGCTTTCACTCTTTTGCAAACATCACATTCATTCACGAATTGGGCAATTTCCCTTTTCATGCGTGTCCACCAGTAAGATTGCTTGAGATCTTGATACATCTTGGAACTGCCAGGATGAATGGAAAGGAGAGAATCATGTGCTTCTTCCATTATGAGCTTCCTGAGATCACCTTTGGGAACAACGAGTCTGTCCTCGAAGAACAAGGTATCTCTCTCATCAACACGATAGCACTTGTATTTAGGAGTGCCCTTTGCAATACCATGTTTCACCTTCTGCACCATGGCATCACTGAGTTGGGCCTCACGGACCTGATCTTCCAAGGTAGGAGCAATTTGAAGATTTGCAAGAAAACCTTGCGGAACAACTTGGAGGTTGCGTTTCCTGAAAGCTTCACAGAGCTCAGGCTGGAATGGCTTGATAAGAAGGCTGTTGCAATATGCCTTTCTGCTCAAAGCATCTGCAATCACATTCGCCTTGCCAGGAGTGTATTCAATGCTGGGATCATACTCTTGGATCATTTCAACCCAACGAGTCTGGCGGAGGTTCAGATTAGGCTGTGTGAAGATGTACTTCAAGCTCTTGTGATCAGTGAAGATGTCGACTTTTCTGCCCAACAACAGATGTCTCCACGTAATCAAAGCATGTACCACAGCTGCTAGCTCGAGATCATGTGTGTGATAGTTCTTCTCACTTGGCTTGAGCTGACGAGAAGTATAAGCCACAATTCTCTTATCTCGCATAAGCACACCACCAAGACCTTGAAGAGAAGCATCACAGAATACTTCATAGGGCTTGGATTCATCTGGAGGAGTAAGAACTGGAGCAGAGACGAGCTTTTCTTTGAGAGTTCTGAATGCCACTTCACACTCTGGAGAGCAGCAGCAGTTTTGGCGTGAACGACGAAGAAACTTGGCTCTGATACCAACTTGTAATACCCAGGATGGGACTATATCTCCTACGTGTCGAGGCACGACTTAGAGACATAACCCCATGCTAGAATGATCGCAAGTCTGGTATCTTTGCACAACTCATGTAAAAGATGGGGATGGAAAACATAAAATAGTTGGCTTACACTCGCCACGCCACACAAATACAATACATGTCCAAATCATCATTCAATAAAACATCACAACCCTCTAAGGGTAAAATCCAAATGACAAGATACCAAACATAATTAAATCCACAGGTCGGATCAAATCCTAGTAGAAGTTCCACTACTGATCATCAGGATAACGAACATAGTATCGACTACGCTCCTCGTCATACTCCCAGTCTAGCTCGGTGCCATCACCTGGATAGCTCACCATCGGACCTGCATCTGGTGTGGTGAAGTAACTGTGAGCCACAGAGGACTCAGCAATCCCGTTCCCGGGTAACACGACTATTTAAGCCTTGGGAGAGGATAAGGCTGAAGAAAAGAATAAGTGTCTGCAGCAGCAACTAGCACTAGCTTATGTGAAAGAGTGCGAGAAGAGAAGTGCCTCGGTCGAGAGATGATCATGAAGTGATCCTAGCTAAAGCTCAACAAACATAACCCCACCGTGTTCAACTCCCGAATCCCTATTCGGAAATTGACAGTCACGGTACACACGCTGGTAGTGTATTAGAACAAAGTGTCAAGTTATCTACAACCGGATATTAACAAGCTCCCATCTGCCACATAACCGCGGGCACGGCTTTCAAAAGTTCATAACCCTGCAGGGGTGTTCCAACTTGGCCCATGACAAGCCCACGATCCGCGGAGTCGCAACTCCAAGGTGGGAAGACCCGAGTATTCTCGGAATCCCGTGCTCAAGATACTCCGAACTAAGGTAAGGTTAATCCAGCAAATCCTCCCGGCGTGCCGACACCCTGATAGTAGCCGCGCGTATCTCGTCTCAGGCCACGACCGGATGGGTGATGCTACGGGTTTTTACCAGACCTCGAGTTTCCTTGAGGTGGCCCCGCAAGACCCCCAGTTCGGACCAACACTCATGTGGAGCACTGGCCCGGGGTTGTTGAATAAGAAAGATGGTTAATTACTCCATATGCAAGTTTATTTAGTTATTAGGCAAATAGTACCAATGTTGGGACTTGCTGGAAAAGGCTTAGCACTTAGCGGTTTATCGAGGGGGTCCCATAAACCCCAACCGTGTGAGGAAAGCATAATCAAGGAACATAACACCGGTTTATACGGTTCCTAGCGGCATGAGTGGAACAAATCACCAAGCAAAAGGCTTAGCCTTCCACCCTTGCCAATATATAGATGATTTCATTTTAAGCATTATATATAGTGTGATATAACCCAACAAACTTCAACATGAAGCAAACATCTTCAGACTTCACCTGCAACTAGCAACGCTATAAGAGGGGCTGAGCGAAGCGTACTTAGCCATTCAACGGTTTGCATAGGTAGGGTGGTTAAACATGGTCATGGTTACAAGTAGGAGGCTGACATGAAAGACATGGGCATCGAGGCAAAACTATAGATCGAGACTTCTAGCAATAGGCAAAAATAGTAATGGTATCCGGGTTCGGTCATCTTGCCTGAAGAGTAGTCGTTCGGATCGTAAGAGGGGTCCTCGTTCATAAGCTCGGTGGTAACCTCGTGCTCGTACTCGTACTCGGTATCAGCTTCCGGCTCTAAACAATACAATCACACAAGGCACGAATCAACAAGATGCAATGCGCACACAAAAATGATGGATGCATGATGGATGCACTAAGGAAGCACACGGAGCATGGAAAATAAGCATTCAAGCAAAAGCTTCCAAACAAGATAACAATAGTATATTATGAATCTACACGAAAAATCAATCAAGTTTCATATAAGACACGCTCAAAACGGAGCTACGGGCTAAAAGTTATGCCCGAAACAAGAAATATGCACAAGCTGAAAATTACAGCAACATAGCAACTTCGGAGCACTAGATAAATAAGCTACAACACTCAAGCATCATGGCAAAGAGCATGAACATAAACTAGACATATCCTACATCAAATAAGTCCAAAGGTGCACCCCCAAAGGAGCCACGGATCAATAGCAACAAGCTTGGACATATTGAACTTGACAACAAAATCCTGACAGCAGAATTTTATTGCAACTTTGGAGCAAAAGTTAAATATGCTACGGCCACTCAAATAAGCATGTGAGAGCATGAATGGATAGCCAACAATATATACTACAAGGAACCATCAAGAATCACCCCAAAACTTTCATGGATTGCCCTAGAACAGCAAGCAAACATGGCATCTGGAAATTACAGATTCCAGACTTAGTGAAATTCCACTAAGTGTTAAAACAGCAGTTTCATCATGGCATCTTTGAGAGCAAGTTTAAGTCACCTCAAAACTAAACATGGCAAGTGGTAAGCACCACATCAAAGTACACATGATGGTGATTCCGAAACATACAAGCATGCATCATGGAGATAAACACAACGGTAGCAACGAGCTCAACAAGATGACATCTCATAACAAGTTAAACAACATCACAGCCACATGGCACTTTGCAACGAAGATAAACATGGCAAGATTAAATCTATCATGCAACCTAACACAACCAACATGTAGAGCATGGCAAGACGAACACGTGGACATGTCATTTGCATCAATCGGATAAACAAGCTAGAAGATATCACTATGCAAAGATGGCATAAAAACATCACTAACAACAGTTTATAACGGGATGCACTCTTGCAACAGAAAAATAAGCATGTAGATGATCTCAAACATGCATGGCACAATGGAATGAAACGTAGTGCTAGTCACCACGAACGTCTGGACACCTCATTTGCGCAAAACGGAGCAACACACACAAAGTTATCAGCATCTGAAACTAGCATCAGCACACATCAAACTCAGGGACTTGGGAGGAAAAGAGGCAACCTCAGATCTGGGAAAAGAAGTCAACGGGCTGGACGGATCGACGGGACTGGGCCGACGGGGAGACTTCGGCCCGCGCGAGAGGGAACTGGCGAGGCGGCGGCCTTCGGGCGCAGCTGGGCCGCCGGTGGGAGGTGCTGCTGGAGGAGGCCCGCGACCCAGGTGGCGCGGCCCAGGCTCAGCTGGCGCGGCTGAGGCGGCTGGAGGGCGGAGTGGGCCTTGGCGCCGGCCCACCCGGGCGAATGGAGCGGCGGAGGCGACTGGCGCGGTGGAGCGACGCGCCTGGCCTCGGGCGGTCGGGAGCCTGGAGGATCTTGGGCTTGCGCGCGGAGGAAGGCGCTGGAGAGGTCCCAGGAGGTGAGGAGTGAGCTGGCGCGTGGCGGGTCAACGGCCCAGGCGGGTGACCGATCTGGATCGGGGCCTGGTGCCCCCCGATCCGATCTGGAGGAGGCGGCGACGGTCGTCTTCGAGCTGGCGGCGGGAACTGGGAGATGGCGACCGTCGGGGTGGAGGGGCTTCTGCCCGGCGGGAGGGAGGCGGTGGTGGCGCCTGGCCGGCGAGGTGGTGGCGCCGGCCGGCGGGAACGGCGGTGAGGTGGAGGTGGCGGCGGTGAAGAATTTCAGGTGGTGGTCCGGCGAACTTCCGGCGAGATTCCGGCGAGGTCTCCGGCGAGGTGGCTGGAGGTGGAAGAAGAAGTGGCTAGGGGAGCTAGGGTTTCCTTAATTTGGGGCAAAATTTGGGGGAGTGGACAAATATATAGGCACAAGTAGCTAGGGTTGTCCAAATGGAGTGCGGTTTTCAGCCACATGATCAGAATTGGATGGCCTAGATGAAAGGAGTGGCTAGGAGTGGTTTGGTGGCCACAAAGTGGAGGCACTTTGAGCCCACGAGAATAACTGTTGGGGAAGCAAACGGGCTCGAAACGCGACGAGATTTGACAGGCGGGTTACACAAACCAAAACAACAACACACGACAAGACTCACGCCAAACCGGTAACGTTACACGGCCAAACACCAAAGTAGGCCTACGGGACGTCACGAACACGTGAGGGAGCTCCGGAACGCGAAACGGAAAACGGGAAGGAACGCGTGGAACCGGATGCAAACAACAACACAATGCAATGCGATGCACATGACTACATGATATGAATGAATGCCACACATGCACACAACAAAACGACGAAAACCCGAAAGACAAAGAACCCGGAATGGAATAGATGAAGCCAGAGATATATTATATGCCCAAAAGGGAAAGTATTACATCCGGGGCATTACACATATCTTCTCAAATCATCAGTGAAGGTCAGAAAATAACGATACCCGCCGCGAGCTTCAACACTCATCGGTCCACATACATCAGTATGTATGATTTTCAAAAAATATGTTGCTCGCTCCATTGTTCCGGAGAACGGAGTTTTAGTCATCTTGCCCATGAGGCATGGTTCGCAAACACCAAGTGATTCATAATCAAGTGATTCGAATAGTCCATCACTATGGAGTTTCTTTGTCGGTGTATTTGGAACGACATCTATGGGATCACAAGAATCCCTACTACGGTTGCGGGGCGCGGGGTTGAGAGAAGAGCGGATCAAACAGATAGCACACGGTTCCTTTACCCAGGTTCGGGCCGCGAGGATGCGTAAAACCCTACTCCTGCTTTGGTGGATTATATGTTTGTGTTCTTCATCTAGCTATGGGGCGTGAGGAGCTCCAAAAAGCCGAATCCTCCTCTTCGTCGCCTCGGGCCTCCTTTTATAGGGAAAAAGGGGTCGCCACAGTGGCACACAGGAGGTGGAAAGGGTACAGTGACGCGAGGTTATCCCTCGCATTACATGACAAGCCGCATTTAATGCGCTCAGCTTAGGTGTCCTTGATTTATCGGTGACGGGGGAGACATCCATCTTGTCCGTCGCCGCTCCTTCTTGTGTCGACACGCGCCCTGGCCAGCGATGCCTGGGATGCCATGTAGGCAGGCAGGCAGCTGAGGTGGCGCAATGTTGGGTCTCCACGAAGATCTGCATGTTGCCACGCAGGTGCCTGCCCAGCTGGTTGGGTCGGTAGCTGCATGGGGCGGTGGAAGCTTAGCTAGCGTGGGCCTGATGGTGGCCCTGCGGGTGTCTTCGGTAAGGCCTTGCCGGGGCCCCGACAAGGGTCTTGCCGCGGCGCCTGCTGTCATCCCCGGCAAGATGCTTGCCAGAGGTCTTGTGGTCTTCCTTGGCTGGGATCCCGCCAAGGGTTGTCGTCTTCTTAGCATGTATCTGTGGGGCGAGTTACCGCGGCGAGGGTCTTGCCGGGGGTGCTAAAGCTGGCTCCGGCAAGGATCTTGCCGGGGCTGCCAGAACCGGCTCCCGGCAAGGATCTTGCCGGGGGATCCCGCTTCGTCCCTTTGCTCTTTGTGGTCTTGGCTTTGGGCTTCAGTTCCATCGAGCTTCGGTCTTACCCTGGCTCACCTCCCTTGCCATGCTTGGTGTGGTGGTGCCCGTGGCTCAGACTGCCCGTGCACAGTCATAGGGGTACAAAAAGTGTACCCCTCTTTTTGAACACCGACAATGTCGTCGATGATTTTCTCGATCTGCACTTCTTTTGCAACACGAGGATGAGCTGGCTGACGACTTTGATCTGGCTGAGCATTTCCTTCAGCAGCAGTTTCTTCAGGAGCACCAGAATGATTTTTTTCATTGTCAGGAATGACTTCCTCAGCAGATTCTTCAGTGGGGATGATATGTTCAGTAGCTTTGAACTTAATGGATTCCTCAGGAGGTATTTCACCTGTCACAAGAGCCAGGTGCTCTCTTTGTGAGCCATTAGTTTCATCGAACTTCACATCTACAGTCTCAACAATCTTGTTGAGATGATTGATGAAGATTCTGTAGGTGTGCGAGTCCTTTCCATAACCAGGCATAAAACCTTCATGTGCTTTTGGTGCAAATTTGGAATTGTGATGAGGATATCTAACCCAGCATTTAGCACCGTAGACTTTGAGATAACTCACATTGGGTTTCTTGTCAGTGAGGAGTTCGTATGAGGTTTTCTTGAGGAGTTTGTGAAGATATACCCTGTTGATGATGTGGCACGAAGTGTTGATAGCCTCAGGCCAGAAGCGGAGAGGCATCTTGTATTCATCAAGCATAGTGCAAGCCATCTCAACAAGAGTCCCGTTCTTGCGCTCCACAACGCCGTTCTGCTGAGGAGTGTAAGGTGATGATAGCTCATGAGTAATACCAAGTTCATCAAGATAGTCATCAAGACCAGTGTTCTTGAACTCGATCCCATTGTCACTCCAGATATGCTTGATCTTCACACGAAATTCGTTGAGGCCCTTGAGGAAAATCGCTTTAAGATAACATGCACTTCATTCTTAAATGTGATGATATGCACCCATGTATAACGAGAATAGCCATCAACAATGACAAAGCCATAAAGATGCTGCATTTGTGAATGCATAGTAATGTATAGGGCCAAAGAAGTCCATGTGAAGCAACTCAAAAGGACGAGTGGTAGTCATGATAGTCTTCGAGGGATGCTTGGATTTGGTCATCTTTCCAGCTTCGCAAGACCCACAAAGATGGTCTTTCAGGAATTTGACACCCTCAATTCCAAGGATATGCTTCTTCTGTTGGGGAACGTAGTATTTTCAAAATTTTCCTACGATCACGCAAGATCTATCTACTAGATGCATAGCAACGAGGGGGGAGTGTGTCTACGTACCCTCGTAGACCAGGAGCGGAAGCGTCTAGTGGCGCAGTTGATGTAGTCGAACTTCTTCATGATCCAACCGATCAAGCACCGAACATTCGGCACCTCCTCGTTCAGCACACGTTCAGCTTGATGACATCCCACGAGCTCTTGATCCAGTTCAGCTTCACGGGAGAGTTTCGTCAGCACGACGGCGTGGTGACGGATATGATGAAGTTACCGTCGCAGGGCTTCCCCTAAGCGCTGCAACGATATGACCGAGGTGTGTTACTGTGGAGGGGGACACCGCACAAGGTTGGGAGAGATCAACTGATCAACTTGTGTCCCCTTAGGGTGCCCCCTCCCCACGTATATAAAGGAGGGAGGGGAGGCCAGCCGGCCTCTCTAGGTGCGCCAAAGGGAGGAGGAATCCTCCTCCTAGTAGGAGTAGGACTCCTCCTTTCCTAGTCCTACTAGGAGGGGAAGGAAGGAGAGGGGGAGGAGAAGGAAAGAGGGGGCGCAGCCCCTCCCCTAGTCCAATTCGGACTAGGCCCATGGGGAGCACGGCTAGCCCTCGTGGCTTTTCCTCTTTTTCCCTTAAAGCCCACTAAGGCCCATATGTACTCCCGTATTCCCGTAACTCCCCTGGTGCTCCGAAAAATACCCGGATGGCTTGGAACCTTTCCGATGTCTCAATATAGTCGTCCAATATATCGATCTTTACGGCTTGACCATTTCGAGACTCCTCATCATGTCCTCGATCTCATCCGGGACTCCGAACTACCTTCGGTACATCAAAACACATAAACTCATAATACCGATCGCCATCAAACGTTAAGCGTGCGGACCCTACGGGTTCGAGAACTATGTAGACATGACCGAGACTCATCTCCGGTCAATAACCAATAGCGGAACCTGGATACTCATATTGGCTCCTACATATTCGACGAAGATCTTTATCGGTCAAACCGCATAACAACATACGTTGTTCCCTTTGTCATCGGTATGTTACTTGCCCAAGATTCGATCGTCGGTATCTCGATACCTAGTTAAATCTCGTTACCGGCAAGTCTCCATACTCGTTCCATAATACATCATCTCATGACTAACTCATTAGTCATTTGCTTGCAAGGCTTATTATGATGTGCATTACCGAGAGGGCCCAGAGATACCTCTCCGACACTCGGAGTGACAAATCCTATTCTTGATCTATGCCAACACCACGAACACTTTCAGAGACACCTGTAGAGCATCTTTATGATCACCCATTTACGTTGTGACGTTTGATATCACACAAGGTGTTCCTACGGTATTCGGGAGTTGCATAATCTCATAGTCATAGGAACATGTATAAGTCATGAAGAAAGCAATAGCAGTAAAACTAAACGATCATAGTGCTAAGCTAACGGATGGGTCTAGTCCACCACATCATTCTCCTAATGATGTGATCACATTGATCAAATGACAACTCATGTCTATGGCTAGGAAACATATCCATCTTTGATCAATGAGCTAGTCTAGTAGAGGCGTACTAGGGACACTCTGTTTTGTCTATGTATTCACACATGTACTAAGTTTCCTGTTAATACAATTCTAGCATGAATAATAAACATTTATCATGATATAAGGAAATAAATAATAACTTTATTATTGCCTCTAGGGCATATTTCCTTCAGTCTCCCACTTGCACTAGAGTCAGTAATCTAGATCACATCACCATGTGATTAACACCAATAGTTCACATCACCATGTGACTAACACCTATAGTTCTCATCGTCATGTGACCAATACCCAAAGGGTTTAATAGAGTCAACAATCTAGTTCACATCGCCATGTGATTAACACCCAAAGAGTACTAAGGTGTGATCATGGTTTGCTTCGTGAGAGAAGTTTAGTCAGCGGGTCTATTACATTCAGATCCGTATGTATTTTGCTAATTTCTATGTCTACAATGCTTTGCATGGAGCTACTCTAGCTAATTGGTCCCACTTTTCATACACATTCAGATTGATACTAAGAGTCATCTGGATTAGTGTCAAAGCTTGCATCGGCGTAACTCTTTACGACGAACTCTTTATCACCTCCATAATCGAGAAACATTTCCTTAATCATCCAGTTACTAAGGATAATTTTGACCGATATCCAGTGATCTACTCCTAGATCACTAGTGTACCTCCTTGCCAAACTCATGGCAAGGTACATAACAAGTTTGGTACACAACATGTCATACTTTATAGAACCTATGGCTGAGGCATAGGGAATGACTTTCATTCTCTCTCTATCTTCTGCCGAGGTCGGGTTTTGAGTCTTACTCAACTTCATACCTTTTAACTCAGGCAAGAACTCCTTATCTGACTGATCCATTTTGAACTACTTCAAAATTTGTCAAGGTATGTACTCATTGAAAAAACTTATCAAGCATCTCGATCTATCTCTATAGATCTTGATGCTCAATATGTAAGCAGCTTCACCAAGGACTTTCTTTGAAAAACTCCTTTCGAACACTCCTTTATGCTTTCCAGAAAATTCTACATCATTTTCGATTGACAATATGTCATTCACATATACTCATCAGAAAGGTTGTAGTGCTCCCACTCACTTTCTTGTAAATACAGGCTTCACCGCAAGTCTGTATAAATCTATATGCTTTGATAAACTTATCAACGCATATATTCCAACTCCGAGATGCTTGCACCAGTCCATAGACGGATCGCTGGAGCTTGCACATTTTGTTAGCACCTTTAGGATTGGCAAAACCAATCCATTAAAGAACGCAGTTTTGTTATCCATTTGCCAGATTTCATAAAATGCGGCAATTGCTAACATGATTCGGACAGATTTAAGCATCGCTACGGGTGAGAAAGACTCATCGTAGTCAACTCCTTGAACTTGTCGAAAAACATTTTGCAACAAGTCGAGCTTTGTAAACAGTAACATTACCGTCAGCGTCGGTCTTCCTCTTGAAGATCCATTTATTTTCGATGGCTTGCCGATCATCGGGCAAGTCAACCAAAGTCCACACTTTGTTCTCATACATGGATCCCATCTTATATTTCATGGCCTCAAGCCATTTTGCGGAATCTGGGCTCATCATCGCTTCCTCATAGTTCGTAGGTTCATCATGGTCTAGTAACATGACTTCCAGAACCGGGTTGCCGTACCACTCTGGCGCGGAACGTACTCTGGTTGATCTACGAAGTTCAGTAGTAACTTGATCCAAATTTTCATGATCATCATCATTAGCTTCCTCACTAATTGGTGTAGGAATCACTGAAACTAGTTTCTGTGATGTACTACTTTCCAATTCGGGAGAAAGAACAATTACCTCATCAAGTTCCACTTTCCTCCCACTCACTTCTTTCGAGAGAAAACTCCTTCTCTAGAAAGGATCCATTCTTAGCAACGAATAACTTGCCTTTGGATCTGTGATAGAAGGTGTACCCAACAGTCTCCTTTGGGTATCCTATGAAGACATATTTCTCCGACTTGGTTTCGAGCTTATCAGGTTGAAGTTTTTTTCACATAAGCATCGCAGCCCCAAACTTTAAGAAACAACAACTTTGGTTTCTTGCCAAACCACAGTTCATAAGGCGTCGTCTCAACGGATTTAGATGGTGCCCTTATTTAACGTGAATGCAGCTGTCTCTAATGCATAACCCAAAACGATAGTGATAAATCGGTAAGAGACATCATAGATCACACCATATCTAATAAAGTACGATTATGATGTTCGGACACACCATTACGTTGTGGTGTTCCGGGTGGCGTGAGTTGTGAAACTATTCCACATTGTTTTAAATGAAGGCCAAACTCGTAACTTCAAATATTCGCCTCTGTGATCAGATCGTGGAAACTTTTATTTTCTTGTTACGATGATTCTCTACTTCACTCTGAAATTTCTTTGAACTTTTCAAATGTTTCATACTTGTGTTTCATCAAGTAGATATACCCATATCTGCTCAAATCGTCTGTGAAGGTCAAAAAATAATGATACCCGCCGCGAGCCTCAACACTCATTGGTTTGCATACATCAGTATGTATGATTTCCAACAAGTCAATTGATCGCTCCATTGTTCCGGAGAACGGAGTTTTAGTCATCTTGCCCATGAGGCATGGTTCGCAAGCACCAAGTGATTCATAATCAAGTGATTCCAAAAGTCCATCACTATGGAGTTTCTTCATGCGCTTTACACCATTATGACCTAAACGGCAGTGCCACAAATAAGTTGCACTATCATTACTAACCTTGCATCTTTTGGCTTCAATATTATGAATATGTGTATCACTACGATCGAGATCCAACAAACTATTTTCATTGGGTGTATGACCATCGAAGGCTTTATTCATGTAAACAAAATAACAATTATTCTATGACTTTAAATGAATAACCGTATTGTAACAAATATGATCAAATCATATTCATGCTCAACGCAAATACCAAATAACATTTATTTAGGTTTTACACTAATCCCGAGAGTATAGGGAGTGTGCGATGATGATCATATCAATATTGGAACCACTTCCAACACACATCGTCACTTCACCTTTAACTAGTCTCTGTTCATTCTGCAATTCTCGTTTCGAGCTACTAATTTTAGCAACTGAACCGGTATCAAATACCCAGGGGTTGCTATGAACACTAGTAAAGTACACATCAATAATCTGTATATCAAAATATACCTTTGTTCACTTTGCCATCCTTCTTATCCGCCAAGTATCTAGGGCAGTTCCACTTCTAGTGACCATTTCCTTTTGCAGTAGAAGCACTTAGTTTCAGGCTTGAGTTTAGCTTTGGATTTCTTCACGGGAGTGACAACTTGCTTGTCATTCTTCTTGAAGTTCCCCTTCTATCCCTTTGCCCTTTACTTGAAACAAGTGGTCTTGTTAACCATCAACACTTGATGCTCTTTCTTGATTTCTACCTTCGCCGATTTCAGCATCGCGAAGAGCTTGGGAATTACTTTCATCATCCCTTGCATATTATAGTTCATCACGAATTTATACTAACTTGGTGATAGTGACTAGAGAACTTTGTCAATTACTATCTTATCTGGAAGCTTAACTCCCACTTGATTCAAGAAATTGTAGTACCCAGACAATCTAAGCACATGCTCATTGGTTGAGCTATTCTCCTCCATCTTGTAGGCAAAGTACCGTTAGAGGTCTCATATCTCTCGACACGGGCATGAGTATGAAATACTAATTTCAACTCTTGGAACATCTTATATGCTCTGTGGCGTTTCAAAACGTTTTTGAAGTCCCGGTTCTAAGCCATAAAGCATGGTGCACTTAAACTATCAAGTAGTCATCATACCGAGCTTTTGTCAAAACGTTCATAACGTCTGAATCTGCTCCTGCAATAGGTCTGTCATCTAGCGGTGCATCAAGGACATAATTCTTCTGTGCAGCAATGAGGATAATCCTCAGATCACGGAACAATTCCGCATCATTGCTACTAACATCTTTCAACTTAGTTTTCTCTAGGAACATATAAAAAATAAACGGGGAGCAACATCGCGAGCTATTGATCTACAACATAGAAATGCTAATACTATAAGGACTAAGTTCATGATAAATTAAAGTTCAATTTAATCATATTACTTAAGAACTCACACTTAGATAGACATCCCTCTAGTCATCTAAATGATCACGTGATCCAAATTAACTAAACCATGTCCGATCATCACGTGAGATGGAGTAGTTTCAATGGTGAACATCTTATGTTGATCATATCTACTATATGATTCACGCTCGACCTTTCGGTCTCCAGTGTTCCGAGGCCATATCTGCATATGCTAGGCTCGTCAAGTTTAACCTGAGTATTCTGTGTGTGCAAAACTGGCTTACTCCCGTTGTATTTGAACGTAGAGCTTATCACACCCGATCATCACGTGGTGTCTCGGCACAACGAACTTTCGCAATGGTGCATACTCAGGGAGAACACTTGTACCTTGAAATTTTGTAAGGGATCATCTTATAATGCTATCGTCGTACTAAGCAAAATAAGAAGCATAATAAGATAAACATCACATGCAATCAAAATATGTGACATGATATGGCCATCATCATCTTGTGCTTTTGATCTCCATCTCCAAGGCACCGTCATGATCACCATCATCACCGGCGCGACACCTTGATCTCCATCGTAGCATCGTTGTCGTCTCGCCAACTATTGCTTCCACGACTATCGCTACCGCTTAGTGATAAAGTAAAGCAATTACATGGCTACTGTATTTCATAC
Organism: Secale cereale; assembly: GCA_902687465.1. Classification (NCBI taxonomy): domain Eukaryota; kingdom Viridiplantae; phylum Streptophyta; class Magnoliopsida; order Poales; family Poaceae; genus Secale; species Secale cereale. The sequence goes on along the minus strand of LR738714.1, from coordinate 382,965,357 downwards.
AATAAAGCGACAACCATATGGCTCCTGCCAGTTGCCGATAACTTTACAAAACATGATCATCTCATACAAAACCTTATAACTCATCATGTCTTGACCATATCACATCACAACATGCCCTGCAAAAACAAGTTAGACGTCCTCCACTTTGTTGTTGCAAGTTTTACGTGGCTGCTACGGGCTTTAGCAAGAACCGTTCTTACCTACGCATACAAAACCACAACGATGTTTCGCCAAGTATGTGCTATTTTAACCTTCACAAGGACCGGGCGTAGGCATACTCGATTCAGCTAAAGTGAGAGAGACAGACACCCGCCAGTCACCTTTAAGCAATGAGTGCTCATAACGGTGAAACCAGTCTCGCGTAAGCGTACGCGTAATGTCGGTCCGGGGCGCTTCATCTCACAATACCGCCGAAGCAAAGTATGACATGCTGGTAAGCAGTATGACTAGTATCATCCACAACTCACTTGTGTTCTACTCATGCAAATCATCTACGCATAGACCTGGCTCATGATGCCACTGTTGGGGAACGTAGTATTTTCAAAATTTTCCTATGATCACTCAAGATCTATCTACTAGATGCATAGCAACGAGGGGGAGAGTGTGTCTACGTACTCTCGTAGACCGGGAGCGGAAGCGTCTAGTGACGCGGTTGATGTAGTCGAACTTCTTCACGATCCAACCGATCAAGCACCGAACGTACGGCACCTCCGCGTTCAGCACACGTTCATCTTGATGACGTCCCACGAGCTCTTGATCCAGTTGAGATTCACGGGAGAGGTTCGTCAGCATGAGGGCGTGGTGACGGATATGATGAAGTTACCGTCGCAGGGCTTCGCCTAAGCACTGCAACGATATGACCGAGGTGTGTTACTGTGGAGGGGGCCACCGCACACGGTTGGGAGATATCAACTGATCAACTTGTGTCCCCTTAGGGTGCCCCCTCCCCACGTATACAAAGGAGGGAGGGGAGGTCGACCGGCCTCTCTAGGTGCGCCAAAGGGAGGAGGAGTCCTCCTCCTAGTAGGAGTAGGACTCCTCCTTTCCTAGTCCTACTAGGAGGGGAAGGAAGGAGAGGGGGAGGAGAAGGAAAGAGGGGGCGCAGCCCCTCCCCTAGTCCAGTTCGGACTAGGCCCATGAGGCGCGCGGCTAGCCCTCATGGCTTTTCCTCTTTTTCCCTTAAAGCCCACTAAGGCCCATATGTACTCCCGTATTCCCGTAACTCCCCCGGTGCTCTGAAAAATACCCGGATGGCTCGGAACCTTTTCGATGTCCGAATATAGTCGTCCAATATATCGATCTTTACGGCTCGACCATTTCGAGACTCCTAGTCATGTGCCCGATCTCATCCAGCACTCCGAACCACCTTCGGTACATCAAAACACATAAACTCATAATACCGATCGTCATCAAACGTTAAGCGTGCGGACCCTACGGGTTCGAGAACTATGTAGACATGACCGAGACTCATCTCCGGTCAATAACCAATAGCGGAACCTGGATGCTCATATTGGCTCCTACATATTCTACGCAGATCTTTATTGGTCAAACCGCATAACAACATACGTTGTTCCCTTTGTCATCGGTATGTTACTTGCCCGAGATTCGATCGTCGGTATCTCGATACCTAGTTCAATCTCGTTACCGACAAGTCTCTTTACTCGTTCCGTAATACATCATCTCGTGACTAACTCATTAGTCATTTGCTTGTATGCAAATATTATGATGTGCATTACCGAGAGGGCCCAGAGATACCTCTCCGACACTCGGAGTGACAAATCCTATTCTTGATCTATGCCAACACCACGAACACTTTCGGAGACAACTGTAGAGCATCTTTATGATCACCCAGTTACGTTGTGACGTTTGATAGCTCACAAGGTGTTCCTACGGTATTCGGGAGTTGCATAATCTCATAGTCATAGGAACATGTATAAGTCATGAAGAAATCAATAGCAGTAAAACTAAATGATCATAGTGCTAAGCTAATGAATGGGTCTAGTCCACCACATCATTCTCCTAATGATGTGATCTCGTTGATCAAATGACAACTCATGTCTATGGCTAGGAAACATAGCCATCTTTGATCAATGAGCTAGTCTAGTAGAGGCGTACTAGGGACACTCTATATTGTCTATGTATTCACAAATGTACTAAGTTTCCGGTTAATACAATTCTAGCATGAATAATAAACATTTATCATGATATAAGGAAATAAATAATAACTTTATTATTGCCTCTAGGGCATATTTCCTTCATCTTCTTCACAAGTGTGTGCAAGTTCCTCATGCCAGCATGACCGAGTCGTCGATATCATAGCCACCCTTCTAAAGCTTTGCAAGTAGACATGTGGCAGGCTGTGGTCCTGTAGAGAATCAATAATATACAAGTCTCCTTTCCTAAAGCCTTCGAAGTCTTTGGAATTGTCAGATTCTAAGACTACAACATAGCGATATTTGCCAAAGACAACAACCATATAAAGATCACAAAGCATTGAGACAGACATGAGGTTGAATCCAAGAGACTCGACAAGCATGACTTTGTCCATGTGTCGATCTTTTGAGATTGTAACCTTACATAGACCTAATACCTTGCTTTTTACTGTGTCAGTGTAGGTGATATGCTTCAGGTGAGATGGAGATAAAGCAGAGTCCATCAATATATTCTTGTCACCGGTCTTGTGATTAGTACATCCACTATCGAGGACCCACTTAGTAGCTTTGAGGGAGTTATCGTGTAGAAGAACTAGTGCATCTTACAACTCATATGCTTCATAGTGAAGAATATGACATCAATTTCATCAGAATGAATTTTAGCAATAATGAAGAATGAGGACGTGAGAAATGAATGAATCATTTCTACATGATTAGCTTGCGTCCTTTTAAGAAATTTCAGGTCTCCAAAAAATTCTTCGGACGTTTAAGTTCGTTAATAGATTAGTTTTTTTTCTTGACCACCCACATCTAGAGGGGTGGCAAAGAGTTCATCATTCTATGAGCACCAATTGAAAATGGTAGCATTGAAGCCAGTGCATTTCATTTCACAAGCGATGGGTTAGAGTATGAATATGAGTTAGCTAGAAATTCTTCGAGGACTTATGAACATAATGATTTGAAGAATAATGCGCATATTCATAATCCTTATTCTTTGCTTGCAAAACAGAAGCATTAGAACGATGATGTTCATATGAGGAATTTGATCCACTTGAGGAATTTGGTCCATATGAGGACTTGGATCCATATGAAAAAACTGATCTGGGGTTCCTGTTCTTCACAGGTAGTGTCATGAGGACATTCACTTGAAGATTTTCAAGGTGCCTCTTGGGGACCCAGATTTTCTTCATTAGGGGACCATTCCTGCAGTTAGTTCCAACATATCTAGCAAATACTTCACCATTCTGATTTTTGAACAATTTATAATTAGAGTCAAATGACTCATCAGAAGAATGTGAAGATTCACAAATAAAGCCAGATAAGGTAGATGGATCTACGGGAGGTCCTTTTGCAGCAACCCATGAGGTTTTGGGATACTGCTCAGGTTTCCAGTAGGTCCCATCAATATTGAGTTTCCTCTCAAGGGCAATACCCTCTTTCCTAGGGTTCCGGTTGAGAATATGCTTTTTAAGAACATCACAAAGAGTATGATGACCTTAGAGGCTTTTGTACATGCCTGTCACATACAATTCCTTCAACCCTGCATTTTCGTCAGTATCATTGGTGGTTTCCTTAGCTGAGGAAATTGTCACCACAGAAATAGTTGAAGAATTTGCAGCAATAGAAGCATTTGAACTTTCAGGTGAAGAATTAGCAGTTTCACGTTCAATGCATTTCAGACATGGTGGAATGAATTCTTCTTGAGCGGAGCTGATCTTTTGAGCGAGTAATGAATCGTTCTCCTTCTGAAGATCTTCATAACTCACCCTAAGCTTTTCAAGATCTTGCTTTCTTTGAAGAAATTCATAAGAAAGTTTCTCATGATCTGTTAGGAGAGTGTTATGAAGATCATGAAGGTTATCAAACTTGGACTGAAGTCTCTGAAGATTTTCAGTCAAGATTGTAGATCGATCCAATTTTTCACCCAACAGGTCATCATTTCTTTTTAGCAGATTTTGAACCTTGTCAAAAGCTTTTTGCTGTTTTATGGCAATTTTAGCAAGTTTGGAATAGCTAGGTTTGAGGTTTTCATCAGATTCATCTTCATTAGAATCAGAGGAGGGACGGTTGAGTACCTTGGCACCTTTTGCCATGAAGCAATAGGTGGCAACGTAGTCATCATTGCCGTTGTCAGCAATATCAGGGAAGTCATTTTCCTTAGTGTTGAAGATGGACTTGCTGACGAATGCGGTAGCGAGAGCTAGGCTCACAGAGTCTGATTCCTGAGATTCCTCCTCTTCCTCATTTTCTTCAGATTCAGCCTGTGAGTCCATTTCCTTGCCAATGAATGCCCGAGCCTTTTTGGAACTGCTCTTCTTGTGGAAGGACGACTTTGAAGATTTTGATGATGAGGACTTTGAAGATTTCTTCTTTTTCTTTGAATCGTCTGAGCTGTAGTCCTTGTATTTCTTCTTCTTCTTCGATTCCTTTGCCCATTGAGGACAATCAGTGATAAAGTGACCAGGTTTCTTGCATTTGTGGCAAGTCCTATTCTTGGAATCGTGAGATGAGGAGTTGGATCTCACGTCATCACCTCTTGAAGATCTTCCAAAGAGACCACGTCTTGAGAACGTCTGAAATTTCCTCACGAGCATTGCTAGCTCATGGCTTAGTTCTTCAGGATCACCAAGGATGCTATCAGAATATTCACCTTCGTATGAGGAAACTGTCCTGGCCTTCAGTGCACGTTATCTACCATAGCTTGGACCATAGAGATCTCTCTTGTCAGCTTGTTGGAACTCATGAGTGTTCAACCTCTCAAGGATATCAGCTGGATCAAGTGACTTGTAGTCTCCACGCTCTTGAATCATCAGTGCCATAGTGTCGAATGTGGAATCAAGTGATCTTAGGAGTTTCTTCACCACCTCGTGGTCTGTGATGTCTGTAGCACCAAGTGCATGTAGCTCGTTTGAGATGTCAGTGAGACGATCGAAGGTTAGCTAAACATTTTCGTTTTCGAGTCTTTTGAACCGGTTGAAGAGATTGCGAAGGACATCAACTCGAGATTCACGTTGAGTTGAGACTCCCTCGTTGACCTTGGACAGCCTGTCCCAGATAAGCTTTGCTATCTCCAAAGCACTCACTCTACCATACTGCCCTTTGCTCAGATGGCCACATATGGTATTCTTCACTTGAGAGTCGAGTTGATTGAATCTCTTCACATCAGCGGCGTTCACAGAAGGTGAGACGGATGGGAAACCAGTTTCCACAACGTACCAAACATCATTGTCAATTGCCTCAAGATGCATGCGCATCCTGTTCTTCTAGTAGGCGTAGTCCATCCCGTCGAACGTAGGACACCCAGCCGAGACTTTGATCATGCCTGCAGTCAACATAACTAAAACTCCAGGTGGTTAAACCAAAATCACACAGAACAAGGGAGTACCTTGCTCTGATACCATTTGAAAGTGCGTTATGTCGACTAGAGGGGGGGGTGAATAGGCAGTTTTAACAAATTCTTCACTGAGGAAATTCTAGCTGAGGAATTTCCTAAGCAACGAACTATTTAGCAGCGGAATAGATACTCAAGTGCATGCACAACAGAACAGTAGCATGGTCATCATGATGAAATGAAAGCAAACACAGAGTACAAGTAGCGTGTAAATAGGATAAGCGGACAGAAGACTGAGGACTGAAGAAATAGGGTTGAGGAAATTGAGAAAGTCTTCAGTCAAAGTCTTCAAACAGTACAGATCAAGTTCATCAGCACATGAATGAGTAAATGGAAGGATTGAGGAAATAGAACTAGTAGGCTTGGTGAAGATAATGATTTGGTAGACCAGTTCCAACTGCTGTGATAGTTGTACATCTGGTTAGGGCGGCTAGGTATTCAATCCGGAGGACACACGGTCCCGGACACCTAGTCCTGGACACAGAGTCCAAGACACTTAGTCCTCACCATATTCCCCTTGAGCTAAGGTCACACAGACCTCGCCCAATCACTCGTGGTAAGTCTTCACAGGTGACTTCCAAACCTTCACAGACTTGGTCACTCGGCAATCCAGAATTCCTCTTGAATGCTCTAGAACATTGACGCCTGATCGTCTGGAAGATCACAGTCTTGAAAGGTAACAAGCGTCGGTTCCATACAGGAACACTCTCTTCAGTGATACTCAATCACTTTGGGGTTTTAGGTGTTGGGGTTTTGGGTTTTTCCTCACTTGATGATTTTCGCTCAAAGTCCTCGGAGGATGGGTTTCTCTAATGACATGTGTCAGTTTCTCTCGGAGTAACCAACCAACTAGTGGTTGTAGGGGGCGGCTATTAAAACTTAGGGAGCAGCCCTACATGATAAGACATAAATGCCATTAAATGATATGATCGTTAGGTGGATAGGAAATTTGGGACAGTTGGCGCATAGCATAGCAACGGTCAGAAATTTGAGCTCTCAAATTCCTTAGGGCTATCATGTTCCTCACTTGTAGGCAATCTGCACTGGCGAATTCCTAACTCCTCAATCAGAACAAATTCCTCAGAGAACAGAAGAACTTCGTCTCTGTCATTGAAGAAATTGACTGAGTTGTATGAGATTTCCAATGGCTTCACTCGAAGGGATTGGGTAGTGTAGGCTTTGAGTTGAGCATCACTTGGAAATATGTTTCCTTAGTTTTACATCGACCCCCTTTAACAGTACGATGTTTCCTATGACTCAAGAAAGAGTAAATGAAACTACGAAAACATAAGTCTTCACGCTTCATAATCCTCGCATGAATATCCAAGTCTTCAAGGTCACACCAATTTCCTCATTTTCAAAGTCTTGAAGAAAACCAAAGTCTTCAGCTGAAGACATAAATTTTTAGGGGTCGACTTTCTTCGTAAATATCAAACTCCTCATAGACTTATATGACGTGTGTACAATCACAAACACATTAGTCCCTTAACCTATAAGTCTTCAATGCACCAAAATCACTAAGGGGCACTAGGTGCACTTACATCTCCACCTGTTGAAACTTGCCTTCAAGTACAATAGACTTATCAATAAGCTCCTGACAGTTGTTGAATGTTGCCATTTTCAACTGAATACTCAACTCATCATCCAGGCCTTCAAGAAACTTCTCTTGTCTAGCTGCATTAGTGTTAACATAATTAGGGGCATATCATGCAAGATTATTGAATTCCTCCACATATGCATTCACAGTGCGACCTCCCTGACGCAAGCTGCGAAACTCCTCCTTTAGACTCATGGCTCTAGTAGACACATGTGCGGCGCAAAAACCTGCCTGAAACTATGCCCAAGTGATAGTAGTAATAGGATAAGTGACCAAGTAATTGTCTCACCATGTTGCGGCTGGTCCTTCTAACAAATGTGAGGCAAACCTCACTCTCTCTGCATCAGTGCAACCAACTGTATCCAAATTCCTATTAACTGAGCGAAGCCAATCATCAACCATAATAAGGTTTAGGGGTGCTAGAAAACCTCTGAGGATTCAACCTCAAGAAATGAGTGAGGGCATCAACTAGGGGTGGTGGTGGATTATTTTTGTTGTTGTTTTTGTTGTTCTGGTTCTTAACAAGTAACTGGATCAATTGAGTCTGTCCATAAAGCAACTGCTGCATGTATGGCGATATGTCATTGTTGTTGTTGTCTCCTGAACCACTGCCTCTAGAGTTACGCCTCGGCGGCATCTGATGGGTAAGCAGGGGTGAGATATAGAAAGAAATAGGTCTAAGGGGAACACTACCCATATGCTCATGCTAGCAACTAAAACTCCAACAACAACAAAAAGAAACACTAAATTCACACAATTCACACAAGTTACCAAAACTATCCTAAGTAATCACATCGAAAGAGCACATATGATCAATCAAAGCACCCAATTGCATAATATAAACAATCCACGAAATATGACAACACGGAAAGCAATGACCAACCAAACATATGACATATCACACAACACAAGCAAAACCTACAGGTAAGGTCATATCCACAAGAGATATGATCTCATCGTACTACCACAAATTGATTATCATAAACAAATTAGTAATGGTGGTCTGTCAACTAAAACTCCTTAAATGGTACTAATACAATTGCAGGGGTCATCTATATTTGAAAAGAAAAGATATGAGTACAAGAGTATGAACTAACAAGTAGACAACAAGTTGTAAAGTAAGGTTTTCACTCTTATGGCTTTTCTTATCCATTTTCTAGGGTCACGACCTACAACACACTGCTCTGATACCATCTGTAACGACTCAAATCTGATAAGATTTGATGTCTCTGTGCTCACTGTGCTAGTCCCGAGATCAATTCGTGAGCACACACAGTACATATGAATATCAAATAACAAGTGGATCATTTACTATAACATATGATCATGAAATTACAAAGCATTACAAACTGAACAACACATAGCTAACTTATTCAAGAACAACAGCAGAAATGTAGCATAAGCAAACGATGAGTCCCATCAATGCCCCTTGGAGAAAATGCTGAGTGAAGACTCGCAACCCTACTGTATCTCACCGATCATCTGAAAATCCTGCAACATGATAAGTTCCAGCCACAACGGGTCAATACATTGAATATATTGGCAAATCACACAATATGATATAGCAAACCTACATCCACAAATAAAGCATGACAAACAAAACAGTCAAATTTCGTTTCGCGTAAAGCTACCTTCACCTACCTTCATGACATAGGCAAGGCGCGCACAAGCACAGATGACAAAGATCTCCAAGATGTCTCAAGTGAGCTCAATCCTAGCACATTCTCTAGGGACAATAGAGCGCTCAACCAGTGACGCATTCACGTGAGAAATGAAGGAAATATGCCCTAGAGGCAATAATAAAGTTATTATTTATTTCCTTATATCATGATAAATTTTTATTATTCGTGCTAGAATTGTATTAACCGGAAACTTAGTACATGTGTGAATACATAGACAAAACAGAGTGTCCCTAGTATGCCTCTACTAGACTAGCTCATTAATCAAAGATGGTTATGTTTCCTAGCCATAGACATGAGTTGTCATTTGATCAATGGGATCACATCATTAGGAGAATGATGTGATGGACAAGACCCATCCATTAGCTTAGCACTATGATCGTTTAGTTTTACTACTAATGCTTTCTTCATGACTTATACATGTTCCTATGACTATGAGATTATGCAACTCCTGAATACCGGAGGAACACCTTGTGTGCTATCAAATGTCACAACGTAACTGGGTGATTATAAAGATTCTCTACAGGTGTCTTCGAAGGTGTTTGTGGTGTTGGCATAGATCAAGAATAAGATTTGTCACTCCGAGTGTCGGAGAGGTATCTTTGGGCTCTCTCGGTAATACACATCATAATAAGCCTTGCAAGCAAATGACTAAAGAGTTAGTCATGAGATGATGTATTACGGAACGAGTAAAGAGACTTGCCGGTAACGAGATTAACTAGGCATGGTGATACCGACGATCGAATCTCGGGCAAGTAACATACCGATGACAAAGGGAACAACGTATGTTGTTACGTGATTTGACCGATAAAGATCTTCATAGAATATGTAGGAGCCAATATGAGCATCCAGGTTCCGCTATTGGTTATTGACTGGAGATGTGTCTCGGTCATGTCTACATAGTTCTCGAACCCGTAGGGTCCGCATGCTTAGCGTTTGATGATGATCGGTATTATGAGTTTATGAGTTTTGATGTACCTAAGATAGTTCGGAGTCCCGGATGAGATCGAGAACATGACGAGGAGTCTCGAAATGGTCGAGACGTAAAGATCGATATATTGGACGACTATATTCGGACATCGGAAAGGTTCCGAGTGATTCAGGTATTTTTTGGAGTACCGGAGAGTTACGAGAATTCGCCGGGGAGTATATGGGCCTTATTGGGCTTTAGGGGAAAGAGAGAGAGGAGGCTCCACGCCCCCCCCCCCCAAATGCTTAGTACGAACTGGACTAGGGGGAGGGGTTGCGCCCCCTCCTTCCTTCTCTTCCCTTTTCCCTTTCCTTCTCTCCTACTCCTACTACTTGGAAGGGCTCCTAGTTCTACTAGGAAAGGGGGAATCCTACTCCTGGTGGGAGTAGGACTCCCCTAGGGAGCACCACAGAGAGGGCCGGCCCCTCCCCTCCCCTCCTCCTTTATATACGAGGGTGGGGCCACCCCATGGACACACAAGTTGATCAGTTGATCTCTCCCAACCATGTGCGGTGCCCCCTCCACAGAAACACACCTCAGTCATACCATTGCAGTGCTTAGGCGAAGCCCTGCGCCGGTAGCTTCATCATCTCCGTCTCCACGCCGTCGTGCTGACGAAACTCTCCCGTGAAGCTCTGCTGGATCAAGAGTTCGTGGGACGTCATCAAGCTGAACGTGTGCTGAACACGGAGGTGCCCTACGTTAGGTGCTTGATCGGTTGGATCGCGAAGAAGTTCGACTACATCAACCGCATCACTAGACGCTTCCGCTTTCGGTCTACGAGGGTACGTAGACACACTCTCCCCTCTCGTTGCTATGTATCTAGTAGATAGATCTTGTGTGATCGTAGGAAATTTTTGAAATACTACGTTCCCCAACAGTGGCATCATGAGCCAGGTCTATGCGTAGATGATAGGCACGAGTAGAACACAAGTGTGTTATGGACGATACTAGTCATACTGCTTACCAGCATGTCATACTTTGATTCACCGGTATTGTTGGATGAATGTAATGCCCAGGATGGGACTATACCTCCTACGTGTCGAGGCACGACTTAAAGGTATAAGCCCATTCTGGAATGATCTCAAGTTTGGTATCTTTGCACGACTCATGTAAATTTAGGGATGAAATTGCAAAAGAGATAGTTGGCTTACACTCGCCACGTCACACAATACATTACATAAGCAAATCATCATCCAAAACATCACAACCCGACTACGGGCGAAGATCCAAAAGAAAGATACCAAAAAAAACATAAAGCCACAGGTCAGTATCGCCCCTAGTAGAAACCACTACTGATCGTCGAAAACGTCACAAGCATACGACCACGCTCTTCATGGAACTCCCAGAAGTACTTGAACCAGCTCCTGCATCATTCTCGGCTGAACCTGCATCTGGTGTTGTAGTAACTGTGAGCCACGAGGACTCAGCAACCCCATAACCATGGGTATCAAGACTAGCAAAGCTTTATGGGTAGGAAGAGGTAAAGTGGTGAGGTTGCAGCAGCGGCTAAGCATAATATGGTGGCTAACTTACGAGTACAAGAATAAGATGAGCATCTACGCAACCGGTCGCAAACTAGTAGTGATCGCTAAAGATCCTGAACTACCTACGAGTCAAACATAACCCCACCGTGTTCTCTTCTCAAAGTGAAAAGAGACAGTCATGGTTACTCTCACAGTTGTGTGTTTTACTTCGGATCCTGTGTCAAGTTTTCTACAATCGGACATTAACAAATTCCAATCTGCCACATAATCGCGGGCACGACTTTCGAAAGATCATAACCCTGCAGGGGTGTCCCAACTTAGCCCATCACAAGCTCTCACGATTAGCTGAAGTGATAAATATAATATCATCACCCCTTATCTTAGGAAAATCCGATCAGGCTCGGCATCCCGGTGCACAAGACATTTCGACAATGGTAAAACAAGTCCAGCAAGACCTCTCGGCGTGCCGACACCCTGATAGTAGCCGCGCGTATCTCGTCTCAGGCCACGACCGGATGGGTGATGCTACAGGTAAAACCAATCCTCGGGTTTCCCCGTGGTGGCCCCGCAGGCTCCCCGTTTGGGACCAACACCATCAGCACTGGCCCCCCCTGTTATGTAGAATTAAGAACCCGGGGACATGACCCCCTATGCAATTAATTAATTATATAAGTTATTATTATGAGCAAATTAAAACCAATGTTGGGCCTTGCTGGAGGAGTTTTATTCAAAGTCGAACTGTCAAGGGGCCCCCCCCACCCATCATGTAAGGAACGCAAAATCAAGGAACATAATGCTGGTTTATCGGCGCCTAAGGTGGCATGAGTGGAACAAAACACCGAGGAAAAGGCCAAGCCTTCCACCCATGCCCAATATATAGGTGTGTTAATAATAATAATAGATATTGTGATATTCTAACAACAAGTTCCCACCTGGAACGGTCTTCATCTTCACCTGCAACTAGCAACGCTATAAGAGGGGCTGAGCAAGCGGGTAACATAGCCAAACAATGGTTTTGCTAGGAAGGTGTCAAAGGTTAGAGGTTTCATGGAAACAAGGAGAGGCTGACATAAAACAGGGGTAGTGCGACATGTAACGATAGCATCGAGACAACTAAGCATGGCAATGGTAGCAAAGGTATCCAAGGGTATGATCATCTTTCCTGAGATTTCGCAAGGAAGAAGAACGGATCCATGAAGTAGTCGAACATAACCTCACAACTCCGGAACGAACCCGAAGCTAACGAGGGAAGCAAACCGGAAAGAAACAAGCAACACGGTAAACACACAATCATAAGCATGTCATGATGCACAAGCAAGCATGATGCATGTCATGTTTTAAATATGCATGGCATGGCAGAGTGCACAAACAACACTACAAGTTAAGTGGAGCTCAATATGCAACGAGTTGCATATTGACGAAACACCACATTTTATTTATTTGGTTGACTCTCATTTATTTACAAGACAAGGTTAAATGTTTGTTAACTTGGCAAGAGGTGAAGCAAAAACAAACTACCTATTTAGACATTTTAAATGAGGCCGGAAAAACAACAACAATTCCGGAAAATCCCCATGAGCATGTTTAGCAATTCTTAAAGCAAACAACAATTAAACATTCAAAGGTTGTTATCATGATGCGGATGACATGATCAAGTTTAATGCAATTTTTAGATAAAGGTTGACATGAAGATGATATGGAGTATTGTCACCGTGGTGGAAGGAAAGGGTGCCACGGCAATGATCCGAAAATGCTGCAACGGCAACATCTCGGTTCCGGTAACTCGTTGAGAGACCGGTGCAAAAGAAAGGTGGCGTGAGCGGGTCGAACAAGATGAAAAGGTGGGGTGATCCCGTCACCGGGTTCCCACGGGTCGGCGATGAGGCAACCGAGGAGCATGACAAAGGACGAAACGGGCACGATGCACACAAGGGAAACATCTCATACGACACGAGCATTCCACGGGTCATCATCTCGGGGTTATACCTTCGAAACATTCATTTCGGGGCGGTTCGAGGTCGTAGAGGAAGTAGTGGAAGTAGACGTGCACGTGGTCGTCGTGGGAAGTAGTTGTACACGAGGCAACGAGGTCGTCGTGGTACACGTTCGTAGAGGGAAGTAGTCGAACACGTTTCCAAAGAGGTACTCGTTAAGTAACCGTTCACGCAGCGGTAGTTGGACTCGTCGTGGAAGTAGTGGTACAACTCTGTAGATGTTCGGGGTCGGTGTTGTGGTACTTGGGGGTTCTCGTTCTTGCGACGGTAGCGGAACTTGACGTATCTCCACGTGTAGTCGTACTCATTTCTTCACCGAAGGTAGTCGTTCGGGCGTCGAGTGTCGAGGTACTTGGTGGGTCGTCGTGGTACTTGCCGTAGGGGTACTTGGCGAACAACGGTCGTCGTGGTACTCGTTCATGTAGTAGTCGTACATGTGTGGTAGTCGAACTTGATGGATCCGAGGGCTCCGAGCATGCGTCGTGGTACTTGGCAAAAACAACATCGGATGTAGTCATACATGAAGAGAAACTTGGTGGATCCAGTCATCGCGGTACTTGACCTCCGAGGTCCTGGGATAAACAACAACAGCAACAAAACATGGCAAGGTCTCGGTCACGGCCACGGCAAGTTGGGCGACGCAGAGGCCCACCGAGGTGGCTGCTCCGGTGGTGGCGCGAAGGAGGCAAAGCAGAGGAGGCAGCGGCGGAGCAGGACTCCAACAACCTTGCTGGAGGAGAGATGGCGAGGCGGCTGGAGGTGGTTGTAGAGGCGCGGAAGAGGAGCCGGAGGGTGGTGCGCTGGAGGTGAGGCATGGACGGTGCCGGCGCTGTCGGGGTGCAGCGGCGTGCCCCGTCGGCCTGGGTCACCGGCGGCTGGCGAGGTGGCGGGCGGCGCGGCAAGGCCGGCCCGCGGCTGGAGGCGAGACGCTCGGGGATGGCGGCGCTGGACGACGAGGTGGAAGAGCCGCGCGGAGGCGGGGATGCGCAGGCCTGCGGCTGGTTCGGCGACACGAGGAGGAGAAGTGGGAGGCGACGCCAGTGAGGGGGGAGATGGGGATCGGCTCCAGGGGGAATTCGGGCTAGGAAGGAGAGCGAGGGGGATGCTGGCGGCGGCTCGGGAGGGAGAGCGAGGGAACGTGCGAGGGGATCGGTCGGGCTAGGTTTTAGAAGCTGGGGTAGGGCCTTGGGCCAAGGTGGTGCTGGAGAGGGAAGGTTGGGCCAAAAGGAGGTCGCGGCTGGGAGCCCAGATGGCCCCAGTTCGGCTGGCTCTTCCTTTTTATCTTTTTAACAGAAAACAATAAAAGAGAAGGAAGAAGGAAAAAAGTTGCACATGAGGTTATTTTTCTCGGGCTCATAAAAATGAGCACGGTCCGAGAAAAATAGAAATGGCAAGATCGAGATATAATTCAAACTTATTTGAATTTAAATCAAATGGGTTTGAACTAAGACTTGATTTTTGAAGTGTCCAAAAATGTTCGAATTTTTGGAGGAACCTCGATACAACGGAAAAGAATTATAGACAAGGTTTGATGGTGAAACCATAAGTAGAAAAGGCATGGGGAATATATGCAAGTGTGTTTGGGTTAATTCCAAACAATTGGAATATTTTTATAATAGCTCCATAAATATTAGGAGGATATGTTATAAAGAGAAGTCCTCCTTCCCTCGATTTAAATGGACCGAAGGTCCACACATATTATTTAAGTTGAGATGCAAAAGATTAATGACATGATGGCATGATGACATGATGCAAAGCAAAATAAATAACACAAGCACAAAAGAAACACACGGTAGAACCCGGAACATCTGGAATCTCTGGAATCTTCTGGGACGTCGGTCTTCGGGCGTCACAACTCTCCCACACTAACAGAGGATCTCGACCCGAGATCCTAGAGATAGCACCGGTAAAAAAACGGAAGAGGAAGAGGTAAAACAAAGTTGCTTCTTTGACAGACGAATGAAACCACGAACCTGAGAGGTTAGACAAGTTGAATAAAGAATACAATGGAGATGAACGAAGATGAAAACACTCCTTTAGAAAAGAGGAACAAGGAGCATTATGAGAACCTTGAAGGTTGAAAAGACATGAAACAGAGCTTACAAACCAAAAGAATATGAAACCGTAATGGTATGGCCAAGGAATAAGAATGACAGAATTTGGACAGCACTCTGTCTGAAAATGGAAGGAATTAACAAGAACTTGAGGAGATGGAGTGATACTTGATGAAAACAACAACACACAGCCTGCGGAACATTGAAAGAACGGCACAAGGGGTAAGGAAGGCTTCAGACAACACTCCGGTTGAAAAGAGAGGCAAACTAGATAAGATGAGAGAACTAGAATGGAGAATACAACGCTCCGGTTAAATGATAAGCAAGGGAAAGAACATGATCTGGATAAAACGAGTTGATGGTTAAAGAGAGCAATATCACAATGCCTCCGGAATGAAAGAATAGCATATAAATCAATGAAAGAAATGTATGGAGACGAAAATGACAACTTCTCCCACGAATGAATTAGAAAATCCTCCTACGAAGAAGGGTTGAACGGAGTTGTTGAAAATAATCAGCAACAAAAGAGTAAGCTTGTTGTGACTTTATCGAAAACATCTCAAATTTATGAGGTGACAACCAGCCACTGACGAAAACATTTGATTGGATTGAGATCAACAAGGAGACGAAAAACTTTATTCACCGGAAGGATAAATGAAGAACTTGGGTCATTTATAAGCACCATAATTAGCAACATCCCAATGGAAGGCTTTAGGTGAAATCTATACCAAGCTAACTCCAGCGAATAATTGAAGGTTTGAAAGGATCTCCTGAACAAGGAAAATGATGGTTTTAAATATCTCATTCTTGATAACTCATGAATCATAAAACATGAAGGAATTGACAAGAATGACATAACACCACCTCAACAGATAAGGGAGCAAGAATTGCACTTGGAAAGCATGATGAAGAATGCTTGAGCTCCAACAAGAATCTTGATGAAGACTTCAAGGATGAATTAAATGATGATGAACCACCATGAAGAACTCCGGTAATGAAAGCATGAGAAGTGAAAGATGAAAAGAATAAGATTCCAGGCCTGCGATGAATTAGATGGAGCTTTGAAATGATATAATTGAAAAAACTTGGAACACCGTGTAATGCCCAGGATGGAGTTATACCTCCTACGTGTCGAGGCACGACTTAAAGGCATAAGTCCATCCTAGAATGATCTCAAGTTTGGTAATCTTTGCACAACTCATGTAAAAGAGGGATAGTAAACTGAAAATAGTTGGCTTACACTCGCCACGTCACAGAATTACAGTACAAGTCTCAAACATCATACATAAAGAGCACTACAACCCTCTAAGGGCAAAAGCCAAATGTCAAAGTACCAAACTCAGATAAAACAACCACAGGCGGATCGAATCCTAGTAAGAGACTCCACTACTGATCGTCCGGGTAGCGCACATAGTACCGACTACACTCTTCGTCGTACTCCCAATCCAGCTCGGTGCCATCACCTGGATAGCTCACAGCTGGACCTGCATCTGGTGTGTGAAGTAACTGTGAGCCACAGAGGACTCAGCAATCCCGTTCCCGGGTAACAGAACTATTTAAGCCTTTAGGTGAGGGAAAGGCTGAAGAAAAGAACAAGTCTGCAGCAGCAACTAGCATCTAGCTTACGCAAGTGAGAGCGAGAAGAGAAGGCATCGGCGAGAAGTGATCACGAAGTGATCCTAGCTACAAGCTCCACAATCATAACCCCTCCGTGTTCAACTCCCGAATCCCTATTCGGAAATTGACAGTCACGGAACACACGCTGGTAGTGTATTAGTAACATTGTGTCAAGTTATCTACAACCGGAATTAACAAGCTCCCATCTGCCACATAACCGCGGGCACGGCTTTCGAAAGTTCAAACCCTGCAGGGGTGTTCCAACTTGACCCATTACAAGCCCACGATCCGCGGAGTCGCAACTCCAAAGTGGGAAGACCCGAGTATCCTCGGATTCCCGTGCTCAAGATATACCGAGCTAAGGTAAGGCTAATCCAGCAAATCCTCCCGGCGTGTCGACACCCTGATAGTAGCCGCGCGTATCTAGGTCTCAGGACACGTCCGGATGAGCAGTATGTACAGATACCGAAGATCCCAGCGAACCGGGTGGTATCCGCAAGTGGCTCTAGTTTGGACCAACACTCAAGTCGAGCACTGGCCCAGGGGGTTGAATTAATTAAGCCTTGGGTTAATTACTCCCTCGGAAAGTTTTAGTTGTTTAGGCAAATAGTACCAAGGTTGGGACTTGCTGGAACAGACTTAGCACTTAGCGGTTTATCGAGGGGGTCCCATACACCCCAACCGTGTTAGGAACGCATAATCAAGGAACATAATACCGGCTTATACGGATCCTAACGGCATGAGTGGAACAAATCACCAAGCAAAAGGCTTAGCCTTCCACCCTTGCCAATATATATATGATTTCATTTAAAGCATTTATATAGTGTGATATAACCCAACCAAACTTCAACATGGAGCAAGCATCTTCACTTCACCTGCAACTAGCAACGCTATAAGAAGGGCTGAGCGGAGCGTACTTAGCCAAGCAACGGTTTGCATAGGTAGGGTGGTTAAACATGGCAATTGGTTACAAGTAGGAGGCTGACAAGAAGAACATGGGCATCGAGGCAAAACTATAGATCGAGACTACTAGCAATAGGCAAAGATAGTAATGTTATCGGGGTTCGGTCATCTTGCCTGAAGAGAAGTCGTTCGGATCGTAAGAAGGGTCCTCGTGCTCAACCTCGTTGGAAACCTCGTGCTCAACTTCGTACCCGGCCTCAGCTTCCGGCTCTAAACAAAACAATCACACCAAGCACCAATCAACAAGATGCAATGCGCACTCGAAAAACATGAATGCATGATGGATGCGCTAAGGATGCACACTAAGCACGTAAAACATCACTCAAGCAAAACACCTCAAAACAAGATAACAACCTGATATTATTAATCTACACAGAAAATCAACCAAGTTTGATATAAGATTCGCTGAAATCGGAGTTACGGGCTAAAAGTTATGCCCGAAACAAGATTTGAGCGAAAGCTGAAAATTACAGCAACATAGCAACTTGGGAGCTCAAAATAATTAATCTACAGCACACAAAAAGCATGGCAAAGGACTTGAAAACAAACTAGACATATAGTACAGCAACTAGGTCCAAAGCGCACCCCCAACGGAGTCACGGATCAATAGCAATGATCTTGGACATATTGAACTTTGCAATAAAATTCTGGCAGCAGAATTTTATTGAAACTTTAGGGCAAAAGATAAGCATGCTACAGCCACTCAAATGGACATGTGAGGACATGGATGGAAAGAAAACAATATATACTACAAGGAACAATCAAAATCCACCCCAAAACTATCATGCTTTGTCCTACAACATCACAAGAACATGGCATCGGAACGTTACAGATTTCAGACTTGGTGAAAAATCACTAAGTCCTAAAACAGCAATATCATCATAGCACAAAAAAGAGCATGTTTAAGTCAGCTCGTAACTAAACATGGCAAAGGGTAAGCACCTCATCAAAGTGCACATGAAGGTGATCCCGAAACACACAAGCATGCATCATAGAGGTGAACACAACGATTGCAACGAGCTCAACAAGATGGCATATCATAACAAGTGAAAACACAACATATGAACATGGCACTTTGCAACGATGATAACAAGGCAACAATAAATCTACCATGCAACCTATCACAAGCAACACGTAGTTCGTGACAAGACGAACACGTGGACATGTCATTTGCATCGTTTGGACAAACGAGCTAAAAGATATCACATGTCAAAGGTGGCATGAAAATAACACATAACATCAGTTTATATCATGATGCACTCTTGCAACAGCAAAACAAGTGTCAAGATGACATCTAACATGCATGACAACAACAGGTAAAACGTAGAGGACATCTCCACGAACATCTGGACATGCTACACGCGCAAAACGGAGCAACAGGCACAAAGTTACAGCAGGTCAAAGATTGCATTTCAGAACAGAAAAACTGGACTTAGGAGGGAAAAGAATCAACCTCAGGATCTAAAAAAAAACAACCGGCTCGGGCCGGATCTGGTGCGGCCCGCGAGGAGCTGCGAAACGGGCCTTGCGGGAGTCGGAGTCGGGCCGGCGGGGAAGGCGGCCCGCGAAGGCGGCTGCGAGGCGCCCGGCGGCGGCCTGCTGTCTGGGCCTCGGACGGCCCCGGCCCGCGGAGGAGGGAGGCCGGCTGGGGCGGCCCGTCGCGGCGGCGCGGGAGATCCCGCCAGGATGGCGGCGGCCCAGCGGGATTCGGGAGGAGGCGGCGGCTGCCCGCGCTGGAGGAAGGGAGGGTTGGTCGGGCCGCCTGGCTCGGCCCAGGAGGGCGACGCGGAGCCAACGACGGAGGCGAGCGCCTGGGCCGCCGGCTGCTGGACCTGGCGCGAAGGATCGGGGCGCCCAGGC
Organism: Secale cereale; assembly: GCA_902687465.1. Lineage (NCBI taxonomy): Eukaryota > Viridiplantae > Streptophyta > Magnoliopsida > Poales > Poaceae > Secale > Secale cereale. The sequence goes on along the minus strand of LR738714.1, from coordinate 382,945,592 downwards.
CTGAAGGAGCGACGCGGCCGTCGCAGATCTGGAGACCGAAGGGAGTTTCGCGGAAGGTCAACGAAGGAAAACTGGATCGGGATCGACTGCCCGATCGGATTCCAGATCGGCGGCGGCGTTTTGGCGAGGAGGGAAAACCAAGCGGCGGCGGTGGAACTGGCAGGCACGGGATCTGAGGGGGAGATAGGCTAGAGGTAGGTGGAGGGGGTTAGGCTGCCAAAATAGACCTAGGGGGGTCTAAATATAGCAGTTTTTAGGGTTAGGAGGGGGTTTAGGGGCACTAGGAGCCCTCCGATCGCGATCCGACGGATCCGATCACGGGGATAGTCTTAAAGGGCCTAGACGGAGATAAAAGACTGCAGTAGGGGGGTTTCCGGGACACGAAGCGAAGGCACTTCGGACCCACACGGACAACGGATGGAAAAGTCAACGGAGTCCAAACGAGACGAGATTTGAGAGGCGGGTTGCACACAACAAAACAACAACACACAAAACAACCTCGCGGCACACCGGTAACGAAAAACGCCCGAACAACAAAGTAGGCCTAAGGAACGTCACGGACACGCGAGGGAGCTCCGGAACACGAAACGGACAACGGGAAGGAACGCCACGAACCGGATGCAACCCACAACACAAATGCAATGCGATGCACATGTCTACATGATATGAATGAATGCCACACACTCACACAACAAAACGACGAAAGCCCGAAAGACAAAGAACCCGAAATGGAAATAGATGAAGACGGATAAATATATATACCCAAAAATGGAAAGTATTACATCCGGGGCATTACACACCGGAAAACAAGATGAACAACTTAGAACCGAGAATATGATATGATGAACAAGCTCCGGAAAAAGAGATTAATCCCTTCGAGGAAATAAGAATAAGATTTACTGTATGCTTATCCTTCATCAAATTAAATTGATGACAAGCAACAGATTTGGCCTACTACTTATTCTTCTTGAAAAGGATTGGAGAGAGATAGAGCCAAACTTGAGAATAATCTTGAACGCCTCACCGGTAGGATTATGAAAAGAACAAATGAATTAATACGATAACAAGGAAGAGTAATCTTGAACGAACCACCGTGACAATTATGGAGACGAACGAAGAGGCATCGATGAAGAATATTTGGAGAACGAAGTTGAAAACTGAGAACGAAGAAATATTCTGAAATGATGGCCTTCGGAGGATCACAATAGGAAGAATTCATGAAATGCTTCGGATGGTATGAAAATAATTCCTCACAATCGAAACAATAATGAGGATGGCATGAAGCTAGAACCACGAATCTTGGAAGAACGGATAAGGATTCAAGAGGAACTCGTCTTCGAGTCTTCAAAATCCGAGAAGACGATGAGATACACCACCTTGAATTGTATAGGCACTCCGTAATGAAGAATTAAAAGGTTGAACCAATGATGAAAAAGAATTTGAAAGCGGTCCTGGAGAAGGATTGTGACTGATGGGATTCATACTTACGTCACACTTTGAAAAGAATCTTAGAATAACTTCGTAAAAATTAGAAGAGTCAGGTAAGATCCTGGAAAAAGACTTGTGGGTTAGGGCCCACTCAAAGAAACCACCGTTGAAAAAGGTTGCTTAAGAGATATTGCATCGGTTGAATTAAATGTCTTGAAGCTCAGAATAGTTTGAACGGATTAAGAATGGAATTATGAACCTTCTGAGTTGTCTTGTACACTCCAGATAAGAATAGCAAGAGGAGAATGATTAATTGGAGCACCGGAATAAGAAAGCATTGTGAAATGAGGAAAAGGATAAGATCAACACCGAAATCTTGAATTTAGTCCACCGGAGAAGAATATTAGAATTAAGAATGATGAACTTGAAGCTCTTGAGCATCTTCACGGTAATCACCGGATAAGAACATTGAAGGAAAAGAATGAAGAAACCTCGCGTGAATAAAATGGATACTTCATCTGAGAATTTCTGGCTCCAAGAAGAAGAAGGGTGGGAGGGTGGGGAAAACAAAGACAACTTGGGATGAATGAAACAGACAAATCGTCGGATTTCTCAACGGCGTCCGTTCGGAATAACTTGAAAAGAAGGCACGCCGTTTGAAAAGGATTTAACATGACCATCTTGATGATCAAGAAGGATTTAGCACTCCCATAGAAATATGAGAACACCGATTGAGAAAGGTATGGAATCAACACTTGACATCGAAGCAACTCGAATACCAGAATCAAAACAAAACAACGGATAGATATGTTGCAACATAGTCTTCACAATATCATTCGAACAGAGAATTGAACAAATGAATTCCGTAGGTACATCAACTTGTCGAGAAGCCACTTGGGAGAACAAAAGGTAAATAAAAGCAACAAGGAGCAGATAGAACAAATACAAGATAGAAGCTTCGTTCGACATATTCGTGCTGAAAGCTCATGGAACGTGTTACAAAAGGGTTTTGCAATCCCCGGATCAGCATAGCCAAGGACCCTTTAAGATGCAACTCCCGATCGGAACAATGCCCATAAAACCACTTCACTCAATGTAGAACCCCACACTCCATATCATGCACTCGTTGGAAGAATGCCTACGAGCTACTAGATGAACCCACCTATTAATTTCCGAAAGTTTCCAGTTATGCAATCAGGTGTTGGGGATACAGGGGAAGCACCGCGCACTCAACTCTAATCCTACATCCAGCTGTATCCATCCTTCAACACATAACCAGTTATTTCTAGAAACCGTTTACCTCGGACCTTCGAAACACATCTACTATACAAGCTATGGCAATACTCCCGAACTACCTCCCCAGTACTGGGTGATGTCGGGGTTATCTTGCCACTAACCGCATAGGAGAGTTTTCGATGTCGGCCGTCTTAAGTATTCCAGAACTGATGGGATATATTTGTGATGACAACACCTCGGAGCTCAACTCCCTGGGACACTGCCACAACCCCTAATGACAGGAGGCATTGAGAGCAATGTTCTCGTCACAAAGACATCGGAACAATCCAAACAATACTCGCGTGATCCTAAAAAAAATTTGGTGAATTTTTGAGAGTAGAAGAGACAAAAGTAATCGTCAGGAGTCCTCACCAGAGTGAAAAGAGATGAGGAGCAAACAGAAATCCTACTCTCCGATATATATATAGGACTCAAAACATTTTCAAGTGTGTGCCTAGACTCAACCGTCAACGATTCGATCAATCAGTGGGGGCTCCTAGGTCGGAGAAGGCTCTGATACCAACTTGTAATGCCCAAGATGGGACTATACCTCCTACGTGTCTAGGCACGACTTAAAGGTATAAGCCCATGCTGGAATGATCTCAAGTTTGGTATCTTTGCACGACTCATGTAAAAATAGGGATGAAATTGCAAAAGAGATAGTTGGCTTACACTCGCCACGTCACACAATACATTACATAAGCAAATCATCATCCAAAACATCACAACCCGACTACGGGCGAAGATCCAAAAGAAAGATACCAAAAGAAACATAAAGCCACAGGTCAGAATCGCCCCTAGTAGAAACCACTACTGATCGTCGAAAACGTCACAAGCATACGGCCACGCTCTTCATGGAACTCCCAGAAGTACTTGAACCAGCTCCTGCATCATTCTCGGCTGAACCTGCATCTGGTGTTATAGTAACTATGAGCCACGAGGACTCATCTATCCCATAACCATGGGTATCAAGACTAGCAAAGCTTTATGGGTAGGAAGAGGTAAAGTGGTGAGGTTGCAGTAGCGGCTAAGCATAATATGGTGGCTAACTTACAAGTACAAGAATAAGATGAGCATCTACGCAACCGGTCGCAAATTAGTAGTGATCGCTAAAGATCCTGAACTACCTACGAGTCAAACATAACCCCACCGTGTTCTCTTCTCAAAGTGAAAAGAGACAGTCACGGTTACTCACACAGTTGTGTGTTTTACTTCGGATCCTCTGTCAAGTTTTCTACAACCGGACATTAACAAACTCCAATCTGCCACATAACCGCGGGCACGGCTTTCGAAAGATCATAATCCTGCAGGGGTGTCCCAACTTAGCCCATCACAAGCTCTCACGATTAGCTGAAGTGATAAATATAATATCATCACCCCTTATCTTAGGGAAATCCGATCAGGCTCGGCATCCCGGTGCACAAGACATTTTGACAATGGTAAAACAAGTCCAGCAAGACCTCCCGGCGTGCCGACACCCTGATAGTAGCCGCGTGTATCTCGTCTCAGGCCACGACCGGATGGGTGATGCTACAGGTAAAACTAATCCTCGGGTTTCCCCGTGGTGGCCCTGCAGGCTCCCCGTTTGGGACCAACACCATCAGCACTGGCCCCCCCTGTTATGTAGAATTAAGAACCCAGGGACATGACCCCCTATGCAATTAATTAATTATATAAGTTGTTATTATGAGCAAATTAAAACCAATGTTGGGCCTTGCTGGAGGAGTTTTATTCAAAGTCGAACTGTCAAGGGGTCCCCATCCACCCATCGTGTAAGGAACGCAAAATCAAGGAACATAATGCCGGTTTATCGACGCCTAAGGTGGCATGAGTGGAACAAAACACCGAGCAAAAGGCCAAGCCTTCCACCCATGCCCAGTATATAGGTGTGTTAATAATAATAATAGATATTGTGATATTCCAACAACAAGTTCCCACCTGGAACGATCTTCATCTTCACCTGCAACTAGCAACGCTATAAGAGGGGCTGAGCAAGCGGGTAACATAGCCAAACAATGGTTTTGCTAGGAAGGTGTCAAAGGTTAGAGGTTTCATGGAAACAAGGAGAGGCTTACATAAAAGAGGGGTAGCGCGACATGTAACGATAGCATCGAGACAACTAAGCATGGCAATGGTAGCAAAGGTATCCAAGGGTATGATCATCTTGCCTGAGATTTCGCAAGGAAGAAGAACGGATCCATGAAGTAGTCGAACAGAACCTCACAACTCCGGAACGAACCCGAAGCTAACGAGGGAAGCAAACCGGAAAGAAACAAGCAACACGGTAAACACACAATCATAAGCATGTCATGATGCACAAGCAAGCATGATGCATGTCATGTTTTAAATATGCATGGCATGGCAGCGTGCACAAACAACACTACAAGTTAAGTGGAGCTCAATATGCAACGAGTTGCATATTGACGAAATACCACATTTTATTTATTTAGTTGACTCTCGTTTATTTACAAGACAAGGTTAAATGTTTGTTAACATGGCAAGAGGTGAAGCAAAAACAAACTACCTATTTAGACATTTTAAATGAGGCCAGAAAAACAACAACAATTCCGGAAAATCCCCATGAGCATGCTTAGCAATTCTTAAAGCAAACAACAACTAAACATTCAAAGGTTGTTATCATGATGCGGATGACATGATCAAGTTTTATGCAATTTTTAGATAAAGGTTGACATGAAGATGATATGAAGTATTGTCACCGTGGTGGAAGGAAAGGGTGCCACGGCAATGATCCGAAAATGCTGCAACGGCAACATCTCGGTTCTGGTAACTCGTTGAGAGACCGGTGCAAAAGAAAGGTGGCGTGAGCGAGTCGAACAAGATGAAAAGGTGGGGTGATCCCGTCACCGGGTTCCCACGGGTCGGCGACGAGGCAACCGAGGAGCATGACAAAGGACGAAACGGGCACAGTGCACACAAGGGAAACATCTCATACGACACGAGCATTCCACGGGTCATCGTCTCGGGGTTATACCTTCGAAACATTCGTTTCGGGGCGGTTCGAAGTCGTAGAGGAAGTAGTGGAAGTAGACATGCACGTGGTCGTCGTGGGAAGTAGTTGTACACGAGGCAACAAGGTCGTCGTGGTACACGTTCGTAGAGGGAAGTAGCCGAACACGTTTTCGAAGAGGTACTCGTTAAGTAACCGTTCACGCGGCGGTAGTTGGACTCGTCGTGGAAGTAGTGGTACAACTCCGTAGATGTTCGGGGTCGGTGTTGTGGTACTTGGGGGTTCTCGTTCTTGGGACGGTAGTGGAACTTGACGTATCTCCACGTGTAGTCGTACTCGTTTCTTCACCGAAGGTAGTCGTTCGGGCGTCGAGTGTCGAGGTACTTGGTGGGTCGTCGTGGTACTTGCCGTAGGGGTACTTGGCGAACAACGGATGTCGTGGTACTCATTCATGTAGTAGTCGTACAAGTGTGGTAGTCGAACTTGATGGATCCGAGGGCTCCGAGCATGCGTCATGGTACTTGGCAAAAACAACATCGGATGTAGTCGTACATGAAGAGGAACTTGGTGGATCCAGTCGTCGCGGTACTTGACCTCCGAGGTCCTGGGATAAACAACAACAACAACAACAAAACATGGCAAGGTCTCGGTCACGGCCACAACAAGTTGGGCGACGCAGAGGCCCGCCGAGGTGGCTGCTCCGGTGGTGGCGCGAAGGAGGCAAAGCAGAGGAGGCAGCGGCAGAGCAGGACTCCAATAGCTTTGCTGGAGGAGAGATGGCGAGGCGGCTGGAGGTGGCTGTAGAGGCGCGGAAGAGGAGCCGGAGGGTGGTGCGCTGGAGGTGAGGCAGGGGCGGCGCCGGCGCTGTCGGGGTGCAGCGGCGTGCCCCGTCGGCCTGGGTCACCGGCGGCTGGCGAGGTGGCGGGCGGTGCGGTAAGGCCGGCCCGCGGCTGGAGGCGAGGCGCTCGGGGATGGCGGCGCTGGACGACGAGGTGGAAGAGCCGCGCGGAGGCGGGGATGCACAGGCCCCCGGCTGGTTCGGCGACACGAGGAGGAGAAGTGGGAGGCGACGCCAGCGAGGGGGGATATGGGGATCGGCTCCAGGGGGAATTCGGGCTAGGAAGGAGAGCGAGGGGGATGCTGGCGGCGGCTCGGGAGGGAGAGCGAGGGAACGTGCGAGGGGATCAGTCGGGCTAGGTTTTAGAAGATGGGGTTGGGCCTTGGGCCAAGGTGGTGCTGGAGAGGGAAGGTTGGGCCAAAAGGAGGCCGCGGCTGGGAGCCCAGATGGCCCCAGTTCGGATGGCTCTTCCTTTTTATCTTTATAACAGAAAACAATAAAAGAGAAGGAAGAAGGAAAGAGGGGGGTTAGGGAAAAAGTTGCACATGAGGTTATTTTTCTCGGGCTCATAAAATGGAGCACGGTCCGAGAAAAATAGAAATGGCAAGATCGAGATATAATTCAAACTTATTTGAATTTAAATCAAATGGGTTTGAACTAAGACTTGATTTTTGAAGTGTCCAAAAATGTTCGAATTTTTGGAGGAACCTCGATACAACGGAAAAGAATTGTAGACAAGGTTTGATGGTGAAACCATAAGTAGAAAAGGCATGGGGAATATATGCAAGTGTGTTTGGGTTAATTCCAAACAATTGGAATATTTTTATAATAGCTCCATAAATATTAGGAGGATATGTTAGAAAGAGAAGTCCTCCTTCCCTCGATTTAAATGGACCGAAGGCCCACACAATTTGTTTAAGTTGAGATGCAAAAGATTAATGACATGATGGCATGATGACATGATGCAAAGCAAAATAAATAACACAAGCACAAAAGAAACACACGGTAGAACCCGGAACATCTGGAATCTCTGGAATCTTCTGGGACGTCGGTCTTCGGGCGTCACAACTCTCCCACACTAACAGAGGATCTCGACCCGAGATCCTAGAGATAGCACCGGTAAAAAAAACGGAAGAGGAAGAGGTAAAACAAAGTTGCTTCTTTGACAGACGAGTGAAAGCACGAACCTGAGAGGTTAGACAAGTTGAATAAAGAATACAATGGAGATGAACGAAGATGAAAACACTCCTTTAGAAAAGAGGAACAAGGAGCATTATGAGAACCTTGAAGGTTGAAAAGACATGAAACAGAGCTTACAAACCAAAAGAATATGAAACCGTAATGGTATGGCCAAGGAATAAGAATGACGGAATTTGGACAGCACTCCGTCTGAAAATGGAAGGAATTAACAAGAACTTGAGGATATGGAGTGATACTTGATGAAAACAACAACACACAGCCTCCGGAACATTGAAAGAATGGCACAAGGGGTAAGGAAGGCTTCAGACAGCACTCCGGTTGAAAAGAGAGGCAAACAAGATAAGATGAGAGAACTAGAATGGAGAATACAACGCTCCGGTTAAATGATAAGCAAGGGAAAGAACATGATCTCGATAAAACGAGATGATGGTTAAAGAGAGCAATATCACAATGCCTCTGGAATGAAAGAATAGCATATAAATCAATGAAAGAAATGTATGGAGACGAAAATGACAACTTCTCCCACGAATGAATTAGAAAATCCTCCTTACGAAGAAGGGTTGAACGGAGTTGTTGAAAATAATTAGCAACAAAAGAGTAAGCTTGTTGTGGCCTTATCGAAAACATCTCAAATTTATGAGGTGACAACCAACCGCTGACGAAAACATTTGATTGGATTGAGATCAACAAGGAGACGAAAAACTTAATTCACCGGAAGGATAAATGAAGAACTTGGGTCATTTATAAGCACCATAATTAGCAACATCCCAATGGAAGTCTTTAGGTGAAATCTATACCAAGCTAACTCCAGCGAATAATTGAAGGTTTGAAAGGATCTCCTGAACAAGGAAAATGATGGTTTTAAATATCTCATTCTTGATAACTCATGAATCATAAAACATGAAGGAATTGACAAGAATGACATAACACCACCTCAACAGATAAGGGAGCAAGAATTGCACTTGGAAAGCATGATGAAGAATGCTTGAGCTCCAACAAGAATCTTGATGAAGACTTCAAGGATGAATTAAATGATGATGAACCACCATGAAGAACTCCGGTAATGAAAGCATGAGAAGTGAAAGATGAAAAGAATAAGATTCCAGGCCTGCGATGAATTAGATGGAGCTTTGAAATGATATAATTGAAAAAACTTGGAACACCGGAAAACAAGATGAACAACTTAGAACCGAGAATATGATATGATGAACAAGCTCCGGAAAAAGAGATTAATCCCTTCGATGAAATAAGAATAAGATTTACTGTATGCTTATCCTTCATCAAATTAAATTGATGACAAACAACGGATTTGGCCTACTACTTATTCTTCTTGAAAAGGATTGGAGAGAGATAGAGCCAAACTTGAGAATAATCTTGAACGCCTCACCGGTAGGATTATGAAAAGAACAAATGAATTAATACGATAACAAGGAAGAGTAATCTTGAACGAACCACCGTGACAATTATGGAGACGAACGAAGAGGCATCGATGAAGAATATTTGGAGAACGAAGTTGAAAACTGAGAACGAAGAAATATTCTGAAATGATGGCCTTCGGAGGATCACAATAGGAAGAATTCATGAAATGCTTCGGATGGTATGAAAATAATTCCTCACAATCGAAACAATAATGAGGATGGCATGAAGCTAGAACCACGAATCTTGGAAGAACGGATAAGGATTCAAGAGGAACTCGTCTTCGAGTCTTCAAAATCAGAGAAGACGATGAGATACACCACCTTGAATTGTATAGGCACTCCGTAATGAAGAATTAAAAGGTTGAACCAATGATGAAAAAGAATTTGAAAGCGGTCCTAGAGAAGGATTGTGACTGATGGGATTCATACTTACGTCACACTTTGAAAAGAATCTTAGAATAACTCCGGAAAAATTAGAAGAGTCAGGTAAGATCCTGGAAAAAGACCTGTGGGTTAGGGCCCACTCAAAGAAACCACCGTTGAAAAAGGTTGCTTAAGAGATATTATATCGGTTGAATTAAATGGATTGAAGCTCAGAATAGTTTGAACGGATTAAGAATGGAATTATGAACCTTCTGAGTTGTCTTGTACACTCCGGATAAGAATAGCAAGAGGAGAATGATTAATTGGAGCACCGGAATAAGAAAGCATTGTGAAATGAGGAAAAGGATAAGATCAACACCGAAATCTTGAATTTAGTCCACCGGAGAAGAATATTAGAATTAAGAATGATGAACTTGAAGCTCTTGAGCATCTTCACGGTAATCACCAGATAAGAACATTGAAGGAAAAGAATGTAGAAACCTCACGTGAATAAAATGGATACTTCATCTGAGAATTTCTGGCTCCAAGAAGAAGAAGGGTGGGACGGTGGGGAAAACAAAGACAACTTGGGATGAATGAAACAGACAAATCGTCGGATTTCTCAACGGCGTCCGTACGGAATAACTTGAAGAGAAGGCACGCTGGTTGAAAAGGATTTAACATGACCATCTTGATGATCAAGAAGGATTTAGCACTCCCATAGAAATATGAGAACACCGATTAAGAAAGGTATGGAATCAACACTTGACATCGAAGCAACTCGAATACCAGAATCAAAACAAAACAATGGATAGATATGTTGCAACATAGTCTTCACAATATCATTCGAACAGAGAATTGAACGAATGAATTCCGTAGGTACATCAACTTGTCGAGAAGCCACTTGGGAGAACAAAAGGTAAATAAAAGCAACAAGGAGCAGATAGAACAAATACAAGATAGAAGCTTCGTTCGACATATTCTTGCTGAAAGCTCATGGAACGTGTTACAAAAGGGTTTTGCAATCCCCGGATCAGCATAGCCAAGGACCCTTTAAGATGCAACTCCCGATCGGAACAATGCCCATAAAACCACTTCACTCAATGTAGAACCCCGCACTCCATATCATGCACTCGTTGGAAGAATGCCTACGAGCTACTAGATGAACCCACCTATTAATTTCCGAAAGTTTCCACTTATGCAATCAGGTGTTGGGGATACAGGGGAAGCACCGCGCACTCAACTCTAATCCTACATCCAGCTGTATCCATCCTTCAACACATAACCAGATATTTCCATAAACAGTTTACCTCGGACCTTCGAAACGCATCTACTATACAAGCTATGGCAATACTCCCGAACTACCTCCCCAGTACTGGGTGATGTCGGGGTTATCTTGCCACTAACCGCATAGGAGAGTTTTCGATGTCGGCCGTCTTAAGTATTCCAGAACTGATGCGATATATTTGTGATGACAACACCTCGGAGCTCAACTCCCTGGGACACTGCCACAACCCCTAATGACAGGAGGCATCGAGAACAATGTTCACGTCACAAAGACATCGGAACAATCCAAACAATACTCGCGTGATCCTAAAAAATTTTGGTGAATTTTTAAGAGTAGAAGAGACAAAAGTAATCGTCAAGAGTCCTCACCAGAGTGAAAAGAGATGAGGAGCAAAGAGAAATCCTACTCTCCGATATATATATAGGACTCAAAACATTTTCAAGTATGTGCCTTGACTCAACCGTCAACGATTCGATCAATTAGTGGGGGCTCCTAGGTCGGAGAAGGCTCTGATACCAACTTGTAATGCCCAGGATGGGACTATACCTCCTACGTTTCGAGGCACGACTTAAAGGTATAAGCCCATTCTGGAATGATCTCAAGTTTGGTATCTTTGCATGACTCATGTAAAAATAGGGATGAAATTGCAAAAGAGATAGTTGGCTTACACTCGCCACGTCACACAATACATTACATAAGCAAATCATCATCCAAAACATCACAACCCGACTACGGGCGAAGATCCAAAAGAAAGATACCAAAAAAAACATAAAGCCACAGGTCAGAATCGCCCCTAGTAGAAACCACTACTGATCGTCGAAAACGTCACAAGCATACGGCCACGCTCTTCATGGAACTCCCAGAAGTACTTGAACCAGCTCCTGCATCATTCTCGGCTGAACCTGCATTTGGTGTTGTAGTAACTGTGAGCCACGAGGACTCAGCAATCCCATAACCATGGGTATCAAGACTAGCAAAGCTTTATGGGTAGGAAGAGGTAAAGTGGTGAGGTTGCAGCAGCGGCTAAGCATAATATGGTGGCTAACTTACGAGTACAAGAATAAGATGAGCATATACGCAACCGGTCGCAAACTAGTAGTGATCGCTAAAGATGCTGAACTACCTACGAGTCAAACATAACCCCACCGTGTTCTCTTCTCGAAGTGAAAAGAGACAGTCACGGTTACTCACACAGTTGTGTGTTTTACTTCGGATCCTCTGTCAAGTTTTCTACAACCGGACATTAACAAATTCCAATCTGCCACATAACCGCGGGCACGGCTTTCGAAAGATCATAATCCTGCAGGGGTGTCCCAACTTAGCCCATCACAAGCTCTCACGATTAGCTGAAGTGATACATATAATATCATCACACCTTATCTTAGGGAAATCCGATCAGGCTCGGCATCCCGGTGCACAAGACATTTCGATAATGGTAAAACAAGTCCAGCAAGACCTCCCGGCGTGCCGACACCCTGATAGTAGCCGCGCGTATCTCGTCTCAGGACACGACCGGATGGGTGATGCTACAGGTAAAACCAATCCTCGGGTTTCCCCGTGGTGGCCCCGCAGGCTCCCCGTTTGGGACCAACACCATCAGCACTGCCCCCCCCCCTGTTATGTAGAATTAAGAACCCGGGGACATGACCCCCTATGCAATTAATTAATTATATAAGCTGTTATTATGAGCAAATTAAAACCAATGTTGGGCCTTGCTGGAGGAGTTTTATTCAAAGTCGAACTGTCAAGGGGTCCCCATCCACCCATCGTGTAAAGACTGCAAAATCAAGGAACATAATGCCGGTTTATCGGCGCCTAAGGTGGCATGAGTGGAACAAAACACCGAGCAAAAGGCCAAGCCTTCCACCCATGCCCAGTATATAGGTGTGTTAATAATAATAGATGTTGTGATATTCCAACAACAAGTTCCCACCTGGAACGATCTTCATCTTCACCTGCAACTAGCAACGCTATAAGAGGGGCTGAGCAAGCGGGTAACATAGCCAAACAATGGTTTTGCTAGGAAGGTGTCAAAGGTTAGAGGTTTCATGGCAACAAAGAGAGGCTGACATAAAAGAGGGGTAGCGCGACATGTAACGATAGCATCGAGACAACTAAGCATAGCAATGGTAGTAAAGGTATCCAAGGGTATGATCATCTTGCCTGAGATTCCGCAAGGAAGAAGAACGGATCCATGAAGTAGTCGAACAGAACCTCACAACTCCGGAACGAACCCGAAGCTAACGAGGGAAGCAAACCGGAAAGAAACAAGCAACACGGTAAACACATAATCATAAGCATGTCATGATTTACAAGCAAGCATGATGCATGTCATCTTTTAAATATGCATGGCATGGCAGAGTGCACAAACAACACTACAAGTTAAGTGGAGCTCAATATGCAACGAGTTGCATATTGACGAAACACCACATTTTATTTATTTAGTAGACTCTCGTTTATTTACAAGACAAGGTTAAATGTTTGTTAACATGGCAAGAGGTGAAGCAAAAACAAACTACCTATTTACACATTTTAAATGAGGCCGGAAAAACAACAACAATTCCGGAAAATCCCCATGAGCATGTTTAGCAATTCTTAAAGCAAACAACAATTAAACATTCAAAGGTTGTTATCATGATGCCGATGACATGATCAAGTTTTATGCAATTTTTAGATAAAGGTTGACATGAAGATGATATGAAGTATTGTCACCGTGGTGGAAGGAAAGGGTGCCACGGCAATGATCCGAAAATGCTGCAACGGCAACATCTCGGTTCCGGTAACTCGTTGAGAGACCGGTGCAAAAGAAAGGTGGCGTGAGCGAGTCGAACAAGATGAAAAGGTGGGGTGATCCCGTCACCGGGTTCCCACGGGTCGGCGACGAGGCAACCGAGGAGCATGACAAAGGACGAAACGGGCACGGTGCACAGAAGGGAAACATCTCATACGACACGAGCATTCCACGGGTCATCGTCTCGGGGTTATACCTTCGAAACATTCATTTCGGGGCGGTTCGAGGTCGTAGAGGAAGTAGTGGAAGTAGACGTGCACGTGGTCGTCGTGGGAAGTAGTTGTACACGAGGCAACGAGGTCGTCGTGGTACACGTTCGTAGAGGGAAGTAGTCGAACACGTTTCCGAAGAGGTACTCGTTAAGTAACCGTTCACGCGGCGGTAGTTGGACTCGTCGTGGAAGTAGTGGTACAACTCCGTAGATGTTCGGGGTCGGTGTCGTGGTACTTGGGGGTTCTCGTTCTTGCGACGGTAGTGGAACTTGACGTATCTCCACGTGTAGTCGTACTCGTTTCTTCACCGAAGGTAGTCGTTCGGGCGTCGAGTGTCGAGGTACTTGGAGGGTCGTCGTGGTACTTGCCGTAGGGGTACTTGGCGAACAACGGTCGTCGTGGTACTCGTTCATGTAGTAGTCATACACGTGTGGTAGTCGAACTTGATGGATCCGAGGGCTCCGAGCATGCGTCGTGGTACTTGGCAAAAACAACATCGGATGTAGTCGTACATGAAGAGGAACTTGGCGGATCCAGTCATCGCGGTACTTGACCTCCGAGGTCCTGGGATAAACAACAACAGCAACAAAACATGGCAAGGTCTCGGTCACGGCCACAACAAGTTGGGCGACGCAGAGGCCCGCCGAGGTGGCTGCTCCGGTGGTGGCGCGAAGGAGGCAAAGCAGAGGAGGCGGCGGCGGAGCAGGACTCCAACAGCCTTGCTGGAGGAGAGATGTCGAGGCGGCTGGAGGTGGCTGTAGAGGCGCGGAAGAGGAGCCGGAGGGTGGTGCGCTGGAGGTGAGGCAGGGGCGGCGCCGGCGCTGCCGGGGTCCAGCGGCGTGCCCCGTCGGCCTGGGTCGCCGGTGGCTGGCGAGGTGGCGGGCGGCGCGGCAAGGCCGGCCCGCGGCTGGAGGCGAGGCGCTCGGGGATGGCGGCGCTGAACGACGAGGTGGAAGAGCCGCGCGGATGCGGGGATGCGCAGGCCCGCGGCTGGTTCGGCGACACGAGGAGGAGAAGTGGGAGGCGACGCCAGCGAGGGGGATATGGGGATCGGCTCCAGGGGGAATTCAGGCTAGGAAGGAGAGCGAGGGGGATGCTGGCGGCGGCTCGGGAGGGAGAGCGAGGGAACGTGCGAGGGGATCGGTCGGGCTAGGTTTTAGAAGCTGGGGTTGGGCCTTGGGCCAAGGTGGTGCTGGAGAGGGAAGGTTGGGCCAAAAGGAGGCCGCGGCTGGGAGCCCAGATGGTCCCAGTTCGGCTGGCTCTTCCTTTTTATCTTTTTAACAGGAAACAATAAAAGAGAAGGAAGAAGGAAAGAGGGAGGTTAGGGAAAAAGTTGCACATGAGGTTATTTTTCTCGGGCTCATAAAAATGAGCACGGCCCGAGAAAAATAGAAATGGCAAGATCGAGATATAATTCAAACTTATTTGAATTTAAATCAAATGGGTTTGAACTAAGACTTGATTTTTGAAGTGTCCAAAAATGTTCGAATTTTTGGAGGAACCTCGATACTACGGAAAATAATTATAGACAAGGTTTGATGGTGAAACCAGAAGTAGAAAAGGCATGGGGAATATATGCAAGTGTGTTTGGGTTAATTCCAAACAATTGGAATAATTTTATAATAGCTCCATAAATATTAGGAGGATATGTTATAAAGAGAAGTCCTCCTTCCCTCGATTTAAATGGACCGAAGGTCCACACAATTTATTTAAGTTGAGATGCAAAAGGTTAATGACATGATGGCATGATGACATGATGCAAAGCAAAATAAATAACACAAGCACAAAAGAAACACACGGTAGAACCCGGAACATCTGGAATCTCTGGAATCTTCTGGGACGTCGGTCTTCGGGCGTCACAATGAAGCGGCCCGGACCGAAATTACGCGTACGCTTACGCGAGACTGGTTATACCGACGTGCTTCGCACACAGGTGACCGGCGGGTGTCAGTTTCTCCAACTTTAGTTGAATCGAGTATGGCTACGCCCGGTCCTTGTGAAGGTTAAAACATCACATACTTGACGAAAAATCGTTGTGGTTTTTGTATGCGTAGGTAAGAACGGTTCTTACTAAGCCCGTAGCAGCCATGAAAAACTTGCAACAACAAAGTAGAGGACGTCTAACTTGTTTTTGCAGGGCATGTTGTGATGTGATATGGTCTAGACATGATGATTTATACGTTATTGTATGAGATGATCATGTTTTGTAAAGTTATCGGCAACTGGCAGGAGCCATATTGTTGTCGCTTTATTGTATGAAATACAGTCGCCATGTAATTGCTTTACTTTATCACTAAGCGGTAGCGATAGTCGTGAAAGCAATAGTTGGCGAAACGACAACGATGCTACGATGAAGATCAAGGTGCCGCGCCGGTGACAAAGGTGATCATGACAGTGCTTTGGAAATGGAGATCAAAGCACAAGATGATGATGGCCATATCATGTCACATATTTTGATTGCATATGATGTTTATCTTATTTTGCTTAGTATGACGGTAGCATTATAAGATGATCCCTTACAAAATTTCAAGGTATAAGTGTTCTCCCTGAGTATGCACCGTTGCGAAAGTTCCTCGTGCCGAGACACCACATGATGATCGGGTGTGATAAGCTCTACGTTCACATACAACGGGTGTAAGCCAGTTCTGCACGCGCGTAATACTCGGGTTAAACTTGACGAGCCTAGCATATGCAGATATGGGCTCGGAACACTGGAGACCGAAAGGTCGAGCGTGAATCATATAGTAGATATGATCAATGATACGTCCATTTTGCATCATGCTTTTAAGTTGATATTTATTGCATTATGGGCTATTCATACATGTTTTGTCACAATACTTATGCCTTTTCTCTCTTATTTTGCAAGGTTTACATGAAGAGGGAGAATGTCGGCAGCTGGAATTCTGGGCTGAAAAAGGAGCAAACTCTGGAAACCTATTCTGCACAACTCCACAGAACATCGTTTCAGAAAATATAAAAAATATCTGGCGAAAGAAACCCACGAGAGGGGCCACTGGCTGGCCTCGAGGGCGCGCCCCCCTACCTCGAGGGCCAGCCGGTGGGCCCCTGGTGCCCATCTTCTCCTATATGAAGCGTTTTGACCTGGAAAAAATCAGGAGGAGGCTTTCGGGACCAGACGCCGCCGTCTCGAGGCGGAAACCAATCTAGGGCTCCGGCAGAGCTGTTTTACCGGGGATACTTCCCTCCGGGAGGGGGAAATCATCACCGCCATCATCACCAACAACTCTCCCATCTTGGGGAGGGCTATCTTCATCAACATCTTCACCAGCACCATCTCCTCTCAAACCCTAGTTCATCTCTTGTATCCAAACCTCAGATTGGTACCCTTGGGTTGATAGTAGTGTTGATTACTCCTTGTAGTTGTTGCTAGTTGGTTTATTTGGTGGAAGATCATATGTTCAGTTCCATTATGCATATTAATACCCCTCTAATCATGAACAATATTATGTCTCGTGAGTAGTTACTTTTGTTCCTGAGGACATGGAAGAAGTCTTGCTATTAGTAGTCATGTGAATTTGGTCTTCGTTCGATATTTTGATGAGATGTATGTTGTCTCTCCTCTAGTGGTGTCATGTGAATGTCGACTACATGGCACTTCACCATTATTTGGGCCTAGAGGAAGGCATTGGGAAGTAATAAGTAGATGATGGGTTGCTAGAGTGACAGAATCTTAAACCCTAGTTTATGCGTTGCTTCGTAAAGGGCTGATTTGGATCCATATGTTTCAGGCTATGGTTAGGTTTACCTTAATACTTCTTTTGTAGTTGCGGATGCTTGCATTAGAGGTTAATCATAAGTGGGAGGCTTGTCCAAGTAAGGGCAGCACCCAAGCACTGGTCCACCCACATACCAAATTATCAAAGTACCGAACGCGAATGAGATGATCGTGATGAAAACTAGCTTGACGATAATTCCCATATGTCCTCGGGAGCGCTTTACCTTGCATAAGAGTTTGTCCAGGCTTGTCCTTTGCTACACAAAGGATTGGGCCACCTTGCTGCACCTTATTTACTTTTACCGTTTGTCACTTGCTACCAATTATCTTATCACAAAACTATCTGTTACCTATAATTTCAGTGCTTGCAGAAAATACCTTACTGAAAACTGCCTACATTTCCTTCTGCTCCTCGTTGGGTTCGACACTCTTACTTATCTAAAGGACTACGATAGATCCCCTACACTTGTGGGTCATCAAGACTCTTTTCTGGCACCGTTGCCGGGGAGTGAAACGCCTTTGGTAAGTGGAATTTGGTAAGGAAAAATTTATATAGTGTGCTGAAATTTATTGTCACTTGTTACTATGGCTCAATATCCTTTGAGGGGCTTGTTCGGGGTATCTTCACCCCGAGCAGAAGAGCAAAGAGTTGCTCCTCAACCTACTGCACCTATTGAAAATGTTTGCTTTGACATTCCTTCGGGTATGATTGAGAAACTGCTTGAAAATCCTTTTACAGGAGACGGAACATTGCATCCCGATTTACACCTAATCTATGTGGATGAAGTTTGTGGATTGTTTAAGCTTGCAGGTATGCCCGAGGATGTTATCAAGAAGAAGGTCTTCCCTTTATCTTTGAAGGGAGATGCCTTGACATGGTTTAGGTTATGCGATGATATGGAGTCATGGAACTATAATCGTCTGAAGTTGGAATTTCATCAGAAATTCTACCCTATGCACCAGGTTCATCGTGATCGTAATTATATTTATAATTTCTAGCCTCGCAAGGGAGAAAGATCACTCAAGCTTGGGGGAGGTTTAAGTCAATGTTATATTCATGCCCCAATCACGAGCTCTCAAGAGAAATGACCATTCAAAAATTTTATGCTCGGCTTTCTCATAATAATCGCTCCATGCTTGATACTTCTTGTTCTGGCTCTTATATGATGAAGACTATTGACTTCAAATGGGATTTATTGGAAAGAGTTAAACGCAACTCCGTAGATTGGGATCTCGACGAAGGTAAGGAGTCAGGTATGACCCCTAAGTTTGATTGTGTTAAAGCTTTTATGGATGCCGATGTTTTCCGTGAGTTTAGCACTAAATATGGAGTTGACTCTGAGATAGTAGCTTCTTTCTGTGAATCCTTTGCTACTCATGTTGATCTCCCCAAGGAGAAGTGGTTTAAATACCACCTCCCCCCTATTGAAGTAAAAGTAGTTGAACCTATTAAAGTTGAAGAAAAGACTATCACTCATAATGTTGATCCTGTTATTCCGACCGCTTATGTTGAGAAACCACCTTTCCCTGTTAGGATAAAGGATCATGCTCAAGCTTCAACTGTAGTTTGTAAGAGTAATACTAGAACACCTACACCCTCTGAGCAAATTAAATTTGAGCCTAGTGTTGCTATGGTTAAGGATCTCTTGGTAGAAGATTTAGATGGACATGTTATTTACCTCCAAGAAGAGTCTGCTAGAATAGCCAAACCAAATGCTAGGAATAGACATAAACCTGTTGTAGGCTTGCCTGTTATCTCTGTCAAGATAGGAGATCATTGCTATCATGGTTTATGCGACGTAGGTGCTAGTGCGAGTATTATCCCTCTTGATTTGTATAACGAAATTATGCATGATATTGCACCTGTTGAGTTAGAAGAGATTGATGTTACTATTAGGCTTGCTAATAGAGATACTATTTCACCAGTTGGGATTGTTAGCGATATTGAAGTTTTGTGTTGGAAGGTTAAATACCCTGCTGATTTTCTTGTTCTTAGTTCCCCACAAGATGCTTTCTGTCCCATTATATTTGGTAGACCCTTCTTGAATACCGTTAATGCCAAGATAGACTGCGTGAAAGACATTGTCACTGTTGGATTAGGGGACATGTCTCATGATTTTAACTTTGCTAAATTCCGTAGACAACCCCTTGAAAAGGCATCACCTAGTAAAGATGAAGTTATTGGTCTCGCTTCTATTGCCGTGCCACCTAATGATCCTTTAGAACAATACTTGCTAGACCATGAAAATGATATGCATATGAATGAGAGAAGGGAGATAGATGAAATATTCCTTACACAGGGACTCGTATTGAAAAACAACTTTCTTGTTGAAATCCTAGGGGATCCTCCTCCACCCAAGGGTGATCCCGTGTTTGAACTTAAACCTTTGCCTGATAATCTTAAGTATGTTTATCATGATGAAAAGAAGATATATCCTGTTATTATTAGTGCTAACCTTTCAGAGCAGGAAGAAGAAAGGTTATTGAAAACTCTGAAGAAGCACCGAGCTGCTATTGGATATACTCTGGATAATCTTAAGGGCATTAGTCCCACTATATGTCAACACAAGATAAAATTGGAAGAAAATGCTAAACCAGTTATTGATCATCAACGACGGTTAAATCCTAAGATGAAAGAAGTGGTAAGGAAGGAAATTCTAAAGCTCCTAGAGGCAGGTATTATCTATCCCATTGCTGATAGCCAGTGGGTTAGTCCTGTCCATTGTATTCCTAAGAAAGGAGGTATGACTGTTGTACCTAATGATAAGGATGAATTGATCCCACAAAGAATAGTTACAGGCTATAGGATGGTAATTGATTTCCGTAAGTTAAATAAAGCTACTAAGAAAGATCATTACCCCTTGACATTCATTGATCAAATGCTAGAAAGGTTATCCAAACATACTCATTTATGCTTTCTATACGGTTATTCCGGTTTCTCTCAAATACCAGTGTCAAAGGGGGATCAAGAAAATACCACCTTCACTTGTCCTTTCGGTACCTTTGCTTATAGACGTATGCCTTTTGGTTTATGTAATGCACCTGCTACCTTTCAAAGATGCATGATGGCTATATTCTCTATTTTTTGTGAAAATATTGTCAAGGTGTTCATGGATGATTTCTCCGTTTACGGAACTTCTTTTGATGATTGCTTAAGCAACCTTGATCGAGTTTTGCAGAGATGTGAAGATACTAACCTTGTCTTGAATTGGGAGAAGTGGCACTTTATGGTTAATGAAGGCATTGTCTTGGGACATAAAATTTCTGAAAGAGGTATTGAAGTTGACAAAGCTAAAGTTGATGCTATTGAAAAGATGGCATGCCCTAAGGATAACAAAGGTATACGAAGTTTCCTTGGTCATGCCGGGTTTTATAGGAGGTTCATTAAGGACTTCTCCAAAATCTCCAGGCCTCTGACTAATCTTTTACAGAAATATATTCCTTTTGTCTTTGATGATGATTGTCTAGAAGCATTTGAAATACTTAAGAAAACATTGATCTCTGCACCTATTGTCCAGCCTCCTGACTGGAACTTACCCTTTGAGATTATGTGCGATGCTAGTGATTATGCTGTAGGAGCTGTTTTGGGGCAAAGAGTTGATAAGAAATTGAATGTTATCCAATATGCTAGTAAAACTCTAGATAGTGCCCAAAGAAATTATGCTACCACTGAGAAAGAATTTTTAGCAGTTGTATTTGCTTGTGATAAGTTTAGACCCTATATCGTTGATTCTAAAGTAACTATTCACACTAATCATGCTGCTATCAAATACCTTATGGAAAAGAAAGATGCTAAACCTAGACTTAGTAGATGGGTTCTCTTGCTACAAGAATTTGACTTGCATATTATTGATAGAAAGGGAGCTGAGAACCCCGTAGCAGATAACTTGTCTAGGTTAGAGAATATACTTGATGACCCACAACCTATTGATGATAGCTTTCCTAATGAACAACTAGATGTCATAAGAACTTCTCGTACTGCTCCATGGTATGCTGATTATGATAATTACATTGTTGCTAAGTTTATACCTCCTAGCTTCACATACCAGCAAAAGAAAAAGTTCTTCTATGATTTAAGGCATTACTTCTGGGATGACCCACATCTTTATAAAGAAGGAGTAGATGGTATTATTAGACGTTGTATACCTGAGCATGAACAGGAACATATCCTATGCAAGTGCCACTCCGAAGCTTATGGAGGACACCATGCAGGAGACAGAACTGCACACAAGGTATTGCAATCCGGTTTTTATTGGCCTACTCTCTTCAAGGATGCCCGTAAGTTTGTCTTATCATGTGATGAATGTCAAAGAATCGGTAATATTAGTAGACGTCAAGAAATGCCTATGAATTATTCACTTGTTATTGAACCATTTGATGTTTGGGGCTTTGATTATATGGGACCTTTTCCTACCTCTAATGGGTACACACATATCCTAGTTGTTGTTGATTACGTTACCAAGTGGGTAGAAGCTATTCCAACTAGTAGTGCTGATCATAACACCTCTATTAAGATGCTTAAAGAAGTTATATTTCCGAGGTTTGGAGTCCCTAGATATCTAATGACTGATGGTGGTTCACACTTTATTCCTGGTGCTTTCCGTAAGATGCTTACTAAGTACGATGTCAACCATAGAATTGCATCACCTTATCACCCACAGACTAGTGGTCAAGTAGAATTAAGTAATAGGGAGTTGAAATTAATCTTGCAAAAGACAGTTAATAGGTCTAGAAAGAATTGGTCCAAGAAACTAGATGATGCATTATGGGCCTATAGAAATGCATACAAAAATCCTATGGGTATGTCTCCATATAAGATGGTATATGGAAAAGCTTGTCACTTACCTCTTAAGCTAGAACATAAGGCATATTGGGCTATCAAAGAGCTCAATTATGATTTCAAACTTGCCGGTGAAAAGAGGCTATTTGATATTAGTTGTCTTGACGAATGGAGAACCCAGGCCTACGAGAATGACAAGTTATTTAAAGAAAAGGTTAAAAGATGGCATGGCAAAAGGATACAAAAGCGTGAGTTTAACGTAGGTGATTATGTTTTACTATTCAACTATCGTTTAAGATTTTTTGCAGGAAAAATTCTCTCCAAGTGGGAAGGACCTTACGTTATCGAGGAGGTCTATCGTTCCGGTGCCATAAAAATCAACAACTTCGAAGGCACAAATCCGAAGGTGGTGAATGGTCAAAGAATCAAACATTATAACTCAGGTAATCCTATAAATGTTGAAACTAATATTATTGAAACCATAACCCCGGAGGAATACATAAGGGACACTTTCCAGAATGATCCAGCCTCCGAAAAGGAAGAGGTACGTGATACGGTAAGTAAACCGACTCCAAAATAGTTCTAAAGGCAATTTTTCCCCGTTTTGGAATATTTAGAAAAATAGAAAAATAAACCGCAGTCCGGAGGAGACACGGGGCCTCCTCGAGGGTAGGGGGCGCGCCCCCTGCCTCGAGGGCACCCCGTGTGTCCCCTGGACTCCGTTTTCTTGTGGGTTACTCCTTTCGTTCGGGAAAAATTCATTATATATATTCCCGAAGGTTTTGACCTCTCTATCACGCAGAATTTCTCTGTTTTCGTTTCGAGCTGCTGTTTTTGACAGATCTAGATCATCATGGCGTCCTCCAACACCCCCAAGGACAAGTTCTTTGAGAATGTAATCAACCCTTACCTTGCGGAGGTGCTGCACCACCCCAAAACCATGGAGTTGCATGAGGGGGTGCTGCACATCCGTGATGTTGAGGGGCCGAGAAGGACCGGAAGCGTGGAGACAAGACTCGAAGCAATGGAGCAACAAGTTTTCAAGTGCCAAGGTATGGTGGAACGAGGACTCGACGCCAACCACATGATGACCTCGAAGCTTGCCAACAACCTCAAGATGGACTCGAGGATCTTCGGGGAAGCCATCTCTAATCTTCAAGAGAAGATCGATCACCCCCAAGCCCAGATCTATGACCTACAGAACCAAAACTGCGAGTATGAATATAGATTCAAGAACATGAGTTTGGCTACAGATTTGAGTATTCCGGAGACTCGGTCATCCTTCTACGATGGTGAGCCCATGCCTTGGAAGGCGAACAACAAGCCTACATCATCAACAACTCCATCATCACCAACCCCGAAGAAGGAGACATAATCATATGGGTATGGGCACTCCCGTTGGCAACTGCCAAGCTTGGGGGAGTGACCCTGGTATCGTATCACCATCACTCCTATCTTTACCGTTTTACTTAGTTCGATCCTTTTGGTAGTAGCTTGATCTATTAGAATAAAGTTAGCATGATCTAGTTGTTAGCTTTTGCTTTGTGAGCTTTATCCTTTGTAATCGAGTCAGTGAGCTATATAATAAAGATTAGTGTTGAGTCAAGGGCTTGATTTCCTCACTTGGGTCTTGATAAAAAGAAAGAAAACAAAAAGAGTATCAAAGAGATCATATCGATCTTATGGGAAGTAATGACCTCACTTATAAGGGTATGATAAATAAAAGTTATTGGGAGGTGACAAACATAGTTTTGGTCATCATTGCAATTAATAGGAAGTAATAAAAGAATAGAGGCTTCACATACAAATATACTATCTTGGACATCTTTTATGATTGTGAGCACTCATTAAAGTATGACATGCTAAAGAGTTGATGTTGGACAAGGAAGACAACATAATGGGTTATGTCTTCTTATATCCGAAATAAAGTATATTATCATGGATCTTCCAACATGTTGAGCTTGCCTTTCTCCCTCATGCTAGCCAAAACTCCTTGCACTAAGTAGAGATACTACTTGTGCTTCCATATATCCTTAAACCCAGTTTTGCCAAGAGAGTCCACCATACCTACCTATGGATTGAGAAAGATCCTTCCAAGTAAGTTGTCATGTTGTAAACCCGCTAAAATGTGTATGATTTATTAGTGTGGGAGAAATTAGCTTTATACGAGCTTGTGATATGGAAGTAATAAAAGCGACGGACTGCATAATAAAGGTCCTTATCACAAGTGGCAATATAAAAGCGAAGTTCCACTATGCTAAGACTTTGTACATCCAACCATAAAAACACATGACAACCTCTGCTTCCCTCTGCGAAGGACCTATCTATTATTCCTGTCTTATAAGTGTCAAGGTGAAATCCACCTTTCCTTTTTGCATTTTGTCCTTTGGCAAGCCCATTGTGTTGGAAATATCCTGAAATATATACCCACTTGGATGTAAGTTTTTATGATCTATTACTGTTGACGTTACCCTTGAGGTAAAAGGTTGGGAGGCAGCACCATAAGCCCCTATCTTTCTCTGTGTCTGATTTAAAACTCCATAAACATAAGTATTGCGTGAGTGTGAGCAATTGTGAAAGACTATATGATAGTTGAGTATGTAGGCTTGCTGAAAAGCTCTTATATTGACTCTTTCCGATGTTACGATAAATTGCAATTGCTTCAATGACCGAGACCAAAGTTTGTTAGTTTCCAATTTAGCATAATGATCATATGACTATATTTATATAATTTGCTGTTATAAGAATGATCATGATGCCCTCATGTCCGTATTATGTTTTTATCGACACCTCTATCTCTAAACATGTGGACATATTTTTCGATATCGGCTTTCGCTTGAGGACAAGCGAGGTCTAAGCTTGGGGCAGTTGATACGTCCATTTTGCATCATGCTTTTAAGTTGACATTTATTGCATTATGGGCTGTTCATATATGTTTTGTCACAATACTTATGCCTTTTCTCTCTTATTTTGCAAGGTTTACATGAAGAGGGAGAATGCCGACAGCTGGAATTCTGGGCTGAAAAAGGAGCAAACTCTGGAAACCTATTCTGCACAACTCCAAAAGCCCTGAAACTCCACAGAACATCATTTCGGAAAATATAAAAAATATCTAGCGAAAGAAACCCACGAGAGGGGCCACCGGCTGGCCTCGAGGGTGGGTGGCGCACCCCCTTCCTAGGGCGCGCCACCCTGCCTCGAGGGCTAGCCGGTGGGCCCCTGGTGCCCATCTTCTCCTATATGAAGCGTTTTGACCTGGAAAAAATCAGGAGGAGGCTTTCGGGACCAGACGCCGCCGTCTCAAGGCGGAAACCAATCTAGGGCTCCGGCAGAGTTGTTCTGCCGGGGATACTTCCCTCCGGGAGGGGAAATCGTCACCGCCGTCATCACCAACAACTCTCCCATCTTGGGGAGGGCTATCTTCATCAACATCTTCACCAGCACCATCTCCTCTCAAACCCTAGTTCATCTCTTGTATCCAATCTTTGTATCCAAACCTCAGATTGGTACCTGTGGGTTGCTAGTAGTGTTGATTACTCCTTGTAGTTGATGCTAGTTGGTTTATTTGGTGGAAGATCATATGTTCAGATCCATTATGCTTATATACCCCCTCTGATCATGAACAATATTATGTCTTGTGAGTAGTTACTATTGTTCCTGAGGACATGGGAGAAGTCTTGCTATTAGTAGTCATGTGAATTTGGTCTTCGTTCGATATTTTGATGAGATGTATGTTGTCTCTCCTCTAGTGGTGTCATGTGAACGTCGACTACATGACACTTCACCATTATTTGGGCCTAGAGGAAGGCATTGGGAAGTAATAAGTAGATGATGGGTTGCTAGAGTGACAGAAGCTTAAACCCTAGTTTATGTGTTGCTTCGTAAGGGGCTAATTTGGATCCATATGTTTTAGGCTATGGTTAGGTTTACCTTAATACTTCTTTTGTAGTTGCGGATTCTTGCATTAGAGGTTAATCATAAGTGGGAGGCTTGTCCAAGTAAGGGCGGCACCCAAGCACCGGTCCACCCACATACCAAATTATCAAAGTACCGAACGCGAATCAGATGATCGTGATGAAAACTAGCTTGACGATAATTCCCATATGTCCTCGGGAGCACTTTACCTGGCATAAGAGTTTGTCCAGGCTTGTCCTTTGCTACATAAAGGATTGGGCCACCTTGCTGCACCTTATTTACTTTTACCGTTTGTCACTTGTTACCAATTATCTTATAACAAAACTATCTGTTACCTATAATTTCAGTGCTTGGAGAAAATCCCTTACGGAAAACTGCCTATCATTTCCTTCTGCTCCTCATTGGGTTCGACACTCTTACTTATCGAAAGGACTACGATAGATCCCCGACACTTGTGGGACATCAATCAACATAAGATGTTCACCATTGAAAACTACTCCATCTCACGTGATGATCGGACATGGTTTAATTGATTTGGATCACGTGATCATTTAGATGACCAGAGGGATGTCTAAATAAGTGGGAGTTCTTTAAGTAATATGATTAACTGAACTTTAATTTATCATGAACTTAGTCCTGATAGTTTTTGCATATCTATGTTGTTGTAGATCAATGGCCCATGCTACCGTTCCTTTGAATTTTAGTGCATTCCTAGAGAAAGCTAAGTTGAAAGATGATGGTAAAAGTTATACGGACTGGGTCCATAACTTGAGGATTATCCTCATTGCTGCACAGAAGAATTATGTCCTTGAAGCACCGCTAGGTGACAAGCCCCCTCCCGCAAATGTAGACGCTTTGAACGTCTGGCAGACACGGTCTGATGACTACACGATAGTTCAGTGTGCCATGCTTTATGGCTTAGAACCGAGACTTTAACGACGTTTTGAACGTCATGGACCATATGAGATGTTCCAGGAGTTGAAGTTAATATTTCAAACAAATGCCCGGATTGAGAAATATAAGATTTCTAATAAGTTCTATAGCTGCAAGATGGAGGAGAATAGTTCTATCAGTGGACACTTGCTCAGAATGTCTGGGTACTACAATCATATGACTCAACTTGGTTGCAAAGTTGATGAAGATAGTGTTATTGATAGAGTTCTTCAATCACTGCCACCAAGCTATAAAGGCTTCGTGATCAACTATAATATGCAAGGGATGCAAAAGACAACTCCCGAGCTCTTCGCTATGTTCAAGGCTGCGGAGATAGAAATCAAAAAGGAGCATCAAGTGTTGATGGTTAACAAGACCACTAGTTTCAAGAAAAAGGGCAAGGGAAAGAAGGGGAACTTCAAGAAGAATAGCAAGACAGTTGCTACTCCCGCGAAGAAACCCAAGTCTAGAGCCAAGCCTAAAACCGAGTGCTTCTACTGCAAAGGGACTGGACACTGGAAGCGGATCTGCCCCAAATATTTGGCGGATAAGAAAGATGGCAAGGTGAACAAAGGTATATTTTATATACAAATTATTGATGTGTATTTTACTAATGTTCATAGCATCCCCTGGGTATTTGATACCAGTCCAGTTGCTAAAATTAGTAACTCGAAACGAGAGTTGCAGAATGAATAGAGACTAGTTAAAGATGAAGTGACGATGTGTGTTGGAAGATTGATATGATCATCATCGCACACTCCCTATACTTTCGGCATTAGTGTAGAAACTAAATAAATGTTATTTGGCATTCGCGTTGAACATGAATATGATTTGAACATGTTTGTTGCAATACGGTTATTCATTTAAAGTCATAGAATAATTGTTATTCTGTTTACATGAATAAAGCCTTCGATGGTCATACACCCAATGAAAATAGTTTGTTGGATCTCGATCGCAGTGATACACATATTCTTAATATTGAAGCCAAAAGATGCAAGGTTAATAATGATAATGCAACTTACTTGTGGCACTGCCGTTTAGGTCATATTGGTGTAAAGCGCATGAAGAAACTCCATAGTGATGGACTTTTGGAATCACTTGATTATGAATCACTTGGTGCTTGCGAACCATGCCTCATGAGCAAGATGACTAAAACTCCGTTCTCTGGAACAATGGAGCGAGCAACAGATTTGTTGGAAATCATACATACTGATGTATGTGGACCGATGAGTGTTGAAGCTCGCGGCGAGTATCGTTATTTTCTGACCTTCACTGATGATTTAAGCAGATATTGGTATATATAATTGATGAAACACAAGTCTGAAACATTTGAGAAGTTCAAAGAATTTCAGAGTGAAGTAGAGAATCATCGTAACATGAAAATAAAGTTTCTACGATCTGATCATGGAGGTGAATATTTGAGTTACGAGTTTGGTCTTCATTTGAAACAATGTGGAATAGTTTCGCAACTCACGCCACCCGGAACACCACAACGTAATGGTGTGTCTGAACGTCGTAACCGTACTTTATTAGATATGGTGCGGTCTATGATGTCTCTTAACGATTTACCACTATCGTTTTGGGTTATGCATCAGGGATAGCTGCATTCACGTTAAATAGGGCAACATCTAAATCCGTTGAGACAACGCCTTATGAACTGTGGTTTGGCAAGAAACCAAAGTTGTTATTTTTAAAAGTTCGGGGCTGCGATGCTTATGTGAAAAAGCTTCAACCTGATAAGCTCGAACCCAAGTGGGAGAAATGTGTCTTCATAGGATACCCAAAGGAGACTGTTGGGTACACCTTCTATCACAGATCCGAAGACAAGATATTCACTGCTAAGAATGGATCCTTTCTAGAGAAGGAGTTTCTCTCGAAAGAAGTGAGTGGGAGGAAAGTGGAACTTGATGAGGTAATTGTACCTTCTCCCGAATTGGATAGTAGTACATCACAGAAACTAGTTCCAGTGATTCCTACACCAATTAGTGAGGAAGCTCATAATGATGATCATGAAACTTCGGATCAAATTACTGCTAAACTTCGTAGATCAACCAGAGTACGTTCCGCGCCAGAGTGGCACGACAACCTAGTTCTCGAAGTCATGTTACTAGACCATGATGAACCTACGAACTATGAGGAAGCGATGATGAGCCCAGATTCCGCAAAATGGCTTGAGGCCATAAAATCTGAGATGGGATCCATGTATGAGAACAAAGTGTGGACTTTGGTTGACTTGCCCGATGATTGTCAAGCCATTGAAAATAAATGGATCTTCAAGAGGAAGACCGACACTGACGGTAATGTTACCGTTTACAAAGCTCGACTTGTTGCGAAAGGTTTTCGACAAGTTCAAGGAGTTGACTACGGTGAGACTTTCTCACCCGTAGCGACGCTTAAGTCTGTCCGAATCATGTTAGCAATTGCCACATTTTATGAAATATGGCAAATGGATAACAAAACTGCATTCTTTAATGTGTTTATTAAAGAAGAGTTGTATATGATGCAGCCTGAAAGTTTTGTCAGTCCTAAAGGTGCTAACAAAATATGCAAGCTCTAGCAATCCATCTATGGAATGGTGCAAGCATCTCAGAGTTGGAATATACGCTTCGATAAGTTGATCAAAGCATATAGTTTTATACAGACTTGCGGTGAAGCCTGTATTTACAAGAATGTGAGTGGGAGCTCTGTAGCATTTCTGATATTATATGTGGATGACATATTATCGATCGGAAATGATGTAGAATTTTCTGGAAAGCATAAAGGAGTGTTTGAAAGGAGTTTTATCAAAGAAAGACCTCGATGAAGCTACTTACATATTGAGCATCAAGATCTATAGAGATAGATCAAGATGCCTGATAAGTTTTTTCAATGAGTACATACCTTGACAAGTTTTGAAGTAGTTCAAAATGGAACAGTCAAAGAAAGAGTTCTTGCCTGTGTTGCAAGGTATGAAGTTGAGTAAGACTCAAAACCCGACCACGGCAAAAGATAGAGAAATAATGAAAGTCATTCCCTATGCCTCAGTCTTAGGTTCTATAAAGTATGCCATGTTGTGTGCCAAACCTGTTGTGTACCTTGCCATGAGTTTGACAAGGAGGTACAATAGTGATCCAGGAGTAGATAACTGGACAGCGATCAAAATTGTCCTTAATTACTGTATGACTAAGGAAATGTTTCTCGATTATGGAGGTGATAAAGAGTTCGTTGTAAAGAGTTACGCCGATGCAAGCTTTGGCACTAATCCATATGACTCTAAGTATCAATCTGGATGCGTATTAAAAGTGGGAGCAATTAGCTAGAGTATTGTAGACATAAAATTTTGCAAAATACATACGGATCTGAATGTAACAGACCCGCTGACTAAACTTCTCTCACGAAGCAGAACATGATCACACCTTATTACTCTTTGGGTGTTAATCACATGATGATGTGAACTATATTGTTGACTCTAGTAAACCCTCTGGGTAGTGGTCACATGGCGATGAGAACTACGGGTGTTAGTCACATGGTGATGTGAACTTTGGTGTTAATCAAATGGTGATGTGATCTAGGTTATTGACTCTAGTGCAAGTGGGAGTCTGAAGGAAATATGCCCTAGAGGCAATAATAAAGTTATTATTTATTTCCTTATATCATGATAAATGTTTATTATTCATGCTAGAATTGTATTAACCGGAAACTTAGTACATGTGTGAATACATAGACAAAATAGAGTGTCCGTAGTATGCCTCTACTAGACTAGCTCATTGATCAAAGATGGTTATGTTTCCTAGCCATAGACATGAGTTGTCATTTGATCAATGGGATCACATTATTAGGAGAATGATGTGATGGAGAAGACCCATTCGTTAGCTTAGCACTATGATCGTTTAGTTTTACTGCTAATGTTGTCTTCATGACTTATACATGTTCCTATGACTATAAGATTATGCAACTCCCGAATACCGAAGGAACACCTTGTGTGTTATCAAACGTCACAACGTAACTGGGTGATTATAAAGATGCTCTACAGGTGTCTCCGAAGGTGTTCGTGGTGTTGGCATAGATCAAGAATAGGATTTGTCACTCCGAGTGTCGGAGAGGTATCTCTGGGCCCTCTCGGTAATACACATCATAATAAGCCTTGCAAGCAAATGACTAATGAGTTAGTCATGAGATGATGTATTACGGAACGAGTAAGGAGACTTGCCGGTAACGAGATTAACTAGGTATGGTGATACCGACGATCGAATCTCGGGCAAGTAACATACCGATGACAAAGGGAACAACGTATGTTGTTATGCAGTTTGACCGATAAAGATCTTCGTAGAATATGTAGGAGCCAATATGAGCATCTAGGTTCCGCTATTGGTTATTGACCGGAGATGTGTCTCGGTCATGTCTACATAGTTCTCAAACCCGTAGGGTCCGCATGCTTAACGTTTGATGACGATCGGTATTATGAGTTTATGAGTTTTGATGTAACGAAGGTAGTTCGGAGTCCCAGAAGAGATCGGGGACATGACGAGGAGTCTCGAAATGGTCGAGACGTAAAGATCGATATATTGCACGACTATATTGGGACATCGGAAAGGTTCCGAGTGATTCGGGTATTTTTCGGAGTACCGGAGAGTTACGGGAATTCGCCGAGGAGTATATCGGCCTTATTGGGCCTTAGGGGAAAGAGAGAGAGGAGGCTGCGCCCCCCCTAATGCTTAGTATGAATTGGACTAGGGGGAGGGGCTGTGCCCCCTTCTTCCTTCTCTTCTCTTTTCCCTTTCCTTCTCTCCTACTCCTACTACTTGGAAGGGCTCCTAGTTCTATTAGGAAAGGGAGAATCCTACTCCCGATGGGAGTAGGACTCCCCTAGGGCACGCCATAGAGAGGGCCGGCCCCTCCCCTCCCCTCCTCCTTTATATACGGGGGTGGGGGCACCCCATGGACACACAAGTTGATCAATTGATCTCTCCCAACCGTGTGCGGTGCCCCCCTCCACAGAAACACCCTCGGTCATACCATTGTAGTGCTTAGGCGAAGCCCTGCGCTGGTAGCTTCATCATCTTCGTCACCACGCCGTCGTGCTGACGAAACTCTCCCATGAAGCTCTGCTGGATCAAGAGTTCGTGGGACGTCATCAAGCTGAACGTGTGCTGAACACGGAGGTGCCCTACGTTAGGTGCTTGATCGGTTGGATCGCGAAGAAGTTCGTCTACATCAACTGCGTCACTAGACGCTTCCGCTTTCGGTCTACGAGGGTACGTAGACACACTCTCCTCTCTCATTGCTATGCATCTAGTAGATAGATCTTGCGTGATCGTAGGAAATTTTTGAAATACTACGTTCCAGAAAAGGCCCTGACAACTCAAGTGCGCTCAAGCATGACGCATTCCCTAGGGACAATAGAGCGCTCAGCCATGGACGCATTCACCTAGGAAGAAGTCCCGAGCCTACAACTATGAAGACTCACCACTTCCATGCATCACTCGACACATGCCCATGTCTACCATATCAAGTTGATCACACCAACACATAATACAATCAATATCAAAATATGATAACAGAGAACATACAGATCAACCCAAGCACATGTCATAGCATAAAAATCACACATGCACAGCAGAATATAGGATGAGTAAAATCAAAAGTGCAACTTGACTTGAACGTTATCGAAGTACTCTAACGATCAACTCTGATCCGCTTCACACTCCGGACAAACTATACGATAACGAAAGCACCGATAAATAAACCGTATTCAACATAACACCACAATATAGTCAACAGAAAGGAATTCAAATAAAAATAGAATCAACATAACATATCAGTAGGTTTCTATTATCTACATGCTAGTAGGATCACAATGCAAAAAGAATCAACTGATTTGGACCAACGGTTTAAAAGATATGGCCTCCGCTAGTTTGAATTCAAATTTAAACAAATTCAAATTTGAACTATTCAAAAATGTGAATTTTTTGTTCTATAATATTCTCCTGGTCTCTACGAGCACACGGGAAAAAGAATCGATGAATTTGAAGTTACGGACTAAAAGATATAAGTAGCAATTTGAAATTTAGGTGAAAATCTAAAAAAAACAAAAACAACAGGATACACCTGCACAGTAATTACTATTTCGGCACTGTCGAAACTCCTGTAGCATGTGGCCACGTGGCGTGTTGTCATTGGCTGGAAACCGTTCGGGGCATAGACGACGGACGGCTGCTATTAGTGTACACCGGTTCGAAGGAGAAAAACCCAGAACGCATCTAACCTGGGCCGTCCAACTTTGTTCTTCAGACGAACAAGAGAAGCTCACCGGAGAACAGAGGCTGGAGCCGCCGGACATGGAGAAGAACGGCGCGAAGGCTCGGGCGGCGATGGTAGCGCGTCTCCGACGAAGTTGAGGCGACGGCCGGAGGCGGTGTCGAGTTGCGGAGCTGTTGGTGAAGTCAAACGGCGACGGGGCTGCCTCTGTGGTTGGCGACGGCGATGTGAACGGCGGTTGTGCTCCGGCGAGTTCGGTTTTGCCGGGGATCTCGAATCCGAGCGTCTGCAGTGAGGGAAATTGGTCAGGGAGAGGCGACACCTCCAGGCGATGAAGATTGGGTACTTGGCAGCGGGGCGTCCTCGGGTGTTGGCAGCTTACGAGCAGAACAACAGTGGCTTTGAGCAGGCTTCGGCGACGGATCTCCTCGAGCTCGGTTTGCTCGACTTAGGGCATGGCAGGCATGGTTCTGTACGAAAATAAGTAGAGGAGGACGAGGGCATCTCGGGGCTGCAGGTACGCATGCGAATCGCGTGGGGGTCGAAGAGATCGGGCGCAATCCGTGCGGCGGTGTCATGCTGAAGCATGAGACCGAGCGGAAGGTGGAAGATAACGGCGGGTCCCGCTGTCATCGAGAGAGAAAGAGCAGAGAGAGGCAGACAGGTGGGCCAGGTGGGAGACCTCAGCGGTGACGCAAGCGTTGGCGCGGTGCTGGGCTGCGCGCGCAGGGAAAGTGGGCTCCGAGCGGTGGGCCGGCTGGCCTAGTTGCGGCTGCGTTTTTTTTAAAACCAAAACCACAGAAGATAAATAACTAAAATAAAAATAACATAATAAAACCTAAAAAAATATAGTCATACAGCAAAAACAACACTACTAATATAAAACTAGTAGAACGCCCGTGCGTTGCTACGAGCCACAATGCATAAGAATGAATTTGTCTTCATAAAATTTGTTCATCTGAACATTCTGGACTACCTTAAATGCATACCATATATGAAGGAGACAATAATCCTAGACGCACGAACCCTTACGAGAGTTTTCGAAAATCTCCTTCTAACTAATCTTCCCCCCCTGATTTTCAGTTGGGGTTGGCCCCATCCTTCCCTGATCTTAAATCTTGTTGGTCCATAGTCAATACTCCGTTGAACCCGTAAAAGAACTTCCCGTAGATGTAGCATTACTCTGGAGGAGAAATATGGTTGTCCGGACTATCCGACTGTTATCATCAACACGTGGTCTCAACACAAAAACCTCCACCACACGACCCACTCTTTTTTCTTCTGCCGGACCCTCCCCTTACTACTCGTTTTCCTGCCATGGTGAGACATTTCTTTTTTTATTTGAACCCTTTCCTGTAAAAACATATCTAACATGTAACGTTAGGATCGTCGTGCATGGCATGTGACCTTTTTTATGGTAGATAACTTTTCTTCTTCCTACTATCTCTGCCATTGAAGCCCCCTTCTCCAATAAAAAATAATACATTTTTAATAGAAGGATAAACATATTGCGCCATAAAGCAAATGCAATCAGTGCATGTCATGTGACCTTGTCGTCTTTTATGGTAGATAACTTTTCTTCTACTCATTATCTCTGCCTTGGAACCCCCCTTCTCTAATAAAAATAATATATTTTTCGTAGTAGGATAAACGTATTGCGCCATGAAGCAAGTGCAATCAGTACATGCACACCGATATGTTCTATGTTCTCTGTAGCAAAAATTGACTGGATTTTTTTTTTTGCAAAATCCATCATATCTCCACATCTCGACTCAATTTTTTCAGATTCGTCCCGACTAATATTACAACCAATACTGTGGCATTTGGTCCTTCTTGAATCCTTGTCGATAGCTACCGTCTTGTCCTCCTCAAATCCTTGTCGCTAGCAATCTTGGCATAGCACGGTCGTAACGGTCGCTGCTAAGAATTGTGACACACACATCAGGTCTTGTGGTGGTGTGTCTGATACAACTGCAGAGTGTCCATTTGTGTTTGTGCTTTTGTTAGGCAAGTCTGGTCAGTATGCATGTAAGCTGTAGTCAATTTCATAGCTGAACTATCATGTATAGCAAAGAACGGTGTAGTAATAAAGATAAGAGGGTTGTAAATATGCAGGTATGGGCAAAAAAAATATGACATCAATAATTAAACTTTGTTTTTCATGTAATTATATTTCTATACCAAACGTCAATAATTTCTCATTACCAAACGTCAATAATTTCTCAACGTCCAAGAGTGTCAGCTCCTTACTGACATGTACTCCCTCCGTTCCTAAATACAAGTCTTTGTAGAGATTCCATTATGGACTACATACGAAGCAAAATGAGTGAATATACACTCTAAAATGCATCTATATACATCCATATGTGGTGCATAGTGAAATCTCTACAAAGACTTATATTTAGAAACGGAGGGAGTAGTACTTTACATGTATTAAAATTTAACAGGGATAGGAGTTTCTTTGCTTCACATAGCCTCTGTAGAAACGTAATGACTAAAATACCAATACATTTAATTGTTCCAATAAATAGAAATTCAGGGATAGGAGTTTCTACAGCTTGGACGGACGGTGGTACCATCCATATAATTCATCTGAGCAGTACCTAGTGACTTGTTTCACAATCAAGTAGTCCTGGAAGCCCCTTAAAGCAACAACAAAGATATTTCATAGACCACCAACTTACAGTTTGTGAACCATAGCACTATAGATGTAACTCACCATACTCTCCCTACTCTCGGCGAAAATCAATCCTTGTTCCCTCCCCATGGAGCATGGAACATATACATCAACAGTTCATGTTCACTCCTTAAATGGTCATTCAGAGAAGCATGTAGCCTGCTGCAAAAATATAGTAAATCCTCTCCAAAGCAACAATCTCTAAGATACAACCATATCTAGTTCAAATGCAATAAATTTTTTAGTGCTTGTGTTTCCAACAACAAATGTTAACATCTCTGGCTATATTACTTTGAATCAAGATATCTGCTATGGAGTTCATGAAATATATTTTGCAGATTATGGCTCATCCAACTTAAGTACATGTATAGACATGAACAAAGCAATGTAAAGGCCATACTGTGATAATCACAAATCTTCAGCACATCACCTTGATAAAGTATTAGTATAAAACTATAAATACTCTAAAGGAACGTCTTTTACTCAATGATAAGCAACTCAATTTCTATTAATAACTTAACTGGCAATATAACTTGTTCATATGCAATAAAACTTATCATGGAAATTAGCACAAGGTATGTAGTCTGTTGCTTGTGTGCTCTCCTATATAACTACTTGGTAAATGCATAAGCAACACATTTACCTACTCATCATGTGAAACTATACAGGAAGCTTCACAAATGCACTCACCATTCTGAAAAGCATAGTAGACACCATGACCCTTTACAGCTACCTGCTCATCATGCAAAAATCTGAAGGAATCTCCCTGACTGCATAGGATTTTTGAAAGCATAATAGACACCATGGGATTCCCTCTTATTTCCTGGACCACGGCGTCTGTCATGCTCCCATTTAGGGTCATGCTTCTTAGAACCCCCAACCATTGTTCGCATTTCTCTGAACCGGTTCTCTGAAATATAACCATGAACACAAAAATTAGTCGGCAATCATGCTGGTTCAGTGGAAGTACTTAAGAAGGTTATTGGTAAACTATACGGCCTAGTGATGATATAACCATGGTAGCTTAAGAAACATGACTGAAGCCACATCACTTGTGTCATGATCCAGCCAATATTCAAATTTTTGAATTGTAGATTGAAGCCACTGTGAACATACTGAGATACAAAGCATGAAGCTTCTAAATTCCGTACCTATACATCAATACAAAGCATGGCGAGTACATGAAGATTTTAAACTTCCGAACCTATACATCAATGCAAAGCATGGGGAGCGAACGTATTCTTATTTTTCTGTGATCTATGCTTCTGCCCGTTAACTCCTTCATCCTACTTGTTGCTTCCTTGAGCCTCTCGTTTCTATGGAATTTAAGTAGTGAGTTTAATTTAGAACAATCAGTATATATAGAAAAATATAATAAGGGAAATTTCAGTAGCTTTGGAGCAATTTCAAAACTAATTTAAATGCATTGCAAATCTCAACTTTGATATAAATCTTAATTTTCTTTGAAGAAATTGTGTACAACTAGGTTATCATAGAAGGATATCACCTCATGCCGAGCTATGCATGGACATCAGGCAATCGCAGCACTGGGCACGGTCCTCCAGCCGCACGAACCAATGGTACGGGCCTACTCCCATGCCAACCTTGCTAGCGATAGTCCACCAGAGAAATCCTCCCAGTGGCCTGTGCAGGTTCAGATTTACCTTTGGCTTTAAAAACAACACACACAATATTAGTATAATGCAAATGCTTTATACATACGCATAGGCTTTATTTCTGATCCAAATTATGGAATATGAGCACATGTAAAGCCCAGAGAAGTCCAGTACAGTACACTTCATGTGGAATTCAAGTTGTTAAATTAAATAACTACATGCACCAAGATACCAATATGTGTTATTGTACATTAGTTCAGTTCATAAAATCTAGCAAAGGATGTCAGGCTTGCTTCTAGTTCTTGAGTTTTTGGTCAGATATCAGCTCATCAACCAAGATTCTTCAATGCAGCCTCAGTAACCTCATTTCAGTTCCTTCTCTGTCAACTACTTCATCAATGCAGGCTCAATAACCGTCCATACCTAAACCCGTTATCAAAATACTCAAGATATTAGCTACCGATGAGCATTCACAAGCGAGATAACTAAAACATTTAATAAATCTCACGAGGTGAACACTTACTTGGAAATACTTTGGAAGAGTGTTGTATTTACAGACCTCTTGAAATGCCAGTAGGGTCATTACATGCCGCTAATGTAGAACATATGCCGGGCATATTGTGCTTAAGCCACCAAAGACTTAAAGTCTCGGGAATAAGTAGGTGATCGCGTCCAACATTGTGATTGATCATTAAAATAGTATTCCAACTAAAAATATTCAATTCTTAGGTGATCGTGTCCAACATTGTGATCTACTTTTATTCATTTTGATGACAAGTATTTCCGGACGGAGGGCATTTCATAAAACACCTGAACGGTATAGTTTAATTATTTATCAGTACGTAGTGATTCTTGCTACCATGAATATATATATATATATATATATATATATATATATATATATATATATATATATATATATATATATATATATATATATAGGTTTTTCAACCAATTTATATGCACTGGAGCATGTGCATGTAGTTCAAATTTGAATTACGCACATAAATGCATTGATTACTCAGTTAAAACATAAAAATGTCCAAACGAACCCCGAAAAATCACAAAAATTAACACAACACTCCTGTTGTTCTATGTTGACACGAGAAAAAAAATTGAAAGCAATAAGAGGCAATGGATATTGTTTTGTCCCCAAAGGTGGGACATTCCCTACCGAAAACCATCATGCTTGTTCTGAGAAGCTTCGGTTTTTGAGAAGCATATACCCAAACCTGCCCCAAATTGGACAAAATTTGTACCACGGCATGTTGATGCAACTCCATGATAGCATGCCAAGTTTCGTGAATTTCAAACGAGTTTTGGATTTACTAGAATTTAAAAACCAGGCATCTCAATGTTCTGCCGGCATTCAACGGTGCCTTGGTGTTCGAAATTGATGCCCATTTCATGCATGGGACCTGAGCATGCACCCAATGACACATATTTGTTTTTTCAACCAATTTATATGCACTCGAGTATGTGCATGTAGTTCAAATTTGAATTACGCACATAAATGCATTGAAAACTCAGTTAATGCATAAAAATGTCCAAACGAACCCCGAAAAATCACAAAAATTCACACAACACTCATGTTGTTCTATGTTGACACGAGAAAAAAATTTGAAAGCAAAAGGAGGCAATCGATATCGTTTCGTCCCCAAAGGTGGGACGTTCCCTATCGAAAACAATCATGCTTGTTGTGAGAAGCTCCGGTTTGTGAGAAGCATATACCCAAACCTGCCCCAAATGGGACAAAATTTGTACCACGACATGTTGATGCCGCTCCATGATAGCATGACAAGTTTCATGAATTTCAGACAAGTTTTGGATCTACTAGAATTTAAAAACCAGGCATCTCAATGTTCTACCGGCAATCAACGGTGCCCTGGTGTTCGAAATTGATGCCCATTTCTTGAAATGGACCTAAGCATGCACCCAATGACACATATTTGATTTTTCAACCAATTTATATGCACTGGAGCATGTGCATGTAGTTCAAATTTGAATTACGCACATAAATGCATTGAAAACTCAGTTAATGCATAAAAATGTCCAAACGAACCCCGAAAAATCACAAAAATTCACACAACACTCTAGTTGTTCTATGTTGACACGAGGAAAAAATTGAAAGCAATAATAGGCAATGGATATTGTTTCATCCCCAAAGGTGGGACGTTCCCAACCGAAAACCATCATGCTTGTTGTGAGAAGCTTCGGTTTGTGAGAAGCTTATACCCAAACCTGCCCCAAATGGGACAAAATTTGTACCACAACATGTTGATGTCGCTCCATGAAGGCATGCCAAGTTTCATGAATTTCAGTTGAGTTTTGGATTTACTAGAATTTAAAAACTATGCATCTCAATGTTTTGCCGGCAATCAACGAAGCCCTGGTGTTCGAAATTGATGCCCATTTCTTGCATGGGACCTGAGCATGCACCCAATGACACATATTTGATTTTTCAACCAATTTATATGCACTCGAGGATGTGCATGTAGTTCAAATTTGAATTACACACATAAATGCATTGAAAACATAGTTAGTGCATAAAAATGTCCAAGCGAACCCCGAAAAATCACAAAAATTCACACAACACTCCTGTTGTTCTATATTGACACGAGGAAAAAATTTGAAAGCAAAAGGAGGCAATCGATATCGTTTCGTCCCCAAAGGTGGGACGTTCCCTACCGAAAACAATCATGCTTGTTGTGAGAAGCTCCGGTTTGTTAGAAGCATATTTCCAAACCTGCCCCAAATGGGACAAAATTTGTACCACGGCATGTTGATGCCGCTCCATGATAGCAAGCCAAGTTTCATGAATTTCAGACGAGTTTTGGATTTACTAGAATTTAAAAACCAGGCATCACAAAAAATTACACAACACTCCTGTTGTTCTATGTTGACACGAGAAAAAAATTTGAAAGCAAAAGGAGGCAATCGATATCGTTTCGTCCCCAAAGGTGGGACGTTCCCTACCGAAAACAATCATGCTTGTTGTGAGAAGCTCCGGTTTGTGAGAAGCATATACCCAAACCTGCCCCTAATGGGACGAAATTTGTACCACGGAATGTTGATGCCGCTCCATGATGGCATGCCAAGTTTCATGAATTTCAGACGAGTTTTGGATTTACTAGAATTTAAAAACCAGGCATCTCAATGTTCTGCCGGCATTCAACGGTGCCGTGGTGTTCGAAATTGATGCCCATTTCTTGCATGGGACCTGAGCATGCACCCAATGACACATATTTGATTTTTCAACCAATTTATATGCACTCGAGGATGTTAATGTAGTTCAAATTTGAATTGCGCACATAAATGCATTGAAAACTCAATTAATGCATAAAAATGTCCAAACGAACCACGAAAAATCACAAAAATTCACACAACACTCCTGTTGTTCTATGTTGACACGATAAAAAAATTTGAAAGCAAAAGGAGGCAATCGATATCGTTTCGTCCCCAAAGGTGAGACGTTCCCTACCGAAAACCATCATGCTTGTTGTGAGAAGCTCCGGTCTATGAGAACCATATACCCAATCCTGCCCCAAATGGGACAAAATTTGTACCACAACATGTTGATGCCGCTCCATGATAGCATGCCAAGTTTCATGCATTTCAGACGTGTTTTGGATTTACTAGAATTTAAAAACCAGGCATCTCAATGTTTTGCCGGCAATCAACGGTGCCCTGGTGTTCGAAATTGATGCCCATTTCTTGCATGGAACCTTAGCATGCACCCAATGACACATATTTGATTTTTCAACCAATTTATATGCACTTGAGCATGTGCTTGTAGTTCAAATTTGAATTACGCACATAAATGCATTGAAAAATCAGTTAATGCATAAAAATGTCCAAACAAACCACGAAAAATCACAAAAATTCACACAACACTCCGGTTGTTCTATGTTGACATGAGAAAAAATTTTGAAAGAAATAACAGGCAATGGATATCATTTCGTCCCCAAAGGTGGGACGTTCCCTACCGAAAACCATCATGCTTGTTGTGAGAAGCTTCGGTTTGTGAGAAGCATATACCCGAACCGGCCCCAAATGGGACAAAATTTGTACCACGGCATGTTGATGCCGCTCCATGATAGCATGCCAAGTTTCATGAATTTTAGACGAGTTTTGGTTTCACTAGAATTTAAAAACCAGGCATCTCAATGTTTTGCCGGCAATCAACGGTGCCCTGGTGTTCGAAATTGATGCCCATTTCTTGCATGGAACCTTAGCATGCACCCAATGACACATATTTGATTTTTCAACCAATTTATATGCACTCGAGCATGTGCATGTAGTCCAAATTTGAATCACGCACATAAATGCATTGAATACTCAGTTAATGCATAAAAATGTCCAAACAAACCACTAAAAATCACAAAAATTCACACAACACTCTCGTTCTTCTATGTTGACACGAGAAAATAAATTTGAAATCGATAACAAGCAATGGATATCGTTTCGTACCCAAAGGTGGGACGCTCCCTACCGAAAACCATCATGCTTGTTCTGAGAAGCTTCGGTTAGTGAGAAGCATATACCCAAACCTACCCAAATGGGACACAATTTGTACCACGGCATGTTGATGCCGCTCCATGATAGCATGCCAAGTTTCATGAATTCCAGACGAGTTTTGGATTTACTAGAACTTAAAAACCAGGCATCTCAATGTTTTGCCGGCAATCAACGGTGCCCTGGTGTTCGAAATTGATGCCCATTTCTTGCATGGGACCTAAGCATGCACCCAATGACAAATATTTATTTTTTCAACCAATTTATATGCACTCGAGTATGTGCATGTAGTTCAAATTTGAATTACGCACATAAATGCATTGAAAACTCAGTTAATGCATAAAAATGTCCAAACGAACCACGAAAAATCAAAAAAATTCACACAACACTCCAGTTGTTCTATATTGACACGAGAAAAAAAATTGAAAGCAATAAGAAGCAATGGATATTGTTTCGTCCCCAGAGGTGGGACGTTCCCTACCGAAAACCATCATGCTTGTTGTGAGAAGCTCCTGTTTGTGAGAAGCATATATCCAAACCTGCCCCAAATGGGAAAAAATTTGTACCACGGCATGTTGATGCCGCTCCATGATAGCATGCCAAGTTTCATGAATTTCACACGAGTTTTGGATTTACTAGAATTTATAAACTAGGCATCTCAATGTTTTGCCGGCAATCAACGGTGCCCTGGTGTTCGAAATTGATGCCCATTTCTTGCATGGGACCTGAGCATGCACCCAATGAGACATATTTGATTTTTCAACCAATTTATATGCACTCGAGGATGTGCATGTAGTTCAAATTTGAATTACGCACATAAATGCATTGAAAACTCAGTTAGTGCATAAAAATGTCCGAACGAACCTTGAAAAATGACAAAAATTCACACAACACTCATGTTGTTCTATGTTGACACGAGAAAAAAAAATTGAAAGAAAAAGGAGGCAATGGATATCGTTTCGTCGCCAAAGGTGGGACGTTCCCTACC
Organism: Secale cereale; assembly: GCA_902687465.1. Taxonomy (NCBI): domain Eukaryota; kingdom Viridiplantae; phylum Streptophyta; class Magnoliopsida; order Poales; family Poaceae; genus Secale; species Secale cereale. The sequence continues at coordinate 382,902,414 of LR738714.1, read as the reverse complement.
GAAAACAATCATGCTTGTTGCGAGAAGCTCCAGTTTGTGAGAAGCATATACCCAAACCTGCCCCAAATGGGACAAAATTTGTACCATGGCATGTTGATGCCGCTCCATGATAGCATGCCAAGTTTCATGAATTTCAGACGAGTTTTGGATTTACTAGACTTTAAAAACCAGGCATCTCAATGTTTTGCCGGCAATCAACGGTGCCCTCGTGTTCAAAATTGATGCCCATTTCTTGCATGGGACCTGAGCATGCACCCAATGACACATATTTGATTTTTCAACCAATTTATATGCACTCGAGTATGTGCATGTAGTTCAAATTTTAATTATGCACATAAATGCATTAAACACTCAGTTAATGCAAAAAATTGTCCAAACGAACCCCGAAAAATCACAAAAATTCACACAACACTCCTGTTGTTCTATGTTGACACGAGAAAAAATTTTGAAAGCAAAAGGAGGCAATCGATATCGTTTTGTCCCCAAAGGTGGGACGTTCCCTACCGAAAACAATCATGCTTGTTGTGAGAAGCTCCGGTTTGTGAGAAGCATATACCCAAACCTGCCCCCAAATGGGACAAAAATTGTACCACGGCATGTTGATGCCGCTCCATGATAGCATGCCAAGTTCCATGAATTTCAGACCAGTTTTGGATTTACTAGAATTTAAAAACCAGGCATCTCAATGTTCTGCCGGCATCCAACGGTGCCCTGGTGTTTGAAATTGATGCCCATTTCTTGCATGGGACCTGAGCATGCACCCAATGACACATATTTGGTTTTTCAACCAATTTATATGCACTCGAGGATGTGCATGTAGTTCAAATCTGAATTACGCACATAAAATGCATTGAAAACTCAGTTAATGCATAAAAATGTACAAACGAACCCGGAAAAATCACAAAACTTCACACAACACTCCTGTTGTTCTATGTTGACACGAGAAAAAAAATTTGAAAGCAAAAGGAGGCAATCAATATCGTTTCGTCCCCAAAGGTGGGACGTTCCCTACCGAAAACAATCATGCTTGTTGTGAGAAGCTCTGGTTTGTGAGAGGCATATACCCAAACCTGCCCCAAATGGGACAAAATTTGTACCATGGCATGTTGATGCCACTCCATGATAGCATGCCAAGTTTCATGAATTTTAGACGAGTTTTGGATTTACTAGAATTTAAAAACTAGGCATCTCAATGTTTTGCTGGCAATCAATGGTGCCCTGGTGTTCGAAATTGATGCCCATTTCTTGCATGGGACCTGAGCATGCACCCAATGACACATATTTGGTTTTTCAACCAATTTATATGGACTCGAGGATATGCATGTAGTTCAAATTTGAATTACGCACATAAATGTATTGAAAACTCAGTTAATGCATTAGAAATGTCCAAATGAACCCCGAAAAATCACAAAAATTCACACAACACTCCCATTGTTCTATGTTGACACGAGAAAAAAATTTGAAAGCAAAAGGAGGCAATCGATATCCTTTCATCCCCAAAGGTGGGATGTTCCCTTCCAAAAACAATCATGCTTGTTGCGAGAAGCTCCGGTTTGTGAGAAGCATATACCCAGACCTGCCCCAAATGGGACAAAATTTGTACCATGGCATGTTGATGCAGCTCCATGATAGCATGCCAAGTTTCATGAATTTCAGACGAGTTTTGGATTTACTAGAAATAAAAAACCAGGCATCTGATGGGCCTCTAACCCCTCGTTGGTTACCCCAAGTGGAAGGTGTAAGATACAGTGTTGTGGAAGTTTTTCCCTTAGCAAAGATGCCAAGGATCGAATCCCCAGAGACTCCTAGGTTCAACAAGTAGGTGTCAACTGCTAACGGCGCGGATTAGCAATCAACCTGGACCTGCACACAGATACAAATAACTTTGCTCCCAACGAGTACAGAGAGGTTGTTAATCCCTCCGGCCTTGTAGTTCACAAAGGATTAAACGCAAATGATAGTAGTGATAGATAATGTTTGCAATAGTAAGTAAAAGCAAAAAGTAAATAGCGGATGTTATCAGTGATGGTAATATGGACCGGAGTCTCATGATGTTCACTAGTGATGTCTCTCTCCCAAAAGATGATCAAACAGCTATGTGAGGTAAACGAATTACAGCTGGGCAATTGACAGGACCACGAACGCAAACCAATGCTGACTACATTGCAAGAAAGGTTGAGGTTCAAAGCATGGGCAGTACACCAAAGTAAGTAGACCGAAATCCATCAATATCTACTACTAATCATCCACCTTGAGATATCTATCCAGAACATCTCGCTGGTATTAAGTTGCGAGTCCCACCCATAGTGTAAACTCAATGCAACAGACAACTGCATTAAAAGAACTTTGCGTAAAGTAAACAATCCTTGCACCCGCGGGCACAAGCACCATTGTTATCCCCCTTCTGGCAACAGCACATCCCCTAGACTCATGTTTCTGTCACTCAAGCTAGTCATCGAGGGGCATGAACCCACAATCGAGCATAACGTTCCCTCTTGGAGTCACTACGTATTACTTGGCCAAAGCAATAAATAACAACGGAGAACATGCAAGAATTACTTATGAACATAAATATAAAAGAGGTAGATCAAATATATTACTCAAGAACAATCTGAACATAATCTCATAATCCATCGGATCCCAGCAAACTCATCATAGCAACAGCATAAGGATTACATATGTGCCTCCATCATGTAGGGCAGCTCACGAGGACTAATTAGTGAAGCACAAGAACGGGAGGAGAACATCACATAGCTACTGGTCATGGACTCATGGTCCAAGGAAGACTACTCACAAATCATCCGGGAGGCGTCCATGGTGGTGGAGAGGCTCCCTATGGTGATCCTCCCCTCCGGCAGGGTGCCGGGAAGAGTTCTCATGGTGCTCCCGATCTTGGAAGCGGCGGCGGCGGCGAAACAGAGATGAGATCGCGAAAAAGAGTTCCCGTCCCGAGGGTTTCGAAGGACGCTCTAAATATATGCCGAAGGGGGGCACCAGACGGGGCTCGAGGGGCCCAGGCACCCCCCGGCGCGGCCCAGGGGGGGGGGCGCCGCCAGGGCGCCTGGAGCCCTGGTGGCCCCCCCGGCTGTACTTCGGGCGCAAGGTAGGTTCTGGAACGCTGATTTTTTATATAATTTTTCTGGATTTTTCCTGGCAGTTCTCGTAACGTGAAAACCTGAAATACAAAAACAGCCGAAAACAGAAACTGGCACCGGGGTGCACTGGATTAGTAGGTTAGTCCAAATATGATCAAAAGTGTATGGAAGTGTATGAATATCATAGCAATATCACCCAAAAGTGGCATGGAGCAAGCAGAAATTATAGATACGTTTTGGACGTATCAACATCCCCAAGCTTAATTCCTGCTCGTCCTCGAGTAGGTAAATGATAACAAGAATAATTTCTGTGGTGACATGCTATTAACCATATATGACTTTCTCATAGTCATATGACAAAAGCTTACTGAGACAATGATTCTATGGTAATTGAGTTGCCTCATGTGAAAATCACAAATGACTGAAAGTTTTACAACATGAAACTAAAACATCAAAAAGACTTGCAATGAACATGATGTGAAGCAAAACAAGTGATATCTAGTTTGCCCCCTTTAGTGAAGCAAAACATAAATGCAGGGGCACCTTCAAGGTTTAAGTGATGACTAGATACAATGATTTCAGAAATAACGATATCACAATCATGCAAAAGACAATGCTACTTTGAGACAATGCACATTACACTCAGAATGACAATCATGCGCTCAGTAGTTGGTGCTTTTAAAAGAAGGTGGAGACTCAACATAAAAGTAAAAGAATGGTTATGTGCTAGAGCTTTTTATTTTGAAAACATAGAAGCAATTTTGTCAACGGTAGTAGTACTTCATATGTGTCATGCATAAGACATCCTATAAGTTGCAAGCCTCATGCATCGAATACCAATAGTGCTCGCACCTTGTCCTAATTAGCTCGGATTTCCATGGGTTATCATTGCATTACATATGTTTCAACCAAGTGTCACAAAGGGGTACCTCTATGCCACCTGTACAAAGGTCCAAGGAGCTGAATCGCATTTGATTTCTCGTTTTTGATAGATCTCAACTTGAGGACATCCATACCGGGACAACATAGAAAATAGATGATGGACTCCTCTTTAATGCATAAGCATATTCTCACAAGAGATTGAGGATTAATGTCCAAGCTAAAACTTCCACCATGATACATGGCTTTGGTTGGCGGCCCAATGTTCTTCTCTAACAATATGCATACTCATTCAACCCATGGCAGATCACCCTTACTTCAGACAAGACGAACATGCATAGCAACTCACATGATATTCAACAAAAGTGTGACAGTTGATGGCGTCCCCAGAAACATGGTTACCGCTCAGCAAGCAACTTATAAGAAATAAGATACATAAGCAACATATTCTTTACCACAATAGTTTTTAAGCTACTTTCCCATGAGCTATGTATTGCAAAGTTAGTCTGCTTAGTACAGGTGGAGGTTAGCAAAAGACTGGGAGCGACCAACTAAGAGAGCAATGACGGTCATAATCATGCAGAGCGACAAAGCAATATTGAATCAGGCATGGAAGTTATATCGCTACCCAGAAATAAAAGATCATCAAGGCTTGACAAAATTTCTTTACAGTCTTAAATATGCGTGAGCATACGCCAAGTCAATCAAAATAAATTCTTGAAGGAAGATATTACTAAACCATACCACATCATCGGCAAACAAATCAAGTTGGTACTCCAATAACACATTGGGGATCCCCCAGCTATTTGAGACTAACCACAAGAAAACCTGAACTACTGAGCACCATTATGCACGTAGCATCTTTATCATAGACATATTAACCAATGCAACGGAAGCAAACTCTCTTAATAAGATATGAATGATAATTAAAGAGAGTTCAAGCAACCAACTAAACAAAAGCTCTTTGAAAAGATAAGCATGAATACTAAGAGCAGAGCATGATAGTAGCTATTAAAAGACAAAGAACACACACAGCAAAGATAGACATGAAAATTCTATGTTATGTTCTAGGTAGAAGTGGAGCGTGTTTCTCTCGCACATAAAGAAAGCTGAGTTCCGACTCATTATGAAAAACTAAAAAGAAAACTAAAAGCAAGACGCTCCAAGCATAGCACATAACACATGAAGTGATAAAAATATAGCGGAACGAAAGACGAACTGATAATGTTGATGGAGAAGGGGATGCACGGGGGCATCCCCAAGCTTAGATGCTTGAGTCTCCTTGAATATTTCTTGGGGGTGCACGGGGGCATCCCCAAGCTTGAGCGCTTGACACTCCTGAATCTTTTTATCATCTTCCCTCGCACACTTGAAAACTCCCTTCATACATAACTCATCATAATCTGATTAGCGAGGTTAGTACCCTTAATAAAATAATTATACCTTGCTGGAAATAAAGATATTCTTGAAGTTCTACTGTTTCTCAAGATTGCCAAAAGGTTTTTGCAAAGAAAAAGCAAGCTCTTGATTTGCAAAATGAAGGAAAGGCAAAACAGGACAGAATCTGTGAAAAACAGAACAGCAGGTAGTAATTGATTTGTTCGGGGCACTTATGCAACTCAAATCAAAAAACTCAGAATAGACGCACGAAAGACAATTATATAGAGAACGCTGTCGAAAAAATTCAGACCAAAAAGATGATCTGGTGATTTTATACGAACTTTTCTATCCAAGGACAGAATCTGTTTCCTGGACAGCACCTCACAACTTTTGAACTTTCTAGCAATCAGAGGCTATACTTGGCACAAATATGAAAAGCAATGATACAATGATGATGCTACAGTAGTAAACAACATCAATACACAACAAAAGCAAAATATAAAAATTTATTCATGTGGGCTGCCTCCCAAAAGCGCTTTCTTTTATGCCTTTAAGCTAGGCATAATGCATATAGATCAAGTTGTATCAATTGAACCATCATCAAGATCATCAAAAAGCTCTTCAATAATACAACTAGTCTTAAGAGGACTCTCAAATAAAGGCCTCATAGAGATACTCCTAGGTAGAAGACCAAAAGGATAAAAGTCAAGGGAAGATTCATTTATAAATTTATCAAAGACAGGTGTTTCTTCCAAGGTCTTTACAGTTTCAACCCCTTTGGCAATAGATGGATTACTTTTAGAACGGGGAGCCTTTGGAACGTGAACGAACTTAAGCTCCCTCTTTGCCGGAGTTTCTACCTTTTTGGTTTTGATCGAGGAGAAGGTAGTTCCTAGGGTATCAAATATTTCCTCAATCTTGTCTATCCTAGAAGAGTCCAAGTCATGGAATTTGACGGTCTCCAAAATTTTAAAATTTTTATGCATGGAGCTATCAAGTCTATTCAAATTCCCTTGGATCTTACGATCCAACTCATTTATCTTATTAATGCTTGGCATCTCTAGCTCTATCTTTTCAAGTTTTTTCATAATCTGAGCTAGGGTGATGTCCTCTCGAACCCCGAAAAATCACAAAAATTCACACAACACTCCTGTTGTTCTATGTTGACACGATAAAAAAATTTGAAAGCAAAAGGAGGCAATCGATATCGTTTCGTCCCCAAAGGTGGGGCGTTCCCTACCGAAAACAATCATGCTTGTTGTGAGAAGCTCCGGTTTGTGAGAAGCATATACCCAAACCTGCCCCAAATGGGACAAAATTTGTACCATGGCATGTTGATGCCGCTCAATGATAGCATGCCACGTTTCATGAATTTCAGACGTGTTTTGGATTTACTACAATTTAAAAACTAGACATCTCAATGTTTTGCCGGCAATCAACGGTGCCCTAGAGTTCGAAATTGATGCCCATTTCTTGCATGGGACCTGACCATGCACCCAATGAAACATATTTGGTTTTTCAACCAATTTATATGCAGTCGAGGATGTGCATGTAGTTCAATTTTAATTATGCACATAAATGCATTGAAAACTCAGTTAATGCATAAAAATGTCCAAACGAACCCCGAAAAATCACAAAAATTCACACAACACTCCTGTTGTTCTATGTTGACACGAGAAAAAAATTTGAAAGCAAAAGGAGGCAATCGATATCGTTTCGTCCCCAAAGGTGGGACGTTCCCTACAGAAAACAATCATTCTTGTTGCGAGAAGCTCCGGTTTGTGAGAAGCATATACCCAAACCTGCCCCAAATGGGACAAAATTTGTATCATGGCATGTTGCTGCCGCTCCATGATAGCATGCCAAGTTTCATGAATTTCAGACGAGTTTTGGATTTACTAGAATTAAAAAACCAGGCATGTCAACGTTTTGCCGGCAATCATCGGTGCCCTGGTGTTCAAAATTGACGCCCATTTCTTGCATGGGACCTGAGCATGCACCCAATGACACATATTTGATTTTTCAACCAATTTATATGCACTCGAGCATGTGCATGTAGTTCAAATTTGAATTACGCACATAAATGCATTGAAAACTCAGTTAATGCATAAAAATGTCCAAACGAACCCCAAAAAATCACAAAAATTCACACAACACTCCTGTTGTTCTATGTTGACACGAGAAAAAAAATTGAAAGCAAAAGGAGGCAATCGATATCGTTTCGTCCCCAAAGGTGGGATGTTCCCTACCGAAAACAATCATGCTTGTTGTGAGAAGCTCCGGTTTGTGAGAAGCATATACCCAAACCTGCCCCCAAATGGGACAAAATTTGTACCACGGCATGTTGATGCCGCTCGATGATAGCATGCCAAGTTTCATGAATTTCAAACGAGTTTTGGATTTACTAGAATTTAAAAACCAGGCATCTCAATGTTCTGCCGGCATTCAACGGTGCCCTGGTGTTCGAAATTGATGCCCATTTCTTGCATGGGACCTGAGCATGCACCCAATGACACATATTTGGTTTTTCAACCAATTTATATGCACTCGAGGATGTGCATGTAGTTCAAATTTGAATTATGCACATAAATGCATTGAAAACTCTGTTAATGCATAAAAATGTCCAAACGAACCCCGAAAAATCACAAAAATTCACACAACACTCCTTTTGTTCTATGTTGACACGATAAAAAAAATTGAAAGCAAAAGGAGGCAATCGATATCGTTTCGTCCCCAAAGGTGGGATGTTCCCTACCGAAAACAATCATGCTTGTTGTGAGAAGCTCTGGTTTGTGAGAAGCATATACCCAAACCTGCCCCCAAATGGGACAAAATTTGTACCACGACATGTTGATGCCGCTCGATGATAGCATGCCAAGTTTCATGAATTTCAGACGAGTTTTGGATTTACTAGAATTTAAAAACCAGGCATCTCAATGTTTTGCCGGCATTCAACGGTGCCCTGGTGTTCGAAATTGATGCCCATTTCTTGCATGGGACCTGAGCATGCACCCAATGACACATATTTGGTTTTCAACCAATTTATATGCAGTCGAGGATGTGCATGTAGTTCAAATTTGAATTATGCACATAAATGCATTGAAAACTCAGTTAATGCATAAAAATTTCCAAACGAACCCCGAAAAATCACAAAAATTCACACAACACTCCTGTTGCTCTATGTTGACACGATAAAAAAATTTGAAAGCAAAAGGAGGCAATCGATATTGTTTCATCCCCAAAGGTGGGGCGTTCCCTACCGAAAACAATCATGCTTGTTGTGAGAAGCTCCGGTTTGTGAGAAGCATATACCCAAACCTGCCCCAAATGGGACAAAATTTGTACCATGGCATGTTGATGCCGCTCAATGATAGCATGCCACGTTTCATGAATTTCAGACGAGTTTTGGATTTACTAGAATTTAAAAACTAGACATCTCAATGTTTTGCCGGCAATCAACGGTGCCCTAGTGTTCGAAATTGATGCCCATTTCTTGCATGGGACCTGAGCATGCACCCAATGACACATATTTTATTTTTCAACCAATTTATATGCACTCGATGATGTGCATGTAGTTCAAATTTGAATTACGCACATAAATGCATTGAAAACTCAGTTAATGCATAAAAATGTCCGAACGAACCCCAAAAAATCACAAAAATTCACACAACACTCCTGTTGTTCTATGTTGACATGAGAAAAAAATTGGAAAGCAAAAGGACACAATCGATATCGTTTCGTCCCCAAAGGTGGGACGTTCCCTACAGAAAACAATCATGCTTGTTGCGAGAAGCTCCGGTTTGTGAGAAGCATATACCCAAACCTGCCCCAAATGGGACAAAATTTGTACCATGACATGTTGCTGCCGCTCCATAATAGCATGCCAAGTTTCATGAATTTCAGACGAGTTTTGGATTTACTAGAATTAAAAAACCAGGCATGTCAACGTTTTGCCGGCAAGCAACGGTGCCCTGGTGTTCAAAATTGATGCCCATTTCTTGCATGGGACCTGAGCATGCACCCAATGACACATATTTGATTTTTCAACCAATTTATATGCACTCGAGCACGTGCATGTAGTTCAAATTCGAATTACGCACATAAATGCATTGAAAACTCAGTTAATCCATTAACATGTCCAAACGAACCCCAAAAAATCACAAAAATTCACACAACACTCCTGTTGTTCTATGTTGACACGAGAAAATAATTTGAAAGCAAAAGGAGGCAATCGACATCGTTTCGTCCCCGAAGGTGGGACGTTCCCCACCGAAAACAATCATGCTTGTTGTGAGAAGCTCCGGTTTGTGAGAAGCATATACCCAAACCTGCCCCCAAATGGGACAAAATTTGTACCACGACATGTTGATGCCGCTCGATGATAGCATGCCAAGTTTCATGAATTTTAGACGAGTTTTGGATTTACTAGAATTTAAAAACCAGGCATCTCAATGTTCTGCCGGCATTCAACGGTGCCCTGGTGTTCGAAATTGATGCAAATTTCTTGCATGGGACCTGAGCATGCACCCAATGACACATATTTGGTTTTTCAACCAATTTATATGCACTCGAGGATGTGCATGTAGTTCAAATTTGAATTACGCACATAAATGCATCGAAAACTCAGTTAATGCATAAAAATGTCCAAACGAACCCCGAAAAATCACAAAAATTCACAGAACACTCCTCTTGTTCTATGTTGACACAAGAAAAAAAATTGAAAGCAAAAGGAGTCAATCGATATCGTTTCGTCCCCAAAGGTGGGACGTTCCCTACCGAAAACAATCATTCTTGTTGTGAGAAGCGCCGGTTTGTCAGAAGCATATACCCAAACCTGCCCGAAATGGGACAAAATTTGTACCATGGCATGTTGATGCCGCTCCATGATAGCATGCCAAGTTTCATGAATTTCAGACGAGTTTTGAATTTACTAGAATTTAAAAACCAAGCATCTCAATGTTTTGTCGGCAATCAACGGTGCCCTGGTGTTCAAAATTGATGCCCATTTCTTGCAGGGACCTGAGCATGCACCCAAAGACACATATTTGATTTTTCAAACATTTTATATGCACTCGAGGATGTGCATGTAGTTCAAATTTGAATTACGCACATAAATGCATTGAAAACTCAGTTAATGCATAAAAATGTCCAAACGAACCCCAAAAAATCACAAAAAATCACACAACACTCATGTTGTTCTATGTTGACACGAGAAAAAAATTTGAAAGCAAAAGGAGGCAATCGATATCGTTTCGTCCCCAAAGGTGGGACGTTCCCTACCGAAAACAATCATGCTTCTTGTGAGAAGCTCCGATTTGTGAGAAGCATACACCCAGACCTGCCCCCAAATGGGACAAAATTTGTACCACGGAATATTGATGCCGCTCCATGATAGCATGCCAAGTTTCATGAATTTCAGACGAGTTTTGGATTTACTAGAATTTAAAAACCAGGCATCTCAATGTTCTGCCGGCATTCAACGGTGCCCTGGTGTTCGAAATTGATGCCCATTTCTTGCATGGGACCTGAGCATGCACCCAATGACACATATTTGATTTTTCAACCAATTTATATGCACTCGAGGATGTGCATGTAGTTCAAATTTGAATTACGCACATAAATGCATTGAAAACTCAGTTAATGCATAAAATGTCCAAACGAACCCCGAAAAATCACAAAAATTCACACAACACTCCTGTTGTTCTATGTTTACACGAGAAATTTTTTTTAAAGCAAAAGGAGGCAATCGATATCGTTTCGTCCCCAAAAGTGGGACGTTCCGTACCGAAAACAATCATGCTTGTTGTGAGAAGCTCCGGTTTGTGAGAAGCATATACCCAAACCTGCCCGAAATGGGAAAAAAATTTGTACCATGGCATGTTGATGCCGCTCCATGATAGCATGCCACGTTTCATGAATTTCAGACGAGTTTTGGATTTACTAGAATTTAAAAACTAGACATCTCAATGTTTTGCCGGCAATCAACGGTGCCCTGGTGTTTGAAATTGATGCCCATTTCTTGCATGGGACCTGAGCATGCACCCAATGACACATATTTGATTTTTCAACCAATTTATATGCACTCGATGATGTGCATGTAGTTCAAATTTGAATTACGCACATAAATGCATTGAAAAATCAGTTAATGCATAAAAATGTCCGAACGAACCCCGAAAAATCACAAAAATTCACACAACACTCCTATTGTTCTATGTTGACATGAGAAAAAAATTTGAAAGAAAATGGAGACAATCGATATCGTTTCGTCCCCAAAGGTGGGACGTTCCCTACAGAAAACAATCATGCTTGTTGCGAGAAGCTCCGGTTTGTGAGAAGCATATACCCAAACCTGCCCCAAATGGGACAAAATTTGTACCATGACATGTTGCTGCCGCTCCATGATAGCATGCCAAGTTTCATGAATTTCAGACGAGTTTTGGATTTACTAGAATTAAAAAACCAGGCATGTCAACGTTTTGCCGGCAAGCAACGGTGCCCTGGTGTTCAAAATTGATGCCCGTTTCTTGCATGGGACCTGAGCATGCACCCAATGACACATATTTGATTTTTCAACCAATTTATATGCACTCGAGCACGTGCATGTAGTTCAAATTTGAATTACGCACATAAATGCATTGAAAACTCAGTTAATGCATAAAAATGTCCAAACGAACCCCAAAAAATCACAAAAATTCACACAACACTCCTGTTGTTCTATGTTGACACGAGAAAAAAATTTGAAAGCAAAAGGAGGCAATCGATATCGTTTCGTCCCCAAAGGTGGGACGTTCCCCACCGAAAACAATCATGCTTGTTGTGAGAAGCTCCGGTTTGTGAGAAGCATATACCCAAACCTGCCCCCAAATGGGACAAAATTTGTACCACGACATGTTGATGCCGCTCGATGATAGCATGCCAAGTTTCATGAATTTCAGACGAGTTTTGGATTTACTAGAATTTAAAAACAAGGCATCTCAATGTTCTGCCGGCATTCAACGGTGCCCTGGTGTTCGAAATTGATGCAAATTTCTTGCATGGGACCTGAGCATGCACCCAATGACACACATTTGGTTTTTCAACCAATTTATATGCACTCGAGGATGTGCATGTAGTTCAAATTTGAATTACGCACATAAATGCATCGAAAACTCAGTTAATGCATAAAAATGTCCAAACGAACCCCGAAAAATCACAAAAATTCACACAACACTCCTCTTGTTCTATGTTGACACAAGAAAAAAAATTGAAAGCAAAAGGAGTCAATCGATATCGTTTCGTCCCCAAATGTGGGACGTTCCCTACCGAAAACAATCATTCTTGTTGTGAGAAGCGCCGGTTTGTCAGAAGCATATACCCAAACCTGCTCCAAATGGGACAAAATTTGTACCATGGCATGGTGATGCCGCTCCATGATAGCATGCCAAGTTTCATGAATTTCAGACGAGTTTTGGATTTACTAGAATTTAAAAACCAGGCATCTCAATGTTTTGCCGGCAATCAACGATGCCCTGGTGTTTAAAATTGATGCCCATTTCTTGCAGGGACCTGAGCATGCACCCAAAGACACATATTTGATTTTTCAAACATTTTATATGCACTCGAGGATGTGCATGTAGTTCAAATTTGAATTACGCACATAAATGCATTGAAAACTTAGTTAATGCATAAAAATGTCCAAACGAACCCCGAAAATCACAAAAAATCACACAACACTCATGTTGTTCTATGTTGACACGAGAAAAAATTTTGAAAGCAAAAGGAGGCAATCTATATCGTTTCGTCCCCAAAGGTGGGACGTTCCCTACCGGAAACAATCATGCTTCTTGTGAGAAGCTCCGGTTTGTGAGAAGCATATACCCAAACCTTCCCCAAATGGGACAAAATTTGTACCACGGAATGTTGATGCCGCTCCATGATAGCATGCCAAGTTTCATGAATTTCAGACGAGTTTTGGATTTACTAGAATTTAAAACCCAGGCATCTCAATGTTCTGCCGGCATTCAACGGTGCCCTGGTGTTCGAACTTGATGCCCATTTCTTGCATGGGACCTGAGCATGCACCCAATGACACATATTTGATATTTCAACCAATTTATATGCACTCGAGTATGTGCATGTAGTTCAAATTTGAATTACGCACATAAATGCATTGAAAACACAGTTAATGCATAAAAATGTCCAAACGAACCCCAAAAAATCACAACAATTCACACAACACTCCTGTTGTTCTATGTTGACACGAGAAAAAAATTGAAAGCAAAAGGAGGCAATCGATATCGTTTCGTCCCCAAGGGTGGGACGTTCCCTACCGAAAACAATCATGCTTGTTGTGAGAAGCTCCGGTTTGTGAGAAGCATATACCCAAACCTGCCCCAAATGGGACAAAATTTCTACCACGGCATGTTGATGCCGCTCCATGATAGCATTCCAAGTTTCATGAATTTCAGATGAGTTTTTTATTTTGATGCGGAGCATCCTAAGGTCATCCCCGTGGACCCTTCATCGCCTCACCAAGTGCCCAAAGGACCAATGACTCGAGCCCGTGCAAGAGCTCTCGGGACCGAGGTGACTTCGCTCCTCTCTCTACATCTTTCGGATTCACTTGAGACATGGCTTCTACCTTCATCAGGGACTCTATGCATACTCAGGTACTTGGACGAAGGCCACGGGACAGCTCTGCACAATGGTCAAGACGACAGGCCCGACGAGTACACGAGACAAGAAGAAGGAATGCTGAAGATGCTACAGGCACCGGACGTCCGGCCTTCACCGGACGACCGGCGACTTCCAGGCACCGGACGACCGGAAGACACCGGACGTCCGGCCTCTCCCAGACGACCAGACGACCGGAAGCCACCGGACGTCCGTGACAACGACGACAAAAGCTAAATAGCGGAAATCCGAGGATTACGGGATGTCCGGTCCCTCCGGAATCACCGGACGTCCGGTAACCATCGGACGTCCGCCCCGACGGTGTCCATTCGTGTAATATATACTCGTTGACTTCCCTCCTTTCGAGGTAGCGGTTGGATAGCTCATTTGCAGACTTGTGTGGATTTTCTCCCACGAGACCGTGTGCCTCTTCGGAGAAGATCCGCCACGGATTCAAGGCCTCCACATCGGGGAAGATCCTACGGGATACCAAGACCTCCTCTCGGAGAAGACTACCCTTGTACCACCGATGTTGACTTTGGATCGTGTAGCTCGACTATGTATCGTGACTCTAGCACTTGTGTGATCATCTTCGTGTTGATTTGAGTGTTTCCTCTCGTGTTTTCCCCGTTTTCCTCCTTGTGTTCTCCGTGTTCATCCTGGGACACTCTCCAAACGTGAAAGATCCGCTGATTAGGGTTCCACCCTACATCATCTTGGTATCAAGAGCAAGGTTGATCACGATTTTGGAGCCCCACACACTATTTTCTAGCTTGTTTTTGTTGTGTTCTTCCTAATTTCGAAAATTCCCCACAAAAATAGCCCCAACATTTTTTTGTGATCTATTGATTTGGCAAGATTTTGTTGACTTTGTTCCATGGATTTGCTGTGCCACGTGTCGATCTAGCATTTCCCCACCATTTCACCAATTTTCCTCCGCGAATTCGGGCAAGTTTGACCAATTTGTCCACGGATCCACCAACACCAGTCCCAGACCTACCGGACGACCGACGTTTACCGGACGTCCGGCACCTCTCGAGCCACCAGACGTCCGCTAAACACCGGACGACCAGCACCCCGCCTACAGAAACTATTACCGGATTTCTGGAACTTCCGGACGTCCGACCCCTTCCGACCGACCGGACGACCGGTAACTTCCGGACGTTCGACAAAACCTGACGAAGCTGACTTTGTTCAGTTCCGTACCACCTCCCGCTACCACCTACCTTTCATCCCACCTTCCGCAACCACCATCGCTTACCCGCTCCGAGTTTGATAAGTGTGTCTCGCTTTGCCTTGAATACATGAGTTGTGGTTTCACCGTTTCCTTGGATGTTTAGGCTACCCTGGAACGGCAAGACTTCGACAACACCACCGCTCAACTTCGGCAAGGACGGTAACATCGACGACACTTCACTCATCCCACCTTGCAATTGCATTGTCACCCTATGAACCATCTTTGCGTAGCTTTCCCATTGAGACTAGCCATTTGAGTATTGCCAGGCCACGACACTTGTGCACATTAGTGATAGTCATAGATATTGCATACTACATTCATCTTGGTATCATCATATCTCCGTGTGCCACAAGAGTGCTCCGCATACACAATAGCTACCTTGATCCGAGAAGCATGCATATGTGCCCAAAGAAAGAGCTCACAAGCTTTTAAGCAAAAGAGCCAACCAAAGCAAAAAGAAAATAGCATTATACGCTTTGCATCAAAGGAGATCATACATCATAGCAACATCATCTTGTGCTCAAACATCGGCACATCATACACTCATAGCATACTTGTGATAGATAGTCGTTACATTTTGCCTCTTATAGGTCGTGCACAAGCGCGTATCCGCCTATTAAGCAATCGGTTAGCGTCTCTCTAGTGTTGTGCAACACGAGCATTTTCCGTGGTTTCCACATTTTCGCTCACCCTTGGTTGCACAACCACATTTATCTATCCGTGCGTGTGTTCCGTGTGCTACTTTGCTAGTGATCTACTTGTTGCATGAGCAAATTGTGAACCATTTTCAACATCATTGAGTCATTTTGACGATTGCATTGAATTTGTGCCACATCCTAACCAAGCTCCTCTCAAAGCTTTACTTGTGTATGTGTGAGAATCGACACGAAGTGATACCAATAGTGCTATTTCCGGGTTACATTATTGAGTGATCATCGATCCATTTTCAACCTCGGTTAAGGTACATTGATATTGTCTTCTCCTTTCTCCCACTCACATACTTGCTTGTGATGATGGATAGGCCAAGTACATCTTCCAACCCGATCTTCGACGATCCTCAAGAAGTGAACAACTACGTCACCAAACTACATCTTTTCGGTGTCCAACGAGCTCTACATCAAGAGAGTGAAGCTATGCGCGAGTACATTGGTCAAGTCGCCGAGGACGCGCGCCAATTTGAAGCAAGGACAAAAGAACAATTTGACATCATCAACACCAACATGACTACTCAATACAATGAGCTCCGGACATTGATAATCAACCGACGCTCTTCCTCAACATCATCTCAAAGACGAAGCCGCTCAAGTCGACACTCCGACTCCACGCAAGACCCAAGTACACCTACGTCCAACACTCTTCGTCAGGCCGCACGTCAAGCTCGACATGACAACCGGGAGCCTATTCATGACAAGAGTTCCCAAGAGCTATTCGACGAGCAAGAAGGCCGACGTCGTCAAAACCAAGCTACACTTGAGCAAGCACAAGAACGGCAACGACTACGCCAACAACAACAAGAGCGAGCACGTCAATATCAAGAAGAACAAGATGCCGAGGCTAACCGCCACGCACAACAACGTCGAGAAACTCAAGCTATGGAGGCGCAACGAGCACTACAAGATGCACATTGCAATGTGGCAGCCCGCACTCGACACACTCGTCAAGAAGAGGATTTCCTTCGTGATGAGATGCAAGAGAGGCACCATCAAGCAAGAATGCAAGAAGAAGCTCCTCCTCAAGCACGGCAAGAAAATCAACTCCAACAAGAACATCTACATCAACAAGAGCGCCAAGATATGGCAAACCGCCAAAATCGAGACCGCCCTCCCAATAGGCAAGGAAACAACGATGAGCATCGCTATGGCAAGCTCAAGTTCACCATGCCAAAGTTCTCCGGAAGCATTGATCCCGAAGACTATCTCTCATGGGCATTGAAAGTTGACAAGATCTTTCGCCTTCACAACTTCGATGAAGAGAAGAAGATCGCAATGGCATCCCTTGAGTTCCAAGACTATGTTCTCATTTGGTGGGAGCAAGTTATAGAGAGAAGAGAAGCAAAAGGCGAACCTCCTATCTCCACTTGGGCTCAAATGAAGGAAGTCATGAGAGCACGCTTTGTGCCTACCCACTATAACCGAGACTTGTTCAACAAGCTACAACTCCTCAAGCAAGGTACCAAGTCCGTTGAAGAGTACTACAAGGAGATGGAGATTGCTATGATACGAGCAAACATCACGGAATATGACGAGCAAACAATGACGAGATTCTTGAATGGACTCAACTATCCCATCAAGAAGATTGCGGACTTACAACCATACAACAATCTCCTCGAGCTAGTACATCAAGCAACCAAAGCGGAGCGACAAGTTCAAGAGGACTACAAGTACTCCAAGAACTTCGGCTCCTACAACCAAGCTTCAACGACTTCGGCTACTCCTCCTACCTCTACCAAGCCATCTACAAACTTCAGCGACAAGCCAAGCTACAAGAATGCGACTACATCAAGTCGTCCACCATCTACCAACAACTTCAAGCCAAGAGCTTCCTCAACTACAACTCCAACTGAAGACAACAACAAGACGAGCTCCATCAAATGCTTCAAGTGCCAAGGACGAGGCCACAAGTCATTTGAGTGCAAGACCGTTCGCACCATGATCATCAACGATGACGGATCTTATGACTCCATGAGCGATGATGAAATGGAAGCACTTGAGCATGTCGCTATGCATCGCCAAGTGAATGAAGAAGAAGACCGTCAAGTATTTTCCGACAATGACTCAAGTCCCAATCTTGTTGTCTCCAAAGTCATCAAGAAGATGACGACCAACGATGTCACATTTTCCATACGAAGGCCGGCATCAATGGACGCTCTGTCAAGGTTATCATCGATGGAGGAAGTTGCCACAACTTGGCAAGCGAAGAGCTATGCGACAAGCTTCATTTGGCCAAGACGAAGCATCCTCACCCCTACAAGGTCCAGTGGCTCAACGACGCCGGAATTCTTCGAGTCGAGCACACCGTGCAAGTCTCTTTCAAAATTGGCGCCTACGAGGACACTCTTGAATGTGATGTGATACCCATGTCCGTGTGCCACCTTATTCTTGGACGTCCATGGCAATATGATCGTGGCGTCACACACAATGGACGGACAAATCACTATCATTTCAAGATGAAGGGCAAGGAATTCGTGCTCCGACCTATGACTCCAAGTCAAGTAGCCGCCGACAAGCTTGTACCTACCAACCATCGTGGAGGGAATGGTGAGAGAGTGAGCCACCAAAAAGAGAGTGAGAGCCACAAGCCAAATATGAGCAACTCCACGATGAGCGACAAGAAGCAACTAGTCCTATTTGCCACCAAACGTGAGATGAGAGAAGTGTGTGAGAACCCATCGAGCGTCTTCCACCTTGTGCTATTATGCAAAGGGGAAGCCAAACCTACTAACACTTCACCACCTCCACCTTTTGTGTTGTCTCAATTGTTGCAGGAATTCTCGGACGTCTTTCCCGATGAACTACCTCTGGTTCTACCTCCACTTCGCGGAATAGAACACCGCATCGACCTCATACCCGGCGCACCTCTTCCAAACAAGGCTCCCTACCGCGCCAACCCCGAGGAAACAAAGGAGATACAACGGCAAGTGCAAAAACTCATCGACAAAGGTCATGTACGTGAAAGCTTAAGCCCTTGTGCCATTCCCGTTATTCTAGTACCTAAGAAAGACGGAAGTTTTCGCATGTGTTCCGATTGTCGTCCGATAAATGCTATCACCGTTAGATACCGTCACCCTATTCCTCGACTAGATGACATGCTTGACGAATTATGTGGTGCCACAATTTTTTCCAAAATTGATCTTAAAAGTGGCTATTACCAAATTCGCATTCAAGAGGGTGATGAATGGAAAACAGCTTTCAAAACCAAGTTTGGACTCTATGAGTGGTTGGTCATGCCAATGGGCTTATCGGAAGCGCCTGGCACATTCGTGCGTCTTATGCACTTTGTTCTTCGACCTTATATAGGCGTCTTTGTAGTGGTTTACTTTGATGACATCCTAGTCTTTAGCAAGTCGCTTGAGGAACATGTTGACCATGTCCGTATGGTTTTGCAAGCCCTTCGCAAACAACAATTATATGCTAATATGGAGAAATGCACTTTTGGCGTTGACAAGGTTGTCTTTCTAGGATTTGTCGTGTCTTCTCAAGGTGTTCACGTTGATGAAACTAAAATTGAAGCAATTAAAACTTGGCCTCAACCAAAGAATCTCATGCAAGTGCGTAGTTTCCTTGGTCTAGTCGGTTTCTATCGACGTTTTGTGAAGGACTTTAGCACCATTGCTATGCCTCTACACGCTTTGAGCAAGAAGAACGCACCCTTCATTTGGGGTCCTTCGCAAGACACCGCGTTCAATGAGCTTAAAAGCTTGCTCACGCACGCACCACTTCTAGCCCTACCAAACTTTGACAAACCGTTTGAGATTCATTGTGATGCTAGTGGTACCGGAATCGGTGGCGTGCTAATGCAAGAAAAGCGCCCAATTGCGTACTTTAGCGAGAAGCTATCGGGAGCGCAACTTAACTATCCCATCTATGATAAAGAGCTTTATGCCTTGGTGAGAGTTTTACGTGTTTGGGAACACTATCTTAGACCTCATGAATTCATTCTTCATACGGACCTCAAGTATCTCAAAGGTCAAACTAAGTTGAACAAGCATCATGCTAAATGGAGTGAGTTCATTGAGTCTTTTCCCTATGTCATCAAATACATCAAGGGCAAAGAAAATGTTGTGGCGGACGCGCTTTCCCGCAAATGCATGCTTGTAACACAACTTGAGTTGAATGTGATTGGCTTTGAGCATATTAAAGATTTATATGAGCATGATCCTTTCTTTGCTAATGCCTATGCTAAGTGCTTGACTCACACTTCTTGGGAACATTACTACATCAAGGATGGATATCTTATGAGAGCTAACAAACTTTGCATTCCCGAGTCTTCGCTTCGTTTGCTCCTTTTGCAGGAATCTCATGGAGGAGGACTCATGGGACACTTTGGACGCGACAAGACGTTTGCTACCCTCTCTAAGAACTATTTTTGGCCCAAGATGCTTCGTGACGTCTCACGCCTCACCAACCGATGTTTTACATGCCGCAAAGCTAAGTCCAAAGCTCAATCTCATGGTCTTTACATGCCTCTTCCTATTCCATACCATCCATGGGAAGACATAAGCATGGATTTCATACTTGGCTTGCCTAGGACTCAAAATGGCAAAGATTCCGTACTTGTCGTGGTAGATAGATTCTCTAAAATGGCTCATTTTATTCCTTGTAACAAGATCGACGATGCTTCACATGTTGCAACTCTCTTTTGTAGGGAGATACTTCGTCTACACGGCGTGCCCAAAACGATCGTGTCGGACCGGGACGTCAAGTTCTTGAGTTACTTTTGGAAAACACTATGTGCCAAGCTCGGAATCAAGCTACTCTTTTCTTCGGCGTACCATCCACAAACGGACGGCCAGACGGAGGTGACGAACCGCACGCTCTCCACTATTCTCCGTGTGTTGATCAAGAGGAACATTCGGGAATGGGAGCAATGCTTGCCCATCGCCGAGTACGCCTACAACCGCGCAAGACATTCGACCACCGGCAAGTCGCCCTTCGAGGTTGTCTACGGCTTCAATCCATTGTCCCCATTGGACATTCTACCTCTACCTCTACAAGAGCGCATCAACATGGATGCAAGTGCACGAGCAAGCTATCTCAAGAAGGTGCACGAAGATACAAGGGCAATGATCGAGCGGCAAGTCCAACGTCTCGCCACCAAGCTCAACGTCAACAAGGCACCAATGGTGTTCCAACCGGGAGATCTTGTTTGGCTTGATCTTCGCAAGGACCGCTTCCCACACGAGCGCAATTCCAAACTTCTACCTCGCGCCGACGGACCCTTCAAGGTGCTAGCTCGCTACAACGACAACGCCTACAAGATCGACATCCCACGAGACAAGTACTCCGTGAGCGATACTTTCAACGTCAAGGACCTATCCCCTTTCCATGGTGATGAAGATTTCGATCCAAGGTCGGATCTTTCCCAAGGGAGGGGAGATGATGCGGAGCATCCTAAGATCATCCCCATGGACCCTTCATCGCCTCACCAAGTGCCCAAAGGACCAATGACTCAAGCCCGTGCAAGAGCTCTCGAGACCGAGGTGACTTCGCTCCTCCCTCTACATCTTTCGGATTCACTTGAGACATGGCTTCTACCTTCATCAGGGACTCTGTGCATACTCAGGTACTTGGACGAAGGCCACGGGACAACTCTGCACAATGGTCAAGACGACAGGCCCGACGAGTACACGAGACAAGAAGAAGGAAGGCTGAAGATGCTACAGGCACCGGACGTCCGGTCTTCACCGGACGACCGGCGACTTCCAGGCACTGGACGACCGGAAGACACCGGACGTCCGGCCTCTCCCAGACGACCGGACGACCGGAAGTCACCGGACGTCCGTGACAACGACGACATAAGCTAAATAGCGGAAATCCGAGGATTACCGGACGTCCGGTCCCTCCGGAATCACCGGACGTCTGGTAACCAGCGGACGTCCGCCCTGACGGTGTCCATTCGTGTAATATATACTCGTTGACTTCCCACCTTTCGAGGTAGCGGTTGGATAGCTCATTTGCAGACTTGTGTGGATTCTCTCCCACGAGACTGTGTGCCTCTTCGGAGAAGATCCACCACGGATTCAAGGCCTACACATCGGGGAAGATCCTACGGGATACCAAGACCTCCTCTCGGAGAAGACTACCCTTGTACCACCGACGTTGACTTTGGATCATGTAGCTCGACTATGTATCGTGACTCTAGCACTTGTGTGATCATCTTCGTGTTGATTTGAGTGTTTCCTCTCGTGTTTTCCCCGTTTTCCTCCTTGTGTTCTCCGTGTTCATCATGGGACACTCTCCAAACATGAAAGATCCGCTGATTAGGGTTCCACCCTACATCAGATTTACTAGAATTTAAAAACCAGGCATCTCAATGTTTTGCCGGCAGTCAACGGTGCCCTGGTGTTCAAAATTGATGCCCATTTCTTGCATGAGACCTGAGCATGCACCCAATGACACATATTTGATTTTTCAACCAATATATATGCACAGGAGGA
This sequence comes from Secale cereale, assembly GCA_902687465.1. Classification (NCBI taxonomy): domain Eukaryota; kingdom Viridiplantae; phylum Streptophyta; class Magnoliopsida; order Poales; family Poaceae; genus Secale; species Secale cereale. The sequence goes on along the minus strand of LR738714.1, from coordinate 382,880,015 downwards.
TGTGCATGTAGTTCAAATTTTAATTACGCACATAAATGCATCGAAAACTCAGTTAATGTATAAAAATGTCCAAACAAACCCCGAAAAATCACAAAAATTCACACAACACTCCTGTTGTTCTATGTTGACACGAGAAAAAAAATTTGAAAGCAAAAGGAGGCAATCGATATTGTTTCGTCCCCAAAGGTGGGACGTTCCCTACCGAAAACAATCATCCTTGTAGTGAGAAGCTTCGGTTTGTGAGAAGCATATACCCAAACCTGCCCCAAATGGGACAAAATTTGTACCACGGCATGTTGATGCCGCTCCATGATAGCATGCCAAGTTTCATAAAATTAAGATGAGTTTTGGATTTACTAGAATTTAAAAACTAGGCATCTCAATGTTCTGCCAGCATTCAACGGTGCCCTGGTGTTCGAAATTGATGCCCATTTCTTGCATGGGACCTGAGCATGCACCCAATGACACATATTTGGTTCTTCAACCAATTTATATGCACTCGAGGATGTGCATGTAGTTCAAATTTGAATTACGCACATAAATGCATTGAAAACTCAGTTAATGCATAAAATGTCCAAACGAACCCCGAAAAATCACAAAAATTCACACAACACTCCTGTTGTTCTATGTTCGAACGAGAAAAAAATTAGAAAGCAAGAGGAGGCAATCGATATCGTTTCGTCCCCAAAGGTGGGACGTTCCATACCAAAAACAATCATGCTTGTTGTGAGAAGCTCCGGTTTGTGAGAAGCATATACCCAAACCTGCCCCAAATGGGACAAAATTTGTACCATGGCATGTTGATGCCGCTCCATGATAGCATGCCAAGTTTCATGTATTTCAGACGAGTTTTGGATTTACTAGAATTTAAAAACCAGGCATCTCAATGTTTTGCCGGCAATCAACGGTGCCCTGGTGTTCAAAATTGATGCCCATTTCTTGCATGGGACCTGAGCATGCACCCAATGACACATATTTGATTTTTCAAACATTTTATATGCACTCGAGGATGTGCATGTAGTTCAAATTTGAATTACGCACATCAATGCATTGAAAAGTCAGTTAATGCATAAAAATGTCCAAACGAACCCCGAAAAATCACAAAAATTCACACAACACTCCTGTTGTTCTATGTTGACACGAGAAAAAAATTTGAAAGCAAAAGGTGGCAATCGATATCGTTTCGTCCCCAAAGGTGGGACGTTCCCTACCGAAAACAATCATGCTTGTTGTGAGAAGCTCCAGTTTGTGAGAAGCATATACCCAAACCTGCCCCAAATGGTAAAAATTTGTACCATGGCATGTTGATGCCGCTCCATGATAGCATGCCACGTTTCATGAATTTCAGACGAGTTTTGGATTTACTAGAATTTAAAAACTAGACATCTCAATGTTTTGCCGGCAATCAACGGTGCCCTGGTGGTCGAAATTGATGCCCATTTCTTGCATGGGACCTGAGCATGCACTCAATGACACATATTTGATTTTTCAACCAATTTATATGCACTCGAGGATGTGCATGTGATGGCTTCTCGCCCCTCGTTGGTTACCCCAAGTGGAAGGTTTGAGATGCAGTGTAGCGGTAATTTTTCCTTGGCAAAGATACCAAGGATCGAATCCCCTGAGACTCCGAGGGTCAACAAGAAGGTGTTAACTGCTAGCGGCGCAACTTAGCGATTGACAGGACCTGCACACAGATACAAATAACTTTTCTCCCAACGAGTACAGAGAGGTTGTCAATCCCTCCGGCCTTGTCGTTTACAAAGGATCAAACGCAAGAGATAATAGTGATAGGTATGACTGCAACTAGTAAGTAAGAATAGGAAGTAAATAGCGGGTGTGATCAGTGATGGTAATATGGACCGGGGTCCCATGATGTTCACTAGTGATGTCTCTCTCCCAAAAGACGATAAAACAACTAAGCGAGGTAAACGAATTACAATTGGGCAATTGACAGGATTATGTGCGCAAACCAATGCTAATTATGCTGCAGAGAAAGGTAGAGGCTCAAAAGCATGGGCGGTACGCCAAGGCAAGTAGACCGAAATCCATCTGCATCTACTACTAATCATCCACCTTGAGATATCTATCCAGAACATCTCGCTGGTATTAAGTTGCGAGTCCCGCCCATAGTGTAAACTCAAAGCAACAGACAACTGCATTAAAAGAACTTTGCGTAAAATAAACAATCCTTGCACCCGCAAGTACAAGCACCGTTGTTTTCCCCCTTGTGGCAACAACACATCCCCTAGACTCATGTTTCTGTCACTCAAGCTAGTCATCGAGGGGTATGAACCCACAATCAAGCATAACGTTCCCTCTTGGAGTTACTACCTACTACTTGGCCAAAGCAATAAACAGCAACGGAGAACATGCAAGAATTACTCAAGAACATAGATATAAAAGAGGTAAATCAAATATATTACTCACACACAATCTGAACATAATCTCATAATCCATCGGATCCCAGCAAACTCATCATAGCAACAACATAAGGATTACATATGTGCCTCGATCATGTAAGGCAGCTCACGAGGTCTAATCGGTGAAGAACAAAGAGGGGAGGAGAACATCACATAGCTACTGGTCATGGACCCATGGTCCAAGGGAGACTACTCACAACTCATCCGGGAGGCGTCCATGGTGGTGGAGAAGCTCCCGGTGGTGATCCTCCCCTCCGGCAGGGTGCCGGGAAGAGTTCTCCTAGTGCTCCCAATCTTGGAAGCGCGGCGGCGGCGGAATAGAGATGAGATCGCGAAAAAGGGTTCCGTCCTCGAGGGTTTCGGGACGCGGTGTAAATATATGCCAAAGGGGGGCGTCAGAAGAGGCCAGGGGGGCCCAGGCGCCCTGGCGGCGCGGCCAGGAGGGGGGCCGCCCCCTCTGGTCGCCTGGAGCCCTGGTGGCCCCCCTCTGGCCCTAGTTTGGCCGCATGGAAGCTTCCAGAACGCTGATTTTTTATATATTTTTCCCGGGATTTTTCTGGCAATTTACGTAATGGGAAAACCTGAAATACAAAAACAGCAGAAAACAGAAACTGGCACTGGGGTGCACTGAGTTAATAGGTTAGTCCAAATATGATCAAAAGTGTATGGAAGTGCATAAATATCATAGCAATATCACACAAAAGAGGCATGGAGCAAGCAGAAATTATAGATACGCGTATCAACATCCCCAAGCTTAATTCCTGCTCGTCCTCGAGTAGGTAAATGATAACAAGCATAATTTCTGTGGTGACATGCTATTAACCATATAAGAACTTTTCACAGTCACATGAAAAATGCTTATTGAGACAATGAATCTGTAGTAATTAAGTTGCCTCATGAGAATATCACAAAGAACTGAAAGTTTTACAATATGATACTGAAACACTCAATAGATTTGTAGTGAGCATGGTGTGCAAACATGAAAAAGTGATACCTCGCTTGCCCCCTTTAGTGAAGCAAAACATAAATGTAGGGGCACCTCCAAAGTTTAAGTGACGACTAGATACAATGACTTCAGAATAAACGATATCATAATCATGCAGAAGACAATGGTACTTTGGGACAATGCACATTACACTCAGAATGACAATCATGCTCTCAATAGTTGGTGCTTTAAAGAAGGTGGAGACTCTCGAACCATGGCTTTTGATGGCAAGGTTGAAAACCCGTGGTCGGAAACAAAAACCAAACATGTACGAGAGCTCTTGGTTTTTAAAAACAGAGGTAATTTTTTTTGAAATATGCATATTTCGTCAACGAATGCCTAGTAGATAACTCAATTACTTCTCGAGCTGGACAAGTTTCGAGGAACGGCTCCCGCACGAGGACGATCACATCCTCTTAATCTCCTTTGTTTATCACTGCCAAAGTTTTCTGATTTCTCATGAACAAAGCGTGAAGGAGGTTTTGTTTGTTGTATATATTTTAATGAGACGGGCGCACTCTTTGCCAGTTCCTTCTCGTATTAGGGGTTTGCACATTAGACATGCAATCCCGGGGTGAAGCTTGTCCAACCTAAAAAGATCATGAATTAACTACTACTTCCTCATGAGCTAAAACAGAGGCACAAAAGAGAAATGTTTTTTTGATTAATTTCGAGATGGTACAAGATAGTCTTCGTTAGGAATGGTAGGTAAATACCATGTATAGGAAGGTATGGTGGACTCATATGGCATAACTGGTTTAAAGGATTTTGGATGCACAAGCAGTCAGTCCGCTTAGTACAGGCGAAGGTTAGCAAAAGACTGGGAGCGACCAACTAAGAGAGCAATGACGGTCATAATCATGCAGAGCGACAAAGCAACATTGAATCGGGCATGGAAGTTATATCGCTACTCAGAAATTAAAGATCAGCAAGGCTTGATAGACTTTCTTTACAGTCTTAAATATGCGTGAGCATATGCCAAGTCAATCAAAATAAATTCTTGGAGGAAGATATCACTAAATCATACCACATCATAGGCAAACAAATCATGTTGGTAATTCAATAACACATTAAGAACCCCCCAGCTATTTGAGACTAACCATAAGAAAACATGAACTACTAAGCACCATTATGCACATAGCATTTTTATCATAGACGTATCAACCAGTGCAACAGAAGCCAACTCTCTTAACAAGATAAGCATGATAACTCAAGAGAGTTCCAGCAACCAACTAAACAAAAGCTCTTTAAAAATAAAAGCATGAAAACTAAGAGCTAAACATGACAGTAGCTATTGAAAGACCAAGAACATACACAACAAAGATAAACATGAAAATTCTATGTTATGTTCTAGGTTGAAGTGGAGCGTGTTTCTCTCCCACACAAAGAAAGATGGGTTCCAACTTGTTATGAAAAGCAAGCAAAGCTAAAGAAAACTAAAAAGGAAACTAAAAGCAAGACGCTCCAAGCATAGCACATAACACATGAAGTGATTAAAATATAGTGGAACGAAAGATGAACTGATAATTGTTGATGGAGAAGGGGATGCACGGGGGCATCCCCAAGCTTAGACGCTTGAGTTTCTTGAATATTTCTTGGGGGTGCACGGGGGCATCCCAAGCTTGAGCGTTTGACACTCCTGAATCTTTTTATCATCTTCCCTCGCACACTTGAAAACTCCCTTCATACATAACTCATCATAATCTGATTAGCGAGGTTAGTACCCATAATAAAATAATTTTTCCTTGCTGGAAATAAAGATAATCTTGAAGGTCTACTGTTTCTCAAGATTGCCAAAAGGTTTTTGCAAAGAAAAAGCAAGCTCAAGGTTTGCAAAACGAAGGAAAGGCAAAACAGGACAGAATCTGTGAAAAACAGACCAGCAGGTAGTAAATAATTTTTTCGGGGCACTTCTGCAACTCAAATAAAAAAACTCAGAACAGACGCCCGAAATCCAATTGTATAGAGCACGCTGTCGAAAAAATTCAGACCAAAAAGATGATCTGGTGATTTTATACGAATTTTTCTGTCCAAGGACAGAATCTGTTTCCTGGACAGCACGTCACAACTTTTGAACTTTCTTGCAATCAGAGGCCACACTTGGCACAAAGCTGAAAAGTAAAGATACAATGATGATGCTACTGTAGTAACAAACCTCAAGACACAACAAAAGCAAAATAAAATTTTACTCATTGTGGGCTGCCTCCCAAAAGCGCTTTCTATTATGCCTTTAAGCTAGGCATAATGCAAAGAGATCAAGTTTTATCAAGAGTAAAAGAATAGCTAGCCCGTATAACAGACTCAAAAGGTAACTTAATCTTCTTTCTAGGGAAGTGTTCCATCCCTTTCTTGAGAGGAAATTGGAATTTTATGTTCCCCTCTTTCATGTCAATGATGGCACCAACGGTGCGAAGAAAAGGATGTCCCAAAATAATTGGACAAGAAGGTTCACATTCAATATCCATAATAGTAAAATCAACGGGAACATAATTGTCATTGACAATGATAAGAACATCGTTGATCCTCCCCAAAGGTTTCTTTATGGAAGAATCAACAAGACGAACACCAAAAGAACAAGAATCAAAAGGTTTCAATTTAAGCATATCATATATCCTTTTGGGCATAACGGAGGTACTAGCTCCAACATCACATAAAGCATAGCAAGAGAAGTTATTCAACTTAATTTTAATCATAGGATTCCAACCATCTTCTAGCTTTCTAGGTATGGAGGCTTCTACCCTAAGTTTCTCCTCCCTAGCTTTGATGAAAGCATTAGTGATATGCTCTGTGAAGGCAAGATTGAGTGTGCTAGTGCGGGGATCTCTAGACATCTTGTGAAGGAAATCAATAACTTCAGAAAGGGTGCAATTATCAAAATCAAGGTCACTACTATCAAGTAAAGTGGTAGTGGTGTCCTTTAGGCTCACTTGTTTGGTAGTTTCTATGGTCATAGCATCACCATTAATAGGTCCAATAGGACCAGGAGTGCATTGGGTGCTAAGAGTTTGGATATCCTCAACAACTTGGATAGTAGCAACAGTGTGGTGGGTAGGAAGGTTCTTAATTCTATCTTCTTCCTCCTTTTCTCTAGCCCATCTCTCTTTAAGTTTAGCCAACATCCTAATGTTTTCATTAATTTGCACTTGAATAGCATTCATAGGAGTGGTCTTCCTCTCCTCAAGAGGGGAAGTTCTAATTTTAAGCAACTCTACCTCATGGGCTAAATTGTCTACCTTCGAAGAGAGATCATCTAGTTTGGCTAGTTTTTCTTCTACACTCTTATTGAAGGCTTTTTGGGTAGTGATGAAATCTTTAAGCATAATCTCTAGTTCAGTAGTGGAGTTCTTGGTGCTAGGATAAGCATGGTTGTTCCCATAGGAATTAGAGGGGAACGGTCTAGGATTGCTACCAAAATTACTCCTATAAGCATTGTTATTGAAATTGTTTCTAGAGATAAAGTTCACATCTACTTGATCTTGAGCAATCAAAGAATTTAAAGGAACATCACGAGGATCAATAGAAGATTGCTTGGAAAGTAGAGACATGATCAAGTCAACTTTTTCATTTAGGGAGGAAATCTCCTCGATAGAGTTTACCTTCCTACATGTTGGAGCGCGTTCGGTGTGCCATTGGGAATAATTGGTCATCATCTCATCGAGAAGCTTCGTGGCAGCACCAAGTGTAGTTGACATAAAAGTTCCTCTCGCGGCCGAATCTAACAAGTTCCGCGAGGTAAAGTTCAAGCCTGCATAAAAAGTTTGGATAACCATCCAAGTAGTCAAACCATGAGTAGGGCAGTTCTTGACAAGAGATTTCATGCGTTCCCAAGCTTGGGCAACGTGTTCATTATCCAATTGTTTAAAATTCATTATGTTACTCCTTAGTTGGATAATTTTAGCAGGTGGATAGTACTTCCCAATAAAGGCATCCTTGCACTTGTCCCAAGAATCTATGCTATTTCTAGGCAAAGATTGAAACCAAATTTTAGCTCCTCCTCTCAAGGAGAAAGGAAAAAGCTTAAGCTTAACAATATTACCATCTATTTCTTGGTACTTTTGCATATCACAGAGTTCAACAAAATTATTTAAGTGCAAAGCAGCATCATCTCCAGCACCGGAGAATTGATCTTTCATAACTAGGTTCAGTAAATCAGGTTTAATTTCATAAGAAGGTGCTGAAGTGGCAGGTGTAGTAATGGGCGTGCAGATAAAGTCATCGTTGTTATGACTAGTGAAGTCACACAACTTGGTGTTCTCGGTGGAACCCATAGCAGCAAGCAAGCAAGATAACTATTTTTGTTATTTTTGATAAAGGATACTAAAGCAAAAACTGAAAAGTAAACTACAAGACTAAAAAGCAAAGGTAAAAGATAGCGTGCTACTCCCCTATCTTGAAGAGTGGAGTCCCCGGCGACGGCGCGAGAAAACTTTGCTTGATGGCTTCTTGCCCCTCGTTGGTTACCCCAAGTGGAAGGTTTGAGATGCAGTGTAGCGGTAGTTTTCCCTTGGCAAAGATACCAAGGATCGAATCCCCTGAGACTCCAAGGGTCAACAAGAAGGTGTCAACTGCTAGCGGCGCAACTTAGCGATTGACAGGACCTGCACACAGATACAAATAACTTTGCTCCCAACGAGTACAGAGAGGTTGTCAATCCCTCCGGCCTTGTCGTTTACAAAGGATCAAACGCAAGAGATAATAGTGATAGGTATGACTGCAACTAGTAAGTAAGAACAGGAAGTAAATAGCGGGTGTGATCAGTGATGGTAATATGGACCGGGGTCCCATGATGTTCACTAGTGATGTCTCTCTTACAAAAGACGATAAAACAGCTAAGCGAGGTAAACGGATTACAGCTGGGCAATTGACAGGATTATGTGCGCAAACCAATGCTAACTATGCTGCAAAGAAAGGTAGATGCTCAAAAGCATGGGCGGTACGCCAAGGCAAGTAGACCGAAATCCATCTGCATCTACTACTAATCATCCACCTTGAGATATCTATCCAGAACATCTCGCTGGTATTAAGTTGCGAGTCCCACCCATAGTGTAAACTCAAAGCAACAGACAACTGCATTAAAAGAACTTTGCGTAAAGTAAACAATCCTTGCACCCGCAAGTACAAGCACCGTTGTTTTCCCCCTTGTGGCAACAACACATCCCCTAGACTCATGTTTCTGTCACTCAAGCTAGTCATCGAGGGGCATGAACCCACAATCAAGCATAACGTTCCCTCTTGGAGTTACTACCTACTACTTGGCCAAAGCAATAAACAGCAACGGAGAACATGCAAGAATTACTCAAGAACATAAATATAAAAGAGGTAAATCAAATATATTACTCACACACAATCTGAACATAATCTCATAATCCATCGGATCCCAGCAAACTCATCATAGCAACAGCATAAGGATTACATATGTGCCTCGATCATGTAAGGCAGCTCACGAGGTCTAATCGGTGAAGAACAAAGAGGGGAGGAGAACATCACATAGCTACTGGTCATGGACCCATGGTCCAAGGGAGACTACTCACAACTCATCCGGGAGGCGTCCATGGTGGTGGAGAAGCTCCCGGTGGTGATCCTCCCCTCCGGCAGGGTGCCGGGAAGAGTTCTCCTGGTGCTCCTGATCTTGGAAGCGCGGCGGCGGCGGAACAGAGATGAGATCGCGAAAAAGGGTTCCGTCCTAGAGGGTTTCGGGACGCGGTGTAAATATATGCCAAAGGGGGGCGTCAGAAGAGGCCAGGGGGGCCCAGGCGCCCTAGCGGCGCGGCCAGGAGGGGGGCCGCCCCCTCTGGTCGCCTGGAGCCCTGGTGGCCCCCCTCAGGCCCTACTTTGGCCGCATGGAAGCTTCCTGGAACGCTGATTTTTTATATATTTTTCCCGGGGTTTTTCTGGCAATTTACGTAATGGGAAAACCTGAAATACAAAAACAGCAGAAAACAGAAACTGGCACTGGGGTGCACTGAGTTAATAGGTTAGTCCAAATATGATCAAAAGTGTATGGATGTGCATAAATATCATAACAATATCACACAAAAGAGGCATGGAGCAAGCAGAAATTATAGATACGTTTTGGACGTATCAGCATGTAGTTCAAATTTGAATTACGCACATAAATGCATTGAAAACTCAGTTAATGCATAAAAATGTCCAAACGAACCCCGAAAAATCACAAAAATTCACACAACACTCCTATTGTTCTATGTTGACACGAGAAAAAAAATTGAAAGCAAAAGGAGGCAATCGATATCGTTTCGTCCCCAAAGGTGGGACGTTCCCTACAGAAAACAATCATGCTTGTTGCGAGAAGCTCCGGTTTGTGAGAAGCATATACCCAAACCTGCCCCAAATGGGACAAAATTTGTACCATGGCATGTTGCTGCCGCTCCATGATAGCATGCCAAGTTTCATGAATTTCAGACGAGTTTTGGATTTACTAGAATTAAAAAACCAGGCATGTCAACAATTGTCGGCAATCAACGGTGCCCTAGTGTTCAAAATTGATGCCCATTTCTTGCATGGGACCTGAGCATGCACCCAATGACACATATTTGATTTTTCAACCAATTTATATGCACTCGAGCATGTGCATGTAGTTCAAATTTGAATTACGCACATAAATGCATTAAAAACTCAGTTAATGCATAAAAATGTCCAAACGAACCCCAAAAAATCACAAAAATTCACACAACACTCCTGTTGTTCTATGTTGACACGAGACAAAAAAATTGAAATCAAAAGGAGGCAATCGATATCGTTTCGTCCCCAAAGGTGGGACGTTCCCTACCGAAAACAATCATGCTTGTTGTGAGAAGTTCCGGTTTGTGAGAAGCATATACCCAAACCTGCCCCCAAATGGGACAAAATTTGTACCACGGCATGTTGATGCCGCTCGATGATAGCATGCCAAGTTTCATGAATTTCAGACGAGTTTTGGATTTAGTAGAATTTAAAAACCAGGCATCTCAATGTTCTGTCGGCATTCAACGCTGCCCTGGTGTTCGAAATTGATGCAAATTTCTTGCATGGGACCTGAGCATGCACCCAATGACACATATTTGGTTTTTCAACCAATTTATATGCACTCGAGGATGTGCATGTAGTTAAAATTTGAATTAGGCACATAAATGAATTGAAAACTCAGTTAATGCATAAAAATGTCCAAACGAACCCCGAAAAATCACAAAAATTCAGACAACACTCCTGTTGTTCTATGTTGACACGAGAAAAAAAATTGAAAGCAAAAGGAGTCAATCGATATCGTTTCATCCTCAAAGGTGGGACGTTCCCTACCGAAAACAATCATGCTTGTTGTGAGAAGCGCCGGTTTGTCCGAAGCATATACCCAAACCTGCCCCAAATGGGACAAAATTTGTACCATGGCATGTTGATGCCGCTCCATGATAGCATGCCAAGTTTCATGAATTTCAGACGAGTTTTGGATTTACTAGAATTTGAAAACCATGCATCTCAATGTTTTGCCTGCAATCAACGGTGCCCTGGTGTTCAAAATTGATGCCCATTTCTTGCAAGGACCTGAGCATCCACCCAAAGACACATATTTGATTTTTCAAACATTTTATATGCACTCGAGGATGTGCATGTAGTTAAAATTTGAATTACGCACATAAATGCATTGAAAACTCAGTTAATGCATAAAAATGTCCAAACGAACCTCGAAAAATCACAAAAAATCACACAACACTCATGTTGTTCTATGTTGGCACGAGAAAAAAATTTGAAAGCAAAAGGAGGCAATCGACATCGTTTCGTCCCCAAAGGTGGGACGTTCCCTACCGAAAACAATCATGCTTCTTGTGAGAAGCTCCGGTTTGTGAGAAGCATATACCCAAACCTTCCCCAAATAGGACAAAATTTGTACCACGGAATGTTGATGCCGCTCCATGATAGCATGCCAAGTTTCATGAATTTCAGACCAGTTTTGGATTTACTAGAATTTAAAAACCAGGCATCTCAATGTTCTGCCGGCATTCAACGGTGCCCTGGTGTTCGAAATTGATGCCCATTTCTTGCATGGGACCTGAGCATGCACCCAATGAGACATATTTGATTTTTCAAAAAATTTATATGCACTCGAGTATGTGCATGTAGTTCAAATTTGAATTACGCACATAAATGCATTGAAAACACAATTAATGCATAAAAATGTCCAAACGAACCCCGAAAAATCACAAAAATTCACACAACACTCCTGTTGTTCTATGTTGACACGAGAAAAAAAATTGAAAGCAAAAGGAGGCAATCGATATCGTTTCGTCCCCAAAGGTGGGACGTTCCCTACCGAAAACAATCATGCTTGTTGTGAGAAGCTCCGGTTTGTGAGAAGCATATACCCAAACCTGCCCCCAAATGGGACAAAATTTGTACCACGACATGTTGATGCCGCTCCATGATAGCATGCCAAGTTTCATGAATTTCAGACGAGTTTTGGATTTACTAGAATTTTAAAACCAGGCATCTCAATGTTTTGCCGGCATTCAACAGTGCCCTGGTGTTCGAATTTGATGCCCATTTCTTGCATGGGACCTGAGCATGCACCCAATGACACATATTTGGTTTTTCAACCAATTTATATGCACTCAAGGATGTGCATGTAGGTCAAATTTGTTTTACGCACATAAATGCATTGAAAACTCGATTAATGCATAAAAATGTCCAAACGAACCCCGAAAAATAACAAAAATTCACACAACATTCCTGTTGTTCTATGTTGACACGAGAAAAAAAATGGAAAGCAAAAGGAAGCAATCGATATCGTTTCGTCCCCAAAGGTGGGACGTTCCCGATCGAAAACAATCATGCTTGTTGTGAGAAGCTCCGGTTTGTGAGAAGCATATACCCAAACCTTCCCAAAATGGGACAAAAGTTGTACCACGGCATGTTGATGCCGCTCCATGATAGCATTCCAAGTTTCATGAATTTCAGATGAGTTTTGGATTTACTAGAATTTAAAAACCAGGCATCTCAATGTTTTGCCGTCAATCAACGGTGCCCTGGTGTTCAAAATTGATGCCCATTTCCTGCATGGGACCTGAGCATGCACCCAATGACACATATTTGATTTTTCAACCAATTTATATGCACTGGAGGATGTGCATGTAGTTCAAATTGGAATTACGCACATAAATGCATTGAAAACTCAGTTAAAGCATAAAAATGTCTAAACGAACCCCGAAAAATCACAAAAATTCACACAACACTCCTGTTGTTCTATGTTGACACGAGAAAAAAATTTGAAAGCAAAAGGAGGCAATCGATATCGTTTCGTCCCCAAAGGTGGGACGTTCCCTATCGAAAACAATCATGCTTGTTGTGAGAAGCTCCGGTTTGTGAGAAGCATATACCCAAACCTGCCCCAAATGGGACAAAATTTGTACCACGGCATGTTGATGCCGCTCCATGATAGCATGCCAAGTTTCATGAATTTCAGACGAGTTTTGGATTTACTAGAATTTAAAAACCAGGCATCTCAATGTTCTCCCGGCATTCAACGGTGCCCTGGTGTTCGAAATTGATGCCCATTTCTTGCATGGGACCTGAGCATGCACCCAATGACACATATTTTATTTTTCAACCAATTTATATGCACTCGAGTATGTGCTTGTAGTTCAAATTTGAATTACGCACATGAATGCATTGAAAACACAGTTAATGCATAAAAAAATGTCCAAACGAACCCCGAAAAATCACAAAAATTCACACAACACTCATGTTGTTCTACGTTGACACGAGAAAAAAACTTGAAAGCAAAAGGAGGTAATCGATATCGTTTCGTCCCCAAAGGTGGGACGTTCCCTACCGAAAACAATGATGCTTGTTGTGAGAAGCTCCGGTTTGTGAGAAGCATATACCCAAACCTGCCCCAAATGGGACAAAATTTGTACCACGGCATGTTGATGCCGCTCCATGATAGCATGCCAAGTTTCATGAATTTCAGACGAGTTTTGGATTTACTAGAATTTAAAAACCAGGCATCTCAATGTTCTGCCGGCATTCAACGGTGCCCTGGTGTTTGAAATTGATGCCCATTTCTTGCATGGGACCTGAGCATGCACCCAATGACACATATTTGATTTTTCAACCAATTTATATGCACTCGAGTATGTGCATATAGTTCAAATTTGAATTACGCACATAAATGCATTGAAAACACAGTTAATGCATAAAAATGTCCAAACGAACCCCGAAAAATCACTAATATTCACACAACACTCCTGCTGTTCTATGTTGACACGAGAAAAAAATTTGAAAGCAAAAGGAGGCAATCGATATTGTTTTGTCCCCAAAGGTGGGACGTTCCCTACCGAAAAGAATCATGCTTGTTGTGAGAAGCTCCGGTTTGTGAGAAGCATATACCCAAACCTGCCCAAATGGGACAAAATTTGTACCACATCATGTTGATGCGGCTCCATGATAGCATTCCAAGTTTCATGAATTTCAGATGAGTTTTGGATTTACTAGAATTTAAAAACCAGGCATCTCAATGTTTTGCCGGCAATCCACGGTGCCCTGGTGTTCAAAATTGATGCCCATTTCTTGCATGGGACCTGAGCATGCACCCAATGACACATATTTGATTTTTCAACCAATTTATATGCACTTGAGGATGTGCATGTAGTTCAAATTTGAATTACGCACATAAATGCATTGAAAACTCAGTTAATGCATAAAAATGTCCAAACGAACCCCGAAAAATCACAAAAATTCACACAACACTCCTGTTGTTCTATGTTGACACGAGAAAAAAAATTGAAAGCAAAAGGAGGCAATCGATATCGTTTCGTCCCCAAAGGTGGGACGTTCCCTACCGAAAACAATCATGCTTGCTGTGAGAAGCTCCGGTTTGTGAGAAGCATATACCCAAACCTGCCCCCAAATGGGACAAAATTTGTAGCATGGCATGTTGATGCCGCCAAGTTTCATGAATTTCAGACGAGTTTTGGATTCACTAGAATTTAAAAACCAGGCATCTCAATGTTCTGCCGGCATTCAACGGTGCCCTGGTGTTTGAAATTGATGCCCATTTCTTGCATGGGACCTGAGCATGCACCCAATGAGACATATTTGATTTTTCAACCAATTTATATGCACTCGAGTATGTGCATGTAGTTCAAATTTGAATTACGCACATAAATGCATTGAAAACATAGTTAATGCATAAAAATGTCCAAACGAACCCCGAAAAATCACAAAAATTCACACAACACTCCTGTTGTTCTATGTTGACACGAGAAAAAAAATTGAAAGCAAAAGGAGTCAATCGATATCATTTCGTCCCCAAAGGTGGGACGTTCCCTACCGAAAAGAATCATGCTTGTTGTGAGAAGCGCCGGTTTGTCAGAAGCATATACCCAAACCTGCCCCAAATGGGACAAAATTTGTACCATGGCATGTTGATGCCGCTCCATGATAGCATGCCAAGTTTCATGAATTTCAGACGAGTTTTGGATTTACTAGAATTTAAAAACCAGGCATCTCAATGTTTTGCCGGCAATCAACGGTGCCCTGGTGTTCAAAATCGATGCCCATTTCTTGCAGGGACCTGAGCATGCATCCAAAGACACATATTTGATTTTTCAAACATTTTATATGCACTCGAGGATGTGCATGTAGTTCTAATTTGATTTACGCACATAAATGCATTGAAAACTCAGTTAATGCATAAAAATGTCCAAACGAGCCCCGAAAAATAACAAAAATTCACACAACATTCCTGTTGTTCTATGTTGACACGAGAAAAAAAATTGAAAGCAAAAGGAAGCAATCGATATCGTTTCGTCCCCAAAGGTGGGACGTTCCCTACCAAAAACAATCATGCTTGTTGTGAGAAGCTCCGGTTTGTGAGAAGCATATACCCAAACCTGCCCAAAATGGGACAAAAGTTGTACCACGGCATGTTGATGCCGCTCCATGATAGCATTCGAAGTTTCATGAATTTCAGATGAGTTTTGGATTTACTAGAATTTAAAAACCAGGCATCTCAATGTTTTGCCGGCAATCAACGGTGCCCTGGTGTTCAAAATTGATGCCCTTTTCTTGCATGGGACCTGAGCATGCACCCAATGACACATATTTGATTTTTCAACCAATTTATATGCACTGGAGGATGTGCATGTAGTTCAAATTGGAATTACGCACATAAATGCATTGAAAACTTAGTTAATGCATAAAAATGTCTAAACGAACCCCGAAAAATCACAAAAATTCACACAACACTCCTGTTGTTCTATGTTGACACGAGAAAAAAATTTGAAAGCAAAAGGAGGCAATCGATATCGTTTCGTCCCCAAAGGTGGGACGTTCCCTACCGAAAACAATCATGCTTGTTGTGAGAAGCTCCGGTTTGTGAGAAGCATATACCCAAACTTGCCCCAAATGGGACAAAATTTGTACCGCGGCATGTTGATGCCGCTCCATGATAGAATGCCAAGTTTCATGAATTTCAGACGAGTTTTGGATTTACTAGAATTTAAAAACCAGGCATTTCAATGTTCTCCCGGCATTCAACGGTGCCCTGGTGTTCGAAATTGATGCCCATTTCTTGCATGGGACCTGAGCATGCACCCAATGACACATATTTGATTTTTCAACCAATTTATATGCACTCGAGTATGTGCACGTAGTTCAAATTTGAATTACGCACATAAATGCATTGAAAACACAGTTAATGCATAAAAAATGTCCAAACGAACCCCGAAAAATCACAAAAGTTCACACAACACTCATGTTGTTCTACGTTGACACGAGAAAAAAATTTGAAAGCAAAAGGAGGCAATCGATATCGTTTCGTCCCCAAAGGTGGGACGTTCCCTACCGAAAACAATCATGCTTCTTGTGAGAAGCTCCGTTTTGTGAGAAGCATATACCCAAACCTGCCCCAAATGGGACAAAATTTGTACCACGGCATGTTGATGCCGCTCCATGGTAGCATGCCAAGTTTCATGAATTTCAGACGAGTTTTGGATTTACTAGAATTTAAAAACCAGGCATCTCAATGTTCTTCCGGCATTCAACGGTGCCCTCGTGTTTGAAATTTATGCCCATTTCTTGCATGGGACCGGAGCATGCACCCAATGACACATATTTGATTTTTCAACCAATTTATATACACTTGAGTATGTGCATGTAGTTCAAATTTTAATTACGCACAGAAATGCATTGAAAAAACAGTTAATGCATAAAAATGTCCAAACGAACCCAGAAAAATCACAAAAATTCACACAACACTCCTGCTGTTCTATGTTGACACGAGAAAAAAATTGAAAGCAAAAGGAGGCAATTGATATCGTTTCGTCTCCAAAGGTGGGACGTTCCCTACCGAAAACAATCATGCTTGTTGTGAGAAGCTCCGGTTTGGGAGAAGCATATACCCAAACCTGCCCCAAATGGGACAAAATTTGTACCACGACATGTTGATGCCGCTCCATGATAGCATTCCAAGTTTCAAGAATTTCAGACGAGTTTTGGATTTACTAGATTTTAAAAACCAGGCATCTCAATGTTTTTCCGGTAATCAACGGTGCCCTGGTGTTCAAAATTGATGCCCATTTCTTGCATGGGACCTGAGCATGCACCCAATGACACATATTCGATTTTTCAACCAATTTATATGCACTCGAGTATGTGCATGTAGTTCAAATTTGAATTACGCACATAAATGCATTTAAAACACGGTTAATGCATAAAAATGTCCAAACGAACCCCGAAAAATCACAAAAATTCACACAACACTCATGTTGTTCTATGTTGACAGGAGAAAAAAAATTGAAAGCAAAAGGTGGCAATCGATATCGTTTCGTCCCCAAAGGTGGGACGTTCCCTACCGAAAACAATCATGCTTGTTGTGAAGAGCTCTGGTTTGTGAGAAGCATATACCCAAACCTGCCCCAAATGGGACAAAATTTGTACCACGGCATGTTGATGCCGCTCCATGATAGCATGCCAAGTTTCATGAATTTCAGACGAGTTTTGGATTTACTAGAATTTAAAAACAAGGCATCTCAATGTTCTGCCGGCATTCAACGGTGCCCTGGTGTTCGAAATTGATGCCCATTTCTTGCATGGGACCTGAGCATGCACCCAATGACACATATTTGATTTTTCAACCAATTTATATGCAATCGAGTTTGTGCATGTAGTTCAAATTTGAATTACGCACATAAATGCATTGAAAACACAGTTAATGCATAAAAATGTCCATACGAACCCCGAAAAATGACAAAAATTCACACAACACTCCTGTTGTTCTATGTTGACACGAGAAAAAAAATTGAAAGCAAAAGGAGGCAATCGATATCGTTTCGTCCCCAAAGGTGGGACGTTCCCTACCGAAAACAATCATGCTTTTTGTGAGAAGCTCCGGTTTGTGAGAAGCATATACCCAAACCTGCCCCAAATGGGACAAAATTTGTACCACGGCATGTTGATGCCACTCCATGATAGCATGCCATGTTTCATGAATTTCAGACGAGTTTTGGATTTACTAGAATTTAAAAATCAGGCATGTCAATGTTTTGCCGGCAATCAACGGTGCCCTGGTGTTCAAAATTGATGCCCATTTCTTGCATGGGACCTGAGCATGCACCCAATGACACATATTTGATTTTTCAAACATTTTATAAGCACTCAAGGATGTGCATGTAGTTCAAATTTTAATGACGCACATAAATGCATTGAAAACTCAGTTAATGCATAAAAATGTCCAAACAAACCCCGAAAAATCACAAAAAATCACACAACACTCATGTTGTTCTATGTTGACACGAGAAAAAAATTTGAAAGCAAAAGGAGGCAATTGATATCGTTTCGTCCCCAAAGGTGGGACGTTCCCTACCGAAAACAATCATGCTTCTTGTGAGAAGCTCCGGTTTGTTAGAAGCATATACCCAAACCTGCCCCAAATGGGACAAAATTTGTACCACAGCATGTTTATGCCGCTCCATGATAGCATGCAAAGTTTCATGAATTTCAGACGAGTTTTGGATTTACTAGAATTTAAAAACCAGGCATCTCAATGTTCTTCCGGCATTCAACGGTGCCCTGGTGTTCGAAATTTATGCCCATTTCTTGCATGGGACCGGAGCATGCACCCAATGACACATATTTGTTTTTTCAACCAATTTATATACACTTGAGTATGTGCATGTAGTTCAAATTTTAATTACGCACAAAAATGCATTGAAAAAACAGTTAATGCATAAAAATGTCCAAACGAACCCCAAAAAATCACAAAAATTAACACAACACTCCTGTTTTTCTATGTTGACACGAGAAAAAAATTGAAAGCAAAAGGAGGCAATTGATATCGTTTCGTCCCCAAAGGTGGGACGTTCCCTACCGAAAACAATCATGCTTGTTGTGAGAAGCTCCGGTTAGTGAGAAGCATATACCCAAACCTGCCCCAAATGGGACAAAATTTGTACCACGGCATGTTGATGCCGCTCCATGATAGCATTCCAAGTTTCATGAATTTCAGATGAGTTTTCGATTTACTAGATTTTAAAAACCAGGCATCTCAATGTTTTGACGACAATCAACGGTGCCCTGGTGTTCAAAATTGATGCCCATTTCTTGCATGGGACCTGAGCATGCACCCAATGACACATATTTTATTTTTCAACCAATTTATATGCACTCGAGTATGTGCATGTAGTTCAAATTTGAATTACGCACATAAATGCATTGAAAACACGGTTAATGCATAAAAATGTCCAAACGAACCCCGAAAAATCACAAAAATTACACAACACTCATGTTGTTCTATGTTGACACGAGAAAAAAATTTGAAAGCAAAAGGAGGCGATCGATATCGTTTCGTCCCCAAAGGTGGGACGTTCCCTACCGAAAACAATCATGCTTCTTGTGAGAAGCTCCGGTTTGTGAGAAGCATATACCCAAACCTGCCCCAAATGGGACAAAATTTGTACCACGGCATGTTGATGCCGCTCCATGATAGCATGCCAAGTTCCATGAATTTCAGACAAGTTTTGGATTTACTAGAATTTAAAAACCAGGCATCTCAATGTTCTGCCGGCATTCAACGGTGCCCTGGTGTTCGAAATTGATTCCCATTTCTTGCATGGGACCTGAGCATGCACCCAATGACACATATTTGATTTTTCAACCAATTTTTATGCACTCGAGTATGTGCATGTAGTTCAAATTTGAATTACGCACATAAATGCATTGAAAACACAGTTAATGCATACAAATGTCCAAACGAACCCCGAAAAATGACAAAAAGTCACACAACACTCCTGTTGTTCTATGTTGACACGAGAAAAAAATTGAAAGCACAAGGAGGCAATCGATATCGTTTTGTCCTCAAAGGTGGGACGTTCCCTACCGAAAACAATCATGCTTGTTGTGAGAAGCTCCGATTTGTGAGAAGCATATACCAAAAACTACCCCAAATGGGACAAAATTTGTACAACGGCATGTTGATGCCTCTCCATGATAGCATTCCAAGTTCCATGAATTTCAGATGAGTTTTGGATTTACTAGAATTTAAAAACCAGGTATCTCAATGTTTTGCCGGCAATCAACGGTGCCCTGGTGTTCAAAATTGATGCCCATTTCTTGCATGGGACCTGAGCATGCACCCAATGACACATATATGATTTTTCAACCAATTTATATGCACTCGAGTATGTGCATGTAGTTCAAATTTGAATTACGCACATAAATGCATTGAAAACTCAGTTAATGCATAAAAATGTCCAAACGAACCCCGAAAAATCACAAAAATTCACACAACACTCCTGTTGTTTTATGTTGACATGAGAAAAAAATTTGAAAGCAAAAGGAGGCAATCGATATCGTTTCGTCCCCAAATGTGGGACGTTCCCTACCGAAAACAATCATGCTTTTGTGAGAAGCTCCGGTTTGTGAGAAGCACATACCCAAACCTGCCCCAAATGGGACAGAATTTGTACCACGGCATGTTGATGACGCTCCATGATAGGATGCCAAGTTTCATGAATTTCAGATGAGTTTTGGATTTACTAGAATTTAAAAACCAGGCATCTCTATGTTCTGCCGGCATTCAACGGTGCCCTGGTGTTGGAAATTGATGCCCATTTCTTGCATGGGACCTGAGCATGCACCCAATGACACATATTTGATTTTTCAACCAATTTATATGCACTCGAGTATGTGCAAGTAGTTCAAATTTGAATTACGCACATAAATGCATTGAAAACTCAGTTAATGCATAAAAATGTCCAAACGAACCCCGAAAAATCACAAAAATTCACACAACACTCCTGTTGTTCTATGTTGACATGAGACAAAAATTTGAAAGCAAAAGGAGGCAATCGATATCGTTTCGTCCCCAAAGGTGGGGCGTTTCCTACAGAAAACAATCATGATTGTTGTGAGAAGCTCCGGTTTGTGAGAATCCTACACCCAAACCTGCCCCAAATGGGACAAAATTTGTACCACGACATGTTGATGCCGCTCCATGATAGCATGCCAAGTTTCATGAATTTCAGACGAGTTTTGGATTTACTAGAATTTAAAACCAGGCATCTCAATGTTCTCTCGGCGTTCAACGGTGCCCTGATGTTCGAAATTGATGCCCATTTCTTGCAATGGACCTAAGCATGCACCCAATGACACATATTTGTTTTTTCAACCAATTTATATGCACTGGAGCATGTGCATGTAGTTCAAATTTGAATTACGCACATAAATGCATTGAAAACTCAGTTAATGCATAAAAATGTCCAAACGAACCCCGAAAAATCACAAAAATCCACACAACACTCTAGTTGTTCTATGTTGACACGAGGAAAGAAATTGAAAGCAATAAGAGGCAATGGATATTGTTTCGTCCCCAAAGGTGGGACGTTCCCTACCGAAAACAATCATGCTTGTTGTGAGAAGCTCCGGTTTATGAGAAGCATATACCCAAACCTGCCCAAAATGGGACAAAAGTTGTACCACGGCATATTGATGCCGCTCCATGATAGCATTCTAACTTTCATGAATTTCAGATGAGTTTTGGATTTACTAGAATTTAAAAACCAGGCATCTCAATGTTTTGCCGGCAATCAACGGTGCCCTGGTGTTCAAAATTGATGCCCCTTTCTTGCATGGGACCTGAGCATGCACCCAATGACACATATTTGATTTTTCAACCAATTTATATGCACTGGAGGATGTGCATGTAGTTCAAATTGGAATTACGCACATAAATGCATTGAAAACTCAGTTAATGCATAAAAATGTCCAAACGAACCCCGAAAAATCACAAAAGTTCACACAACACTCATGTTGTTCTACGTTGACACGAAAAAAAATTTGAAAGCAAAAGGAGGCAATCGATATCGTTTCGTCCCCAAAGGTGGGACGTTCCCTACCGAAAACAATCATGCTTCTTGTGAGAAGCTCCGTTTTGTGAGAAGCATATACCCAAACCTGCCCCAAATGGGACAAAATTTGTACCACGGCATGTTGATGCCGCTCCATGATAGCATGCCAAGTTTCATGAATTTCAGACGAGTTTTGGATTTACTAGAATTTAAAAACCAGGCATCTCAATGTTCTTCCGGCATTCAACGCTGCCCTGGTGTTCGAAATTTATGCCCATTTCTTGCATGGGACCGGAGCATGCACCCAATGACACATATTTGATTTTTCAACCAATTTATATACACTTGAGTATGTGCATGTAGTTCAAATTTTAATTACGCACATAAATGCATTGAAAAAACAGTTAATGCATAAAAATGTCCAAACGAACCCAGAAAAATCACAAAAATTCACACAACACTCCTGTTGTTCTATGTTGACAAGAGAAAAAAATTGAAAGCAAAAGGAGGCAATTGATATCGTTTCGTCTCCAAAGGTGGGACGTTCCCTACCGAAAACAATCAAGCTTGTTGTGAGAAGCTCCGGTTTGTGAGAAGCATATACCCAAACCTGCCCCAAATGGGACAAAATTTGTACCACGACATGTTGATGCCGCTCCATGATAGCATTCCAAGTTTCAAGAATTTCAGATGAGTTTTGGATTTACTAGATTTTAAAAACCAGGCATCTCAATGTTTTTCCGGCAATCAACGGTGCCCTGGTGTTTAAAATTGATGCCCATTTCTTGCATGGGACCTGAGCATGCACCCAATGACACATATTTGATTTTTCAACCAATTTATATGCACTCGAGTATGTGCATGTAGTTCAAATTTGAATTACGCACATAAATGCATTGAAATTACGGTTAATGCATAAAAATGTCCAAACGAACCCCGAAAAATCACAAAAATTCACACAACACTCATGTTGTTCTATGTTGACAGGAGAAAAAAATTTGAAAGCAAAAGGAGGCAATTGATATCGTTTCGTTCCCAAAGCTGGGACGTTCCCTACCGAAAACAATCATGCTTGTTGTGAGAAGCTCTGGTTTGTGAAAAGCATATACCCAAACCTGCCCCAAATGGGACAAAATTTGTACCACGGCATGTTGATGCCGCTCCATGATAGCATGCCAAGTTTCATGAATTTCAGACGATTTTGGATTTACTAGAATTTAAAAACCAGGCATCTCAATGTTCTGCCGTCATTCAACGGTGCCCTGGTGTTCGAAATTGATGCCCATTTCTTGCATGGGACCTGAGCATGCACCCAATGACACATATTTGATTTTTCAACCAATTTATATGCACTCGAGTTTGTGCATGTAGTTCAAATTTGAATTACGCACATAAATGCATTGAAAACACAGTTAATGCATAAAAATGTCCATACGAACCCCGAAAAATGACAAAAATTCACACAACACTCCTGTTGTTCTATGTTGACACGAGAAAAAAAATTGAAAGCAAAAGGAGGCAATCGATATCGTTTCGTCCCCAAAGGTGGGACGTTCCCTACCGAAAACAATCATGCTTTTTGTGAGAAGCTCCAGTTTGTGAGAAGCATATACCCAAACCTGCCCCAAATGGGACAAAATTTGTACCACGGCATGTTGATGCCACTCCATGATAGCATGCCAAGTTTCATGAATTTCAGACGAGTTTTGGATTTACTAGAATTTAAAAATCAGGCATCTCAATGTTTTGCCGGCAATCAACGGTGCCCTGGTGTTCAAAATTGATGCCCATTTCTTGCATGGGACCTGAGCATGCACCCAATGACACATATTTGATTTTTCAAACATTTTATATGCACTCAAGGATGTGCATGTAGTTCAAATTTTAATTACGCACATAAATGCATTGAAAACTCAGTTAATGCATAAAAATGTCCAAACAAACCCCGAAAAATCACAAAAAATCGCACAACACTCATGTTGTTCTATGTTGACACGAGAAAAAAATTTGAAAGCAAAAGGAGGCAATTGATATCGTTTCGTCCCCAAAGGTGGGACGTTCCCTACCGAAAACAATCATGCTTCTTGTGAGAAGCTCCGATTTGTGAGAAGCATATACCCAAACCTGCCCCAAATGGGACAAAATTTGTACCACGGCATGTTTACGCCGCTCCATGATAGCATGCCAAGTTTTATGAATTTCAGACGAGTTTTGGATTTACTAGAATTTAAAACCAGGCATCTCAATGTTCTTCCCGCATTCAACGGTGCCCTGGTGTTCGAAATTTATGCCCATTTCTTGCATGGGACCGGAGCATGCACCCAATGACACATATTTGATTTTTCAACCAATTTATATACACTTGAGTATGTGCATGTAGTTCAAATTTTAATTACGCACAAAAATGCATTGAAAAAACAGATAATGCATAAAAATGTCCAAACGAACCCAAAAAAATCACAAAAATTCACACAACACTCCTGTTGTTCTATGTTGACACGAGAAAAAAAATTGAAAGCAAAAGGAGGCAATTGATATCGTTTCGTCCCCAAAGGTGGGACATTCCCTACCGAAAACAATCATGCTTATTGTGAGAAGCTCCGGTTAGTGAGAAGCATATACCCAAACCTGCCCCAAATGGGACAAAATTTGTACCACGGCATGTTGATGCCGCTCCATGATAGCATTCCATGTTTCATGAATTTCAGATGAGTTTTCGATTTACTAGATTTTAAAAACCAGGCATCTCAATGTTTTGCCGACAATCAACGGTGCCCTGGTGTTCAAAATTGATGCCCATTTCTTGCATGGGACCTGAGCATGCACGCAATGACACATATTTTATTTTTCAACCAATTTATATGCACTCGAGTATGTGCATGTAGTTCAAATTTGAATTACGCACATAAATGCATTGAAAACACGATTAATGCATAAAAGTGTCCAAACGAACCCCGAAAAATCACAAAAATTCACACAACACTCATGTTGTTCTATGTTGACACGAGAAAAAAATTTGAAAGCAAAAGGAGGCGATCGATATCGTTTCGTCCCCAAAGGTGGGACGTTCCCTAACGAAAACAATCATGCTTGTTGTGAGAAGCTCCGGTTTGTGAGAAGCATATACCCAAACCTGCCCCAAATGGGACAAAATTTGTACCACGGCATGTTGATGCCGCTCCATGATAGCATGCCAAGTTTCATGAATTTCAGACAAGTTTTGGATTTACTAGAATTTAAAAACCAGGCATCTCAATGTTCTGCCGGCATTCAACGGTGCCCTCGTGTTCGAAATTGATGCCCATTTCTTGCATGGGACCTGAGCATGCACCCAATGACACATATTTGATTTTTCAACCAATTTATATGCACTCGAGTATGTGCATGTAGTTTAAATTTGAATTACGCACATAAATGCATTGAAAACACAGTTAATGCATACAAATGTCCAAATGAACCCCGAAAAATGACAAAAAGTCACACAACACTCCTGTTGTTCTATGTTGGCACGAGAAAAAAAATTGAAAGCACAAGGAGGCAATCGATATCGTTTCGTCCCCAAAGGTGGGACTTTCCCTACCGAAAACAATCATGCTTGTTGTGAGAAGCTCCGGTTTGTGAGAAGCATATACCCAAAACTACCCCAAATGGGACAAAATTTGTACCCCGACATGTTGATGCCGCTCCATGATAGCATTCCAAGTTCCATGAATTTCAGATGAGTTTTGGATTTACTAGAATTTAAAAACCAGGTATCTCAATGTTTTGCCGGCAATCAACGGTGCCCTGGTGTTCAAAATTGATGCCCATTTCTTGCATGGGACCTGAGCATGCACCCAATGACACATATATGATTTTTCAACCAATTTATATGCACTCGAGTATGTGCATGTAGTTCAAATTTGAATTACGCACATAAATGCATTGAAAACTCAGTTAATGCATAAAAATGTCCAAACGAACCCCAAAAAATCACAAAAATTCACACAACACTCCTGTTGTTCTATGTTGACACGAGAAAAAAATTTGAAAGCAAAAGGAGGCAATCGATATCGTTTCGTCCCCAAATGTGGGACGTTCCCTACCGAAAACAATCATGCTTTTGTGAGAAGCTCCGGTTTGTGAGAAGCACATACCCAAACCTGCCCCAAATGGGACAAAATTTGTACCACGGCATGTTGACGACGCTCCATGATAGGATGCCAAGTTTCATGAATTTCAGATGAGTTTTGGATTTACTAGAATTTAAAAACCAGGCATCTCAATGTTCTGCCGGCATTCAACGGTGCCCAGGTGTTGGAAATTAATGCCCATTTCTTGCATGGGACCTGAGCATGCACCCAATGACACATATTTGATTTTTCAACCAATTTATATGCACTCGAGTATGTGCAACTAGTTCAAATTTGAATTACGCACATAAATGCATTGAAAACTCAGTTAATGCATAAAAATGTCCAAACGAACACCGAAAAATCACAAAAATTCACACAACACTCCTGTTGTTCTATGTTGACATGAGAAAAAATATTGAAAGCAAAAGGAGGCAATCGATATCGTTTCGTCCCCAAAGGTGGGGCGTTTTGTCGTTGTACTAAGGTAGGGGTACCTCAGTACCCCAACTTGTGCACGGGCGGTTGCAGCTTCCCGCGGCAGGGTTTACCGCGTGCTCGCCGGAGACCTTCCTGCTCCGTATCAAACCATTCAAAAACAAAGTATACAAGACAGAAGATCGAGACCCCGGCAAGCGGAGCTTGCCGGGAAGGCCGTTCCAGGCTCAAGGTTACATCACTCACGCAAGGCCCTGGCAAGAGGAGCTTGCCAGGATGACTAGAAGATTATATCATGAAAGACACGCCCCGGCGCTATATGCGTCCCGGCGAGGGCCCGGGGAGCGACAAGCTTCAGAGCCCGGCAAGCTCCCGGGCCCGGCAAGGTCGAGACCCCGGCAAGGTGCCTGCCGGGAGAGATGCGCTGTGTGCCCGCGCTCCAGCTCATCGGCCCACGCGTCGCCCTGGGGCCATTCCAGGGACGCGTGGCGGATGGCTGTGCAGCCTGGGGGACACGGTGGCACTTCACGGTGGTGAAGCCATCGCCGTGGCGAACGGAGACGCAAGGGCGGGAGCTTTTGGGGTCGACGGCGACGGGCATTAAATGCCCTTGTCCCCCACTGTCAAAGTAGGTAGCGACCACTGTTCATGCACTATAGCTCCACTGTTCCCGCACTGTTACAACTACCACCTCTTTTACATTTTTACCCCTTTCTCCTACGTTGACACCTGTCGGTGACCCCTTGCCCTATAAAAGGAGGCCCATGCACAACGTGGAGGGGGTTCGGAACCTAGATCATTCATACGCTCGGTGTAGCTGCTTCTTCAAGCTCCCGAGCTCTCCAACTCAATACACAACTAAGCAGGAGTAGGGTTTTACGCGTCTACCGCGGCCCGAACCTGGGTAAAACTGCCCGCGTGCTCGCTACGATCTGCTCTTCGTGCTCCCTCCGCCCTCGTACCGCACAAACAAGGGGCTCCGGTCCCATAGGTGTTCGTGGCGGACAGTTTCCCCCGACATCTTTGGCGCGCCAGGTAGGGGGCGTCGAGGTTGTGCGAATCTGATCCGGCGTTCGCGGCGGCGCATTCTTCATTCAACCTCTCCAGTTCATTCAGCAACTTCATCAGCAACAGCACTATGGCCCCGAAGAAGAAGGCTTCGGAGGTCGGAGGCCCGTCTGCATCTCATCCGCCGCCACCAGAGCCAATGGTGGGCGAGGGAGGCGCCGTCGGAAGGGTGGTCGCCGGCGAGGACACTCGCGGCGCCACCAGGTCCAAGGACAAGACGGACGACCGAGCCTCGGTCTCCGTGGACGCGCCGCGTCCGTCTCAGCACACGACAACCCAGCAACGCCATACCACGGGAGGTGGTATCCGCTTGCTGGGGCAAGGACAAACCGGAGGCTCGCGGGACGCCCCGGACCACCGTCCGGGCACAAGCAAAGCGAAGGCGCCGGCGCGGGACCCTGCTCCTTCTAACGTTGTTAGGAGTCCGAGCATATCCCGCTCCTCGCGCCGCTCGCCCCTGTTCCCCTCCACTCCAGCAGAAGCGCTCGCAAGGGCACAACTGCTCCTCGACTTCCCTCCAGCGGCAGACAAAGCCGAAGACTGGAGGGCCACCATCCAGAGCCTGATCGCCTTCGCCAACCACGATTCTCCACAGCAGTCGGCGGCCTCGCGGCCGCGGCAAGCTGAGAAGACGAAGGCCGACGGCGACAAGACCGCCGGGGGTGCGACAAGCGTGCACTCCCCGCCGCGGAAGCAGAAGACGCCGCCCCGCCGGAACAACGCCGACGACGGCTCCACGGCATCGTCGGATCCGCGGGCTCGTCGGGACCAGCGCCAAGTCCTTGACGACCGGCGACAAGAAGACGCTCGCACAACAATCGAGCGCCGCCGAGAAGCTCGGCGACAATCAGACCAGAGGACTGGGGACGCTGTCGACGCGCGCGCGCCCGGTGAACCAGGCGACTTGCCGTACGCGGCAGGTTGCCCTGCGTTCACCCGCGAGCTGCGGCGCGTCCAGTGGCCCAGCATGAAGAATTTCAAACCCGACGTACCGGAGAAGTACGACGGCAAGACGCACCCCTCGGAGTTCCTCAGTGTCTACACCATCGCGGTGCAGGCTGCCGGGGGGCGCGACGAGAAGATTTTAGCGAACTACTTCCCGCTCGTGCTTAAGCCGAACGTCCGTTCGTGGCTTATGCACTTGCCGGAAGGTTCCATCTCTTCTTGGGCCGACCTTTGCCACCAGTTTGTTGGCGCCTTCACCGGCGGCCACAAACCCCACGGCCAGGAGAGCGATCTCCACATTCTGGCCCAAAAGGAAGGAGAATCCCTGCGCAAGTACATCCAACGCTTCAGCCGTGTGCAGCACAACATCCCCGACGTCCACCCTGCCGCGGTTATCAGCGCGTTCCACCAGAACGTGCGTAACCGCCGCATGCGTGAAGAAATGGCGATGACCAAGATTCGGGATGTCAGTGAGCTCTATGCCCTGGCTGATAAGTGCGCACGCGCGGAAGAGGGGAGGAGACTCCCCGGGGAGGATGCTGGCGCAGGAGGAAGCGACAGCGACGACGCCGCCCCGGCAAAGAAGAGCCGGCGGCGGAATAACATAAAGAAGAACAAGAAGGAAGTGTTTGCCGTCGAGAAGTCTGGCAAGGAGGCTCCCGCCAAGCAAACACAGGCTGGCGGCTACGGCAAGGAGCCTGCCCCTGTAGCGGCAGCCGACAAGCAGGACGGCTCCGACAAGCAATACTGCAAGATCCACCGCACCAAGGGCCACGACCTCTCCAACTGCAAGCGCGTCGAGTACCTCGTCGAGCAGCAGAAAGCTGAGTACGAGAGGCGCGACAAGGAGAAGGCCCAAGGTGGCGGCGGAGAGCCAAGCAAGAAGCGGCCATTCAATGGCCGGGGAGGACGCCGCGGCAAGGCCAAGCAGCGGCAAGGCGACCGACCTCCCCGGGGCCGCGACAAAGATGAAGAAGACGACGACGAAGACATGGAGGACGAGGATAACAGCGAGCAGGAGTTCCAGAAGGCCACGGAGGTCCTGTGCGTCGACGGTGGCGCCTCTCTGCACACCTCCCACCGCCAGCTCAAGCAGTGGGTGCGTGAGGTGAATGCAGCAGAGCCATCCGTGGAGTCGCGCAGGCTCCTCAAATGGTCCAGCACGCCCATCATTTTTGATCTTGAGGATCACCCTGACCGCACCACCGCAGTCGGGTGCTTGCCGATGCTGGTTTCACCCACCATCCGCAACCTCAAGGTCACCAAAATGTTGGTTGACGGCGGGGCCGGGCTGAACTTGATCTCCTCTGCTATGATCAAGAAACTCCAAATTCCAGATGGCGAGCTCGAAGAGACCGGTTCTTTCCAAGGAATCAACCCAGGAAGGAGCAAGCCCAAGGGGAAGATCACTCTGCCGGTGACCTTTGGCGGGGAGCTCAACTTCAGAACTGAGCGCATCACTTTCGACGTTGCTGATATTCCATTGCCATACAATGGAATACTCGGCCGTCCCGCCCTCGCCAAGTTCATGGCGGCTTCCCACCATGCTTAAAACGTACTCAAGATGCCGGGGCCGATAAGCGTCATCACTGTCCACGGCGACAAGAAAGATGCGCTTGTCTGCGCCGACAAGATCTACCGGGATGCAGCAGCTGCGGCCGAGAAGGACACACTTGCCGCTGAAGCTCCCGGGGGGAAGAAGACGAAGACCAAGCCCGGCAAGTGCTCTGGGGCCCACTCCGGCAACCGCACCTCTTCGGAGTGCTGCGCTGCCGTCGAGGACGTCCCATCGAGCTCCACCGGCAAGTGTAAGAAAGGAATGGCCACTCCTCCGGCAACCAAGAAGGTGTCCGCCAAGGAGGACGGCACTGGTGGTACCTTCACCATCAGTGCCACGCTGGACAGCAAATAGGAAAGCGCGCTCGTTGCCTTCCTGCGGGCGAATGTCGATGTGTTTGCCTGGCAACCATCTGACATCCCCGGTGTTCCCAGGAAGGTAATTGAGCACAAGCTTGCTGTTTGTCCTCATGCGCGGCCCATCAAGCAGAAAGTGAGGAAGCAAGCCGTGGAGCGCCAAGAATTCATCAACGAAGAGATCAAGAAACTAGAGGCAGCAGGCCTAGTTAGAGGTGTGATCCATCCGACGTGGTTGGCAAATCCAGTCGTCGTGCGCAAGGCCAACGGGAAGTGGAGACTGTGTATAGACTTCACCGATGTGAATAAAGCATGTCCCAAGGATCCATTCCCTTTGCCGCGCATTGACCAGATCGTTGACTCCACTGCCGGATGTGAGCTACTCTGTTTTCTTGATGCATATTCAGGCTACCACCAGATCTTTATGGCCAAAGAGGATGAAGAGAAGACTGCATTTATCACTCCATGTGGCACTTATTGCTTCATACGCATGCCATTTGGAATGAAGAATGCAGGATCAACGTTTGCAAGGGTAGTGTACACTGCTTTCGAGCCACAGATCCACAGAAATGTAGAAGCTTACATGGATGACATCGTGGTGAAAAGTAAGAGCAAGGAAACCCTGGTCCAAGATCTGGAAGAGACATTTCAGAACCTGCGCAGAATACAGCTCAAGTTGAACCCCGAGAAGTGCGTCTTTGGAGTCCCCTCCGGCAAGCTTCTCGGGTTCTTTGTATCGCAGAGGGGGATTGAAGCCAACCCCGACAAGATTAAAGCCATTGAGCAGATTGAGGCCCCGAAGCGCGTCAAGGATGTCAGAAGGCTTGCAGGTTGTGTGGCCGCCCTCAGCAGGTTCATTTCAAAGTCTGCAGAACGCGCCCTGCCTTTCTTCAAAATCTTGAAGAAGGCAAGTCCCATGAAGTGGACTCCGGAAGCGGAGGCAGCGCTGCAAGATTTGAAACGGTACCTGTCCTCCACTCCAATACTTGTCGCACCTAGACCACAGGAAAAGTTGCTGCTGTACCTAGCGGCAACCAACCAGGTGGTTAGTGCTGCGTTGGTAGCGGAGTGGGAGTCTGACGAGGAGTCTACACCACAGGCAAGCGAATCCAGCGACAAGCAGGGGGCTGCTCCGGCGAGCTCTGGCCCCGACAAGGACAACTCTGCGCAGAAACAGGATGAAGCACGGAAGAAGATGGTGCAGCGCCCAGTGTATTTTGTAAGTTCCCTTCTCCAGGGGGCTAGATCAAGATACTCTGGTGTACAAAAGTTGCTTTTCGGCCTCCTCATGGCCTCGAGAAAGCTGCGCCATTACTTCCAAGCACATGAGATAACAGTGGTCACTCGCTTTCCGCTGAAGAGGATATTGCACAACTCGGAAGCAACAGGCAGGATCGTTGAGTTGGCACTGGAGCTGTCGAGCTTTGGACTCAAGTTTGAAAGTACTTCAACCATACAGAGCCGAGCTTTGGCAGAATTCATAGCTGAGTGGACCCCAACGCCCGATGAAGAAGTCCAAGAGACAAGTGCACCCGTACAAGAAGTAACAAGTGAATGGGTAATGTATTTTGATGGTGCCTTCTCGCTGCAAGGCGCCGGTGCTGGCGTGGTACTCATCGCGCCCACCGGAGAGCATCTCAAATATGTTATCCAGATGCACTTTCCCAGGGAGCAAGCGACAAATAACACTGCTGAATATGAAGGCTTGCTTGCCGGCCTCAGGATTGCGGCCGAACTCGGGATCAGGAAGCTGATTGTGCGGGGAGATTCTCAGTTGGTGGTCCGGCAAGTTAACAAGAGTTATCAGAGCCCTTTGATGGAAGCTTATGTCGATGAAGTGAGGAAGCTTGAGGAGCACTTTGAAGGTCTGCAGATGGAGCATGTCCCGAGAGCTCAAAATGAAATAGCAGATGGCCTTTCAAAGTGCGCTTCGATGAAGTTACCTGTGGAACCAGGGACCTTCTTGCTCAAGCTGACTCAGCCATCCGTTACACCATCAATTGGGCAGTCCAAGAAGAGAAAGTTGGTCTCCGGCGACTACTTGCCGGCGGATCTTCCTGAAACCGCCGCCAAGGTCCCCAAGATCAACAACCAGAACGCTGAGGAACAGTTTGCTCCTGCAGATCCTCGGGTCTGTACAGTTGAAGCAAGCGTTCCCGACAAGTCTCGCCCCGGCGAGCTTGCCGGGGGACCTTCAGCTCCGGCAGAGCCAGAGGTTCTTGCCGTAGAAGCTGAGGTTCCCGCAGCGGCCCTCATGCCTTTGGTCCTTGCCGTTGAGCCTCAAGCTCCGGCATGGGCGCAGCGGATCGTCCGTTTTCTGCAAACTGGAGAACTTCCCGACGACCCAGAAGAAATAGAGAAGATAACCAGGCAGTCAAGTATGTACCAGTTCGTGGATAACGAGCTGTACAGAAGAAGGCTCAACGGTGTCAGGTTGAAGTGCATCTCCAGGGAAGATGGACAGAAGCTGTTGGCGGAAATACACGGAGGCATATGCGGCCACCACATTGGCGCAAGGGCGCTTGCCGGGAAAGCTTTCCGGCAAGGGTTCTTTTGGCAAGAAGCCCTCCAAGATGCAACTGCACTAGTAACCAAGTGTGAAGCGTGCCAGTTCCATGCAAAGCAGATTCATCAGCCAGCTCAAGCTCTCCAAACAATTCCTTTATCCTGGCCCTTCTCGGTCTGGGGGCTCGATATCCTCGGCCCCTTCCCCCGAGCCGTCGGGGGCTTTGAGTACTTGTACGTTGCAATCGACAAGTTCACAAAGTGGCCAGAAGTGGAGCCAGTGAGAAAGGTGACAGCACAGTCAGCGGTCAGGTTCTTCAGGTCGATTGTTTGCCGTTTCGGAATCCCTAACAGGATCATCACCGACAACGGTACACAATTTACTAGTCGCACCTTCATGCAGTACGTCCAAGACCTTGGCGCCAAGGTCTGTTTCGCTTCTGTTGCTCACCCGAGGAGCAACGGTCAAGCGGAGAGGGCCAATGCTGAAGTGCTGCGCGGACTCAAGACAAGGACCTTTGACAGGCTGCGCAAGTGCGGAAGAAATTGGATAGAGGAGCTACCGGCGGCTCTTTGGTCAATCAGAACGACGCCAAGTCGAGCCACCGGACAGACACCCTTTGCTCTAGTCTATGGAGCAGAGGCAGTTCTCCCCACGGAACTCGTATACGGATCTCCTCGAGTGCTCGCTTATGATGAGCTCGAGCAAGAGCAACTGCGACAAGATGATGCGTTGCTCCTCGAGGAGGGACGTCTCCAGGCTGTTGTACGAGCTGCTCGATACCAGCAAGCCTTGCGTCGCTACCATAGCCGCAAGGTCAAGGCCAGGAGTCTCGAGGAAGGCGACCTTGTTCTTCGGCGTGTTCAGTCCGCCAAGAATTCCAACAAGTTGACGCCGAAGTGGGAAGGCCCTTATCGGGTGAGACAAGTCACGAGGCCCGGCGCTGTCCGCCTTGAGACCGAAGAAGGCTTACCGGTGAGCAACTCCTGGAACATAGAGCATCTTCGCAAGTTTCACCCATAAGGCGCGGTTGCCGTGATCCGTTCCGGCAACCACCTTTTGTACAAGCTTTGCCGCTGTTGCATGTAACCCTTTGTACAAAGCCGGGCGCAGACCCCGTGCATCAGTAAAAAAATTGTGTTTTGCGTTATTTGCCTTTTGCATGCTTTTCTTTGCTATTTGCATGTGTTATTTGGCATCTCGTGCAACATACACATCCGGTAAGCATTGGAGCGCCGAAAGGCCATATACTTGTTTCCCTCTTCTTTTTCTTTGCCTCTTAAGCAGAAGGAACGTTCCTCGCACACAAGTTTGCCGGGGGGGATGGAGATGGAAGAGGAACCAAGTGCTGTTCAAGAAAGAGAAGCCTTACCGAGAAGCAAGCAACATATGAAAGCTAGAGGAACCAAGTGCTGTTCAAGAAAGAGAAGCCTTACCGAGAAGCAAGCAACATATGAAAGCTAAGTTATTGGAATTTGACCAGTTCAAATTTTTAAATTTTAGTTGTCTTCCTTGAACAATCACACTTTGTATGGAAAACCTGTGCGCGGAGGAACCTACCCGTAGCTAGCCGCACCCTTGTCTTGTTTCCGAGTACACTCAACGATCTAAGTGAGCTGCGACAAGTGTCGCGCCCTTACTTCGTTTTCGAGTTCACTCAGCAAGCTAAGTGCGTTGCGACTAGCTGCGGCAAGGTTGCTTGCCGGTGAGACCTTGGCCAGCAGGCTGCTCAGAGTCCAGCACTCAGCGCTCGCGGCAAGGGCCCCTTGCCGGCAAGCTCCCCGGGAGCGTAGGGTGAAAAGCATACAAAGTAGATGACCAAGACAAGGAAGATAACATTGCACTGATTGATCAAAATGAGATAAACATCTTACAAAGGATAACTTGTCGCAATGGACTAATGAGTTCATAACACCCTGTGCAGCAACAAAAAGAAATAAAGAAAATGGAGGCCTAATCTACGCGGTCGCCCTCGATCCTGGAGAGCTTGCTCACTTTGGCGATGATGTGGGCGACCTGCTCCTTCAACGCCTCCATGTTTGTGTCGGCCGGCAAACTGCGGAGAACGTTGGTGAGGTTTATGCCGGGATTGCGGTATACAATCTTCGTCAGCACACGCTCCAAGGTCCCCGTGCAGAGCAGACGTGACTCCTCGGCCAGTTGCGCGGGAATCTTATTCCGAAGATTTGCGAGGGCCGGCGCGATCCCTCTGAAGAAGAGGCTGAGTTTGGCGCTGTGAGGGAGGTCCGGATCCGTGGAGTAGATGAGATGCTCGACTTTCAGCGCCAGCAGCTCCTGGTCGATGTTGGACGCAGAAGATACCAAGTCCTCGGTCCATACCTCAATGGTATGGCGGAAGTTCTCGGCCGCCTTGTTGGCGCTGTCCACCAAGGCTCGCTCCTTGCGGAGCTCCTCCTTCAACTTGGTCTCCCGATCCCGGACGGCGTCAAGTGAGTCCTTCAGTGTGGAGACCTTCAGCTCCAGATCCTCGATGGAGTCCTTGGCGGCCTTCAATTCGTCGCCCCTCTCAGAAAGACGCACCTGGAGTTCTGAGTTGGTGTGGGCGTCCTTCTCGCGCTCTATGGTGAGCGCGGCGACCTTCTCCACGCTCGCCTTCAGCGACTCCTCTAGCTGCGCGACCTTGGCGGCAAGCTCCTCCTTGGCGGTCTCCGCGGTAGCCGCGGCAGCTCTCGCCTCCTTCAGCTCCCCGCCAAGGGCCTGCTCCCGAGCGGCAAGTTCTTCCTCGTGGGCGTCGAGGTTGACCTTCCGCTGGGCGAGCTCTCCTTCTCGCCGGGACATCTCCACCCCGGCGAGCCGCTGCTGCTCTTCGGCCTCGGCCTTCTCCAGCACCCACTCTTGGTATTCTCCGGCGAGTCGCTCGCGCTCCTCCGCCACCTCGCGGAGGGCCGCCTGGTTGGCGGCGCTGAGCTCCGCCGCGCGCTTCTCCATCTCCGCGGCGGCCTTGGCGGCGAGGGCCTCCCGACAAGCAAGCTTCGCCTGCCTGGCCCGGTAAAGGGCCAGGAGCTGGTGAAGCAGCTTCTCCTCCTCAGGCCCTTCGCTTCCGCCGGGCGCCTCGACGATCTTCAAGCCCGCGGAGGCGAGGATCTCCCCATCAAAGGCCTCGCCCTCCGCGGGAGCTCGCGACGAAGAACCCCACGGCACCTGGATGAAGACGCCGTTGGGGGCTTCGAGATAATAGCCGGCCTGCAACGTTCCGGCGGAGGGGTCGGCGGCCGGCGCAGCACTTGATGCTCCCGCCGCCTCCGGGCCGGCGGTGCGGTCGCCGTCCCCCTCCCCGGCCGCTGCGTCCGCAGCCGGAGCGGTCTCCTGCGCGGCCGGCTCGGCGGCTTCAGCCGTGTCCTCGGCGACAGGGGCGTCGCCGCCGCCGCCCTGCGCGCCCTCCTCCTTAATGATGATGACCTCCGTCTCCATCTGCTCGGGGGGAGGAGGATCTAGAAGAAGAAGAAGCAAAGGAAGTTCAAGCAAATATCCAAAAAGAAACAACGCCAAGAAGACGAAGTTACAAGACCTACCTTGGCAGACGTCGTCAGCGGCGGGCTCCCTCGCCGGGGAGCTCTGCCTTGGCGGAGTAGCCACCCTCGCCGGGCTGCTCGCCCTTGGCGGGGTACTCGCCCTTGGCGGAGTACCCGCCCTTGGCGGAGCGCTCTCCCTTGCCGGGGAGGCCGGCCTTGGCGGGGACGGCGGGGCCTGCGGCTCCTCAGGGGCGGCCTCCGGGCGCTCCTGCGGCTGTGGCTCCACCTCTGCACAAGTCAAGACAAAAATATCAAGATGCTGGAACAAGACAAAATCTCCAAGCGCGCCCGGCGAGCGAAAGTACAGAATCCAGACTTACGCTGGGGGCTGCGCTGGGGGCTGCTCCTCGGAGCAGCGCTCGGGTCCGGCAGACTTGGCTCTGGCGCGTCCCCAGTTGCCGCGGTGGGCGAGTCATCCGCGACCTCGATCACGGGCACCTTGGCTTTCTTCGCCGTGCGCTGGGCCAAGGTCCTGAAATCAAAGCAAAAGAACAAGATTAGCATCAACAATAATCAAGACGAAGTTTGAGAAGATAATGATCTCGAACGCTTACTCCTGTTCCTCCTCGTCGTCGTCGCTCAAGGCGGAGAAGTCAAACTCCACCTGGGGCGCGTCTGCGCGAGGAGCGGGAGGCGAAGATTCCCTCGGGCGCTTGGCGGTCCCTGGGACTGGGGGCTGCGAAGACCCAGCCCCTGTGGTAGCCGAGGCCCGGGGAGCGGGCGGAGCCGCCGCTCCGCCCCGTGAAGACTCCTGTCGGCTTGACGCCGGCCTGCGAGGCGCCTCTGTTGTGGTCTGCTTGCGGGGCGCCTCCGTCGTGGCATGCACGCGGGCCGCCTCCGCTGTGGCTGGTGCGCCGGTCGCCCCCGGCGCAGCTTGGCTCCCCCGGGGAGCTGCCCGGCGAGCTGGTTGTTGCCGGGGCGCCTGCGCCCTCTCTCCCGTCGCCGTCTTGCGGAGACGCTTTAGTGGAGACCGCCTAGGGCTTGCCCGGGGCGGGGAGGTCTCCGACGACGAGGAGAGGTCGTCGGCATAGAGCTCCGTTGACCCGCCGGAGTCCTCGGCGGCCTCGGCGTCCTCCTCCTCCTCCTCCTCCTCCTCTCCGGCTGGCTTGCTGGGTCCAGCGCCCTGCGCTGCGGCCTCCTTCCCTCCGGCGCCTCCGCTCCCTCCGGCGCCTCCGCTCCCCGCGGCGCCCCTGTTCCCTCCGGCGGCGCGGCTTCTCGCTGCGACCTCCGTCTGGATTCCGATGATCCCGGAGTGCCTCAAGGATGGGACCCCGGCGAGCTCGTCGGGGGGCAGCTTTAGTAGCCTGCGGATCTCCGCCTCTTCGGCTTGGCAGGACGCCTCCGCAGCATCTGCCTCGTCGGGCGTGTAGCCGAAATCCCCTGCCGCTGCGGCCACAGCGGCCTCTTCAACCCGAGAAGCGATATACGCAATCTCCTGGTCGGTGGTGTCCCGCGTCAGCTCCCGGGTCTCGTTCTTGTTCTTCGCCACCTCCACAAGGTTGTCGAAGAAGCTGAGGATGTCTATTGACTTGGGCGGAATCCACGTGCGGTCCACGCCGTGCGAATCACACGCGGGCATCATGGCGCGGAGAGGATCACAAGCCGTGCTGTTGCAAAGGGGCACCACTCCCCGGGGCCCCCTGAACCATTCCGGGTGGGCCGGGTCGTGCTTAAACAGCTCCCGGACCATCTCCTTCAGCTCCAGCGACGTGAAGTTGTAGTTGAGCCCGGGCCGCAACCTCATGATATCCGCCGAGTTGCCGTACTCCCAGGCCGGTCTTTTCCTGTCTTGGAGGGGGGCGATGCGGCGGCGGAGAAAGTCTGTGCCTACTTCTGCGACAGACAGCCTAGCGGTCCGGAGACGCAGAATCCTGATGAGGGCGACGTTGAGCTTGGCGTCGTCCGAATCCAGCTCGCTCCAGTCCCTGCCGCGCACGATGGGCGTTGTGCGCGGCGCGGTGAAGGATTGCGGCTGGTCCTCGACGATCCAACACCAGTCGGCACGCCACTCCTCCCACTTGCCGTGGAGCTCTCCCGGCAAGTAGGACTCCTTCTTGTTCAGACGGAAAACCCAAGAAATTCCTCCGAAGAGGGGGGCGCCGGCCTCTGCTCTAGGGGTGAAGAAATGCCTAAACAGCGCTACGTTTGGGTGTATTCCTATATAGTTTTCGCACATGTGTGCGAAAACCGCCATTGTGAGGATGGCGTTGGGGGTGAAGTCAAGAAGGTGGAGGCCGTAGGTGTGCATTATGTCACAGAAGAACTCAGAAAAAGGAGGGCAAAGACCGCAGTGGAAGAAGGCTGCGAAGAAATAGTACCCGCCGGGGTAGTTGTCCTTGGCGGCGGCCGGATAAGCTCGGGTGCGGGGGTGCGCCGCGGTTCCCTTGGACCAGAACAAGCAATACTTGTTCCAGAGCTCCCGCGCGCTGAGCTTCGGCGGAAAGACAAGGTTCCGCTTCCGATACGCGGCGAGCTTCGCCGCTTGCTCCGACTTCTCCTTCTTGCCTTTCTCCACCTTCGCCTTCTCGGTCTTCGGGGCCATGGCGGAGGCGGCGGAGGAAGAGGGACGAAGAGCCCTGCGGCAGCGGAGGTGTGGAGGCGGAGCACAAAGGGGATCTCTGGAGGAAGAAGAGGATGCAATGAAAGCGTAAGGAGGGGAACCGCTCCTGCTTCCTCTGCTTTTATGGGGAAGTGGGGGGCGTTTCGCTCTTTCCATTGAAGGAACGTGGGCACGTCCCATCCCACGACGCCGCAATCGACGCGTGCCGTTACGGGGGGACGTGGCGGATGCGGAAGTGGATTCGGCGCACCGTGGGCCGCGTGTGCCCGTGCACTGTTTTGGGCCTGGCCCAACAGCGCTCGGCACCGTGTGTGGCCCAGGCCCGGGGGCTCCTGTCGGTGTACTAAGGTAGGGGTACCTCAGTACCCCAACTTGTGCACGGGCGGTTGCAGCTTCCCGCGGCAGGGTTTACCGCGTGCTCGCCGAAGACCTTCCTGCTCCGTATCAAACCATTCAAAAACAAAGTATACAAGACAGAAGATCGAGACCCCGGCAAGCGGAGCTTGCCGGGAAGGCCGTTCCAGGCTCAAGGTTACATCACTCACGCAAGGCCCTGGCAAGAGGAGCTTGCCAGGATGACTAGAAGATTATATCATGAAAGACACGCCCCGGCGCTATATGCGTCCCGGCGAGGGCCCGGGGAGCGACAAGCTTCAGAGCCCGGCAAGCTCCCGGGCCCGGCAAGGTCGAGACCCCGGCAAGGTGCTTGCCGGGAGAGATGCGCTGTGTGCCCGCGCTCCAGCTCATCGGCCCACGCGTCGCCCTGGGGCCATTCCAGGGACGCGTGGCGGATGGCTGTGCAGCCTGGGGGACACGGTGGCACTTCACGGTGGTGAAGCCATCGCCGTGGCGAACGGAGACGCAAGGGTGGGAGCTTTTGGGGTCGACGGCGACGGGCATTAAATGCCCTTGTCCCCCACTGTCAAAGTAGGTAGCGACCACTGTTCATGCACTGTAGCTCCACTGTTCCCGCACTGTTACAACTACCACCTCTTTTACATTTTTACCCCTTTCTCCTACGTTGACACCTGTCGGTGACCCCTTGCCCTATAAAAGGAGGCCCATGCACAACGTGGAGGGGGTTCGGAACCTAGATCATTCATACGCTCGGTGTAGCTGCTTCTTCAAGCTCCCGAGCTCTCCAACTCAATACACAACTAAGCAGGAGTAGGGTTTTACGCGTCTACCGCGGCCCGAACCTGGGTAAAACTGCCCACGTGCTCGCTACGATCTGCTCTTCGTGCTCCCTCCGCCCTCGTACCGCACAAACAAGGGGCTCCGGTCCCATAGGTGTTCGTGGCGGACAGTTTCCCCCGACACGTTTCCTACAGAAAACAATCATGATTGTTGTGAGAAGCTCCGGTTTGTGAGAAGCCTATACCCAAACCTGCCCCAAATGGGACAAAATTTGTACCACGGCATGTTGATGCCGCTCCATGATAGCATGCCAAGTTTCATGAATTTCAGACGAGTTTTGGATTTACTAGAATTTAAAACCAGGCATCTCAATGTTCTGCCGGCGTTCAACGGTGCCCTGGTGTTCGAAATTGATGCCCATTTCTTGCAATGGACCTAAGCATGCACCCAATGACACATATTTGTTTTTTCAACCAATTTATATGCACTGGAGCATGTGCATGTAGTTCAAATTTGAATTACGCACATAAATGCATTGAAAACTCAGTTAATGCATAAAAATGTCCAAACGAACCCCGAAATATCACAAAAATTCACACAACACTCTAGTTGTTCTATGTTGACACGAGGAAAGAAATTGAAAGCAATAAGAGGCAATGGATATTGTTTCGTCCCCAAAGGTGGGACGTTCCCTACCGAAAACCATCATGCTTGTTGTGAGAAGCTCAGGTTTGTGAGAAGCATATACCCAAACCTGCCCCAAATGGGACAAAATTTGTACCACGGCATGTTGATGCCGCTCCATGATAGCATGCCAAGTTTCATGAATTTCAGACTAGTTTTGGATTTACTAGAATTTAAAAACTAGGCATCTCAATGTTTTGCCGGCAATCAACGAAGCCCTGGTGTTCGAAATTGATGCCCATTTCTTGCATGGGACCTGAGCATGCACCCAATGACACATACTAGATTTTTCAACCAATTTATATGCACTCGAGGATGTGCATGTAGTTCAAATTTGAATTACACACATAACTGCATTGAAAACTCAGTTAATGCATAAAAATGTCCAAGCGAACCCCGACACAAAAATTCACACAACACTCCTGTTGTTCTATGTTGACACGAGGAAAAAATTTGAAAGCAAAAGGAGGCAATCGATATCGTTTCGTCCTCAAAGGTGGGACGTTCCCTACCGAAAACAATCATGCTTGTTGTGAGAAGCTCCGGTTTGTGAGAAGCATATACCCAAACCTGCCCCAAATGGGACAAAATTTGTACCACAGCTTGTTGATGCCGCTCCATGATAGCAATCCAAGTTTCATGAATTTCAGACAAGTTTTGGATTTACTAGAATTTAAAAACTAGCCATCTCAATGTTTTGCCGGCAATCAACGGTGCCCTGGTGTTCAAAATTGATGCCCATTTCTTGCATGGGACCTGAGCATGCACCCAATGACACATATTTGATTTTTCAACCAAATTATATGCACTGGAGCATGTGCATGTAGTTCAAATTTGAATTACACACATAAATGCATTGAAAACTCAGTTAATGCATAAAAATGTCCAAACGAACCCTGAAAAATCACAAAAATTCACACAACACTCTAGTTGTTCTATGTTGACACGAGGAAAAAATTTGAAAGGAATAAGAGGCAATGGATATTGTTTCGTCCCCAAAGGTGGGACGTTCCCTACCGAAAACCATCATGCTTGTTGTAAGAAGCTCCGATTTGTGAGAAGCATATACCCAAACCTGCCCCAAATGGGACAAAATTTGTACCACGGCATGTTGATGCCGCTCCATGATAGCATGCCAAGTTTCATGAATTTCAGACGAGTTTTGGATTTACTAGAATTTAAAAACTAGGCATCTCATTGTTTTGCCGGCAATCAACGGTGCCCTGGTGTTCGAAATTGATGCCCATTTCTTGCATGGGACCCGAGCATGCACCCAATCACACATATTTGATTTTTCAAACAATTTATATGCACTCGGGGATGTGCATGTAGTTCAAATTTGAATTACACACATAAATGCATTGAAAACTCAGTTAATGCATAAAAATGTCCAAACGAAACCCGAAAAATCACAAAAATTCACAAAACACTGCTGTTGTTCTATGTTGACACGAGAGAAAAACTTGAATGCAAAAGGAGGCAATCGATATCGTTTCGTCCCCAAAGGTGGGACATTCCCTACCGAAAACAATCATGCTTGTTGTGAGAAGCTCCGGTTTGTGAGAAGCATATACCCAAACCTACCCCAAATGGGACAAAATTTGTATCATGGCATGTTGATGCCGCTCCATGATAGCATGCCAAGGGTCATGAATTTCAGACAGGTTTTGGATTTACTAGAATTTAAAAACCAGCCATCTCGATGTTTTGCCGGTAATCAACGGTGTCCTGGTGTTCAAAATTGATGCCCATTTCTTGCATGGGACCTGCGCATGCACCCAATGACACATATTTGATTTTTCAAATCTTTTATATGCACTCGAGGATGTGCATGTAGTTCAAATTTGAATTACGCACATAAATGCATTGAAAACTCAGTTAGTGCATAAAAATGTCCAAACGAACCCCGAAAAATCACAAAAATTCACACAACACTCTTGTTGTTCTATGTTGACACGAGAAAAAAAATTGAAAGAAAAAGGAGGCAATCGATATCGTTTCGTCCCCAAAGGTGGGACGTTCCCTACCGAAAACAGTTATGCTTGTTGTGAGAAGCTCCGGTTTGTGAGAAGCATATACCCAAACCTGCCCCAAATGGGACAAAATTTGTACCACAGCTTGTTGATGCCGCTCCATGATAGCATGCCAAGTTTCATGAATTTCAGACAAGTTTTGGATTTACTAGAATTTAAAAACCAGCCATCTCAATGTTTTGCCGGCAATCAACGGTGCCCTGGTGTTCAAAATTGATGCCCATTTCTTGCATGGGACCTGAGCATGCACCCAATGACACATATTTGATTTTTCAACCAAATTATATGCACTGGAGCATGTGCATGTAGTTCAAATTTGAATTACGCACATAAATGCATTGAAAACTCAGTTAATGCATAAAAATGTCCAAACGAACCCTGAAAAATCACAAAAATTCACACAACACTCTAGTTGTTCTATGTTGACACGAGGAAAAATTTTGAAAGGAATAAGAGGCAATGGATATTGTTTCGTCCCCAAAGTTGGGACGTTCCCTACCGAAAACCATCATGCTTGTTGTAAGAAGCTCCGATTTGTGAGAAGCATATACCCAAACCTCCCCCAAATGGGACAAAATTTGTACCAAGTCATGTTGATGCCGCTCCATGATAGCATGCCAAGTTTCATGAATTTCAGACGAGTTTTGGATTTACTAGAATTTAAAAACTAGGCATCTCATTGTTTTGCCGGCAATCAACGGTGCCCTGGTGTTCGAAATTGATGCCCATTTCTTACATGGGACCTGAGCATGCACCCAATCACACATATTTGATTTTTCAAACAATTTATATGCACTCGAGGATGTGCATGTAGTTCAAATTTGAATTACACACATAAATGCATTGAAAACTCAATTAATGCATAAAAATGTCAAAACGAAACCCGAAAAATCACAAGAATTCACACAACACTACTGTTGTTCTATGTTGACACGAGAGAAAAACTTGAATGCAAAAGGAGGCAATCGATATCGTTTCGTCCCCAAAGGTGGGACGTTCCCTACCGAAAAAAATCATGCTTGTTGTGAGAAGCTCCGGTTGTGAGAAGCATATACCCAAACCTGCCCCAAATGGGACAAAATTTGTATCATGGCATGTTGATGCCGCTCCATGATAGCATGCCAAGTGTCATGAATTTCAGACAGGTTTTGGATTTACTAGAATTTAAAAACCAGCCATCTCAATGTTTTGCCGGCAATCAACGGTGCCCTGGTGTTCAAAATTGATGCCTATTTCTTGCATGGGACCTGCGCATGCACCCAATGACACATATTTGATTTTTCAAATCTTTTATATGCACTCGAGGATGTGCATGTAGTTCAAATTTGAATTACGCACATAAATG
Organism: Secale cereale; assembly: GCA_902687465.1. Taxonomy (NCBI): domain Eukaryota; kingdom Viridiplantae; phylum Streptophyta; class Magnoliopsida; order Poales; family Poaceae; genus Secale; species Secale cereale. The sequence continues at coordinate 382,835,997 of LR738714.1, read as the reverse complement.
CATTGAAAACTCTGTTAGTGCATAAAAATGTCCAAACGAACCCCGAAAAATCACAAAAATTCACACAACACTCTTGTTGTTCTATGTTGACACGAGAAAAAAAATTGAAAGAAAAAGGAGGCAATCGATATCGTTTCGTCCCCAAAGGTGGGACGTTCCCTACCGAAAACAGTCATGCTTGTTGTGAGAAGCTCCGGTTTGTGAGAAGCATATACCCAAACCTGCCCCAAATGGGACAAAATTTGTACCACGACATGTTGATGCCGCTCCATGATAGCATGCCAAGTTTCATGAATTTCAGACGAGTTTTGGATTTACTAGAATTTAAAAACTAGGCATCTCAATGTTTTGCCGGCAATCAACGAAGCCCTGGTGTTCGAAATTGATGCCCATTTCTTGCAAGGGACCTGAGCATGCACCCAATGACACATACTTGATTTTTCAACCAGTTTATATGCACTCGAGGATGTGCATGTAGTTCAAATTTGAATTACACACATAAATGCATTGAAAACTCAGTTAATGCATAAAAATGTCCAAGCGAACCCCGAAAAATCACAAAAATTCACACAAAACTCCTGTTGTTCTATGTTGACACGAGAAAAAAATTCGAAAGCAAAAGGAGGCAATCGACATTGTTTCGTCCCCAAAGGTGGGATGTTCCCTACCGAAAACAATCATGCTTGTTGTGAGAAGCTCCGGTTTGTGAGAAGCATATACCCAAACCTGCCCCAAATGGGACAAAATTTGTACCACGTCATGTTGATGCCGCTCCATGATAGCATGCCAAGTTTCATGAATTTCAGACGAGTTTTGGATTTACTAGAATTTAAAAACCAGCCATCTCAATGTTTTGCCGGCAATCAACGGTGCCCTGGTGTTCAAAATTGATGCCCATTTCGTGCAAGGGACCTGAGCATGCACCCAATGACACATATTTGATTTTTCAACCAATTTATATGCACTGGAGCATGTGCATGTAGTTCAAATTTGAATTACGCACATAAATGCATCGAAAACTCAGTTAATGCATAAAAATGTCCAAACGAACCCTGAAAACTCACAAAAATTCACACAACACTCTAGTTGTTCTATGTTGACACGAGGAAAAAAATTGAAAGGAATAAGAGGCAATGGATATTGTTTCGTCCCCAAAGGTGGGACGTTCCCTACCGAAAACCATCATGCTTGTTGTAAGAAGCTCCGGTTTGTGCGAAGCATATACCCAAACCTGCCCCAAATGGGACAAAATTTGTATCATGGCATGTTGATGCCGCTCCATGATAGAATACCAAGTGTCATGAATTTCAGACAGGTTTTGGATTTACTAGAATTTAAAAACCAGCCATCTCAATGTTTTGCCGGCAATCAACGGTGCCCTGGTGTTCAAAATTGATGCCCATTTCTTGCATGGGATCTGCGCATGCACCCAATGACACATATTTGATTTTTCAAATCTTTTATATGCACTCGAGGATGTGCATGTAGTTCAAATTTGAATTACGCACATAAATGCATTGAAAACTCAGTTAGTGCATAAAAATGTCCAAACGAACCCCGAAAAATCACAAAAATTCACACAACACTCTTGTTGTTCTATGTTGACACGAGAAAAAAAATTGAAAGAAAAAGGAGGCAATCGATATCGTTTCGTCCCCAAAGGTGGGACGTTCCCTACCGAAAACAGTCATGCTTGTTGTGAGAAGCTCCGGTTTGTGAGAAGCATATACCCAAACCTGCCCCAAATGGGACAAAATTTGTACCACGACATGTTGATGCCGCTCCATGATAGCATGCCAAGTTTCATGAATTTCAGACGAGTTTTGGATTTACTAGAATTTAAAAACTAGGCATCTCAATGTTTTGTCGGCAATCAACGAAGCCCTGGTGTTCGAAATTGATGCCCATTTCTTGCAAGGGACCTAAGCATGCACCCAATGACACATACTTGATTTTTCAACCAGTTTATATGCACTCGAGGATGTGCATGTAGTTCAAATTTGAATTACACACATAAATGCATTGAAAACTCAGTTAATGCATAAAAATGTCCAAGCGAACCCCGAAAAATCTCAAAAAATCACACAAAACTCCTGTTGTTCTATGTTGACACGAGAAAAAAATTCGAAAGCAAAAGGAGGCAATCGACATTGTTCCGTCCCCAAAGGTGGGACGTTCCCTACCGAAAACAATCATGATTGTTGTGAGAAGCTCCAGTTTGTGAGAAGCATATACCCAAACCTACCCCAAATGGGACAAAATTTGTACCACGTCATGTTGATGCCGCTCCATGATAGCATGCCAAGTTTTATGAATTTCAGACGAGTTTTGGATTTACTAGAATTTAAAAACCAGCCATCTCAACGGTGCCCTGGTGTTCAAAATTGATGCCCATTTCTTGCACGGGACCTGAGCATGCACCCAATGACACATATTTGATTTTTCAACCAATTTATATGCACTGGAGCATGTGCATGTAGTTCAAATTTGAATTACGCACATAAATGCATCGAAAACTCAGTTAATGCATAGAAATGTCCAAACGAACCCTAAAAAATCACAAAAATTCACACAACACTCTAGTTGTTCTATGTTGACACGAGGAAAAAAATTGAAAGGAATAAGAGGCAATGGATATTGTTTCGTCCCCAAAGGTGGGACGTTCCCTACCGAAAACCATCATGCTTGTTGTAAGAAGCTCCGGTTTGTGAGAAGCATATACCCAAACCTGCCCCAAATGGGACAAAATTTGTACCACGGCATGTTGATGCCGCTCCATTATAGCATGCCAAGTTTCATGAATTTCATAGGAGTTTTGGATTTACTAGAATTTAAAAACTAGGCATCTCAATGTTTTGCCGGCAATCAACGTTGCCCTGGTGTTCGAAATTCATGCCCATTTCTTGCATCGGACCTGAGCATGCACCCAATGACACATATTAGATTTTTCAACCAATTTATATGCACTCGAGGATGTGCATGTAGTTCAAATTTGAATTACACACATAAATGCATTGAAAACTCAGTTAATGCATAAAAATGAATAAACGAAACCCGAAAAATCACAAAAATTCACACAACACTCATGTTGTTCTATGTTGACACAAGAAAAAAATTTGAAAGCAAAAGGAGGCAATCGATATCGTTTCGTCCCCAAAGGTGGGACATTCCCTACCGAAAACAATCATGCTTGTTGTGAGAAGCAACGGTTTGTGAGAAGCATATACCCAAACCTGCCCCAAATGGGACAAAATTTGTACCATGGCATGTTGATACCGCTCCATGATAGCATGCCAAGTGTCATGAATTTCAGACGAGTTTTGGATTTACTAGAATTTAAAAACCAGGCATCTCAATGTTTTGCCGGCAATCAACGGTGCCCTGGTGTTCAAAATTGATGCCCATTTCTTGCATGGGACCTGAGCCTGCACCCAATGACACATATTTGATTTTTCAAATCTTTTATATGCACTCGAGGATGTGCATGTAGTTCAAATTTGAATTAGGCCCATAAATGCATTGAAAACTCAGTTAATGCATAAAAATGTCCAAACGAACCCCAAAAAATCACAAAAATTCACACAACACTCTTGTTGTTCTATGTTGACACCAGAAAAAAAATTGAGAGCAAAAGGAGGCAGTCGATATCGTTTCGTCCCCAAAGGTGGGACGTTCCCTACCGAAAACAATCATGCTTGTTGTGAGAAGCTCCGGTTAGTGAGAAGCATATACCCAAACCTGCCCCAAATGGGACAAAATTTGTACCATGACATGTTGATGCCGCTCCATGATAGCATGCCAAGTTTCATGAATTTCAGACGAGTTTTGGATTTACTAGATTTTAAAACTAGGCATCTCAATGTTTTGCCGGCAATCAACGAAGCCCTGGTGTTCGAAATTGATGCCCATTTCTTGCATGGGACCTGAGCATGCACCCAATGACACATACCTGATTTTTCAACCAATTTATATGCACTCGAGGATGTGTATGTAGTTCAAATTTGAATTACACACATAAATGCATTGAAAACTCAGTTAATGCATAAAAATGTCCAAGCGAACCCCAAAAAATCACAAAAATTCACACAACACTCCTGTTGTTCTATGTTGACACGAGAAAAAAATTTGAAAGCAAAAGGAGGCAATCGATATCGTTTCGTCCCCAAAGGTGGGACATTCCCTACCGAAAACAATCATGCTTGTTGTGAGAAGCTCCGGTTTGTGAGAAGCATATACCCAAACCTGCCCCAAATGGGATAAAATTTGTACCACGGCATGTTGATGCCGCTCCATGATAGCATGCCAAGTTTCATGAATTGCAGACGAGTTTTGGATTTACAAGAATTTAAAAACCAGGCATCTCAATGTTCTGCCGGCATTCAACGGTGCCCTGGTTTTCGAAATTGATGCCCATTTCTTGCATGGGACCTGAGCATGCACCCAATGACACATATTTAATTTTTCAACTAATTTATATGCACTCGAGCATGTGCATGTAGTTCAAATTTGAATTACGCACATAAATGCATTGAAAACTCAGTTAATGCATAAAAATTTCCAAACGAACCCCGAAAAATCACAAAAATTCACACAACACTCCTGTTGATCTATGTTGACACGAGAAAAAAAATTTGAAAGCAAAAGGAGGCAATCGAGATCGTTTCGTCCCCAAAGGTGGGACGTTCCCTACCGAAAATAATCATGCTTGTTGTGAGAAGCTCCGGTTTGTGAGAAGCATATACCCAAACCTGCCCCAAATGGTACAAAATTTGTACCACGGCATGTTGATGCCGGTCCATGATAGCATGCCAAGTTTCATGAATTTCAGACGCGTTTTGGATTTACTAGAATTTAAAAACCAGGCATCTCAATGTTTTGCCGGCAATCAATGGTGCCCTAGTGTTCGAAATTGATGCCCATTTCTTGCATGGGACCTTAGCATGCACCCAATGACACATTTTGATTTTTCAACCAATTTATATGCAGTCGAGCATATGCATGTAGTTCAAATTTGAATTACGCACATAAATGCATTGAAAGCTCAGTTAATGCATAAAAATGTCCAAACAAACCACGAAAAATCACAAAAATTCACACAACACTCCGGTTGTTCTATGTTGACACGAGAATTTTTTTTGAAATCAATAACAGGCAATGGATATTGTTTCGTACCCAAAGGTGGGACGTTCCCTACCGAAAACCATCATGCTTGTTGTGAGAAACTTCGGTTTGTGAGAAGCATATACCCAAACCTGCCCCAGATGGGACAAAATTTGTACCACGGCATGTTGATGCCGCTCCATGATAGCATGCCAAGTTTCATGAATTTCAGACGAGTATTGGATTTACTAGAATTTAAAAACCAGGCATCTCAATGTTCTGCCGGCATTCAACGTGCCCTGGTGTTCGAAATTGATGCCCATTTCTTGCATGGGACCTGAGCATGCACCCAATGACACATATTTGATTTTTCAACCAATTTATATGCACTCGAGGATGTTCATGTTGTTCAAATTTGAATTACGCACATAAATGCATTGAAAACTCAGTTAATGCATAAAAATGTCCAAGCGAACCCCGAAAAATCACAAAAATTCACACAACACTCCTGTTGTTCTATGTTGACACGAGAAAAAAAATTGAAAGCAAAAGGAGGCAATCGTTATCGTTTCGTCCCCAAAGGTGGGATGTTCCCTACCGAAAACAATCATGCTTGTTGTGAGAAGCTCCGGTTTGTGAGAAGCATGTACCCAAACCTGCCCCAAATGGGACAAAATTTGTACCACGGCATGTTAATGCTGCTCCGTGATAGCATGCCAAGTTTCATGAATTTCAGATGAGTTTTGGATTTACTAGAATTTAAAAACCAGACATCTCAATGTTTTGCCGGCAATCAACGGTGCCCTGGTGTTCAAAATTAATGCCCATTTCTTGCATGGGACCTGAGCATGCACCCAATGACACATAGTTGATTTTTCAACCAATTTATATGCACTTGAGGATGTGCATGTAGTTCAAATTTGAATTACGCACATAAATGCATTGAAAACTCAGTTAATGCATAAAAATTTCCAAACGAACCCTGAAAAATCACAAAAATTCACACAACACTCCTGTTGTTCTATGTTGACACAAGAAAAAAATTTGAAAGCAAAAGGAGGCAATCGATATCGTTTCGTCCTCAAAGGTGGGACATTCCCTACCGAAAACCATCATGCTTATTGTGAGAAGCTCCGGTTTGTGAGAATCATATACCCAAACATGCCCCAAATGGGACAAAATTTGTACCACGACATGTTGATGCCGCTCCATGATAGCATGCCAAGTTTCATAAATTTCAGACGAGTTTTGGATTTACTAGAATTTAAAAACCAGGCATATCAATGTTTTGCCGGCAATCAACGGTGCCCTGGTGTTCGAAATTGATGCCCATTTCTTGCATGGGACCTTAGCATGCACCCAATGACACATATTTGATTTTTCAACCAATTTATATGCACTGGAGCATGTGCATGTAGTTCAAATTTGAATTACGCACATAAATGCATTGAAAACTCAGTTAAAGCATAGAAAGGTCCAAGCGAACCCCGAAAAATCACAAAAATTCAGACAACACTACAGTTGTTCTATGTTGACATGAGGGAAAAAAAAGAAAGCAATAAGAGGCAATGGATATCGTTTCGTCCCCAAAGGTGGGTTGTTCCCTACCGAAAACCATCATGCTTGTTGTGAGAAGCTCCGGTTTGTGAGAAGCATATACCCAAACCCGCCCCAAATGGGACAAAATTTGTACCACGGCATGTTGATGCCGCTCCATGATAGCATGCCATGTTTCATGAATTTCAGACAAGTTTTGGATTTACTAGAATTTAAAAACCAGGCATCTCAATGTTTTGCCGGCAATCAACGGTGCCCTGGTGTTCGAAATTGATGCCCATTTCTTGCATGGGACCTGAGCATGCACCCAATGACACATATTTGATTTTTCAACCAATTTATATGCACTCTAGCATGTGCACGTAGTTCAAATTTGAATTACGCACATAAATGCAATGAAAACTCAGTTAACGCATAAGAATGTCCAAACAAACCATGAAAAATCACTAAAATTCACACAACATTCCGGTTGTTCTATGTTGACACGAGAAATTTTTTTGAAAACAATAACAGGCAATGGATATCGTTCCGTACCCAAAGGTGGGACGTTCCCTACCGAAAACCGTCATGCTTGTTGTGAGAAGCTCCGGTTTGTGAGAAGCATATACCCAAACATGCCCCAAATGGGACAAAAATTTTACAAGGCATGTTGATGCCGCTCCATGATAGCATGCCAAGTTTCATGAATTTCAGACGAGTTTTTGTTTTACTAGAATTTAAAAACCAAGCATCTGAATGTTTTGCCGGCAATCAACGGTGCCCTGGTGTTCGAAATTGATGCCCATTTCTTGCATGGGACCTGAGCATGCACCCAATGACACATATTTGATTTTTCAACCAATTTATATGCACTCGAGCATGTGCATGTTGTTCAAATTTGAATTACGCACATAAATGCATTGAAAACTCAGTTAATGCATAAAAATGTCCAAACGAATCCCAAAAAATCACAAAAATTCACACAACACTCCTGTTGTTCTATGTTGACACGAGAAAAAAAATTGAAAGCAAAAGGAGGCAATGGATATCGTTTCGTCCCCAAAGGTGGGATGTTCCCTACCGAAAACCATCATGCTTGTTGTGAGAAGCTCCGGTTTGTGAGAAGTATATACCCAAACAAGCCCCAAATGGGAGAAAATATGTACCACGGCATGTTGATGCCGCTCCATGATAGGATGCCAAGTTTCATAAATTTCAGACGAGTTTTGGATTTACTAGAATTTAAAAACGAGGCATCTCAATGTTTTGCCGGCAATCAACGGTGCCCTGGTGTTCGAAATTGATGCCCATTTCTTGCATGGGACCTGAGCATGCACCCAATGACACATATTTGATTTTTCAACCAATTTATATGCACTCGAGCATGTGCACGTAGTTCAAATTTTAATTACGCACATAAATGCAATGAAAACTCAGTTAACGCATAAGAATGTCCAAACAAACCACGAAAAATCACTAAAATTCACACAACACTCCGGTTGTTCTATGTTGACACGAGAAAAATATTTGAAAACAATAACATGCAATGGATATCGTTTCGTACCCAAAGGTGGGACGTTCCCTACCGAAAACCGTCATGCTTGTTGTGAGAAGCTCCGGTTTGTGAGAAGCATATACCCAAGCATATCCCAAATGGGACAAAATTTTTACCACGGCATGTTGATGCCGCTCCATGATAGCATGCCAAGTTTCATGAATTTCAGAAGAGTTTTGGATTAACTAGAAATTAAAAACCAGGCATCTCAATGTTTTGCCGGCAATCAACGGTGCACTGGTGTTCGAAATTGATGCCCATTTCTTGCATGGGACCTTAGCATGCACCCAATGACACATATTTGATTTTTCAACCAATTTATATGCACTGGAGCATGTGCATGTAGTTCAAATTTGAATTACGCACATAAATGCATTGAAAACCTAGTTAATGCATAAAAATGTCCAAACGAACCCCAAAAAATCAAAAAAATTCACACAACACTCTAGTTGTTCTATGTTGACATGAGGAAAAAATTGAAAGCAATAAGAGGTAATGGATATTGTTTCGTCCCAAAGGTGGGACGTTCCCTACCGAAAACCATCATGCTTGTTTTGAGAAGCTCCAGTTTGTGAGAAGCATATACCCAAACATGCCCCAAATGGGACAAAATTTATACCACGACATGTCGATGCCGCTCCATGATAGCATGCCAAGTTTCATGAATTTCAGATGAGTTTTGGATTTACTAGAATTTAAAAACCAGGCATCTCAATTTTTTGCCGGCAATCAACGGTGCCCTGGTGTTCGAAATTGATACCCATTTCTTTCATGGGACCTGAGCATGCACCCAATGACACATATTTGATTTTTCAACCAATTTATATGCAGTCGAGGATGTGCATGTAGTTCAAATTTGAATTATGCACATAAATGCATTAAAAACTCAGTTAATGCATAAAAATGTCCAAACAAACCCCTAAAAATCACAAAATTTCATACAACACTCCTGTTGTTCTATGTTGACACGAGAAAAAGATTTGAAAGCAAAATGACGCAATGGATATCGTTTCGTCCCCACAGGTGGGACGTTCCCTACCGAAAACCATCATGCTTGTTGTGAGAAGATCCGGTTTGTCAGAAGCATATACCCAGACATGCCCCAAATGGGACATAATTTGTACCACGGCATGTTGATGCCGCTCCATGATAGCATGCCAAGTTTCATGAATTTCAGACGAGTTTTGGATTTACTAGAATTTAAAAACCAGGCATCTCAATGTTGTGCCGGCAATCAACGGTGCCCTGGTGTTCGAAATTGATGCCCATTTCTTGCATGGGACCTAAGAATGCACCCAATGACACATATTTGATTTTTCAACCAATTTAAATGCACTAGAGCATGTGCATGTAGTTCAAATTTGAATTACGCACATAAATGCATTGAGAACTCAGTTAATGCATAAAAATGTCCAAACGAACCCAGAAAAAGCACAAAAATTCACACAACACTCCTGTTGTTCTATGTTGACATGGGAAAAATTGAAAGCAAAAGGAGGCAATGGATACCGTTTCGTCCCCAAAGGTGGGATGTTCCCTACCGAAAACCATCATGCTTGTTGTGCGAAGCTCCGGTTTGTGAGAAGCATATACCCAAACCTGCCACAAATGGGACAAAATTTGAACCACGGCATGTTGATGCTGATCCATGATAGCATGCCAAGTTTCATGAATTCAGACGATTTTTGCATTTACTAGAATTTAAAAACCAGGCATCTGAATGTTTTGCCGGTGATCAACGGTGCCCTTGTGTTCGAAATTGATGCCCATTTCTTGCATCGGACCTAAGCATGCACCCAATGACACAAATTTGTTTTTTCAACCAATTTAAATGCACTAGAGCATGTGCATGTAGTTTAAATTTGAATTACACACATAAATGCATTGAAAACTCAGTTGATGCATGAAAATGTCCAAACGAACCCCGAAAAATTACAAAAATTCACGCAACACTCCTGTTGTTCTATGTTGACATGAGAAAACAAATTGAAAGCAAAAGGAGGCAATGGATATCGTTTCGTCCCCAAAGGTGGGACGTTCCCTACCGAAAACCATCATGCTTATTGTGAGAAGCTCCGGTTTGTGAGAAGCATATACCGAAACCTGCCCCAAATGGGACAAAATTTGTACAACGGCATGTTAATGCCGCTCCATGATAGCATGCCAATTTTGATGAACTCTGACGATTTTTGTATTTACTAGAATTTAAAAACCAGGCTTCTCAATGTTTTGCTGGCAATCAACGGTGCCCTAGTGTTCGAAATTCATGCCCATTTCTTGCATGGGACCTTATATGCACCCAATGACACATATTTGTTTTTTCAACCAATTTATATGCACTCAAGCATGTGCATGTAGTTCAAATTTGAATTATGCACGTAAATGCATTGAAAAGTCAGTTAATGCATAAAACTTTCCAAACGAACCACGAAAAATCACAAAAATTCACACAACACCCCTGATGTTGTATGTTGACACGAGAGAAATTTTTGAAAGCAATAAGAGGCAACGGATATCATTTTGTCCCCAAAGGTGGGACGTTCCCTACAGAAAACCATCATGCTTGTTGTGAGAAGCTCCGGTTTGTGAGAAGCATATACCCAAACCTACCCCAAATGGGGCAAAATTTGTACCAGGACTTGTTGATGCCGCTCCATGATAGCATGCCAAGTTTCATGAATTCAGACGATTTATGGATTTAATAGAATTTAAAAACCAGGCATCTCAATGTTTTGCCGGCAATCAACGGTGCCCTGGTGTTCGAAATTGATGCCCATTTCTTGCATGGGACCTAAGCATGCACCCAATGACACATATTTCATTTTTCAACCAATTTAAATGCATTGGAGCATGTGCATGTAGTTCAAATTTGAATTACGCACATAGATGCTTTGAAAACTCAATTGATGCATGAAAATGTCCAAACGAACCCCAAAAATCACAAAAATTCACGCAACACTCCAGTTGTTCTATGTTGACATGAGAAAAAAATTTAAATCAAAACGAGGCAATGGACATCGTTTCGTCCCCAAGGGTGGGACGTTCCTACCGAAAACCATCATGCTTGTTGTGAGAAGCTCCGGTTTGTGAGAAACATATACCCAAACCTGCCCCAAATGGGACAAAATTTGTACCACGGCATGTTGATGCCGCTCCATGATAGCATGCCAATTTTCATGAATTTCAGACAAGTTTTGGATTTACTAGAATTTAAAAACCAGGCATCTCAATGTTTTGCCGGCAATCAACGGTGCCCTGGTGTTCCAAATTGATGCCCATTTCTTGCATGGGACCTTAGATGCACCCAATGACACATATTTGATCTTTCAATCAATTTATATGCACTCAAGCATGTGCCTGTAGTTCAAATTTGAATTATGCACGTAAATGCATTAAAAACTCAGTTAATGCATAAAAGTGTCCAAGCGAACCACGAAAAATCACAAAAATTCACACAACACTCCTGATGTTGTATGTTGAAACGAGAGAAAATTTTGAAAGCAATAAGAGGCAACGGATATCGTTTCGTCCCCAAAGGTGGGACGTTGCCTACCGAAAACCATCATGCTTGTTGTGAGAAGCTCCGGTTTGTGAGAAGCATATACCCAAACCTGCCCCAAATGGGACAAAATTTGTACCACGACATGTTGATGCCTCTCCATGATAGCATGCCAAGTTTCATGAATTCAGACGATTTATGGATTTACTAGAATTTAAAAACCAGGCATCTCATTGTTTTGCCGGCAATCAACGGTGCCATGGTGTTCCAAATTGACGCCCATTTCTTGCATGGGACCTAAGCATGCACCCAATGACACATAATTGATTTTTCAACCAATTTAAATGCATTGGAGCATGTGCATGTAGTTCAAATTTGAATTACGCACATAGATGCATTGAAAACTCAGTTGATGCATGAAAATGTCCAAACGAACCCCGAAAATCACAAAAATTCAAGCAACACTCCTGTTGTTCTATGTAGACATGAGAAAACAAATTGAAAGCAAAAGGAGGCAATGGACATCGTTTCGTCCCCAAAGGTGGGACGTTCCCTACCGAAAACCATCATGCTTGTTGTGAGAAGCTCCGGTTTGTGAGAAGCATATACCCAAACCTGCCACAAATGGGACAAAATTTGTACCACGACATGTCGATGCCGCTCCATGATAGCATGCCAATTTTCATGAATTTCAGAAAAGTTTTGGATTTACTAGAATTTAAAAACCAGGCATCTGAATGTTTTACCGGCAATCAACGGTGCCCTGGTGTTTGAAATTGATGCCCATTTCTTGCATGGGACCTAAGCATGCACCCAATGACACATATTTGATTTTTCAACCAATTTATATGCACTCGAGCATGTGCATGTAGTTCAAATTTGAATTACGCACATAAATGCATTGAAAACTTAGTTAATGCATGAAAATGTCCAAACGAACCCCGAAAAATCACAAAAATTCACACAACACTCCTGTTGTTCTATGTTGACACGAGAAACAAATTTGAAAGCAATAAGAGGCAACGGATATTGTTTCGTCCCCAAAGGTGGGACGTTCCCTATCGAAAACCATCATGCTTGTTGTGAGAAGCTCCGGTTTGTGAGAAGCATATACCCAAACCTGCCCAAATGGGACAAAATTTGTACCACGGCATGTTGATGCCGCTCCATGATAGCTTGCCGAGTTTCATGAATTCAGACGAGTTTTGGATTTACTAGAATTTAAAAACCAGGCATCTCAATGTTTTGCTGGCAATCAACGGTGCCCTGGTGTTCGAAATTGATGCCCATTCTTGCATGGGACCTTAGCATGCACCCAATGACACATATTTGATTTTTCAACCAATTTAAATGCACTGGAGCATGTGTGTCGGTGTATTTGGATCGACACCTATGGGATCACAAGAATCTCTACTACGGTTGAGGGGTGCGGGGTTGAGAGAAGAGCGGATCTAACGGTCAGGACACATTTCCTTTACCCAGGTTCGGGCCGCAAAGATGCGTAAAACCCTACTCCTGCTTTGGTGGATTATATGTTGGTGTTCTTCAGCTTGTGAGGAGCTCCAAGAGAGTCGTGAGGATTTCTAAAAAGACGAATCCTCCTCCTGGTCGCCTCGGGCCTTCTTTTATAGGGAAAAGGGGTTGCCAAAGTGGCACACAGGAGGTGGAAAGGGTACACTGATGCGAGGTTATCCCTCGCATTACAGGACAAGGTGCGTTTAATGCACCCAGCTTAGGTGTCCTTGCTTTATCTGGGACGGGGGGGAAGATGTCCGTCTTGTCCGTCGCCGCCCCTCCTCGTGTTGACACGCGCCCTGGCCAGCGGTGCCTGAGGTGCCACGTAGGTAGACATGCAGCTGAGGTGGCGCAACGGCGGGTCTCCATGAAGATTTGTGGGTTGCCACGCAGGAGCCTATCCAGCTGGCTGGGTCGGCAGCTGCGTGGGTCGGTGGAAACCCAGTTGGTGCGGGCTTGATGGTGGCCCCGTGGGTGTCCTCGGCAAGGGCCTTGCCGGGGGCCCCGACAAGGGTCTTGCCGTGGCGCCTGCTATCATCCCCGGCAAGGTGCTTGCCTGGGGCCTTGTGGTCCTCCTTGGCTGGGATCCCGCCAAGGGTCGTCGTCTTCTTACCTTGCATCTGATCTTGAAGGTCTTCACAAAGATCTGCACGCCACCACGGGGATATCTCCCGAATTCTCGTCCCATGGGGGCGGTGGACTCAATGCTGATTCGCTCCGTAGGCGCGGGGCGAGCTGCCGCGGCAAGGGTCTTGCCCGGGCTGCCAGGGCGTGCCCGGCAATGATCTTACCGGGGAGAGCCGCTTCGTTCCTTGGCTCTTTGTGGCCTTGTTCTTGGTGTCGCTCCAGCCTCCAACGAGCTTCAGTTTTGCCCCGGCTCGCCTCCCTTGCCATGCTTGGTGTGGTGGCGCCGTGGCTCAGACTGCCCGTGCACAGTCATAGGGGTACAAAAAGTGTACCCCTCTTTTTGTACACCGACAGGAGCCCCCGGGCCTGGGCCACACATAAGCGTGATACATTGTTGGGCCAGGCCCAGAACGGTGCGCGGGCAGGCGGGGTGGTTTTCACCGTGGTAAAAACTTCCGCGCACTATGCCTCCCACGTCCCGCGCGCACGGCGCTGGGTGGAGGGGCGTGCGTGACGTGGGCGGCATGCGTGGGGCGGTTTCCGCACGCATGCGTCACGTCGCAGTAAATGCGAAAGGGGCGGCCCGCGCCTTCCCCATAAACGGGGGGAGGTGTGGGGGCGTGGCCAGCTGACTAGATGGGGCCGAGGCGCGGTCTTCTAGGCGTCCACTCCCCACGATCACGGGGTGGGGAGAGGTCGCCTCACCCGTCCCTTCGGTCCTGCGCGTTCGCCACGTGCCTCCCGTGCGTTTGAGCTGGCGAGCGGTGGAGGCGGGAAACCGAGCCGTCGCTGGTTGGGGCGGTGGGTCGGTCCCAGCCCCTCTCGCCTCCTGCGTCTGGATTGGTCGAGCGGGGCGGTCGAGATCTAGCCCCGCCCCTTTAGAAAGGGCGGAGGGAGGGGATGGTGCTCCGCACTCCTCCATCTTCTTTCTCCTTCAGCTTCTGCTCCTTTCTTCTGTCCGCCATGAAGAAAGAAAACCCCGGCTCCTCAACGGTGGCGGCGAGGGTCGCCGCTCGACAGTGCGTCCCCCCTTCTCCTGCACCCACAGTGGCCGAACTAGCCACAAGGGGAAGAGGGAGGGGGTGGGGCCGTGGGCGAGGCCGGGGCGCTCGGGGATGAGGAAGACGGGGCGGCTCGCCGGCTTCGCCCCCGCCAGCAGCTCCTCCCCCAGTGGAAGGTCATGTTGGAGAT
This sequence comes from Secale cereale, assembly GCA_902687465.1. NCBI lineage: Eukaryota > Viridiplantae > Streptophyta > Magnoliopsida > Poales > Poaceae > Secale > Secale cereale. Next base: position 382,820,974 of record LR738714.1, on the reverse strand, counting down.
GACCCCTGCGAATTCTTCATTAGGATGCGGGGGTCACCGCACCGTCGCCTTCGTCTCCCGACCCCATTTGCGCGGGAGATGGAGGTGAACCCACCGGAATCGCTGTGGCTGCACATGATGGGTTGTGGGATCAGTGGCACGCGAGCCGGCGTCGACTTCCCCGCTCCTCATGTGATGTATCTTCGCCAAGGATGGAAGAGGTTCGCTCGCATCCACAGCCTGACGGACGGGCTCACCCTCCACTTCAAGTTGATGGGGGATGGCCACCTCTCCGTCAAGGTCTTCGAGCACCTCGGGACTCGCGTGAGGTGATGTATGGAGAGCTCCTCTGATGACGAAGACTCTTCCTTGAACGAGGGTGACGAAGAGGACAGCGACAGCGATGACGAGTGCGGGGGACGGCGGGAGGCTGCGGAAGAGGAAGAGGAAGAAGGCGGGCGGCAAGGTCGTCATGTCGGAGTACGCGGGAACCGACGCCTTCGTCTCCTACTGACGTCCTGCCGCCTTGTCTTCGAGGTCAGCCTCCGGCGCCGTCATCACCGTCCAGCCCCGGGGAGGCCGCCGAGATGCCTTCTCGGTGTCTTCTGCCACCCGTAGCTCGACTAGGCGCCCCTTTTGCCCTTCTCGCCTCCTTGACCTAACTCCTGAGGAGAGGGACAAGAAAGGCATTACGGGCATCTTATCTCTTTTTAGTCTGTAAGCCTTCGGGCATCTGTTAAGTTTAAAACTTGTAAACCCCTTATTCATGTTTTTCATTCCCTATGGACTGTACTTGAATGGAATGTTTTTAATGAAAAAGGGAAGTTTGCCAGGTCATTTGTTCGTAGGTAAAAACCCACAATAGGGAATAAATACCTGATATCCTTAAGATGAACATTTTCTCGCCCGGCAACAGGCCCTGCCGTTTCCCTACTTCGCTTGACCTTTCTCACGCCCTTGGCGGAGGCAGGGGCGAAGCGGGCTCAGGCTCCTCGTTTTATCCCTTCGCCGTCGCGACTACGACCAAACCTAGTCCCAGGAACGAGCCTTAGGGCCTAGAGTTATGGGAGCACGGTAGTTTAAGGAAAAGAACGAGGTTTCACATACCTCAGTCCATAACGGAATGCATGATAAGGGAAAAGGGACTTATCTGAAGCTGCAGCCCCCGGCAACCCTGGTCTGCCGTGGGCGAATTCTTGCCCTTGCAGCCCCCGGCAACACTGGCCTGCCGGGGCCTAGGCACTGGTCCGTTCTTCTTTCCTTCCTCCAAGTGGCTTTGGCAATGATGTCTGTGCGTCCTGTAAACCAAGGAAGATAGAGGAAAGACAAAGACTCGACCTCTAAGCTAGGGGTTAGCCGCTGCTAAGCACTATCAACCCTAACCAAGGACTCGACTTGACTCAGCATGCATGCTAAAACTTAGGGCGCCAGCGCTTAATTTATTTATGCTCAGGGTCTGCCCCTGGCTTTGTACAAAGAGTTACATGCCTTTCCGGCAAGGCTTCGTACAAAAGGGTGGCTTGCCGGGGGGACCCGGCAAGCCGCGCCTTATGGGTAAAACTTGCGAAGATGCTCGATGTTCCAGGAGTTACTCACCGGAACGGCATCCTCGGTCTCCAGGCGGACTGAGCCAGGCCTGGTTACTCGTATTACCCGATAAGGGCCCTCCTACTTCGGTGTCAACTTATTCGTATTCCTGGCCGATTGAACGCGCCGGAGAACATGGTCACCTTCCTCAAAGCTTCGGGCATGAACCTTGCGGCTATGGTAGCAGTACAAGGCTTGCTGGTAGCGCGCTGCTCTCTCAGCCGCCCGAAGACGATCTTCCTCAAGGAGCATTGCGTCTTCTTGTCGCAATTGCTCTTGCTCAAGCTCATCATAAGCGAGCACTCGAGGTGACCCGTATATGAGTTCCATGGGGAGAACTGCTTCTGCCCCATATATCAGGGCAAAGGGCGTCTGGCCGGTTGCTCGATTTGGCATCTTCCTGATCGACCAAAGAACCGCCGGCAATTCATCAATCCAGCGCCTCCCGCTCTTGTGCAGCCTGTCAAAGGTCTTTGTCCTTAATCCTCGCAACACTTCAGCATTTTCCCTCTCTGCTTGACCATTGCTTCGGGGGTGAGCAACGGAAGCGAAACAGACCTTGCTGCTGAGGTCTTGGGTATATTGCAAGAAGGTGCGGCTTGTGAACTGCGTGCCGTTGTCAGTAATGATCCTGTTGGGTACACCAAAACGGCACACTAGTCCCTTGAAGAACTTGACGGCTGACAGAGCTGTGACCTTCCTCACTGCCTCCACTTCTGGCCACTTTGTGAACTTGTCGATTGCAACGTACAAGTACTCAAAGCCCCCGACGGCGCAGGGGAAAGGGCCCAGTATGTCGAGCCCCCAGACCGAGAAGGGCCAGGAGAGAGGAATGGTTTGAAGGGCTTGAGCTGGTTGATGAAGTTTCTTTGAATGGAATTGGCACGCTTCACACCTGGTGACCAGCGCCGCCGCATCCTGGAGGGCAGTGGGCCAGAAGAAGCCTTGCCGGAATGCCTTGCCGGCAAGAGCTCTCGACCCTATGTGGGATCCACATATGCCTCCATGTATCTCTGCCAACAGCTCCAGTCCTTCCTCTCGGGGGATGCACTTCAATTTCACACCGTTTGGTCTCCTTCTATATAGGACGTCATCGACGAACTGGTACACGGCAGACCGACGGGCTACTTTCTCTGCTTCTTCCCGCTCCTCAGGAAGTTCCCCAGTCTGAAGGAATCGGACGGTATGCTGCGCCCACGCTGGAGCCTGGGGCTCGACGGCGAGGACTAAAGGCATTTCCTCCGCCAAGGGAGTGGCTATCTCGACGGCAAAAGCTTGACGCTCCGCCGGAGTCAGCCCTCCGGTGGCGGGCTCAGTGTCCCCGGCAAGATCCTTGCCGGCGGCTCCGAGGAGCTCGGCGGGAAAGTACTTGCCGGGCCCTGACTTCCTCCTCTTGTTCTGCTCTGTTGATGGATCAACGGATGGCTGAGAAAGCTGAAGCACAAAGGTACCTGGTTCCACAGGTAACTTGAGAGCAGCGCGCTTTGACAGGTAATCGGCGATGTCGTTCTCCGCCCGGGGAACGTGCTCCGCCTGTATACCGTCAAAGCGCTCTTCCAACTTTCTCACTTCATCGACGTAGGCCTTCATCAACGGGCTCTGGTAATCCTTATTGACTTGGTTGATGACAAGCTATGAGTCGCCTCTGACAATGAGCTTCTTGATTCCGAGGTCCGCCGCGATCCTAAGACCAGCAAGCAGCCCCTCGTGCTCGGCAGTGTTGTTTGTTGATACCTCCCTAGGGAAGTGCATCTGGACCACATACTTGAGGTGCTCTCCTGTGGGTGCGACCAGCAGTACGCTAGCCCCGGCGCCCTGCAAAGAGAAAGCCCCATCAAAGTACATGATCCAGTTGCAACTTGCCTCTTTGCCAGGGAGAGCAGTTTCTTTGACTTCTTCATCAGGCGTTGCGGTCCATTCTGCGACGAACTCTGCCAGGACTCGGCTCTGAATTGTCGAGGTGCTTTCAAACTTGAGGCCAAAGCTGGACGCTCCAGTGCCCACTCCACAATCCTTCCCATTGCATCTGGATTGTGCAATATCCGTTGCAGAGGGAGGCGAGTGACGACAGTGGTCTCGTGTGCCTAGAAGTAGTGACGTAGCTTCCTCGAGGCCATAAGAAGGCCGAAGAGCAATTTCTGCGCACCGGAGTACCTTGACCTAGCCCCCTGCAAGAGGGAGCTAACAAAGTAGACCGGGTGCTGCATCACCTTCTTCTTCGGCTGCACTCCAATCGGCTGTGTTTTCTCTACGCCAGTGGCACCAGGCTCCGTTGCTGCTATCACCTTATCATTGATTTCTCTCTGCGCCACCAGTGCAGCGCTGGCCACCTGGTTCGTTGCCGCTAAGTATAGCAGCAACGGTTCATGTGGTCGAGGCGCAACCAGTATTGGCGTGGTGGAAAGATACTTCTTCAAATCATGTAACGCTGCTTTGGCTTCCGGCGTCCACTCCATTGGGCCCGCCTTTTTCAAAATCTTGAAAAAGGGAAGGGCGCGCTCAGCAGACTTGGAAATAAATCTGCTCATGGCGGCAACGCAGCCAGCAAGCCGATGCACATCCTTGACCCGTTTGGGTGCTTCAATCTGCTCTATAGCTTTGATCTTGTCCGGATTGACTTCTATCCCATGCTATGACACAAAGAACCCGAGAAGCTTGCCAGACGGAACGCCGAAGACGCACTTCTTAGGGTTCAGCTTGAGGTTGATCTTGCGCAGGTTCACAAATGTTTCTTGTAAATCTGGTACAACGGTTGCCCTGTTCTTGGTTTTGACCACTATATCATCCATATAAGCCTCCATATTTCTATGGAGCTGGGGTTCAAAACCAATCTGGACTGCCGTTGCAAATGTCGAGCTAGCACTCTTCAACCCGAAAGGCATTCGTACGAAACAGTACGTACCACATGGGGTGATGAATGCTGTCTTCTCTTCATCTTCTCTCGCCATGAAGATCTGGTGGTAGCCGGAGTAGGCATCGAGGAATGATAGCAGGTCACACCCCGCCGTGGAGTCGACAATCTGGTCTATGCACGGCAACGGGAAGGGGTCCTTGGGACAAGCTTTATTGATATCTGTGTAAGCAATACACAGCTTCCACTTCCCATTTGCCTTGCGCACTACCACTGGATTGGCCAACAACGTTGGGTGGAGCACTCCTCTCACCAAACCCGCAGCTTCCAGTTTCCGGATCTCCTCGGTGATGAACTCTTGCCGTTCCAAAGCTTGCTTCCTGACCTTCTGCTTGACGGGCCGCGCATGAGGGCATACGGCAAGGTGGTGCTCAATCACCCCCCTGGGAACGCCGGGGATGTCGGATCCTTGCCAGGCAAACACGTCGACATTCGCCCGCAGGAAGGTGACGAGCGCGTCTTAATATTTGTTGTGAAGGGCGGAGCTTATGGTAAAAGCCCCTCCCGTGTCGTCCTCCTTGACAGAAACCTTCTTGGCCCCTGGCGGCATAGCCTCTCTTGTTCGTACCAGTGGAGCTCTCTGGCACGTCCTCGACGGGAGCGCGACACTCCGAAGAGGTGCGCTTGCGGGAGTGGGTGTCTGAGGTCTCGCCGGTCTTCTTCTTTCCGGTGGAGCTCACAGGCACGTCCTCAACGGGAGCACAGCACTCCGAAGAGGTGCGCTTGCCGGAGTGGGTGCCCGAGGTCTCGCCGGTCTTCTTCTTCTCCCCCCCGGGGCTCCAGTGGCAGGAGCAAATGCCGCCGTAGCGGCAGTTGCTGCAACTGCTTGCTGGTACAATTGCTCGGTGCAAATCAGCGCATCTTTCTTGTCGGAGGGGATGGTGATGATCGTCACGGGCCCTAGCCTCTTTAGGTTGTTGTAGGCATAGTGTGATGCTGCCATGAACTTGGCCAGCGCTGGGCGGCCAAGGATCCCTTTGTAAGGCAGGGGGATCTTGGCAACATCGAACACGATCCTCTCTGTCCTGTAGTTCAGATCACTCCCAAAAGTCACGGGCAGTGTGACTTTCCCCTTTGGTTGACTCCTTCCTGGTCTGACCCCTTGAAACGTGCCCGTCTCTTCGAGGTCTCCATCAGGAACTTGCAGCTTCTCGATCACGGTGGGCGAGAGTAGGTTTAGGCTGGCCTCGCCATCGACTAGCATCTTCGTTACCTTGAGGTTGCGTATTGTTGGTGAAACCAACAACGACAAGCACCCGACCACAGTAATGCGATCAGGGTGATCCTCGACGTCAAAGATGATAGGTGTGCTGGACCATTTCAGCGGCCTTTGGGCACCGGCCGATGGCTCTGCCGCAATAATCTCTTGCGCCCACTGTTTAAGCTGGCAGTGAGAAGCATGCAGCGAGGAGCCACCATCGACGCACATGGCGTCCGTAGCCTTCTGAAACTCTTGGCCGCCGGACTCATCGTCCTCTTCGTGATCGTCGTCTTCGGGTCTTCTATCGCGGCCCCGGGCGGGCCTTTCTTGCTGTTTCTCGTTGCCGCGACGGCCTGCTTGGCCGTCACGCCTCTTGCTGGATCCCTCAGCGCCGTCTTGGCCCTTCTCCTTGTCCCGCCTCTCGTATTCAGCTCTTTGCTTCTCAGCAAGGAACTCAACCTGGTGGCAGTCCTGGAGATCATGGCCCTTGGTGCGATGGATCTTCCAGTATCGCTTGCCGGAGTTTCCTGGCTTCTCGGCACCCGCCAATGCCTGGCAGGCGACGCACCCGGCAATTTCTTTGCCAGTGTCACCCGCCTTGGTTTTCTTGGTGGAGCAGGTGTCATCAGATCCCTCGACGGCAAGCACGGCCTTCCCCTTGCGCTTCCTGTTATCGTTCCGGCCCTTCTTCGCTGGAGCAGCGGTATCTTCGTCCGAGGAGTCGGTTTCCGCACCGGTGTTTTCGCTGGGGTACTTCCTTCCCTGTTTGGCTCGGGCACATCTGTCGGCAAGAACGTAGAGTTCCGGCACATCCTTCACCTTGGTCATCGCCAGCTCTTCACGCATCTTGCGGTTGCGCACGTTCTGGTGGAACGCGTTGATGATGGCGGCAGGGTGAACATCGGGGATATTGTACTGCACCCGGCTGAATCTCTATATGTACTTGCGCAGAGTCTCGCCTTCCTTCTGGGGTATGACATGCAGGTCACTTGCTTGGCCATGGGCTTGGTGGCCTCCGGTAAAGGCGCCAACAAACTCATGGCACAAGTCGGACCAGGAGGAAATAGAGTCTACTGGCAAGTGAATCAACCACGACATGGCATTAGGTTTAAGAGCCAAAGGAAAGTAATTCGCAAGCACCTTATTGTCGCAGGCCCCGGCAGCCTGCATCGCGATGGTGTAGATGCTGAGGAACTCCGACGGGTGGGTCTTGCTATTGTACTTCTCGCCAACGTCAGGCTTGAAGGTGCGGTGAGAGGGCCACTGGAACTGCCGCAGCTCACGAGTGAAAGCTGGGCAGCATACCTCGTAGGGTAGACCTCCAGGGCTTTCCGGTACCGGGCGGTCCGCAGCAGGTCCTACTCGCCTGTCTGACTGGTGGCGCGTTCCGTGCCGGCGCTCGATGGTGGTTTGAGCGTCTTCGTGAGCTTGGTCTTGAAGAACTTGACGCTGGTCGCCGCGGGTCCGCGGGTCGGACGACGCTATGGAGATGGCGTCGCCTGCGACGTCTCGACGGGTCGACACACGCGGCACTGGGCAAGAAGGAGGCGAATGCACCGTAGCCACGGCGCTGCCAGGTCTCCCACCCACGGTGCGTGGGACCCCATTGAAGCGTCGGCCTGGGAGCTCCCCTGGATTTAGATCATCCCTGTTGGCTACTGCGACAAGGCTTCGGATGGTGGCTCTCCATTCGTCGAGTTTCCCCGTAACGGGAGGAAAGTCGAGGAGCAACTGCACGCGTGCCAAAGCTTCGGCTGGTGTCAACGGTAGCGAAACCTGCACAGATCGTGACGCGCTTCGACCCCTGACCGTGTCAGGGGGAGCTCCATCACAATCCTGCGGTCGCCTATCGTCTCCACCCTTCGGTGGGCGGGCAGGTCTTCTACGTGCCGGGAGCGGCGCTCGGGGCTCTTCCCATGGCAACGTCCAGGGTCTTTGGGACGATGACGCCGTTCGTTGCGCGCTACTTGAGAAGAGCGCGCTGTTGGCGCCAGTGTGGGAGTTCTGGAGGGCCTCGTGTCGCCCTCGGGTGGTGCAGCCGCGACCTTGGAGGGCCCCCGCGCCACCCGCGGGGGGGAAGGGGGGGGGGTGTTCCATCTCTGGAACTGGCGATGTGCGGCCTGTTACCAGGCTCACAAGCATCGCCACCTCCCAAACTCTGGTTGTTGGGATGGCGTTGGTGTTCGCGAGCAGCGCCCCGAGTCCTTTCCACGACTAGCCCGCTGCTCGCCCGCGTCGGGACGGGCTGTCCGGCTTCCGACTGGCCAACCGCCACCATCGTCTTCTTCTTCGGCGCCATGACGATGCAGGAGCATCGAACTAACCGCTAAAGCCGATTCTCACAACTGCGCCCCCTACCTGGCGCGCCAAGGATGTCGGTGTATTTGGATCGACACATATGGGATCACCAGAATCCCTACTACGGTTGCGGGGCGCGGGGTTGAGAGAAGAGCGGATCTAACGGTCAGGACACAGTTCCTTTACCCAGGTTCGGGCCGCAAAGATGCGTAAAACCCTACTCCTGCTTTGGTGGATTATATGTTGGTGTTCTTCAGCTAGTGAGGAGCTCCAAGAGAGTCATGAGGAGTTCTAAAAAGCTGAATCCTCCTCCTGGTCGCCTCGGGCCTCCTTTTATAGGGAAAAGGGGTTGCCACAGTGGCACACAGGAGGTGGAAAGGGTACAGTGATGCGAGGTTATCCCTCGCATTACAGGACAAGGTGCATTTAATGCGCCCAGCTTAGGTGTCCTTGCTTTATCGGGGACGGGGGGAAGACGTCCGTCTTGTCCGTCGCCGCCCCTCCTCGTGTTGACACGTGCCCTGGCCAGCAGTGCCTGAGGTGCCACGTAGGCAAACATGCAGCTAAGGTGGCGCAACGGCGGGTCTCCACGAAGATCTGTGGGTTGCCACGCAGGAGCCTGTCCAGCTGGCCGGGTCGGCAGCTGCGTGGGTCGGTGGAAACCCAGTTGGTGCGGGCCTGATGGTGGCCCCGTGGGTGTCCTCGGAAAGGTGCTTGCCGGTGGCCCCGGCAAGGGTCTTGCCGTGGCGCCTGCTGTCATCCCCGGCAAGGTGCTTGCCGGGGGCCTTGTGGTCCTCTTTGGCTGGGATCCCGCCAAGGGTCGTCATCTTCTTACCTTGCATCTGATCTTGAAGGTCTTCACAAAGATCTGCACGCCACCACGGGGATATCTCCCGAATCCTCGCCCCATGGGGGCGGTGGACTCAAGGGTGATTCACTTCATAGGTGCGGGGCGAGCTGCCGCGGCAAGGGTCTTGCCGGGGCTGGCCCCGCCAAGGATCTTACCGGGGCGAGCCGCTTCGTCCCTTGGCTCTTTGTGGCCTTGTTCTTGGTGTCGCTCTAGCCTCCATCGAGCTTCAGTCTTGCCCCGGATCGCCTCCCTTGCCATGCTTGGTGTGGTGGCGCCGTGGCTCAGACTGCCTGTGCACAGTCATAGGGGTACAAAAAGTATACCCCTCTTTTTGTACAGCGACAATGTGCATGTAGTTCAAATTTGAATTACACACATAAATGCATTGAAAACTCAGTTAATGCATAAAAATGTCCAAACGAACCCCGAAAACTCAAAAAAATCACACAACACTCCTGTTGTTCTATGTTGACACGAGGAAAAAAATTGAAAGCAATAAGGGGCAACAGACATCGTTTCGTCCCCAAAGGTGGGACGTTCCCTACCGAAAACCATCATGCTTGTTGTGAGAAGCTCCGGTTTGTGAGAAGCATGTACCCAAACCTGCTCCAAATGGGACAAAATCTGTACCATGACATATTGATGCCGCTCCATGATAGCATGCCAAGTTTCATGAATTCAGACGATTTTTGGATATACTATAATTTAAAAACCAGGCATCTCAATGTTTTTGCCGGCAATCAACGATGCCATGGTGTTGAAATTGATGCCCATTTCTTGCATGGGACCTAAGCATGCACCCAATGACACATATTTGATTTTTCAACCAATTTAAATGCACTAGAGCATGTGCATGTAGTTCAAATTCAAATTACGCACATAAATGCATTGAAAACTCAGTTGATGCATGAAAATATCCAAACGAACCCCAAAAAATCACAAAAAATCACACAATACTCCTGTTGTTCTATGTTGACATGAGAACAAAAATTGTAAGCAAAATGAGGCAATGTATATCGTTTCGTCCCCAAAGGTGGGACGTTCCCTACGGAAAACCATCATGCTTGTTGTGAGAAGCTCCGGTTTGTGAGAAGCATATACCCAACCTGCCCCAAATGGTTCAAAATTTGTACCACGACATGTTGATGCCGCTCCATGATAGCATGCCAAGTTTCATGAATTCAGATGAGTTTTGGATTTACTAGAATTTAAAAACCAGGCATCTTAATGTTTTGCCGGCAATCAACGATGCACTATTGTTCGAAATTGATGCCCATTTCTTACATGGGACCTAAGCATGCACCCAATGACACATATTTGATTTTTCAACCAATTTAAATGCACTAGAGCATGTGCATGTAGTTCAAATTTGAATTACGCACATAAATGCATTGAAAACTCAATTAATGCATAAAAATGTCCAAAATAACCCCGAAAAATCAAAAAAATTCACACAACACTCCTGTTGTTCTATGTTGACACGAGAAAAAAAATTGAAAGCAATAAGGGGCAATAGATATCGTTTCGTCCCGAAAGGTGGGACGTTCCCTACCGAAAACCATCATGCTTGTTGTGAGAAGCTCCGGTTTGTGAGAAGTATGTACCCAAACCTGCCCCAAATGGGACAAAATTTGTACCACGGCATGTTGACGCCGCTCCATGATAGCATGCCAATTTTCATGAATTTCAGACACGTTTTGGATTTACTAGAATTTAAAAACCCCGCATCTCAATGTTTTGTCGGCAATCAACGGTGCCCTGGTGTTTGAAATTTATGCCCATTTCTTGCCTGGGACCGAAGCATGCACCCAATGACACATATTTGTTTTTTCAACCAATTTAAACGCACTAGAGCATGTGCATGTAGTTCAAATTTGAATTACGCACATAAATGCATTAAAAACTCAGTTAATGCATAAAAATGTCCAAACGAATCCCGAAAAATCACAAAAATTCACACAACACTCCTGTTGTTCTATGTTGACAAGAGAAAAAAAATTAAAAGAAAAAGGAGGCAATGGATATTGTTTCATCCCCAAAGGTGGGATGTTCCCTACCGAAAACCATCATGCTTGTTGTGAGAAGCTCCGGTATGTGAGAAACATATACCCAAACCTGCTCCAAATGGGACAAAATTTGTACCACGACATGTTGATGCCGCTCCATGATAGCATGCCAAGTTTCATGAATTTCAGAGGAGTTTTGGATTTACTAGAATTTAAAAACCAGGCATCTCAATGTTTTGCCGGAAATCAACGCTGACCTGGTGTTCGAAATTGATGCCCATTGCTTGCATGGGACCTAAGCATGCATCCAATGACACATATTTGATTTTTCAACCAATTTAAATGCACTGGAGCATGTGCATGTAGTTCAAATTTGAATTACGCACATAAATGCATTGAAAACTCAGTTAATGCATGAAAATTTCCAAACGAACCCCAAATTTGTACCACGACATGTTGATGCCACTCCATGATAGCATGCCAAGTTTCATGAATTAAGACGATTTTTGGATTTACTAGAATTTAAAAACCAGGCATCTCAATGTTTTGCCGGCAATCAACGATGCCCCGGTGTTCGAAATTGATGCCCATTTCTTGCATGGGACCTAAGCATGCACCCAATGACATATATTTAATTTTTCAACCAATTTAAATGCACTAGCTCATGTGCATGTAGTTCAAATTTGAATTACGCACATAAATGCATTGAAAACTCAGTTAATGCATAAAAATGTCCAAACGAACCCCGAAAAATAAAAAAAATCACACAACACTCCTGTTGTTCTATGTTGACACGAGGAAAAAAATTTGAAAGCAATAAGGGGCAACAAACATCGTTTCGTCCCCAAAGGTGGGACGTTCCCTACCGAAAACCATCATGCTTGTTGTGAGAAGCTTCGGTTTGTGAGAAGCATGTACCCAAACCTGCTCCAAATGGGACAAAATTTGTACCACAACATGTTGATGCCGCTCGATGATAGCATGCCAAGTTTCATGAATTAATACGATTTTTGGATTTACTAGAATTTAAAAACCAGGCATCTCAATGTTTTGCCGGCAATCAACGGTGCCATGGTGTTCGAAATTGCTGCCCATTTCTTGCATGGGACCTAAGCATGCACCCAATGACACATATTTGATTTTTCAACCAATTTAAATGCACTATAGCATGTGCATGTAGTTCAAATTCGAATTACGCACATAAATGCATTGAAAACTCAGTTGATGCATGAAAATATCCAAACGAACCCCGAAAAATCACAAAAAATCACACAATACTCCTGTTGTTCTATGTTGACATGAGAACAAAAATTGAAAGCAAAAGGAGGTAATGTATATCGTTTCGTCCCCAAAGGTGGGACGTTCCCTACGGAAAACTATCATGCTTGTTGTGAGAGGCTCCGGTTTGTGAGAAGCATATACCCAAACCTGCCCCAAATGGTTCAAAATTTGTACCACGGCATGTTGATGCCGCTCCATGATAGCATGCCAAGTTTCATGAATTCAGACGAGTTTTGGATTTACTAGAATTTAAAAACCAGGCATCTTAATGTTTTGCCGGCAATCAACGGTGTACTAGTGTTCGAAATAGATGCCCATTTCTTGCATGGGACCTAAGCATGCACCCAATGACACATATTTGATTTGTCAACCAATTTAAATGCACTAGAGCATGTGCACGTAGTTCAAATTTGAATTACGCACATAAATGCATTGAAAACTTAGTTAATGCATAAAAATGTCCAAACGAACCCCGAAAAATCAAAAGAAATCACACAACACTCCTGTTGTTCTATGTTGACACGAGAAAAAAAGTTGAAAGCAATAAGGGGGAACGGACATCGTTTCGTCCCCAAAGGTGGGACGTTCCCAACCGAAAACCATCATGCTTGTTGTGAGAAGCCCCGGTTTGTGAGCAGCATGTACCCAAACCTGCTCCAAATGGGACAAAATTTTTACCACGGCATGTTGATGCCGCTCCATGATAGCATGCCAAGTTTAATGAATTCAGACGATTTTTGGATTTACTAGAATTTAAAAACCAGGCATCTCAATGTTTTGCCGGCAATCAACGGTGCCATGGTGTTCGAAATTGATGCCCTTTTCTTGCATGGGACCTAAGCATGCACTCAATGACACATATTTGATTTTTCAACCAATTTAAATGCACTAGAGCATGTGCATGTAGTTCAAATTCGAATTACGCACATAAATGCATTGAAAACTTAGTTGATGCATGAAAATATCCAAACGAACCCTGAAAAATCACAAAAATTCACTCAATACTCATGTTGTTCTATGTTGACATGAGAACAAAAATTGAAAGCAAAAGGAGGCAATGTATATCGTTTCGTCCCCAAAGGTGGGACGTTCCCTACGGAAAACCATCATGCTTGTTGTGAGAAGCTCCGGTTTGTGAGAAGCATATACCCAAACCTGCCCCAAATGGTTCAAAATTTGTACCACGGCATGTTGATGCCGCTCCATGATAGCATGCCAAGTTTCATGAATTCAGACGAGTTTTGGATTTACTAGAATTTAAAAACCAGGGATCTTAATGTTTTGCCGGCAATCAACGGTGCACTAGTGTTCGAAATTGATGCCCAATTCTTGCATGGGACCTAAGCATGCACCCAATGACACATATTTGATTTTTCAACCAATTTAAATGCACTAGAGCATGTGCATGTAGTTCAAATTTGAATTATGCACATAAATGCATTGAAAACTCAGTTAATGCATAAAAATGTCCAAACGAACCCCGAAAAATCGAAAAAAATCACACAACACTCCTGTTGTTCTATGTTGACACGAGAAATTTTTTTGAAACCAATAAGGGGCAACGGATATCGTTTCGTCCCCAAAGGTGGGACGTTCCCTACCGAAAACCATCATGCTTGTTGTGAGAAGCTCCAGTTTGTGAGAAGCATGTACCAAAACCTGCCCCAAATGGGACAAAATTTGTACCACGGCATGTTGACGCCGCTCCATGATAGCATGCCAATTTTCATGAATTTCAGACAAGTTTTGGATTTACTAGAATTTAAAAACCACGCATCTCAATGTTTTGCCGGCAATCAACGGTGCCCTGGTGTTCGAAATTGATGCCCATTTCTTGCCTGGGACCTAAGCATGCACCCAATGACACATATTTAATTTTTCAACCAATTTAAATGCACTAGAGCATGTGCATGTAGTTCAAATTTGAATTACGCACATAAATGCATTAAAAACTCAGTTAATGCATAAAAATGTCCAAACGAACCCCGAAAAATCACAAAAATTCACACAACACTCCTGTTGTTCTATGTTGACAAGAGAAAAAAAATTGAAAGCAAAAGGAGGCAACAGATATCGTTTCGTCCCCAAAGGTGGGATGTTCCCTACCGAAAACCATCATGCTTGTTGTGAGAAGCTCCGGTATGTGAGAAGCATATACGCAAACCTGCTCCAAATGGGACAAAATTTGTACCATGACATGTTGATGCCACTCCATGATAGCATGCCAAGTTTCATGAATTTCAGACGAGTTTTGGATTTACTAGAATTTAAAAACCAGGCATCGCAATGTTTTGACGGCAATCAACGGTGCCCTGGTGTTCGAAATTGATGCCCATTGCTTGCATGGGACCTAAGCATGCACCCAATGACACATATTTGTTTTTTCAACCAATTTAAATGCACTAGAGCATGTGCATGTAGTTCAAATTTGAATTACGGACATAAATGCATTGAAAACTCAGTTAATGCATGAAAATGTCCAAACGAACCCCGAAAAATCACAAAAATTCACACAACACTCCTGTTGTTCAATGTTGACACGAGAAACAAATTTGAAAGCAATAAGAGGCAATGGATATCGTTTCGTCCCCAAAGGTGGGACGTTCCCTGCCGAAAACCATCATGCTTGTTGTGAGAAGCTCTGGTATGTGAGAAGCATATACCCAACCATGCCCAAATGGGACAAAATTTGTACCACGACATGTTGATGCCACTCCATGATAGCATGACAAGTTTCATGAATTTCAGCCGAGTTTTGGATTTACTAGATGTTAAATACCAGGCATCTCAATGTTTTCCCGGCAATCAACGGTGCGCCGATGTTCGAAATTGATGTGCATTTCTTGCATGGGACATAAGCATGCACCCAATGACACATATTTGATTTTACAACCAATTAAAATGCACTAGAGCATGTGCATGTAGTTCAAATTTGAATTACGCACATAAATGCATTGAAAACTCAGTTAATGCATAAAAATGTCCAAACGAACCCTGAAAAATCAAAAAAAATTCACACAATACTCCTGTTGTTCTATGTTCACATCAGAACAAAAATAGAAAGCAAAATGAGGCAACGGATATCGATTCGTCCCCAAAGGTGGGAGGTTCCCTACCGAAAACAAGCATGCTTGTTGTGAGAAGCATATACCCAAACCTGCCCCAAATGGGACAAATATTTTACCACGGCATCTTGATGCCCCTCCATGATAGCATGCCAATTTTCATGAATTTCAGACAAGTTTTGGATTTACTAGAATTTAAAAACCAGACATCTCAATGTTTTGCCGGCAATCAACGATGCCCTGGTGTTCGAAATTGATGCCCATTTCTTGCATGGGACCCTAGCATGCACCCAATGACACATATTTGATTTTTCAACCAATTTATATGCACTCGAGCATGTGCATGTAGTTCAAATTTGAATTACGCACATAAATAAATTGAAAACTCAGTTAATGCATAAAAATGTCCAAACGAACCACGAAAAATCACAAAAATTCACACAACACTCCTCTTGTTCTATGTTTGCACGAGAAAAAAATTTGAAAGCAACAAGAGGTAATGGATATTGTTTCGTCCCCAAAGGTAGGACGTTCCCTTCCGAAAACCATCATGCTTGTTGTGAGAAGCTCCGGTTTGTGTGATACATATACCCAAACCTGCCCCAAATGGGACAAAATTTGTACCACGGCATGTTGATGCCGCTCCATGATAGCATGCCAAGTTTCATGAATTTCAGACGAGTTTTGGATTCACTAGAATTTAAAAACCAGGCATCTCAATGTTTTGCTGGCAATCAACGGTGCCATGGTGTTCGAAATTGATGCCCATTTCTTGCATGGGACCTAAGCATGCACCCAATGACACATATTTGATTTTTCAACCAATTAAAATGCACTAGAGCATGTGCATGTAGTTCAAATTTGAATTACGCACATAAATGCATTGAAAACTCAGTTAATGCATGAAAATGTCCAAACGAACACCGAAAAATCAAAAAAATTCACACAATACTCTTGCTGTTCTATGTTGACATGAGAAAAAAATTTGAAAGCTAAAGGAGGCAATGGATACCGGTTCGTCCCTAAAGGTTGGACGTTCCCTACCGAAAACAATCATGCTTGTTGTGAGAAGCTCCGATTTGTGAGAAGCATATACCCAAACCTGCCCCAAATGGGATAAAAATTTTACCACGGCATCTTGATGCCGCTCCATGATAGCATGCCAAGTTTCATGAATTTCAGACGAGTTTTGGATTTACTAGAATTCAAAAACCAGGCATCTCAATGTTTTACCGGCAAACAACGGTGCCCTGGTGTTCGAAATTGATGCCCATTTCTTGCGTGGGACCTAAGCATGCACCCAATGACACACATTTGATTTTTCAACCAATTTAAATGCACTAGAGCACGTGCATGTAGTTCAAATTTGAATTACGCACATAAATGCATTGAAAACTCAGTTAATGCATAAAAATGTCCAAACGAACCCCGAAAAATAAAAAAAAAATCACACAATACTCTTGTTGTTCTATGTTGACATGATAAAAAAATTTGAAAGCTAAAGGAGGCAATGGATATCGGTTCATCCCCAAAGGTGGGACGTTCCCTACCGAAAACAATCATGCTTGTTGTGAGAAGCTCCGGTTTGTGGGAAGCATATACCCAAACCTGCCCCAAATGGGACAAAAATTTTACCACGGCATCTTGATGCCGCTCCATGATAGCATGCCAATTTTCATGAATATCAGACAAGTTTTGGATTTACTAGAATTTAAAAACCAGGCATCTCAATGTATTGCCGGCAATCAACGATGCCCTGGTGTTCGAAATTGATGCCCATTTCTTGCATGGGACCTTAGCATGTACCCAATGACACATATTTGATTTTTCAACCAATTTATATGCACTCGAGCATGTGCATGTAGTTCAAATTTAAATTACGCACATAAATGCATTGAAAACTCAGTTAATGCATAAAAATGTCCAAACGAACCACGAAAAATCATAAAAATTCACACAACACTCCTGTTGTTCTATGTTTACACGAGAATTTTTTTTAAGGCAACAAGAGGTAATGGATATTGTTTCGTCCCCAAAGGTAGGATGTTCCCTACCGAAAACAATCATGCTTGTTGTGAGAAGCTCCGGTTTGTGAGAAGCATGTACCCAAACCTGCCCCAAATGGGACAAAATTTGTACCACGGCATGTTGATGCCGCTCCATCATAGCATGGCAAGTTTCATGAATTCAGACAAGTTTTGGATTTACTAGAATTTAAAAACAAGGAATCTCAACGTTTTGCCGGCAATCAACGGTGCCCTGGTGTTCGAAATTGATGCCCATTTCTTGCATGGGACCTAAGCATGCACCCAATGACACATATTTGATTTTTCAACCAATTTAAATGCACTGGAGCATGTGCATGTAGTTCAAATTTGAATTACGCACATAAATGCATTGAAAACTCAGTTAATGCATGAAAATATCCAAACGAACCCCGAAAAATCACAAAAATTCACACAACACTCCTGTTGTTCTACGTTGAAACGAGAAAAATTGAAAGCAATAAGAGGAAATGGATATCGTTTCTTCCCCAAAGGTGGGACGTTCCCTACCGAAAACCATCATGCTTGTTGTGAGAAGCTCCGGTTTGTGAGAAGCATATACCCAAACCTGCCCAAATGGGACAAAATTTGTACCATGGCATGTTGATGCCGCTCCATGACAGCATGCCAAGTTTCATGAATTTCAGACAAGTTTTGGATTTACTAGAATTTAAAAACCAGGCATCTCAATGTTTTGCCGGCAATGAACGGTGCCCTGGTGTTCGAAATTGATGCCCATTTCTTGCATGGGACCTTAGCATGCACCCAATGACACATATTTGATTTTTAACCAATTTAAATGCACTAGAGCATGTGCATGTAGTTCAAATTTAAATTATGCACATAAATGCATTGAGAACTCTGTTAATGCAGAAAAATGTCCCGAAAAATCACAAAAATTCACACAACACTCTTGTTGTTCTGTGTTGACATGAGAAAAAAAATTGAAAGCAAAAGGAGGCAATTGATATTGTTTCGTCCCCAAAGGTGGGACGTTCCCTCTCGAAAACCATCATGCTTGTTGTGAGATGCTCTGGTTTGTGAGAAGCATATACCCAAACTTGCCCCAAATGGGACAAAATTTGTACCACGGCATTTTGATGTCGCTCCATGATAGCATGCGAAGTTTCTTGAATTTCAGACGAGTTTTGGATTTACTAGAATATAAAAACCAGGCATCTCAATGTTTTGCCGGCAATTAACGGGGCCCTGGTGTTCGAAATTGATGCCCATTTCTTGCATGGGACCTAAGCATGCACCCAATGACACATATTTTATTTTTCAACCAATTTAAATGCACTGGAGAATGTGCATGTAGTTCAAATTTGAATTACGCACATAAATGCATTGAAAACTCAGTTAATGCATGAAAATGTCCAAATGAACCCCAAAAAACCACAAAAATTCACACAACACTCCTGTTGTTCTATGTTGACATGAGAAAACAAATTGAAAGCAAAAGGAGGCAATGGATATCGTTTTGTCCCGAAAGGTGGGACATTCCCTACCAAAAAACCATCATGCTTGTTGTGAGAAGCTCCGGTTTGTGAGAAGCATATACCCAAACCTGCCCCAAATGGGACACAATTTGTACCACGGCATGTTGATGCCATTCCATGATAGCATGCCAATTTTCATGAATTTCAGACAAGTTTTTTATTTACTAGAACTTAAAAACCAGGCATCTCAATGTTTTCCCGGCAATAAACAGTGCCCTGGTGTTCGAAATTGATGCGCATTTCTTGCATGGGACCTTAGCATGCACCCAATGACACATATTTGATTTTTTAACCAATTTATATGCACTCGAGTATGTGCATGTAGTTCAAATTTGAATTACGCACATAAATGCATTGAAAACTTAGTTAATGCATGAAAATGTCCAAGCAAACCCCGAAAAATCACAAAAATTAACACAACACTCCAGTTGTTCTATGTTGACACGAGGAAAAAAATTGATAGCGATAAGAGGCAATGGATATCGTTTCATCCCCAAAGGTGGGACGTTCCCTACCGAAAAAAATCATGCTTGTTGTGAGAAGCTCCGGTTTGTGAGAGGCATATACCCAAACCTGCCCAAATGGGACAAAATTTGTACCACGACATGTTGATTCCGCTCCATGATAGCATGCCAAGTTTCATAACTTTCGGACGAGTTTTGGATTTACTAGAATTTAAAAACCAGGCGTCTCAATGTATTGCCGGCATTTAACAGGGCACTGGTGTCCGAAATTGATGCCCATTTCTTGCATGGGACCTTAGCATGCACCCAATGACACATATTTGATTTTTCAACCAATTTATATGCACTCGAGCATGTGCACGTAGTTCAAATTTGAATTACGCACATAAATGCATTGAAAACTCAGTTAATGCATAAAAATGTCCAAACAAATCACAAAAAATCACAAAACTTCACACAACACTCCTGTTGCTCTATGTTGACATGAGAAAAAATTTGAAAGCAATAAGAGGCAATGGATATCGTTTCGTCCCAAAGGTGGGACGTTCCCTACCGAAAACCATCATGCTTGTTGTGAGATGCTCCGGCATGCCAATTTTCATGAATTTCAGACATGTTTTGGATTTACTAGAATTTATAAACCAGGCATCTCAATGTTTTGCCGGCAATCAACGATGCCCCGGTGTTCGAAATTGATGCCCATTCCTTGCATGGGACCTAAGCATGCACCCAATGACACATATTTCATTTTTAACCAATTCAAATGCAGTAGAGCATGTGCATGTAGTTCAAATTTGAATTACGCACATAAATGCATTAAAAACTCAGTTAATGCATAAAAATGTCCAAACGAACCCCGAAAAATCACAAAAATTCACACAACACTCATGTTGTTCTATGTTGACATGAGAAAAAAATTGAAAGCAAAAGGAGGCAATGGATATCGTTTCGTCCCTAAATGTGGGACGTTCCCTACCGAAAACCATCATGCTTGTTGTGACAAGCTCCGGTTTGTAAGAAGCTGTTGGAAATATGCCCTAGAGGCAATAATAAATTGGTTATTATTATATTTCCTTGTTCACGATAATCGTTTATTATCCATGCTAGAATTGTATTGATAGGAAACTCAGATACATGTGTGGATACATAGACAAACACCATGTCCCTAGTAAGCATCTAGATGACTAGCTCGTTGATCAATAGATGGTTACGGTTTCCTGACCACGGACATTGGATGTCGTTGATAACGGGATCACATCATTAGGAGAATGATGTGATGGACAAGACCCAATCCTAAGCCTAGCACAGATCGTGTAGTTCGTATGCTAAAGCTTTTCTATATGTCAAGTATATTTTCCTTAGACCATGAGATTGTGCAACTCCCGGATACCGTAGGAATGCTTTGGGTGTACCAAACGTCACAACGTAACTGGGTGGCTATAAAGGTGCACTACAGGTATCTCCGAAAGTGTCTGTTGGGTTGGCACGAATCGAGACTGGGATTTGTCACTCCGTATGACGGAGAGGTATCTCTGGGCCCACTCGGTAGGACATCATCATAATGTGCACAATATGTGATCAAGGAGTTGATCACGGGATGATGTATTACGGAACGAGTAAAGAGACTTGCCGGTAACGAGATTGAGCAGGGTATCGGTATACCGACGATCGAATCTCGGGCAAGTGCTATACCGATAGACAAAGGGAAACGTATACGGGATTGATTGAATCCTTGACATCGTGGTTCATCCGATGAGATCATCGTGGAACATGTGGGAGCCAACATGGGTATCCAGATCCCGCTGTTGGTTATTGGTCGAGAGTTGTCTCGGTCATGTCTACATGGTTCCCGAGCCCGTAGGGTCTACACACTTAAGGTTCGATGACGCTAGGGTTATAGGGAAAGTATGTACGCGGTTACCGAATGTTGTTCGGAGTCCCGGATGAGATCCCGGACGTCACGAGGAGTTCCGGAATAGTCCGGAGGTAAAGATTCATATATGGGAAGTCCTGTTTTGGTCACCGGAAAAGTTTCGGGCGATATCGGTAATGTACCGGGACCACCGGGAGGGTCCCGGGGGTCCACCAGGTGGGGCCACCAGCCCCTGAAGGCTGCGTGGGCTAAGTGTGGGAGGGGACCAGCCCCAAGAGGGCTGGTGCGCCCCCCCACCAAGTCCCTAGGCGCATGGAGAGTGGAGGGGGGCAAACCCTAGGTCCAGATGGGCCTTAAGGCCCACCCTAGGGCGCCCCCTCTCTCTCCCCCCCTTGGCCGCACCCTAGATGGGTTTTTGGGGGATGCCGCACCCCTAGGGGTGGGAAACCCTAAAGGGGGCTCAGCCCCCCCTTCCCCCTATATATATGTGAGGTTTTGGGGCTGCTAGACACACGAGAACGTCTCCCTCTTGGCGCAGCCCTACCCCTCTCCCTCCTCGTCTCTTGCAGCGCTTGGCGAAGCCCTGCTGGAGTCCCGCGCTCCTCCACCACCACCACGCCGTCGTGCTGCTGTTGGATGGAGTCTTCCCCAACCTCTCCCTCTCTCCTTGCTGGATCAAGGCGTGGGAGACGTCACCGGGCTGCACGTGTGTTGAACGCGGAGGCGCCGTTGTTCGGCGCTTAGATCGGAATCAACCGCGATCTGAATCGCAGCGAGTACGACTGCTTCATCCGCGTTCTTGCAACGCTTCCGCATCGCGATCTACAAGGGTATGTAGATCAACTCTCCTTTATGCTCGTTGCTAGATTACTCCGTAGATAGATCTTGGTGACGCGTAGAAAAAATTTTGATTTTCTGCTACGATCCCCAACAGTGGCATCATGAGCTAGGTCTATGCGTAGTATCTTGCACGAGTAGAACACAAAGTAGTTGTGGGCGTAGATCATGTCAATTCTCTTGCCGTTACTAGTCTTATCTTGATTCGGCGGCATCGTGGGATGAAGCGGCCCGGACCGACCTTACACGTACTCTTACGTGAGACAGGTTCCACCGACTGACATGCACTAGTTGCATAAGGTGGCTAGCGGGTGTCTGTCTCTCCCACTTTAGTCGGATCGGATTCGATGAAAAGGGTCCTTATGAAGGGTAAATAGAAATTGGCATATCACGTTGTGGTTTTGACGTAGGTAAGAAACATTCTTGCTAGAAACCTATATCAGCCACGTAAAAACTTGCAACAACAATTAGAGGACGTCTAACTTGTTCTTGCAGCATGTGCCGTGTGATGTGATATGGCCAAAAGGATGTGATGAATGATATATGTGTGATGTATGAGATTGATCATGTTCTTGTAATAGGAATCACGACTTGCATGTCGATGAGAATGACAACCGGCAGGAGCCATAGGAGTTGTCTTATTTATTGTATGACCTGCGTGTCACTGAATAACGCCATGTAATTACTTTACTTTATTGCTAAACGTTAGCCATAGTAGTAGAAGTAATGTTTGGCGAGACGACTTCATGAAGACACGATGATGGAGATCATGATGATGGAGATCATGGTGTCATGCCGGTGACGATGATTATCATGGAGCCCCGAAGATGAAGATCAAAGGAGCAAGATGATATTGGCCATATCATGTCACTATTTGATTGCATGTGATGTTATCATGTTTTTCATCTTATTTGCTTAGAACGACGGTAGTGAATAAGATGATCTCTCACTAAAATCTCAAGAATAGTGTTCCCCCTAACTGTGCACCGTTGCTAAGGTTCGTTGTTCCGAAGCACCACGTGATGATCGGGTGTGATAGGTTCTAACGTTCGCATACAACGGGTGTAAGACAGATTTACACACGCGATACACTTAGGGTTGTCTTGACGAGCCTAGCATGTACAGACATGGCCTCGGAACACGGAAGACCGAAAGGTCGAACATGAGTCGTATAGAAGATACGATCAACATGAAGATGTTCACCGTTGATGACTAGTCCGTCTCACGTGATGATCGGACACGGCCTAGTTGATTCGGATCATGTATCACTTAGATGACTAGAGAGATGTCTATCTGAGTGGGAGTTCATTAGATGAACTTCATTGTCATGAACAATAGTCTAAGTTATCTTCGCAAATTATGTAGTAGACCAATAACCGCGTTGTAGCTCCCTGTTTAATACGATCCTAGAGAAAGACTAAGTTGAAAGGTATTGTAAGCAATGATGCGGACTGGGTCCGTAGTCCGAGGAGTGTCCTCACTGCTGCACAGAAAGCTTACGTCTTTGATGCACCGCTCGATGTGCAAACCCCTACAACGTTGTCTGTTGATGTTGTGAACACCTGACAGAAACGTCCTGATGACTACTTGATAGTTTAGTACACCATACTTTACGGCTTAGAATCGGGATTCCAATGACGTTTTGAACGCCATGGAACATATGAGATGTTCTAAGAGCTGAAATTTGGATTTCACGCTCATGCCCGTGTTGAGAGGTATGATACCTCTGACAAGTTCCTTTGCCAAAAAGATGGAGGAGAATAGCTCAACTAGTGAGCATGTGCTCAGAATGTCTGGGTGCTAAAATCACTTGAACCAAGTGGGAGTTAATCTTCCAGGTGAGATAGTGGTTGACAAAATTCTCTAGACACTATCACCAAGCTACTAGAACTTCGTGATGAACTATGACATGCAAAGGATGGAGATGATCCCGGAGCTATTAGCGGTTCTTAAGACCGCAAAAGGTAGAAATCAAGAAGAAGCATCAAGTGTTGATGGTTTAACAAGACCACTGGTTTCAAAAGGGCAAGGGCTAGAAGGGAAACTTCATGGATGGCAAACCAGTTGTCGCTCTGATGAAGGAACCCATGGTTAAACCCAAACCTCGAGACTAAGTGCTTCTATTGTACGGGGAACGGTCACATGATAGCGGAACTACCCCAAATACATGGTAGATATGATAGCTGGAAACTTCAACAAAGTATATTGTTATTGATGTGTACCTTACTAGTACTCCTTGTAGCACCTGTGTATTGGATACCGGTTCAGTTGCTATTATTAGTGACTTGAAGCAAAAGCTACGGACTGAACGGAGACTAGCTAAGGGCGAGGTGACGATGTGTATTGGAAGTGTTTCCAAGGTTGATAAGATCACCATCGCACACTCCCTCTATTTTCAAGATTAGTGTTGAACCTAGATAAATGTTATCGGGTGTCTACGTTGAGCATGAATATGATTAGATCATGTTCATTGCAATACGGTTATTCATTTAAGTCAGAGAATAATGGTTATTCTGTTTACATGAATAATACCTTTATGGTCATGCACCCAATGGTTTGTTGAATCTCGATCACAGTAATACACATGATGATAATATTAATGCCAAAAGATATAGAGTTAATAATGATAGTACCACTTTCTTGTGGCACTGCCGCTTAGGTCATTTTGGCATAGAATGCATGAAGAAACTCCATGCTGATGGATGTTTTGAGTCACTTGATTTGAATCGCTTGACACATGCGAGCCATGCCTCATGGGCAGGATGACTGAGATCCCGTTTTCAGGTACAATGAAACGGGCAAGTGACTTGTTGGAAATCATACATGCTGATGTATGTGATCCAATGAGAATTAAGGCGTGTGGTGGATATCGTTATTTTCTCATCTTCACTGACGATTTGAGTAGATATGGTATATTTACTTAATGAAGCAAAAGTCTGAAACGTTTGAAAGGTTCAAACAATTTCAGAGTGAAGATTAAGAATCATCATAACAAGAAGATCATGTTCCCACGATCTGATCAAGGGAAGATTTTCTGAGTTGTGAGTTTGGCAATCACTTAAGACATTGTGGAATTGTTTCGCTGTTGAAGCCACCTGGAACACCACAGCGTAATGGTGTGTCTGGACGTCATAATCGAACCTTATGAGATATGGTACGATCTATGATGTCTCTTACCGATCTACCGCCATTATTTTCAGGTTATGCATTAGAGACAGCTGCATTCACTTTAGATAGGGCACCATCTAAGTCCGTTGAGACGACGCCGTATGAACTATGGTTTGGCAAGAAACCAAAGTTGTCGTTTTCTTATTGTTTGGGGATGCGATGCTTGTGGCTTCAGCCGGGAAAAGCTCGAACCCAAAGCGGACAAATACATCTTCATAGGATACCCAAAGGTAACAGTTGGGTATACCTCCTATCTCAGATCCAAGGGCAAAAATGTTTGTCCCTAAGAATGGGTCTTTTCTCGAGAATGAGTTTCTCTCGAAAGAATTGAGTGGGAGGAAGATAGAACTTGATGAGGTTGTCGAACCCTCACTTCAACCGGATAGTAGTGCAACACAGAAAGATGTTTCTGTGGAACCTACGACAGTTGAAGAGGAAACTAATGATAGTGATCATGAAGCTCCAGATCAAGTTGCTATCGAACCTCGTAGGTCGACAAGGATATGTACTACTCCTGAGTGGTACGGTGATTCTGTCTTAGAGGTCATGTTGTTGGACAACGATGAACCTACGAACTATGGAGAAGCGATGGTGGGCCCATATTCCGACAAATGGTTAGAAGCCGAGAAATCCGAGATAGGATCCATGTATCAAAACAAAGTATGGACTTTGGTGGACTTGCCCGATGACTGACAAGCCATTGAGATAAATGGATCTTTAAGAAGAAGACGGACGTGGACGGTAATTTCACCGTCTATGAAGCTCGACTTGTGGCAAAGAGTTTTTCACAAGTTCAAGGAGTTGACTACGATGAGATTTTCTCACCCGTAGCGATGCTTAAGTCCGTCGGAATCAAGTTAGCATTAGCTGCATTTATGAAATCTGGCAGATGGATGACAAAACAAGTTTCCTTACCAGTTTTCGTAAGGAAAGGTTGTATATGATACAATCAGAAAGGTTTTGTCGATCCCAAGGATGCTAAAAGATATGCTAGCTCCAGCGATCCTTCTATGGACTAGAGCAAGCATCTCGGAGTCGGAATATACACTTTGATGGAGTGATCAAAGTTTTTGGGTATACAAAGTTTGTTAGAAACTTGTATTTGCAATAAAGTGAGTGGGAGCACTACAACATTTCTGATAAGTGTATGTGAATGACATATGATTGATCCGAAATGATGTAGAATTTCTGGAAAGTATAAAGGGTTGTTTGAAATGAGTTTTTCAAAGGAAGACCTAGATAAAGCTGCTTACATATTGGGCATCAAGATCTATACAGATAGATCAAGACGCCTGATGATACTTTCAAAGGAACACACACCTTTGACATGATTTTGAAGGAGTTCAAAATAGGTCAGTTAAAGAAGGAGTTCTTACCTGAGTTGTAAGGTGTGAAGTTGAGTAAGACTCAAAACTTGACCACGGCAGAAGGAAGAGGAAGGACGAAGGTCGTCCCCTATGCTTTTGTCATAGGCTCTATACGGTATGCCATGCTAAGTACCGCACCTGATGGGTGCCTTGCCACATGTCTGGCAAGAGGGTACAAAGGTGATCCAGGAGTAGATCACTAGATAGTGGTCAAAATTATCCTTAGAGGAATAAGGAAATGTTTCTCGGTTATGGAGGTGATAAAGAGTTCGACGTAAACAGCTACGTCGATGCAAGCTTAACACCTATCCGGATAACTCTAAGTGGAGATACCGGATACGTATAATGGAGCAACAGTTTGGAATAGCTCCAAGTGGAAACGTGGTAGCAGCATCTACGATATGACATAAAGTTTTGCGAAGTACATAGGGATCTGAATGTTGCAGACCCGTTGACTACAACCTCTCTCACAAGCATAACATGATCAAACCCAGAACTCATTGAGTGTTAATCACATATTGATGTGAACTAGATTATTGACTCTAGTAAACTCTTTGGATGTTGGTCACATGGCGATGTGACCTGTGAGTGTTAATCACATGGCCATGTGAACTAGATTATTGACTCTAGTGCAAGTGGGAGACTGTTGGAAATATGCCCTAGAGGCAATAATAAATTGGTTATTATTATATTTCCTTGTTCACGATAATCGTTTATTATCCATGCTAGAATTGTATTGATAGGAAACTCAGATACATGTGTGGATACATAGACAAACACCATGTCCCTAGTAAGCCTCTAGATGACTAGCTCGTTGATCAATAGATGGTTATGGTTTCCTGACCATGGACATTGGATGTCGTTGATAACGGGATCACATCATTACGAGAATGATGTGATGGACAAGACCCAATCCTAAGCCTAGCACAGATCGTGTAGTTCGTATGCTAAAGCTTTTCTATATGTCAAGTATATTTTCCTTAGACCATGAGATTGTGCAACTCCCGGATACCGTAGGAATGCTTTGGGTGTACCAAACGTCACAACGTAACTGGGTGGCTATAAAGGTGCACTACAGGTATCTCCGAAAGTGTCTGTTGGGTTGGCACGAATCGAGACTGGGATTTGTCACTCCGTATGACGGAGAGGTATCTCTGGGCCCACTCGGTAGGACATCATCATAATGTGCACAATATGTGATCAAGGAGTTGATCACGGGATGATGTATTACGGAACGAGTAAAGAGACTTGCCGGTAACGAGATTGAGCAGGGTATCGGTATACCGACGATCGAATCTCGGGCAAGTGCTATACCGATAGACAAAGGGAAACGTATACGGGATTGATTGAATCCTTGACATCGTGGTTCATCCGATGAGATCATCGTGGAACATGTGGGAGCCAACATGGGTATCCAGATCCCGCTGTTGGTTATTGGTCGAGAGTTGTCTCGGTCATGTCTACATGGTTCCCGAGCCCGTAGGGTCTACACACTTAAGGTTCGATGACGCTAGGGTTATAGGGAAAGTATGTACGCGGTTACCGAATGTTGTTCGGAGTCCCGGATGAGATCCCGGACGTCACGAGGAGTTCCGGAATAGTCCGGAGGTAAAGATTCATATATGGGAAGTCCTGTTTTGGTCACCAGAAAAGTTTCGGGCGATATCGGTAATGTACCGGGACCACCGGGAGGGTCCCGGGGGTCCACCAGGTGGGGCCCCCAGCCCCTGAAGTCTGCGTGGGCTAAGTGTGGGAGGGGACCAGCCCCAAGGGGGCTGGTGCGCCCCCCCACCAAGTCCCTAGGCGCATGGAGAGTGGGGGGGGGGGCAAACCCTAGGTCCAGATGGGCCTTAAGGCCCACCCTAGGGCGCCCCCTCTCTCTCCCCCCCTTGGCCGCACCCTAGATGGGTTTTTGGGGGCTGCCGCACCCCTAGGGGTGGGAAACCCTAAAGGGGGCGCAGCCCCCCCTTCCCCCTATATATATGTGAGGTTTTGGGGCTGCTAGACACACGAGAACGTCTCCCTCTTGGCGCAGCCCTACCCCTCTCCCTCCTCGTCTCTTGCAGCGCTTGGCGAAGCCCTGCTGGAGTCCCGCGCTCCTCCACCACCACCACGCCGTCGTGCTGCTGTTGGATGGAGTCTTCCCCAACCTCTCCCTCTCTCCTTGCTGGATCAAGGCGTGGGAGACGTCACCGGGCTGCACGTGTGTTGAACGCGGAGGCGCCGTTGTTCGGCGCTTAGATCGGAATCAACCGCGATCTGAATCGCAGCGAGTACGACTCCTTCATCCGCGTTCTTGCAACGCTTCCGCATCGCGATCTACAAGGGTATGTAGATCAACTCTCCTTTATGCTCGTTGCTAGATTACTCCATAGATAGATCTTGGTGACGCGTAGAAAAAATTTTGATTTTCTGCTACGATCCTCAACAGAAGCATATACCCAAACCTGCCCAAAATGAGACAAAATTTGTACCACGACATGTTGATGCCACTCCATGATAGCATGCCAACTTTCATGAATTTCAGACAAGTTTTGGATTTACTAGAACTTAAAAACCAGGCATCTCAATGTTTTGCCGACAATCAACGGTGCCCTGGTGTTCGGAATTGATGCCCATTTCTTGCATGGGACCTTAACATGCAGCCAATGACACATATTTGATTTTTCAACCAATTTATATGCACTCGAGCATGTGCATGTAGTTCAAATTTGAATAACGCAAATAAATGCTTTGAAAACTCAGTTAATGCATAAAAATGTCCAAACGAACCACGAAAAATCACAAAATTTCACACAACACTCCTGTTGCTCTATGTTGACATGAGAAAAAAATTTGAAAGCAATAAGAGGCAATGGATATCGTTTCTTCCCAAAGGTGGGACGTTCCCTACCGAAAACCATCATGCTTGTTGTGAGAAGCTCCGGCATGCCAATTTTCATGAATTTCAGACATGTTTTGGATTTACTTGAATTTATAAACCAGGCATCTCAATGTTTTGCCGGCAATCAATGGTGCCCTGGTGTTCGAAATTGACGCCCATTTCAAGCACGTGGCCTAAGCATGCACCCAATGACACATACTTGATTTTTCAACCAATTTAAATGCAGTAGAGCATGTGCATGTAGTTCAAATTTGAATTACGCACAGAAATGCATTAAAAA
This sequence comes from Secale cereale, assembly GCA_902687465.1. Taxonomy (NCBI): domain Eukaryota; kingdom Viridiplantae; phylum Streptophyta; class Magnoliopsida; order Poales; family Poaceae; genus Secale; species Secale cereale. Next base: position 382,791,379 of record LR738714.1, on the reverse strand, counting down.
CTCAGTTAATGCATAAAAATGGCCAAACGAACCCCGAATAAACACAAAAATTCACACAACACTCCTGTTGTTCTATGTTGACATGAGAAAAAAATTGAAAGCAAAAGGAGGCAATGGATATCGTTTCGTCCCTAAAGGTGGGACGTTCCTTACTAAAAACCATCATGCTTGTTGTGAGAAGCTCCGGTTTGTAAGAAGCATATACCCAAACCTGCCCAAAATGGGACAATATTTGTACCACGGCATGTCGATGCCGCTCCATGATAGCATGCCAATTTTCATGAATTTCAGACAAGTTTTGGATTTACTAGAACTTAAAAACCAGGCATCTCAATGTTTTGCCGGCAATCAACGGTGCCCTGGTGTCCGAAATTGATGCCCATTTCTTGCATGGGACCTTAGCATGCACCCAATGACACATATTTGATTTTTAACCAATTTATATGCACTTGAGCATGTGCATGTAGTTCAAATTTGAATTACGCACATAAATGCATTGAAAACTCAGTTAATGCATAAAAATGTCCAAACGAACCCTGAAAAATGACAAAAATTCACACAACACTCCAGTTGTTCTATGTTGACACGAGGAAAAAATTGATAGCAATAAGAGGCAATGGATATCGTTTCGTCCCCAAAGGTGGGACGTTCCCATCCGAAAACCATCATGCTTGTTGTGAGAAGCTCCGGTTTGTGAGAAGCATATACCCAAACCTGCCCCAAATGGGACAAAATTTGTACCACGGCATGTTGATGCCGCTCCATGATAGCATGCCAAGTTTCATTAATTTCAGATGTGTTTTGGATTTACTAGAATTTAAAAACCAGGCATCTCAATGTTTTGCCGGCAATTAACGGGGCCCTTGTGTTCGAAATTGATGCCCATTTCTTGCATGGGACCTTAGCATGCACCTGTCGGTGTACTAAGGTAGGGGTACCTCAGTACCCCAACTTGTGCACGGGCAGTTGCGGCTTCCCGCGGCAGGGTTTACCGCGTGCTCGCCGGAGACCTTCCTGCTCTTTAAACCATTCAAAAACAATGTATGCAAGACAGAAGATCGAGACCCCGGCAAGTGGAGCTTGCCGGGAAGGCCGTTCCAGGCTCAAGACTGCCCCACTAGCACAAGGCCCTGGCAAGAGGAGCTTGCCAAGAAGACTAGAAGACACGCCTCGGCGATATGCGCGCCCCGACAAGGGCCCGGGGAGCGGCAAGCTCCCGGGCCCGGCAAGATCAAGGCCCCGGCAAGGTGCTTGCCGGGAAGGTTGCACTGTGTCCCCTCGCTCCAGCTCATCGGCCCACGCGTCGCCCTGGGGCCTATCCAGGGACGCGTGGCGGATGGCTGTGCAGCCTGGGGGACACGGTGGCACTCCACGGTGGTGGATCCATCGCCGTGGCGGACGGAGACGCAAGGGCGGGAGCTTTTGGGGTCGACGGCGACGGGCATTAAATGCCCTTGTCCCCCACTGTCAAAGTAGGTATAGACCACTGTTCGCGCACTGTAGCTCCACTGTTCCCGCACTGTTACAACTACCACCTCTTTTACATTTTTACCCCTTTCTCCTACGTTGACACCTGTCGGTGACCCCTTGCACTATAAAAGGAGGCCCATGCACAACGTGGAAGGGGTTCGGAACCTAGATCACTCATACGCTCGGTGTAGCTGCTTCTTCAAGCTCCCGAACACTCAAACTCAATACACAACTAAGCAGGAGTAGGGTTTTACGCGTCTACCGCGGCCCGAACCTGGGTAAAACTGCCCGCGTGCTCGCTACGATCTGCTCTTCGTGCTCCCTCCGCCCTCGTACCGCACAGACAAGGGGCTCCGGTCCCATAGGTGTTCGTGGCGGACAGTTTCCCCCGACATCTTTGGCGCGCCAGGTAGGGGGCGTCGAGGTTGTGCGAACCTGATCCGGCGTTCGCGCGGGCGCATTCTTCATCAACCTCTCCGAATCCATCAACTTCACCAGCAACAGCTCCATGGCCCCGAAGAAGAAGGCTTCGGAGGTCGGAGGCCCGTCTGCGTCTCACCCGCCGCCACCAGAGCCAACGGTGGGCGGGGGAGACGCCGTCGGGAGGGTGGTCGCCGGCGAGGACACTCACGGCGCCACGAGATCCAAGAACAGGACGGACGACCGAACCTCGGTCTCCGTGGACGCGCCGCGTCCGTCTCAGCACACGACGACCCAGCAGCGCCATACCACAGGAGGTGGTATCCGCTTGCTGGGGCAAGGCCAAACCGGAGGCTCGCGGGACGCCCCGGACCCCCGTCCGGGCACAAGCAAAGCGAAGGCGCCGGCGCGGGACCCCGCTCCTTCTAACGTCGTTAGAAGTCCGAGCGTATCCCGTTCCTCGCACCGCTCGCCCGCGTTCCCCTCCACTCCGGCAGAAGCGCTCGCAAGAGCGCAACTGCTCCTCGACTTCCCTCCAGCGGCAGACAAAGCCGAAGACTGGAGGGCCACCATCCAGAGCCTGATCGCCTTCGCCAACAACGATTCTCCACAGCAACCGTCGGCCTCGCGGCCGCGGCAAGCTGAGAAGACGAAGGCCGACGGCGACAAGACCGCCGGGGGTGCGACAAGCGTGCACTCCCCGCCGCAAAAGCAGAAGACGCCGCCCCGCCGGAACAACGCCGACGACGGCTCCACAGCCTCGTCGGACCCGCGGGCCCGTCGGGACCAGCGCCAGGTCCTCGACGACCGGCAACAAGAAGACGCTCGGACAAGAATCGAGCGCCGCCGAGAAGCTCGGCGACAATCGGACCAAAGAGCTGGGAACGCTGTCGACGCGCACGCGCCCGGTGAACCAGGCGACTTGCCGTACGCGGCAGGCTGCCCTGCGTTCACCCGCGAGCTGCGGCGCGTCCAGTGGCCCAGCATGAAGAATTTCAAGCCCGACGTACCGGAGAAGTACGACGGCAAGACGCACCCCTCGGAGTTTCTCAGCGTCTACACCATCGCGGTGCAGGCTGCCGGGAGGCGCGACGAGAAGATCTTGGCTAACTACTTCCCGCTCGTGCTAAAGCCGAACGTCCGTTCGTGGCTCATGCACTTGCCGGAAGGTTCCATCTCTTCTTGGGCCGACCTTTGCCACCAGTTTGTTGGCGCCTTCACCGGCGGCCACAAACCTCACGGCCAAGAGAGCGATCTCCACATTCTGGCTTAGAAGGAAGGCGAAACCCTGCGCAAGTACATCCAACGCTTCAGCCGTGTGCAACACAACATCCCTGATGTCCACCCTACCGCGGTTATCAGCGCGTTCCACCAGAACGTGCGTAACCGCCGCATGCGTGAAGAAATGGCGATGACCAAGATTCGGGATGTCAGCGAGCTCTATGCTCTGGCTGACAAGTGCGCACGTGCAGAAGAGGGGAGGAGACTCCCCGGGGAGGATGCTGGCGCAGGAGGAAGCGACAGCGACGACGCCGCCCCGGCAAAGAAGAGCCGGCGGCGGAATAACAGAAGGAAGGGCAAGAAAGAGGTGCTTGCCGTCGAGAAGTCCGGCAAGGAGGCTCCCGCCAAGCAAGCGCAGGCTGGCGGCTCCGGCAAGGAGCCTGCCCCTGTAGCGGCGGCCGACAAGCCGGGCAGCTCCGACAAGCAATATTGTAAGATCCACCGCACCAAGGGTCACGATCTCTCCAACTGCAAGCGCGTCGAGTATCTCGTCGAGCAGCAGAAAGCTGAGTACGAGAGGCGCGACAAGGAGAAGGCCCAAGGTGGCGGGGAAGAGACGAGCAAGAAGCGGCCGTTCAACGGCCGGGGAGGACGCTGCGGCAAGGCCAAGCAGCGGCAAGGAGATCGACCTCCCCGGGGCCGCGACAAGGACGAAGAGGACGACGACGAAGACATGGAGGACGAGGATAACAGCGAGCAGGAGTTCCAGAAGGCCACGAAGGTCCTGTGCGTCGACGGTGGCGCCTCTCTGCACACCTCCCACCGCCAACTAAAGCAGTGGGTGCGTGAGGTGAATGCAGCGGAGCCGCCCGTGGAGTCGCGCAGGCTCCTCAAATGGTCCAGCACGCCCATCGTTTTTGATCTTGAGGATCACCCTGACCGCACCACTGCGGTCGGGTGCTTGCCGATGCTGGTTTCTCCCACCATCCGCAACCTCAAGGTCACCAAAATGTTGGTTGACGGCGGGGCCGGGCTGAACTTGATCTCCTCTGCTGTGATCAAGAAACTCTAGATTCCAGATGGCGAGCTCGAAGAGACCGGTTCATTCCAAGGAATCAACCCGGGAAGGAGCAAGCCCAAGGGAAAGATCACTCTGCCGGTGACCTTTGGCGGGGAGCTCAACTTCAGAACTGAGCGCATCACTTTCGACGTCACCGATATTCCATTGCCCTACAATGGAATACTTGGCCGTCCTGCCCTCGCCAAGTTCATGGCAGCTTCCCATTATGCCTACAATGTACTCAAGATGCCGGGGCCGATAAGCGTCATCACTGTCCACGGCGACAAGAAGGATGCGCTTGTCTGCGCCGACAAGATCTACCGGGATGCGGCAGCTGCGGCCGAGAAGGATACTCTTGCCGCTGAAGCTCCCGGGGGGAAGAAGACGAAGACCAAGTCCGACAAGTGCTCTGGGACCCACTCCGGCAACCGCACCTCTTCGGAGTGCTGCGCTGCCGTCGAGGACGTTCCATCGAGCTCCACCGGCAAGAGTAAGAAAGGAATGGCCGCTCCTCCGGCAACCAAGAAAGTGTCCGCCAAGGAGGACGGCACTGGTGGTACCTGCGGGCGAATGTCGATGTGTTTGCCTGGCAACCATCCGACATCCCCGGTGTTCCCAGGAAGGTAATCGAGCACAAGCTTGCTGTTTGTCCTCATGCGCGGCCCATCAAGCAGAAAGTGAGGAAGCAAGCCGTGGAGCGCCAAGAATTCATCAACGAAGAAATCAAGAAGCTAGAGGCAGCAGGCCTAGTTAGAGGAGTGATCCATCCGACGTGGTTGGCAAATCCAGTCGTCGTGCGCAAGGCCAATGGGAAGTGGAGACTGTGTATAGACTTCACCGATGTGAATAAAGCATGTCCCAAGGATCCATTCCCTTTGCCGCGCATTGACCAGATCGTTGACTCCACTGCCGGATGTGAGCTACTCTGCTTTCTTGATGCATATTCAGGCTATCATCAGATTTTCATGGCCAAGGAAGATGAAGAGAAGACTGCATTTATCACTCCATGTGGCACTTATTGCTTCATACGCATGCCATTTGGGTTGAAGAATGCAGGATCAACCTTTGCAAGGGTAGTATACACTGCTTTCGAGCCACAGATCCACAGAAATGTAGAGGCTTACATGGATGACATCGTGGTGAAGAGCAAGAGCAAGGAAACCCTGATCCAAGATTTGGAGGAGGCATTTCAGAACCTGCGCATAATACAGCTCAAGTTGAACCCCGAGAAGTGCGTCTTTGGAGTCCCCTCCGGCAAGCTTCTCGGGTTCTTTGTGTCACAGAGGGGGATTGAAGCCAACCCCGACAAGATTAAAGCCATTGAGCAGATAGAGGCCCCAAAGCGCGTCAAGGATGTCAGGAGGCTTGCAGGTTGTGTGGCTGCCCTCAGTAGGTTCATTTCAAAGTCTGCAGAACGCGCCCTACCTTTCTTCAAAATTTTGAAGAAGGCAGGTCCCATGGAGTGGACTCCGGAAGCGGAGGCGGCGCTGCAGGATTTGAAACGGTACCTGTCCTCCACTCCAATACTTGTCGCACCTAGACCATAGGAAAAGTTGTTGCTATACCTAGCGGCAACCAACCAGGTGGTTAGTGCTGCGTTAGTAGCGGAGAGGGAGTCCGACGAGGAGTCAGCACCACCGGCAAGCGAATCCAGCGACAAGCAGGGGGCTGCTCCGGCAAGCTCTGGCCCCGACAAGGATAACTCTGCATAGGAACAGGATGAGGTGCGGAAGAAGATGGTGCAGCGCCCGGTGTATTTTGTAAGTTCCCTTCTCCAGGGGGCTAGGTCAAGGTACTCTGGTGTGCAAAAGTTGCTTTTCGGCCTCCTCATGGCCTCGAGAAAGCTGCGCCATTACTTCCAAGCCCATGAGATAACAGTGGTCACTCGCTTTCCGCTGAAGAGGATATTGCACAACCCAGAAGCAACAGGCAGGATCGTTGAGTGGGCACTGGAGCTGTCAAGCTTTGGGCTCAAGTTTGAAAGTACTTCAACCATACAGAGCCGAGCTTTGGCAGAATTCATAGCTGAGTGGACCCCAACGCCCGATGAAGAAGTTCAAGAAACAAGTACACCCATACAAGAAGCGACAAGTGAATGGGTAATGTATTTTGACGGTGCCTTCTCGCTGCAAGGCGCCGGTGCTGGCGTGGTACTCATCGCGCCCACCGGAGAGCACCTCAAATACGTTATCCAGATGCACTTTCCCAGGGAGCAAGCGACAAACAACACTGCTGAATATGAAGGCTTGCTTGCCGGCCTCAGGATTGCGGCCGAACTTGGGATCAGGAAGCTGATTGTGCGGGGAGATTCTCAGTTGGTGGTCCGACAAGTTAACAAGAGCTATCAGAGCCCTTTGATGGAAGCTTATGTCGATGAAGTAAGGAAGCTTGAGGAGCACTTTGAAGGTCTGCAGATGGAGCACGTTCCGAGAGCTCAAAATGAAATTGCAGATGGCCTTTCAAAGTGTGTTGCGATGAAGTTACCTGTGGAACCAGGGACCTTCTTGCTCAAGCTGACTCAACCATCCGTTATGCCATCAATTGGGCAGTCCAAGAAGAGAAAGTTGGTCTCCGGCGACTACTTGCCGGCGGATCTTCCTGAAACCGCCACCAAGGTCCCCAAGATCAACAACCACAACGCTGAGGAACAGTTTGCTCCTGCAGATCCTCGGGTCTGTACAGTTGAAGCAAGCGTTCCCGACAAGCCTCGCTCCGGCGAGCTTGCCGGGGGACCTTCAGCTCCGGCAGAACCAGAGGTCCTTGCCGTAGAAGCTGAGGTTCCCACAGCGGCCCTCGAGCCTTTAGTCCTTGCCGCCGAGCCCCGGGCTCCGGCATGGGCACAGCAAATCATCCGTTTCCTTCAAACTGGAGAACTTCCCGACGACCCAGAAGAAATAGAGAAGATAACCAGGCAGTCAAGTATGTACCAGTTCGTGGATAACGAGCTGTACAGAAGAAGGCTCAATGGTGTCAGACTGAAGTGCATCTCCAGGGAAGATGGACAGAAGCTGTTGGCAGAAATACACGGAGGCATATGCGGCCACCACATTGGTGCAAGGGCGCTTGCCGGGAAAGCTTTCCGGCAAGGGTTCTTTTGGCAAGAAGCCCTCCAAGATGCAACTGCACTAGTAACCAAGTGTGAAGCGTGCCAGTTCCATGCAAAGCAGATTCATCAGCCAGCTCAAGCTCTCCAAACAATCCCTTTGTCCTGGCCCTTCTCGGTCTGGGGGCTCGATATCCTCGGCCCCTTCCCTCGTGCCGTCGGGGGCTTTGAGTACTTGTACGTTGCAATCGACAAGTTCACAAAGTGGCCAGAAGTGGAGCCAGTGAGAAAGGTGACAGCACAGTCAGCAGTCAGGTTCTTCAGGTCAATTGTTTGCCGATTCGGGATCCCTAACAGGATCATCACCGACAACGGTACGCAATTCACTAGTCGCACCTTCATGCAGTACGTCCAAGACCTTGGCGCCAAGGTCTGTTTCGCTTCTGTTGCTCACCCGAGGAGCAACGGTCAAGCGGAGAGGGCCAATGCTGAAGTGCTGCGCGGACTCAAGACAAGGACCTTTGACAGGCTGCGCAAGTGCGGAAGAAATTGGATAGAGGAGCTACCGGCGGCTCTTTGGTCAATCAGAACGACACCAAGTCGAGCCACCGGACAGACACCCTTTGCTCTAGTCTATGGAGCAGAGGCAGTTCTCCCCACGGAACTCGTATACGGATCTCCTCGAGTGCTCGCTTATGATGAGCTCGAGCAAGAGCAACTGCGGCAAGATGACGCATTGCTCCTCGAGGAGGGACGTCTCCAGGCTACTGTACGAGCCGCTCGATACCAGCAATCCTTGCGCCGCTACCATAGCCGCAAGGTCAAGGCCAGGAGTCTCGAGGAAGGCGACCTTGTTCTTCGGCGTGTTCAGTCCGCCAAGAATTCCAACAAGTTGACGCCGAAGTGGGAAGGCCCTTATCGGGTGAGACAAGTTACGAGGCCCGGCGCTGTCCGCCTCGAGACCGAAGAAGGCTTACCGGTGAGCAATTCCTGGAACATAGAGCATCTTCGCAAGTTTCACCCCTAAGGCGCGGTTGCCGTGATCCGCTCCGGCAACCACCTTTTGTACAAGCTTTGCCGCTGTTGCATGTAACCCTTTGTACAAAGCCGGGCGCAGACCCCGTGCATCAGTAAAGTTTTTGTGTTTTTCGCACCGATTGCCTTTTGCATGCTTTTCTTTGCTATTTGCATGTTTTGTTTGGCATTTGGTGCAACACTCAAGTATCCGGTAAGCATTAGCACGCCGAAAGGCCATATACTTGTTTCCCTCTCCCTTTTCTTTCCTCTTAAGCAGAAGGAACGTTCCTCGCGCACAAGTTTGCCGGGGGGGAAGGAGGTGGAGGAGG